>CM053029.1:184330285-184930285 GCA_028564925.1 Lithobates sylvaticus | reverse complement strand
ACCTGGAGGATTGTGATGTGTGCCTATACCAAGTACAGGGTTTTTCATTAGGGCTGCAATGCAGATTCAGGTGGTGGACAGGTATTATTTACTCCATATTTAAATTCAGGTGCCAAGTTTGTTTTAAAGCTCAAATAGATTACAAGAGACACATTGTGGAGGAGAGAAAAAAAAATCCCCAAAAGTTTCTCAAATATATTAATAGCAAATAAGCAAGGTCAGAACATATCTGACCCATCAGCAGAAGTTGGTCACAAGTGACAGGGAAAAGGCAACTATATTAAATATATTGTCCTCCTCAGTTTTTAAAGAATGAAAAGCAGGGGTATACTAAAAGCAATATTAATAACAGGATATCGAATGTACCTCTGTTCAAAAAAGACTAGAAAAGCGTAAGGTGGGACAATAATCAGAACCAGATGGCTTACACCTGAGAGTCCTCAAAGAACTTAGCCATGTTATAGCCAGACCGTTAGATCTAATTTCTTTATAGAAACTTTACTGGCTGGAATGGTACCAGCTGATTGGCGAAAAGCAAATGTGGCACCGATATTTAAAAAAGGGCTGAGGTATATACCCGGAAACTACAGACCGTTCAGCCTAACATCAATTATATTTTATTTATTGGACGGAATGATAAGGGACCATTTCCAAGAATTTGCTGATGAAAAGAGCATCATTAGTAATAATCAGCTTGAATTGTTCTTGCCAGAGCATCCTTTTAACATTCTTTGAGGAGGTAAGTTGTAATTTGGATAGAGAAAGGCATGTGGACATAGTGTATCTGGATTTTGCTAAGGCATTTGATATAGTACCCCATTAACGTGTAAGGTCTTCTGGCATTGATGACAATGTTACTCTATTTTTTACTATGTTTGTCATGTCTGACTGTATACAGTTTTCATATACATTTACAATTTTTGTTTCTTACCTGGAGCTCCTGCCACTAAAAGCACTTCTTGTTGCAGTCTAACAGCGCTAAGCTACTACCGCTCAACAGCGTTGTGAGTCTACCATATGTGCTCCTTCAGTTGACCACTGGGCTGCTCATTAGGTCTATCAGATTGGGAAGCCCAATAGTAAACTGAAGGAGCTCAAACTTTCACCTGACAACCTTGATGCTAATTGCAAGGCAGTGGCTTAGCATTGTTACCCATGCAACAGAAAGTGCTGTTACTGGCAGGAACTTCAGGTGAGAAACTTTGCAGATATTTAGAAAAAAAAAAAAAAAACTGTATACGGTGAGGCTGGCCTGGTAAAGCTGACAAACTGGCCAGGTGGAGACTGATAATAGTGAAATGGCTAATGTACACCTTACCATAACTATACTTATTCAAGATTCATAAAAGGTTCAAAGTATTTAAAGCTGAACTCCAAGGAAACAGCTAAATACATATATGCCAAGAGTTATCGGGCAGAATATTTGTCAATTCTGTCCATTCACTTTTGTGATACAAATATCTCTGCCACACAGCACTGCCAGTAGGGTGACACCACTTTCTCTGTTAGGTTTGGGAAATACAATAGTGTCACCTCCTTACCAACAAGCTGCTGATTGAACAATGAAGGAGCAGCAGTACATTAAGTCATTTACTGTCAGCACACATGCATCAGAACCTGATTGGCTCATAGTACTGCCTCTCATCCTCCTTGCCTATAGGGGATAATTCTGGTATCAAAGCACATTCATGGAACATTGGCTAGTTGTATGTAAAAATCAAAATGTAACTATTTAAAAAAAATGTATTGCATTAAATTATGTTTTTTTAATTTTTCTGTCTGGAGTTCAGCTTTAAAACAACTAGACGCCAATGGAATTGTATGGGGTGGCAAGTCTCCAAATAGCCATTGCTAGCTGTATCAGGAATTCATTTTAAAACGGAAACGGACATGAAAGAAAGAGAGTGAACTCAGTTTGTAAGTTCATCTCCTCCAGCGACAAATGGACATTCACATCCACTTGTCCTAGTACAGCACATTATTTACTTTGGAGAAAGCCTGCCATTCATTGGATATGAAAGCCTATTTATGGCTGAGGCTAACATCTGCAGCTGTAGATAGAACAGGCTTTGAGTAACTAGGTCAGTTCTTCATAATAAAACGTTATTTCACGTGAACACTGTGCTGAGTTCATGGGATTCTCACGTCTACTGACAATACTTTGAAATTGTAGAATGCAGAAAATAATTAAATCCCAGAAAACTGTATGTGTTTCTATAGGAGTTAACTATCTAGGTTTTATACTGGGCGGCTTTTAAGCTATACTGGTGGGAATTAAGTGACAAAGCCTCTGATCTTAAAATTATACTGGCCAAAAATATTTGCCTGCAACAGAAGAGTGTAAATAGCTAATAGTAGATGGTCACATTCAACTGAACTTGTTCTTTAGGTTTCGTGCACACAGGGCGTTTTTACAGCTGCTTTTACCAGCGTCAGATGTTTTTTGCAGCTTAAAAACACCTCTCCATGTTATTCTATGGCCTCATGCAGACACAGGCTTTTGGGAGCTGTAAGTGGCATAGGCATTTTCAAGCTTTTTGTTTTTGTTTTTCCAGAACCGGAAGGGAGAAGACATCAGTGGAGGATGGAAAAGAACCGGAGAAGGGAGAAGACATCACCGGAGAGGGGAGAAGACATCACCAGAGAGGGGAGAAGACCAAAGGGAGAAGACATGTTTGAGCTGCTTTAAAAAAGGACTATGTCAAAAACCTGTGTATTGTTTTTATTTATTTTTGACACTTTTTTGGGTGAATGACATAGGGTGGGAGGGTGGGACCTGGAGGCCCCCTCCTTAAAGGGGGCTTCCAGATTCCGATAAGCCCCTTGCCCGCAGTCCCCCACAACCATTGCCCAGGGTTGTGGGTAAGAGGCCCTTGTCCCCATCAACATGGGGACCAGGTGCTTTGGGGTAGGGGGGCGCAGAGCCCCCTGCCTCAAAGCACTCATGCCTCATGTTGAGGGCATGTTGCCTGGTATGGTCCAGGAGGGAGGGCGCACGCTTGTCCCCCCCTTTCCTGACCTGCCGGCCTGCATGCTCTGATAATGGTCTGGTATGGACTTGGGGAGGGGACCCCACGCCATTTTTTTGACAAGGGGGTTCCCCTCAAAATCCATACCAGACCAAAGGGTCTAGTATGCTCTTGGATTACCAACTTGTGATAAATGGTTGGTCAAACTCACACTGTGCTGTCACTGATATGCAACAATCACAACTGCACTCTGCACAAAGATTTTCCAGCTCTTAGGACCGCAATCTAATTGCCAGAAGACTGAAAGTGATGGTCGCTGGGCATTGTTAACTGCGCAGTTAACACTTTACATCCCAAATTATTCACTGCCACCGGATATTTTTATTGCAAAATATCAAATATCAAAATATCAAACGTTCACACTAACAAGTATGACTTTTAATAAATGTCTGTAATACCCCCTGTCACCACAGACAGAAATATTCTGAGATTTAGCCCTCTTCAAAGGGACAGGGATTCTTTAAGTTCTAAGTTAGTACCTTAGAGAGTGTATTAACATTTTTCAAAATATTGTTTAATAATAGGTAAAATGTGCAAACAAAATATTTACGTAAAATGTGTATTTCAAGGGGAAAAAAGACAATAGTGCAAAAAAAAATCTAAAATCTAAATCCAGTCATTGAGCATAAGATGGATCAATGGTACCCATAGATCTTGGCAGATGCTCCTTCTTGATGGTAAAAAGAGAGCTCCAGACTACTGATGAAGCCCCGCTTTTATTGTCTCTGGTTTCTGCTGACAGAAATGAGCTGACCAATGAGAAGGTCTGAGAAGTGACAGATGGGACGTCACAGTCTTTACCATTATTCAGATACCCTGCCTTCAAATCCATTTTCTACATGTATTAATATTAATATATGATATATCATATATTAATATATTTTGGAATACCTACAGGTTGAATTCTGGTAACATTTATTGTATTGTCCAGCATGAAATTACTGTTTGAATGAATGCAAATATGATGGGTATCGGATGGCTATTTCACCTAAGAGAGGTAATGTTTTGAGTTTGCCCCCAGTAATCCAGTACCTTCTAAAATATATTGATGTTTGGACTCAAATGCTGCTAATTAATTGATATAGATGAATATGTCCTTATTCTGGCAGTACTATTATTATCTCAGGAGTTATGACATGTAACGAAATTTTGATTCTCCAAGAAGAGTAAGGCTGGATTCACACCTATGCATTTTTAGTGCTTTTTGCATTTTGCAGATTTGCACTAGAGAAGGTCTTCCATAGGAAACCATGTTAAATGGACTGTAGTGCAAATCTGAAAAATACAAAAAGCACTAAAAATGCATAGGTGTGAATCCAGCCATAGACAGAAATGTATATTCGTAATTACTCCAGCCAAACTATTTACGACGGGTGATTAGCCAGGATTATTATCTGCTTAAGATTAGCAATTACTTAAGCCTGGGCTTGACGTTTTTATGACGGCTATTGAAGTGAGACTGAGATGTGAATTGTGTTAATTTCTGTCAGGGGGTTTATGATACCTAAATCAAAGAGTTATCTGTTTGCCATGCTTTGGATTTAATGTTGGTTAATTTGGTTATAAGGTTTTGCTGTCTATCAACATGCTGATAATGATGTTTGGAATGCAGCTAAGAGGATGTTATTATAGGAGATGCACATCCTGGGATTGTGGAAAGGAAATAACTGCTGCTATGTGTCTCCTATTGTTTCAAATGGTGATGGCTGACTTAGGCATTTTAACCGCTTAAGGACCGCCTCCTGCACATATACATCGGCAGAATGGCACAGCTGGGCATAGCCACGTACCTGTACGTGGTCCTTTAGGAGCCCAGCTGTGGGTCGCGAGCGACCCAGTCCTGAGCTCCGTGACCGCGGGACCAGTAGACCCGATCGCCGCTGGTGTCCCGCGATTGGGTCTCAGAGCTGAAGAACGGGGAGAGGTCTGTGTAAACAAACCTCTCCCTGTGCTTCCTACACTGCCTGTCACTGATCGGCTGTTCCCTGTCATCGGGAAAGCCGATCGGTGACGTCAGACATAAAGCCACGCCCCCTACTGTAAAAAAAACACACACGTCACAGACTTAACCCCTCCCCGCCCCCTAGTGGTTAACTCCTTCACTGCCATTGTCATTTAAATAGGAATCAGTGCATTTAAATAGCACTGATTTCTGTATAAATGACAATGGTCCCAAAAATGTGTCAAAAATGTCCGATGTGTCTGCCATAATGTCGCAGTCACAATAAAAATCGCTGATCGCCGCCAATACTAGTAAAAAAAAAAAATTAATAAAAATGCTATAAAACTATCCCCAATTTTGTAAACGCTATAACTTTTGCGCAAACCAATCAATAATCGCTAATTGCAATTTTTTTTACCAAAAATATGTAGAAGAATACGTATCGGCCTAAACTGAGGAAAAATATTTTTTTTTATATATTTTTTGGGGATATTTATTATAGCAAAAAGTAAAAAATATTGCTTTTTTTCAAAATTGTCGCTCTATTTTTGTTTATAGCGCAAAAAATAAAAACCGCAGGGGCGATCAAATACCACCAAAATAAAGCTCTATTTGTGGGAAAAAAAAGGACACCAATTTTGTTTGGGAGCCACGTCGCATGACCGCGCAATTGTCAGTTAAATCAACGCAGTGCCGAATTGCAAAAAGGGGCCTGGCTGCAAATTGGTCCGGGGGCTTAAAGTGGAGCGCCACCCGTTTTTAAGATCTATATCTAAAAAATAATACTCACCTTCCTCGATCCGAAGCGGTAGGTTTTTGTTTTTTTTACTTACCTTTAGTTGTTTTCTTCTTGCCATCCATCGCTTCCTGGTTCTCCTTCCCTCGGATATAGGCGGGGATATTCCGGCTATTTCGTAATATCCCCTAGCCCGCACTGTCTCCTGGGAGCTTGTGTCATAGCTCCCAGGAGTCAGTGCAGCGGCCTGGCCCGAGATAGCGCGAGACTTGAAACCGAACGTGACGTCATCACGACAGTCACGTTCGTGGGAGTTTCAAAAAACGGGGCGGGACTTTCGCCGCCGCCGCCGTTGTGATGGCAACAGGAGCTGCTGACGGCGCATGCGCGAGATTACAATGAATGGGCGTCAGTGAAATCCAGGAAGAGAACGCCTGGAGGTTTCACTCGCCCACAGGCAAGATGGAGAACGGAACGAGATTTTTTATAAAGTGATTTTTGAAGAGAAAAAACGAAAGGCACAAGTGCTAGAAACCAGACTGGTGAGTTAATCAATTACAAAATAGATTCTTTATTAAGGACCTTTAAAAAAAAACGTCAGGGGCAGCGGAGCCCCGCTTTAAGTGGTTAAACAATATGTTGCTGCCCTGTGTCCTTTCACATGGTTTTTGGGGTGTCCAGTACTCATTATCATCACACCACCCTGTTCTACAGTAGTTACATAATCCTGTCCTTGGTGTCAGGAAGTCTGCATAGGTGTTAGTTCCTAGATTTTCGTGGCTAAAGGCTTCGTGGCTCAAATTGCTGAGGTAGAGATGCTGAAACTTATCAACATCTACATATCTAAGGTGTCTGCTCTGGAGAAGCTATAAGACATCTTTTAACATTATAGGAAAGTCCAATTAAATGTGACTAACTACTACTAGATATAACATGACCTGAATAAATTAGAACTTTCACAGACAAGAGCGTAAAATATTTTACTTTTAGTTTTCCTGCTGCCCACACAATTCCTCCATGGAGAGGCACTTGGCAGCATGGGTAAAAGAAAAGGAGTGTCAGGGCTGGGCCCAGCACTTCCTTCTCTGAGCTGGCCGCTCAGCTGTCGGCTAATTGCCAGCTCCTATCTATCCACAGTGACTCACCTGTTGATGATCCTGCTCCTCGGTCCTGCCTACTTAAGCCGTCCGGTATAGATAATCTCTGCCTTCGCCTTGGTCACATCTCTAGATACGCTCTCCTGTGTTCCTGTTAAAGACTTACCTGGCTGACATTCCTTATGGCTCCCTGACGTTTTGGCTTGTCTGACTATCCGTTCCGGTTCCTGAACTCTGGCTATGTTTTGACTACGTTTACTCTGTTTACCTTTTTTTTATTATTATTATTATTAAACAAGTGTGATTTAACTGTACCTCTGTCTCAGTTTGAATCATGGTTTCTGACAAGGAGGAAGAGACAACATGGCTACAATATTACAATCTAACTGTACAATTCTGACTAAATTAGGTAAATCTATAGGAATTTCTGTAATGTTCTTAACTATGAAAGAGCCTTGGGAACATCCTAAAAAAAAATTCTGATTTTTAAACTCAAGTGTAATAACTTCAAAACTCGGAACTCTGACTTTTTAATGAAAGCATTCTGATTTGTAATCTCAGAATTCTGACTAAAATCATAAAATTCAGAATTTGAATCATTTAATTCTGACTGTGAAAGCTTTCATTAGCTTAGAATTCTGAAATAAATTCAGAATACCAAGTTTTAAGCAAGTTCTAACTTTCAAACTCAGAGTTTTGACTTTTAATTACAGAATTATGACTTATGCCCCATACACACGGTCGGATTTTCCGACGGAAAATGTCCTATCGGACAATGTTGTCGGAAATTCCGTCCGTGTGTAGGCTCCATAGGACTTTGTCAGTCGGATTTTCCGAAGGACAAAGTTTTATCTCCTGCTCTCAAATTTTCCGACCATAAAGTCCTATCGGACTTTTTCTGATTGTGTGTAGCGAATTCCGACGGACAAAGTGCCACGCATGCTCAGATCACATTACAAGACCAAAGCTATTGGCTACTAGCCTCTACGTAGTCCCGTCGTAGGCAACAAACGTCACCACATTCAGAATGATCGGATTTTCCGACAACTTTGTCCGACCGTGTGTATGCAACACCAGTGTCGGACAAAATCCGTCGGAAAAAATCCGATGGATTTTGTGATCAGATTTTCCGACCGTGTGTACGGGGCATAAGACACAAAATTTGGACTTTAATCTTAGAATTCTAACTTTTAATCTCAAAATAAGGTCAGAATTCTGAGATAATAAAGTCAGAATTATGACTTTTAATCAATAATTTTGATTAAAATAAAATCCTGATTTTAAAACACAGAATTCTGACATTACTATCAACATTTTGTTTCATAAATTCCTCCATATTACAATCAGGCAAACAGAATTAAAAACATGTAGGACTTGTGTGTGGCCATTTCCACTCTGAGAAGGTCTGAAAATTGCCAGCCTATTTATTACAAAGGTAAAGACATTTTAAGATTTTACCGGAAGTCTATTAAAAACAATATCCTGCTTTTAATTAGATCATCTTTTTTAATAACCTCCTCAAGCACCCTAAGCATACCCAGCCCACTCATGTACACATGGCTGATCCTTTACATATGAATGGAATGTTGGCTTCTTATCACAAATATAAGTAGGCTCGATGTTAAAAAAAAAAAGCCAGCGAGTCACTATATTAAATAAAATTAAACATAATTTATAAGCAATAAAGTCAACAATTATTACCCAGCGATATTTTAATCTCAGAGCTGCGTAGTCAGAGAAGGCAACAAATTTGAGCTACTTGTGATGGCCATAGTACCCGGTTTAGGAAAACAGCTAAATTCTAATTGCTAGCTGTCTTATGGAAAGTGGTAGCCAAGAATGATTTTGGCTATTCATTGTGACAGGCCAACGATAAGTAGATCCTGCTTTAGCTCTCAATGATAATGAGACGCTACATGCTTCTATGGTTATTTAAATAGTTTATCATATTTTTCACGTTCTCTGCTGAAAATAAAGAGAGAAAGAATTTGAGAATCACACTTTACCATAAAATTATTTATGATTTATTATTTTAAAAATTCTACTTAAATCTTTTTGCATCTAAAAAGGGCACATTCTAAGTTTGTAAAAAGGACAGTGTTTTAAGGTGCATTCTTGCCTCTAAACAGATACATAAGCAGATATTAGGATTTTAGGACCTGTGTGTAGCCAAAGCTGGATCTCAACTTGCATTGGTGAAACCGAACACAAAAAAATGCCCACAACACAAACATATATTTCCATGTTTTGCTCCTGCATGAGCTGTGGGAACTGTCTATCCAAACTAGGTGTAGGTGCTTATACAATCTGTTCTGCTGTATTATTTTGCTTGTCAGCACAGGAATTAATGTGAATACAGCAATACAAATCGAACCCTTTTCCCTGCTCTGTTTTAAAAAAAAAATATTGTCTGTATGTAAGTATTAATGCAACATTTGGTAGTACTGTATTTAACATTTTCTGTAGGAAAAAAAACAAATTATGATAATATTAGAATCATTTTCTAATCAGCAGTAGATATCCAGCAGGTTCCTGCAATGAAAGACAGCATGTACTTGCCCCCCAGTGGCCCATTTCTCTATTCTAGTTCTGAAAATTTAGAGAGCCTTTTGACATTGGACACTTTCAGAAATGTTGGATGCCTGTGTCTCATACCATGTATTGGCTCCTTCTTTAAAACCCTATGTCACTGCTATTGTCCTGCCAGTGACATAGGTGGTTGAAGGAAGGAACCAGCATGAGGCAGGGGGACACAGGCATCGAACATTCCTGGAAGTGTTGAATGCCGAAAAAAAGGCTTCCAGAGTCTGCAGAAGCAGACTGGAAATGAATGAGACAAAAAATGGGCCAACAGATAGGTGGGTATATTCTGTCTTTTACTGTGGTGACCTGCTGGATTAAAACACTTAAAGGCTTGACAGAGTCTATTTAAGAAGCAGATAGCCACTACAGTTTACTTTAGGCTGGATTCGCACCTAACAGCACATTTTGAAGGCCGTTGTAATGCGCATTAATGCACATTGTAAATGCACAATGCTCTTGTTTCCTGGAAGTGCACCTATTAATTTTAAATGGTTCCCCAAAAAGCACCCATGCAGTAAATAATGCACCCTTAACGCAACCAAAAGGCACACACTAGAAAACACACGTGCTGTTTAGCAAAAAAGGGTCAGGCACATTTTGTGGTGCATGGTAGTGTTTCGAGGGCCAACAAGAAATAAATATAACACTGTACTACAATGTGCATTAGTAACACGCCTACCAATGCTTAACAACATGCTCACATAGGTGTAAGTGGGCCCATAAGCTATTTTTTTTTTTTGGTACACTGTATTTTAACACTTGCATCAGCAATGTAACCAACGGGTATACAATGTCTAGCATACAGGAATGTACAAACAAAGAAAAAAAAAAACGTTTTTTAAACAATCTCAATGCAAAAAAGAAGTCACCGCAGGAAAGTTTAAAGCTTTTGTATAAGGATTTTGTCATATGTATAAGTCTCAGCAGTTTCTCTGCCCTGCATCAATATATTTTTCTAGGGCGTTTAAAGGGAAGGTTTCCACCCATGTTCGTTCTTTGCACATCAATGTGCCCAGGAGATAAAAAAATTTATAAATAATATTCTGTGGTCAAGGGAAAAAAAATCTATTAACAAAGCTGCTCACACCACAGTGAATGCGAATCACTAATCTGAAAGTACTGTATATATAAACAGATGTGCAGTATTGTATGCATAAAATAAATAAATACATAAATAAATATATTAATAAATAAATAATAATAAAAAAAAATTTATTTTTTGTTCTTCTTTATTATTTATTTTAAGTACACGATACATGGGCTTTCTTCCTGCAGCTCATATGTCCACCTTGCGTGTACCATAAATCAGACTGTGGAGTTTTTTTTTTTACAAAAACTGGGGCAAAATGTATGTTGTCACTCAAAGCAATCAATCAGGTTTCATCTTTCATAACTTGGGAAAGTGAAGGAAAAAATCTAATTGGTTGGCACCAATCCCACTTTTGTGTCATTAACCAGTGTGTTTAGCCTTAGCTGGATAAGATGTGCTCAGTGTCATACCCATTTGTAATTGAACCCTATTGACTAACCATAGACTTGCACTAAAGTTGATGGAGTAAAGTTAGGCATGGATATATAAGCAAAGTCTTAACTAAACTGTGGGTACAGGTTCTCATTTAACAGTCTCTGAGGGAATGTTTGGCACCATATGTCTACCTGTTGCCCTCCTCCTGATGACTGCATCAATATGCACATACAGGCTTGAATAACCCTGGCTATAAGCTAGAGAGAATAACTGCATATCCAACTACCAGTTGAGGCCTATGGCCACCTTGGAGTACAATAATAATAATTACAGCAGGCATAAGGCTAGGCCCATCCACATGGGGCCAGAGAAGGGTCCTTAGAATCGAGTAAGCTCCAACCAGACTGACTTAGAGTAGCAATACATATTTGTTACATGTGTAAGCTGTGTTCCCTGAATAATAGTACAGCACAGCTCTTATACGAATGTGGGTCTATGGATCAGTTCAGACTTATGGTGGTTCACTACATACAATACAAAATCTAAGCTTATCTTGGTATTCTCTCAGCAGTTGTTCTGCAATGGTACTGACTGCACTGTCTGACATAAAGCTACTAAGGAGCACCTACAAACCTCTACATGAAATCCCACCATTACTTTATGACATAGCAATCAAGCAAGCCAGTATGTATAGGACATATAAAAACATTACAATAATAAACTTTGTACTCGCTAAAATTTCTCCAATGTTCTATAAGACTTACCAGGCAGACCGAGTACTGCAATCAACTTGTGCTGAGACAAATGTTAGGTCTGTTCGTGCTTATCCTCTTTTGAAAATGATGGTTCCTTGGCTGACAAGCTGTCGCACTGACTTGTATCAATACGCAGCCAGTGGAGTCGGATCTCCTAATCTGCACACTTGTCTCAGGGGTATGAATGTTGATAGAATAGCATGGCAGCCCGGTAATTTGTATTTTTATAAGAGGAGTGGTGAACAATGGCAGCCCCCTTTTTTTTATAAATACAGGTGTCTTTAATTACCAGTAGAACTATAAAAAAGGGGGCAACCTTTATAAGCAAACCTGTAAAATTGGGGTTAATGATAAAACCAAGAGTCAGTCATCATAAGGAAAGACACTGCTGTAATACTTACATATGCTTTGTAATCACATGCTTGGAAGATGAGTTTTTCGGGGTGATGCTGCCAGTACTGGAAGGGTATGGAGCCCGTGGTTTCATTGGGGGCTCGCAGGCTGATGGAAGGTTCTCCCCAATCTCCTGTCTGAAAATCATATTTACTCTAAAAGTAACAAGTGTCAGTTTAGTAGATTGTACAAGAGATACTTAGTGCACACGGAACACCATGGACACTACGTACATACTCCCGAAACGGAACAGAGACAATCTTCGAACAACACGAAGACATTCATCAAAACTAAAGAAAGGTGAAAAGTTATTCATACAGTATAAACCCATTGGTTGATAGACTTGCTTTCCTAATCTGACTGTAGGAAGTCACCACAAGCCTAATGATTCAAGGCTGTAAACTTCAGTTTGTCAGTGTCATGATTTATTAAAGACAAACTTACCAAACTAACTTAGTTAAAGTCTGAAAAATGGGCAGGAATATTTCCCAAGAGCTGACTTGTACAACTGACCCAACAGGGGATAGGGGATATTTCAGAGTGGCTGTCGTACAACTTGAAAGCTTGGTATTTAAATCTTGACTTTTTTTAAACTGGCACTGGAACCCCAATATTACATTCCATATTAGAATGTGCTACCTTTCGAAAAGTCTCCTGTACTGCATTTCAGGTAATGCCAGGTAAATAGATTGTTTGGAAGACTTTTGGGTGTCAACCCAAAGAAGTTCATCAGCAGTACCTACGGCAAATGATGTTCCCTGCTACCAACTCCATGAGTTGAATTAGTGATATGTTTGCTTTATTTCATGTAAGGCCTAAACAATGCAGAGAGGGGGTCACATGTTTCTTCATGCCCGGAAGCACTAGGCATTTCCCAGCCACTTCAACTGAACAAAAGTGAAGGTTGGCAAAGATGAATATAAGTAGGAAAGAGGGTGGACTTTAAAGAAACTCAGTTTCCCCTTTAAGGCGGTCTTTTAGTTATGGTGGTTATATTTCTGTTTGTGACATTTTCTAACCTCTCCTAAGGTGCTGGAGAACTATTGGCAACAATTCTAATTTTGTAATCATTCTCCAATTTTCATTTATCATTCCCCTGTGTTGTACATTGCTTGTTGAATTATGATAATTGGTCTTTATACAAGAGATCTGCTTGGAGCACAAAAGGACATGTAGTTTGGGTGCTTTTTAATTGGGGATCCAACACCGGGATGCATAGTCAACAAGATTTGCAATACATTGTACTGAGTGCTTTATATTTGATTCAATGTCGTCCAGCGATCTCCATGACCGTCAATGACATCATAAAGGGGTAGGGCCACCCTGTGACGTCATTGACATGTCGTTGACATGTTTATATGTGGTCAATGATGTCTTAAGGCGGTGGGACCACCCAGTAAGGTCATTGACCAAACATGGATATGCCCATTTAGAGTCAATGATGTCACAAGGTGGCCCGCCCCTTGTGACATAACTTACCTCACCCCTTTGTTTTTTTAGGTGGAGGTGGGAAGCTGAGCTGTCATTCGATGGCGGTAAGCAGCGGGTGCCGTCAGGTGTCTGTGATTTATTTCCTGCGTGTTGGCGGCTGTCGTTCACAGTGATTGGCATTGACTTACATCACTGGACAACGTGATTGACGATGGATCTAAACCAGGGGACATATTTTTTTTTAATAAAGGACTTGTTAAAAACAGTTTTTTAATTTACATTTGACAGGGTTGTGGGAAAGAGGCCCTTGCCCTAGTCAACATGGGGACAAGGTGCTTTTGTGGGGGGGGATTCCCTGGCAAAGTACTCCCTTATGTTGAGGGAATGTGGCCCGGTACGGTTCTGGGGGGGGGGGATATTGCACACTTATCCCCCTCTTTCCTGCCATGCCATGCTGCATGCTTGGATAAGGATTTGTTATGGATTTTGGAGGGTGCCTCATGCCATTTTTTAAGTTTTGGTGTGGGGTCTTCCAAAATCCATACCAGATCTGAAGGGCCTGGTATGGACTGTGGGGGGGCCTCCATGCAATTTTTTTGAATTTTACTGACAGGCTCATTTGTTTACATTCTGCTGTCGGCTGACAGCAGAGATGTGTCACTGGTTGTTAGAACGTCAGCGGGTGTTGGCTCTTTAACAAGCAATGATCCATCATTGCTGACTGACAGCAGGAATAAGTCAAAACGCAGTAGTATAAAAAATTCAAAAATGCATGAAAAACGCAACCACAACGCACTACATAATCGCACTGAAAATCTGATCATATCGCAGCCGCACTAGTGTGAACCTAGTCTAAATGCACATGCTGTGTATTTAGCTATTCTTACTGGAGTTCTGCTTTAATTCACCTGAGCATTCGATTAAATCTGCAGCAAATTGTAACCTAGAATGCTTTCAGAAAATCAGCATTTAATACACTTCAGCACATGTCTGTGCAGAATCTTTACCGTGGGGCTTCAATAAACCTCTCTAATGAAGCTGATAATGGGGGTTTCCCTGCATTGAAATCTCAAGGCGCGCACTATGTCTCCCTCATCATTAGCGTTGCACGGGAAGCGATCAGGCACCCAGAAGCAAGGCGCATTTCACTGTGTGGGAAATAATTACATGGTAGTGCGATCAGGGCAGGATAAGTTTATCTCATTTACACATAAATGCAAACAAAATGACAATGGAAGCCATTAATTATATATCTGCAGTCTCCTGAACACAGGAGACAAAAATATTTCACTGCCACAAAATATGTATGAAAGGGACACCCATGGAAGCACAGTAGACATTGCGGCCATTGGGTGATTTATATTGGGATGACTGAAGTAAGGCCTGCGAAGCAAAATGATATCCTGAATAAGTATGTGTTGAATGTGCAGTGCCTGGATGAAAAATAATAAAAGCAAACCTGCGTTATGTCCATACAGAGGAAAGCAACAGGTTTTCCCTAATCCCCCCACCCCTACTCAACAGCACATTCTCACTTTTGCTTTAATCACCACTGTTCTCTGTTTAGCTTTTAGGAGTGAATAAAAAAATCTTTGCCTATAAGTTGCTCTAGTTGGAGCTTACACAGGGCTGAAGACAATCCACACCCCACACATAGTGCTTCATTATACCCAAAAGTATTGTTTTTTTGCTACTGGCAGCTGAATAGAGTGTAGGGGAGTGAAGGAAAGGTAGATATGTTGTGCTGATAAGGGGGTATTAACCACTTGGCATCCGTGCTTTAGCTGAATGACGGCCACAGCACGGACCTGAATTTCCGGGAGGGCGTCATATGACTTTCTCCCCTTTGCACGCACTGTGATCATCGAGTCACTGAGACTCGGGTTATCACAGATCCGAGTAAGGGGCTGATCCCGGCCCCTTACCACGTGATCAGCTCTCAGCCAATGACAGCTGATCACATGATGTAAACAAAAGCTTGGTACATGATCCATGGTACATGCTGATTACCGGCTTATGTGCAAGGGACATCGGTGCGGAAGAGGCAATTCTGCCTCATCTGTGCCTATCAGTACCCCCTGCCAGTGCCACCTGTCATTGTCACCTGCCAGTGCCCACAGTGCCCACCAGTGCCACCTATCAATGCCCATGAGTGCCACCTATCAATGCCAGTGGTGCCAATCAGTGCCACCTAGCAGTGCTGCCTATTAGTGTAACCAAACAGTGACGATCAGTGCCCATTATTGCCACCCATCATTGCCACCCATCAGTGCCCATCACTGCCACCTATCGGTGCCCATTAGTGCCGCCTCATCTGCGTACATCAATGAAGGAGAAAAATTACCTGTTTGCAAAATTTTATAACAAAATATAAAAAAATATAAAAATTAATTTTGTAAATTCGGCCTTTGATCAAATACCACCAAAAGAAAACTCTATTTGTGGGAAAAAAATTATAAAAATGTCATTTGGGTACAGTGTTGGTCTAGACAGGAGGGGGGTGCTGCTTTGGACTGTATGGGCAAAGCACAGGTTTGATTTAAGATGAGCTTTTCTAAACCAGTCAAATGAAAACAAAGAGTACTGAAGCCAGAGAATCAGAACAGCAGCCAGGCCACTGCCATTCTTTAGAATGCAGTTAACAACGACAGTCTCTGATCTAGCTGCGATAACTATTAAAGTGGTATTAAAGCTTTGTTCTTTCGTTTTTTTTTTTTTAAATAACAAACATGTTATACTCTGTGAAGTGGTTTTACACATGGCAGCTCCAATCCTCTTCTTTTCGTGTACCCCGACAGTGCTCTTGGCTTCTCCCCCCTCGAGTAGTGCCCTCAGAAAAAGCAGCACTGCTACGTGCTCGCTCCTGAGCCGCTGCACTATGTGTCCATAAGACACATAGAGATATAGAGCCGTGGTTCGCCCCCCTCCCCATCTCTCTCTTTATTGGCTCACTGGCTGTGACTGACAGCAGTGCGAGCCAATGGGCTCCCGCTGTGGTCTCAGCCAATGAGGAGGGAGAGTCCCAGGACAGCTGAGGCTATCGTGAACATCACTGGATCACTGGATCGGGGGAAGCTCAGGTAAGGATTTGGGGGCTGGGGGGGGCGCAGCACACAGAATGTTTTTTGCCTTCATGCATGGAATGCATAGAATAAACTTTAGAACCACTTTTAAGTGATTGTAAAGTCTCATTTTTTTCCTATAAAAATAAAAAACATGTTATACTTACCTGCCTGTGCAGTGGATTTGCACAGAGCAGCCCAGATCCTCCTCTTCTTGGGTCCCTCTTCTGTGATCCTGGCCCATCCCTTCTGTTCAGTGCCCCCACAGCAAGCAGCTTGCTATGGGGGCACCCGAGCCGAGTCCTAGCTCCCTGTGACCTTTCAGACATAGAGCCCTGATCCAACCCCACCCCCTCTGTCCCCTGATTGGCTAGCTGACTTTGATTGACAGCAGGGGCAGCCAATGCATTAAGATAAAGAAAACTGTTGCCTTTACGACCACTTTAAGCCACCCAAAAATGGTGCTTAAAGTGCATGTAAACCCTGAAAATAAACTTCTCTTTTTTACTCATTTTTGGTGCACTTAACATACCAATGAAAGGGGTTTGATCAATAAGTATAAAAAATCTACTGATCCTGACAGAAATCTAGTGCTGCCCAGTGCACTGTGCAGTGTTATCTTAAAGAGGAGTGCCCACTAAAAAAAATGTTTTAAAAGTCAGCAGCTACAAATACTGCAGCTGCTGACTTTTAATAATCGGACACTTACCTGTCCCAGGGTCCAGCGATGCGGGGGAACTAAGCCCCCATCGTTCCCCGCTCCGTTCGTGGAGCCGGCATTCTTACTGTGGGCACCCGGCTTCAAAGCCGGGCACCCACTGCGAATGCGCGAGTGGAGCCGTGCGCCGTCATACGACGCTCAGTCATCTGGGACACGTGACAGGTCCCAGATGACTGTGCAGCACCGAGGGGAACTGATGTCAGTGCCTGGGCACTGACGGTGGCAGACTACGAGGGACCCCCTAGCAACAGGCATTTAGAGGTGAGTAAAAAAAAAAAAATGTTTCCAATTATTTTTATTTTATTTTTTTTATGAGTTTTAAGCAAAATTTTTTTTTCTTTGGTGGCAACACCACTTTAAGCTGTGTCCTTCACAGTTCACCTCTGTGGACAACAGATCCCTCTTTTCCCATGTTATGCAAAACAGGATAGGTAGAGAGTAGTTTGTAGTCCTGTCCTAGGGTGACAGCTATGCTCCTTCTAGATACAGTATAGTAAACACTGTCAACCTCATAAAGGAAGAGTTTGATTAGAAGAATCCCCAGGTGAATATAAATGAAAAAAAAAAAAAAAAACTGCATGGAACCACCACAGCCATCATATCTATATGTGATCTATACATCTAGACCAGGGGTTTCCAAAGTTTTTAAACAAAGGGCCGGTTTATTGTCTTAGGGGGCCAGACTGTGGCCAATGGGTGTAGAAAATGCCCCAGCGTCAGTGGAAGTAAACAGTGCCCCATCATTGGTTTAAGTTGGAGTAATAGTACCCCATTGTTGGTATCAGTGGGAGCAATAGTGTCCCATTGTTGGTATCAGTGGGAAGAATAGTGCCCCATTGTTGGTGTTTGTGGGAAAAAAAGGGCTCCATCCTTAGTATCTGTGGGAGGAATGATGCCCCATCACTGGGCCAGATAAAGACAAGTAAAGGGCTGCATCTGTCTCCCGGGCAGCAGTCTGGAGGCCACTGATCTAGGCAGAGGTTCAGACAAGGGTTGTAACCCTACCCTACTCTATCAAAAACGTTAAAAAAGGTTTAAGCAGCACTTAGGATTGGAAGGAACTTTTCATGCCTTGCAAATGTTTGGGTAAATTGGCAAAATAAAAATTCCTCCCTTCCACTGGATAAAAGTTATGCTCATCCTTTAGCCATCTTGAAACATGATTTTATTATGTTGTGATATTTCTTTCATGTACCCAGGTGCTAAGTGAAGACCATCATAAATGGAAACAAGGCCAAAGCAGGGCTGGGCTAACACATGGGCAAGAGAGGTGCACCTCTGTTGGTAATGTGGGGGGGGGGGGGGTAAGATAGATCCGCTTACTACTGCTGATTACACAGCTTTACATCTAGCTCCTGCTGAAGTATATGAAGAGCACTCTCAACACCTCTGTATGTGAATAAAACCTGCCGTATTCATTCATAATATGTAATAATATTGTTTAATGCAGTTTTTTTTTAATGTTACTGTACCAACAAAATATTTGTCTCACATAAGAAGATTTTCAGTCAACCTGCAATTGTTTATATTATTATTTTTTTTTATTAAATTGTTCCCAGTTAACCCCTTATTGATCTTTAGTTAACCCAAAATAGGTCTTATTAACTTCTGCTTAGCCAAAGCTGATTGACTGGGTGAAGGAAATTTTGTTGGACTGGCATCAAATATTCATACTCTAGTCAATTGCATCATGACTAATTAAAACTGCCCCTAAGTGGTAAAACAACAGGACTAACAGTCTGCATTATTTCTACATTATATATGCCTTTATCTTAACTATTTTTTACAGGCGCTAAAGGCT
Organism: Lithobates sylvaticus; assembly: GCA_028564925.1. Taxonomy (NCBI): domain Eukaryota; kingdom Metazoa; phylum Chordata; class Amphibia; order Anura; family Ranidae; genus Lithobates; species Lithobates sylvaticus. The sequence continues at coordinate 184,911,270 of CM053029.1, read as the reverse complement.
ACTCATTCAACTGTTATATGGTGCTTTGCATTAACTTCCCATTTAATTGTCATTTACTGGAGCCCGTTGAAAAATATCCTCAGGAAAGTAATGTTAGGCTTTAGAGGTGAAACCGTAATATCTAATCAGCTGAGCTCTGTGATGGTCATTGCCGCATATAATATGATATTTCCTCAGTCCATTGCTAAATGACACTTAGGATACATTTTAGCCTTGTCATAAAATCAGCTTTTAATAATATGAACTCGCCTCCATAGTTTTACTTATATTTCTTGACTTTTTATATTAAGACCTCTTCAAGACACTTTTAATAACCTGCTTTACGGTCTACATTAAGTTGAATTCAGTGGGGAAGGATAAATTTGAGCTTTTAAAGTCAGTAGTAGTTATTTTAAAAGCTTAATAAAGTTAATAAAAGCATGGTTTGCTTTTTGGGTGAGTTTGGAAGCTGACATTTAAATCAGGCACCTGTGCATTTAAAGTGTATCTAAACTCAAGAACAAAAAGGTAATAACTTGCAAACTTGCAGGTTACCAGTCCTTAAAGTGGTTGTAAACACTGTAAAAAAATTAAAAAAAATAAGCCTGCAACACAAAGGAGCAAAAACAAAGCATAGCATACTAGCTCATTATGAATTACCTGAGATCGAAGCCCCCGCAGCGGTCCTCGCTCACCGCTCCGTCGGTTACTTCCGGGTATCACGTCACTCCCGCGCATGCCCCCGGGAGCAGCCGGTAACGGTACAGTACAACTGAAGCAACGGTACGTACGTGCCATGGCTTCAGTTTGCTTAAGTGCGCATGTGCCGATAACGTCGGCACATGCAAATACAGGGATATCTCCTAAACTCCTAATTATAGGCTTGCCTGTAGTATAAAGTGGTTGTAAAGGGTTTACAACCACTTTAAATGTGTGGCTGTGTTTTTGTACCAGACTTTTACTGCGTTATTTTTTCTGGCAATCCTGCCAGTAACACATTTCCTATCCTAGGGTGACAAGGTTCACTCACTGCACTGTATATGAAGGGGCAACGTTGTCACCTTAGCAAAGGACTTATGCCCCGTACACACGGTCGGAATTTCCGCCGGAAAATGTCCTATCGGACCATGTTGTCGGAAAATCCGACCAGATCCTGCTCTCAAATTTTCCGACAACAAAGTCTGATCGGACTTTTTCCGATCTTGTGTAGCGAATTCCGACGGACAAAGTGCCACGCATGCTCAGATCAAATTACAAGACCAAAGCTATTGGCTACTAGCCTCTACGTAGTTCCGTCGTACGCAACGAACGTCACCACGTTCAGAATGATCGGATTTTCCGACAACTTTGTCCGACCGTGTGTATGCAACACCAGTGGCCAAAATCCGTCGGAAAAAATTAGACGGATTTTGTGGTTGGAATTTCCGACCGTGTGTATGGGGCATAAGGGACTCCTTCCTCTTTCCTCTTCAACATAACACAGGATTCTCTTTGCATTGCTTGCCTTTTGTGAAATCCTTGGTGTTCCTGCCAGTCCCTTTGCTTTCCTATTAAAAACTGACCACACTAAGCAAGCGAGCACAGTGTGGTCAGTTCTCTAGCTGTGCTGGGAACTTGACTTGCTCTCCTTCAATGATCAGACTTGTCTTGACACGCCTCCTCTCCCCATACGCTTTAAGGTTTAGATTCTTTTTAATGAATTTTTTTGTCCAGAGAATGAAAGATATTACATACACGTCAGTTCTTTTTAATAAAAATAAAACAAGTGCACACAAATTGTATTGACTTTACTTTATCCTCAGGGTGACAGTCAATGTGCTCAGGTACTGTATTTCAACTATACGGCACTGGATAATGACAATGGTTTGCAAATCTTGACAACTTCATTGGTGAAGGAAATCTGGCAAATCTTTCCTTGTGGATCTAAAGCTGGATTGACGGCCATACATGGATCGAAATGCTGCCTTTCAATTCATGTGTAACCATTCCTGTTAGACAGAAATCAAACATTAAATCGATTTCTAACTTCGCTCAACAAATCATCTATGGCCAGCTTTAGATGTCACTTTTATCCTTCAAGAATTCCCTGGAATTCAAAGAACTTTTGAAGGCCAGATGAGGAAGTGTAGACCCAAACCTTTTGTATATCTGCTAAAATGTTGAATCTGATAAAAGCAATCTAACATGGTTTAGCACAAAGGACTAATCTGTCGTACCTCCTAACAATCACAGATTTCCCAATATTTTAGGAGGAAGGTTTGTCAAATGTGGGTATATAATATAACTAAATATGGTCAGAGCTTGGGTAAGTGGCTGTGTATGTGTGGGAAATATATAAATATGGCCAAAGTGGAGGAGAAGTTTGGGCACGTGGACATTAAAAATGTAAATATGCCAAAGGTAAGGAAGGGTTTGAGTTTGAGTAAGTTTGAGTGTAAAATATATAAATATGCAGAGAGGGGAGAAGGAAAAGGGGCCAGTAGACATGAAATATGTAAATTCATCAGAGGATAACAAGTATCTGGGCAGGATAGTCCTACTGTGTCCTTATTTTTACCTTGGGAAGTAAAGTCTAGATAAACATCAACTCTTCAATGGCACTATGGATTGGTCAAAGCATACCCAAGATATATTTCTTCAAATACCATTGCATTCTATCATCTAGAGTTGAATACACAAGCATAACAAAAGCTTATGTCATTATCTAAGTGTTTTACCTGAGCCATCTGTCTTTCAAGTTTTGACCTTGGTATATCATCGAAATAATTCTCATTTCTTCTCCTCCGTCCATCCCCTTGCATCATAATGTGGGAAAAATCGAGCGATCCACCAGTCGGATACAGCTTTGCGGATTTTGTGACTAAAAAGGAAAAGAGGAATATATTAGTAATATACATTTGGGGTAGATGGCTGACATATTTGTAGAACTGGTCATGGCGGCCCATGAAGGAAGGTAAGAATTACTTCAGGTCAAACCACCACTGTATGCACAAAAATTGGGGTTTAATAAATTAGGAGGGAAACTATACAGGTTTTGGATCAATTGTGTTATTTATGAAATGTGTGAGTTGTTTAACTATTGTTTGATATCTGATTTATTTTTTTACTATATACATACAATTTTTGTTTTACAAACAAATTTATTTTACTGTATACTGGGTGAAGGATTCCCAGAGCACTGTGAATAATCTAAGAGCAGAGCACAGTCTGCATTTATCTCCTATTCAGGTTACACAATAGTTCATATTTACATGACTAAAATAAAAAAAGTAAAAAAAAATTTGTAATCCACTGACTATAATAAATAAATTTAAAGTATACAATACAATAGATATACATTTCATTTAAGATTTTCCCATTATTTGTCCCACTAGGTACAAAATGTTTAAGTTACTAATTGCTACAGTGATAAATTACATGGGGGGCAAGGAGTCTCACTCTATATTGCCCTGGTGCTCCATTTATGATAAAAACGGTTAAAGAAACTGGTGTTACTGACAGGACCGACTGGGCTCTAAAGGTTGCCCATGCCTCACAACTTTCTAAGATAAAAAAAAAAAGGACGCTAATAGGTAAAACACACTCAATTACACAAACCAAGGACAAATAATTAACAGAATTAGCAAAAGAATGATTGGTTAAACCCACAAGTTCTTTGTTTCACCACTACTTCATACTGTTTCTTCAAAATAAAAAAAATTATTAATTTATGGGTTGGATGAAAGATTTAAGCCCTGTATACACGATCAGAAAATCGTAAGATAAATACCGCTTTTGGAGCGATAATAGGATCCTTAGTACAGAGCTTTCCAGAGCCGATCATGACAGTTCATCCGATATTATCGGATTGGACATGAACAGAAATATTTTTGTATGATACCAGATTGTACAATTTTCTTTTAACCAGTACAGTTGTCGTTCAAAAATGCAATACAAACACACTACAACACACAACTTTTTTTGTGACTTTAGTAAACTCTTCAGGTTCGATCTGAGATTAGCATGCAAAAAAAAAAATGGACGATCATTCGTCCGATAATCTCATTGTGTACCAGGCATAAGTGTAGTATAACACTTCTGGTAGTTGAATAGTAGAATGTCTAAAAAAGTCAATGAATCAAACCTCAAAAACCAGGAAGGAAAGGGGGGACAAAGGGGTTTCAAAGGGACAATTCCTTAGCTTGGTAATGTCTTCCATAATCCTGCCCTACCTTTAGGGGGAAAAGCACTGCCTAGCAATGAAATTTAGGCTCCCCAAAATGCACTTCAGTCATGGATGCTTCCTGTCTATGTTGCAGCTACAGAGCCCAAAACTTTAAACCAAGAGAGAACTGAGCTGAGGACAAGGGAGGACTGGCTGAGGGTAAGGAGAGCCACCACCCCAAGGCTGGTATTAAGAAGATATGCTGGGATGGTGCCCCTAAGTGGGGATATTTCACTATTCTGGTTTCACAGAGTGGAACCTGAAGTCAGAGACTTTTATAGTTACCTGGTCCTTGTTCAGATCTGCAAACACAGCTTCTAGAATAAGGAGGTCTTTCACCATCAACCTTTTTTTTTACAGCTCTGAGATGTTATATGACTGCATACCTCCCAACCGTCCAGGATTTGCCGGGACCATCCCGGGATTTGATTTAAAAGCCGGCGTCCCACAAGTACGTGGCTAAATCCCAGAGCTTAGTGCCAAAACAATTTCCAGCAATCCGCTCCACTAACACTCCCAAAATGGGCATGCTAGAGCAGGCACCTGACACACCTACCCCGCATCTCTTGCCTCCCATGCTCACCTTATGGGCAGTCTATATAATCACTCACTGCAGACTGACTGAACCCGCCTCCTCCCCGGCTCTGAAGATTTCATGTACACAGGCCAAGAGGAGGAGCCGGGGAGGAGGGACACCGCAACACATGAATCTGTGCTGATCTTAGGTATATGCATGAGGGGAGAACACAGTGACTAGGAAGAGGGAGAAAACAGTGGCTGGGTAGGGGGGAGAAGACAGTGACTGGGAAGGGGGAGAGAACAGTGACTGGGAAGGGGAGAACACCGTGGCCAGGAAAGTAGGGTAGGTCGCAGGTAACAAAGCTTCATGCAAGGAGTGATTTGAGGGGAGGATATGTGCTGGGGGCGATTTGGAAGGGGAGAGAACTTGTGCTAGAAGGGGGGGTTGGATGTAGAGTCTGACCTCTCCAACCCCCCCTTTCTAGCACAAGTCCTCCCACCCCCCACCCCCAAAGAGATGCCAGCTGCAATATAGGGGGCAATCATGGCAACTGGGACCCCAGGAACCCCACAAGAGATGCTGCCTGGGTGCCTGCACTAAGGCACACCTTACAGGCAGGTTAGTAGAGCCACATGCCAGAACTTGTTCCCCGAGAAGGGGGGATTTGTGCTTGGAGAGAATTTTTCTAGGCGTAGGAATTGGGGGGGGGGGGTTTAAGATTCTGGGAGGGGGTATTGGGGATAATGAGGATTTCTGCTGGGGGGGATTTGTAGAGGGTAATTCGGTAGGGGAGAATTTGTACTTTCAATGGGGGTTGTGCTAGGAGGGAGAATTAGGGTGTGGAAGAGGACTTATTTTGGAAGGGGCAATTTGGGGGAATAGTAATTATGGTGGGAGGGGAAATTGAAGGGAATAGGGATCTCTGCTGGGATGGATAAGAAGGGTAATTGTGCTGGGAGGGGAGATTTGGGGAGTGGAGTAGGATTTGTGCTGAGGAAGGAGGAAGAAGATATGTGCTGGGAGGGGGTGATTTGTTCTGGAAGGGGAGAGAGAATTTTTGCTGGGGGGGGTAAATATTAGCTTTGGGACAATTGTTAATTGTCTCAGTTACTGGATTCTAAGCAGTCACTGACTGAAGTTCTTCTGTAAGGTAGGCGCAGACAAAGTGTTAGCTTTCTGTCTATTTTCAGTGTGTGCAAAACCATATATAATGGAAGCTTTTCTTTTTTTTTAACGATCATGCTGAAGTCTATATGTGTCGGTGAGACTCTTGCTTGTGCACAGAAATCAAAGCATATTTTATGGGTACAAGTCCTCGCCTTCCTGATCAGGAAACCAGGAGGTGGGCAGAACTAGGGTTGCACTGGTGGGCAGGGGTGGGGTTGCATTGTGGGCAGTGGGGAGTCCTGAAAAGGTGTCTCCACATAACAGAAAGGGGGACTGCAGCCCTGCCTATCTGTGGTTATTCAGTAATATAATAAAAAAAGCGCGATGTGGGAATTTGCTCCTGGGCTCATGAAGTTAAGGGGCCCAAACATGGCTGCTCCCCTCTCCTTTTTCCAACTGCATGTGTACATTACAATAACTACAGAATAAATCACATTTCTTTTTCTTTCATGCCCCTTCTTACTCTCCCGTCTGCCGTCTGAGCCTCTCGCAGGCATATAAGGGCTGCAAAATGTGAAATGCAAAATTCATGATCACATCATTTAATATTTTCAAAACAACTTTCAATCTGCCCCCTCGCCAGTCTCATCGAGGGAGGCACATAGAACGTCTCCAAGAGGAAACATAAGAGCTTAGCCTCAGCTCGGAAAAGAGAAGGAAACAAATTCTCCTGCTAGCTAGTAAAGCTTGAGAAACGACTTCAGAATCCAAATGCATCAATTCTCTAAAAGAGCAAGCAAACATACTCAAAGTAGAGCTAAATCAATTTATTTGAACAATACAATAAAATAAAGCACTACGTTTGCTTCAACTTTCCTGAAAATAAACCTATTTCAGTGACAGCGCACAAGTTAAAGTCAAGCTGAAAACTTTATTTTTTTGCTGTTTTGGATAGTGTGGAAATATTAGAACTCCTGTGGGGTTTACGCTGCTATCCGGGTCCTCATTAGGGATTAGGGATGAGCTTGGTTCGGTTCTCACCAGAGCTTGCTAACAGGCAAAAAATTTGTACGAACACACGAACACAGTTAAAGTCTATGGGACACGAACATGAAAAATCCCCTACAACATTTTTTTTTATTTTGGTGCAGGGTTCCCCTTAATATCCATACTAGACCTGAGGGGCTTGGTATGAATTTTGGGGGGACCCCCACACAATTTTTTTTTAAATATTTGGTGCAGGGTTCCCCTAATATCCATACCAGAGCCAAAGGGCCTGGTAATGGACTGTGGGGGGGGGGGGGGGGGCCCATACCGTTTTTTTCATAGATTTTTATCTATATTGCCAGCGAGCAGTTTTAAACATGTTTTCCATTACAAATTTAATTGTGCTGCTCTCATTCATAAAACTATGTATGGCTGCCGTGTAAGCAGCCTTACATAGTGTTGGACGTGCCTTTGGCCAATCATGTCTCTCACAACAGAGCGCGCTGTGATTGGCCAAAGCATGCAGGTCAGGTGCATGCTTTGGCCGATCAGCAGCCATCAATGCACTGCGATCTCACAGTGCATTGACGGTCTCGCCGTTCATTATGGAGCGTTCCGCGGGCGCTCGAATTTCCCGCAAACGCCAATAATGTGCAGTATTCGGCGAACGGGCAAACACCCGATGTTCGAGTCGAACTTACGCTCGACTTGAACCGCTGGCTCATTCCTAGTCCTAAATGATAATAAATATATACAAAATACATTCAAAAGCCTCCTAACTCGACATGAGGCTTCAATTTTGAAGCGAAGGATTGCATTCACATTTTGATAATGTGAACAGCACTGTATGCTGTCCATTGCATCATTTGCATATGCATTTGAGGGGTGTTTTTAACGCCCCTCAAATGCCTGCTTTTAATGCCAGCGTAAAATTAACCCTAAAGTGTTAGTAAACACAGAACCCTGTATTCTCTATATCTGGCCTCCCACATGACACAGAACATGGATATGCAATTATTATATATATATATATATATATATATATATATATATATATATATATTATATTTATATAAATACTGCTAAATGACCTTTCTCATCAGCAGTATATAGCAGTCTTATGACTTTTATAAGTGTCTGGTTAAAGCTTGTAGGAGGAGTTTTCATTCTCCTCTGACTGTCCAATGAGGCTGTAGGACCCCTCAGCATCTGTCTAGACTGTGCTAATTGGCCCTGTGCTGATCACATGCACCCTCCCAAAAAAAAAAAAGAAAAAACTCTCTAGCAATACACACCAAACTGAGCATGTGCAGAGTGTCCCCAAGGCTCTGTTCTATCAGGAGATGGATTGGGGACTGTGGAAGAAAAAAAACTGCTGGCAATTAAAAAAATCTGGAAAAAAATGGCATAGGGCCCCCCCCCCCCTACAATAAATACCAGACCCTTATCTGAGCATGCAGCCTGGCAGGTCAGGAAAGAAAGGGGATGAGCAAGCGCCCCCCCCCCCCACACCTTTACCATACCAGGCAACATGCCCTCAACACGAGCGGGTGCTTTGGGGCGGGGGGGAACCCCGCTGACAGCTGATGACTGATCGGTTGTTAAGGAAGCAGCAGCCGTACGCTCCTTAACAACCAGGTTGTTTACTGGTTGTTAATAATGCCGGCAGCTGCCGGTTCCCTAAATATCGCATGTCAGCACTGCTACTTCTTTACTGCATGCATTATTTTTTTGGTAATTGACTTTCACTACTGTTTTATGCGGTATCTACATTTTTGGTTTATGCAGTAAATACCACATAAAGCAGTAGTGAATTGACATTATAACGGATTACATGCGGTATCTGGGAAAACACCTAAATACTGCATGTGATCTGGTTCTGTGAATAAAGGCCCATTGTGGACTATTAACAATGGAGTGACAAAGCAATAATAGCCTAACCACACTGTTAGATGAAACATATTGCATTTAACCACTTGCCGACCGCGCACGACGATATACGTCGACAGAATGGCACGTACAGGCAGGAGGGCATATATATACGTCCCTCCTTTAGCCTGTCCGTGCCATCGGGAGCGCGCCGGGAGCGGCGCGCTCCCCCGCCGGGAGCGGCGCGCTCCCGCGCCGGGAGCGGCGCGCTCCCGCGCCGGGAGCGGCGCGCTCCCGCGCCGGTCGGGACCCCCGTGAGTCCGGCCGCGGTCCCCGCGGACTCGATCGCCGCGGGGACTCCCGCGCTCGTCTCACGGAGCGGCTGAACGGGGAGATGCCGAGATAAACAGCATCTCCCCGTTCTGCCTAGCAACTAGTGACGCCGATCTCTGCTCCCTGTGATTGGAGCAGAGATCAGCATTCACTAGCTGACAGCCACGCCCCCCCACAGTAAAAAACACACCCCTAGGCATACTTAACTCTTTCACTGCCCCCTTGTGGTTAACCCCTTCACTGCCAGTGTCATTTATACAGAAATCAATGCATTTAAATGCATTAATTGCTGTAAAAATGACAATGGTCCCAAAAATGTGTCAAAAATGTCCGATGTGTCCGCCATAATGTCGCAGTCACAAAAAAAATCGCAGATCTCCGCCATTAATAATAAAAAAAATTATTAATAAAAATGCTATAAAACTATCCCCTATCTTGTAAACGCTATAACTTCTGCGCAAACCGATCAATAATCGCTTATTGCGATTTTTTTTACCAAAAATATGTAGAAGAATACGTATCGGCCTAAACTGAGGAAAAAAAATGTTTTTTTATATATTTTTTGGGGATATTTATTATAGCAAAAAATAAAAAATAATGCATTTTTTTCAAAATTGTCGCTCTATTTTTGTTTATAGCGCAAAAAATAAAAACCGCAGGGGCGATCAAATACCACCAAAAGAAAGCTCTATTTGTGGGAAAAAAAAGGACGTCAATTTTGTTTGGGAGCCACGTCGCACGACCGCGCAATTGTCAGTTAAAGCGACGCAGTGCCGAATCGCAAAAAGGGGCCTGGTCCTTTGGCTGCAAATTGGTCCGGTCTGAAAGTGGTTAAACACACATTTTATTAGCACTTTTTTGTTTTTTCTGCATAGACAACACAAGCACTTATTATTTCTGTATGACATTTAGATTTTTTTTCTAAGATCAATAAACCATTCCCCATCAGACATGTTACAGTTTCTAGTCCATGATTGTCTCCCGATAATTAAACAAGCACTCAGTAATTATGCAAAGTGCGTAACGCGGAGATCTAATTTAGCCCAGTGTGGATTATCTTGTACCATTCTTATTAGATCTAATCGGACCACTTCATAAATCATGACATTCACCTAGGAGGCAGAGAGTAATAGGACTTTTCTGTACTTTCAGCAGATGAACCAGACACAAAGGAGAACATCAGAACAATGGCAGAGAAGCAGCATCTGGAAAAGATCAATGCTTAAACTGATCATCCTCAAATCATAAAATAATGTTAAAACCTTATTATTATAATGCTGGCCTCTAAAAAGGCAGCTGTAGCCTTTTTTAATGTTTTTCTAGGTATACATGAAAACTGTAAATCACTTTATAAATGTATGTTAAAGCGGAAGTAAACCCATCCATAAAAAAAATTTAATTTATGGCACGTGCCGGAAATGTAACACTCCCATTGGTTGTGCTCTCAACCAAACTGTCAAACCATCCAATGGCTGGTGTCATAACTGATCACATGTGCAGCATCATGGCAGTTGTAGATTAAACAGAGGTAAAGATGGCAGCTTCCTTGGCTGCAAACGATAGTGGGGTTTACTTATTAAAGTAGCATGCATGGTCAGTAATGTATAACACTTCAAAGTACATATTTCTTCCGCCAGAGATCACAGTACTCCCTCTGACAATCCCTTCATCTGTTTTACTCTCCAGGCGGATGGCGCTATTTTTTTCAGGCATCATCCAAGGGCAGCATCTACTTCCTGGACAGAGATGACACCATCATGTAAATGCCTGGTGCCTGTGAAGTCCTTGACTGTGTTCACAAATATATGAAACAGATTAAATCCTGCTGCAGCCTCTCGCTTTGTCACTCGCTACAAAGTTATGATGTACATCTAATTACTGGGGAAAATAAATTAAAGGAAATATTTCATTCTGCCTGCAGCATCATTTCAGTCAGGGCAAAGGCACCAGACTAGAGCTCATCAACTGCTTTTTAACCACTTGTGGACCACCTGCCGTACATATACTGCGACAGGGCATGATCTGGCACTTCTGGGTCTGGGGGCGCGCGCTCGGGCCGCGGGTGACCTGCTCCCCCTGTGATCACACACAGCGGGAGCCCAGCGACGGGTACCGTGGACTCGATGTCCGCTGGCACTTTTTTTACTATTTTACTAATTTTGTGTAAAAACAAATGTGTGGTCAATAACATTCATCTCTTTCCCTCTGCCACCTATAGGCACACTACTAGTGTGCCTAATGATAAAATTGACCCTGAAAGTATGTAATATTATACTGTAGGTATATATAGCACAGACATACTTGCTGACTATATATGCAGGCTTGATTTCCTGCTTGGTACCTCTGCAAAATGGTTCTGCTTTGAAGATCTTAATTTCTTAATTTCTTACTGAAGACAAAAGACTGCATTCTCTAATGACATGGAACAATCAAAGTGCTTTACACCCTTCAGCACAGAGAATGATGACCTTGACAGTTTATGGTACTTTGATGCTGTATCTGAGCACCAAAAACCAAAAATGCTATTTAACCCCTTCCTGCCCACGCTATAGCCAAAAGATGGCTACAAAGCGGGCTTAGTTTGCCAGGAGGGTTTCCATCACAGATCGGGGTAAAGGGCCAATCACAACCGCCCTTTGCCATGTGATCAGCTGTGTCCAATAACAGCTGATCACAGGATGTAAACACAAGCTGGCTATCGGCTTTTCTTTCCTCATGCTGGCAGCGTGAGGAGAGAATGAAAAAGCCGGTACAAGTGACTTGTGTTTAAGGGACATGGGCACTGATAATCAGGGCAGTGATTATCAGTGTCCTGATTATCAGTGCAGTCCCACCAGTGCCCACCAATGCTGCCAATTAGTGCCCACCAGTGCTGCCAATCAGTGCCCACTAGTGCTGCCAATCAGTTATCATCAGTGCCACCTATCAGTGCCCATCAGTTCTGCCTATAAGTGCCACCTCTTAGTGCCCTTCAGTGCTGCCTACCAGTGGAGCCTCATCAGTGCCCACCAGTGCTGCCTCATCAGTGTCCATCAGTGCCACCTATCAGTGCCCATCAATGCCTATCAGTGCAGCCTCATCAGCGCACATCAGTGAAGGAGAAAAATTACCTGTTTGCAAAATTTGTATTACAAACTTTAAAAAATGTTTTTTTTTTTTTAATTTTCTGTCTTTTTTTTGTTTGTTTAGCAAAAAATAAAAAACTTAGTGACAATTAAATACTACCAAAATAAAGCTCTATTTGTGTGAAAAAAAAATGATAAAAATTGAATATGAGTACAGTGTAGCATGACCATGCAATCGTCATTCAAAGCATGAAAGTGCCGAAAGCTGAAAATTGGCCTGGGCAGGAAGGGGGTAAAAGTGTCCAGTAGGCTAGTGGTTAATTCATTTTAATATTCAAAGAAAACTCACCCATCCATTTATGTCTCCATGCTTTATGAGAAATCACTTTGAAAAACACTCCTTAGCATTTCTAGCTGTGGCCATCTTGACTAAGGGCAGATGATTCATGCAGCATTTACTTCTTGATGTTGATTGAGAAAGTTCCATTTTAAAGTGGAATTTCAGCTAAAGCTTAACTTCTCTTAAAAAGGTCGCCTCCCCCCATGATGCCTAACCTCTATAAAAAATATGCATATACTGGTACTTACCTATTTTTTGCCCACTCCAGTCCAGTCACATGTTCCTCTGTGTCAGCCAGCAGGAGAATAGAGAGAGACAATGGCTAGGGAAACCGGGAGTGACAACATCACCCATAGACTCCCTTGGTGAAGCCATTGTCGGGGATCTGACACTGGCTGACAAAGGGGAGCCGGATCACGTGACTGGACTAAAGCAGGCTAAATATAGGTAAGTATGTATATACATCTTTCTTACAGAGGTTAGACATTAAAGGTTTTAGCATTTTTAAATTGAGTTAGGATTTAAATGGCCTTTCATGCTTTGGAACTGTTGCAGTCTTCTCTTCTCATTTAGTGGTTACATACAGGTGCATCTCAAAAAATTAGAATGGAGGTATGGAGGCGATCAGTGCCACAGGCTGATCGTGTCCATGCCACACCACATTGATGCAGTAATTCATGAAAAAGGAGCCCTGACCAAGTATTGAGTGCATACCACACTGTACTACACTGTACATGCCCTGACCAAGTATTGAGTGCATACTACACTGTACTACACTGTACATGTCCTGACCAAGTATTGAGTGCATACTACACTGTACATGGACAAACTTTTCAGTAAAGAAAAGTTTCACTTTTTGTATTGAACAAACAAAATAAATTTACTTTTGATGATATTCTAATTTTTTGAGATGCACCTGTATATCTGGATTGTTAATGACACTTATTGTTCGAGTCATAGGTTTCATTACCAAACCAGAAATATGTACCCACTGAAAAAATTTGTATTATTGAGTGTTGTATAAGTAAGAGATTACATCGTGACCACAGTGATTTTATACCGCTAAAGTCGAGTACACACTGTTTTTTCCATGCAACCTGTCAGCGTTCGGAGACACTGTACTAACCATGTGAGGTTAGTCCAGTGATCTCCTCCACTGAACTGTTGTCTTCTGACAAGTGGACGCCCCCCCCCTCCCGCCAGAACACTTCGATCAGCGCTCTCTGCCATTGGCATTTCTACCCATGGCCATCGTTAGTAAGGGCATATGATTCATGCAGCATTTACTTCCTGATGCTGAGTTAAAAAGTTCCAGCAGAAAGTGGAATTTCAGCTAAAGCTGAAATAAAGCTGATCGGGAGTCAGTCGGCCACTGGTTTTCCAGCATGCACGTCCGACAGAAGCCGGTCAAACAGCAGACTTCTGTTGGACAGACCAATATACACATGAGCAGAATGTGGGCCATTTTTTTTTTGAACCGGCAAATGTTTCTCGACATTCTACCCATGTGTACCGGGCTTAAAGCTCTAGAGTAATAAAAGAAGAACTCAATCGGTCTGCTTGAGACACTAGCCTATACACATGCAGAAAAAATGTAAACGTTAAGCAGGCCAAGCTTCCAAAATGAATCTAGGGGTTGCCCCTGGCTGACTTCTGGAGGTAGTGCTGTTTTGTCTACTAGCAGGGCACTGTTTCAGGCCCCTTAACTTATCCTAATGCACTGGCTCTCCCAGACCGCACCAACCTTGCAGATGTGGGTTGATCAGATGGGCACTACGCTTAGATACAAAAAACTGATATACAAACACAGCGGTAACCCTTACAAATTTGAAGGAGTGTGGGGAAATTGGTTGGCCATACCTGGCCTGGCTCCAGTAGACTTAATAATGGATAGACTCCTAATGTGATATCTTAGACTATGAAACGTAAGGACCGGTTGTCTTGGTTTACTGCTAACTTTAGGGGTATTTATGACTCCTGTGACTGTGACGTCATTGCAGCCCGACCATTTAAATGGCTGGAGTGCCCAAAGGAAGACAATGTGAAGATGAAAGCCCTGTCAGTAGTGACAATGTGCCGCTGGAGATATCCGCTTTAAAAAGTATGTCTGTCACATTGTGCTACTAGTGTGTAGTGCATACTAGCACATTATGACACTGACCTGCATGGGAACAAGAGAGAGTTTACAAGTTTTTTAAAAAGAGAGAGTTTACGACTTTACACTTTAATAGATATGTGAAACCTGTGTAGATTTGCAATTGTAAAGTGTTGGCATCCATTTTTGCCCTGGAGCTAGCACATCTTCCAAGAGTTTCGCAATACCTACTTCAGAACTGTATGGGAGACTCAAGTAGAATAACAACTCTCCTGACGGTCATAGGTATTCTATAGTCATTCCATACTGTTAACTTCTAGCAAGCTGCTGAGGCGTTGAGTGAGCTGGTACCGCTACCGTCACAGCCCAGTGCTCCAGTGAGAGCTGGAGGGGCTGAGCAGAGAGCCAGTGACTGACAGGCTAAAGATTGAGAGTGGTGTTGATCAGCGGTGTTTGATCGCTCAGTTCTCGGTCTTAGAGGCTACAGGGGGCAGCTGCAGCTGGGATCGGTGCTACAGTCATCTAGGTGAGTATGATTTTTTATTTTGTAAAAAAGCCATACGTCTCTTTTAATATCCAAGCAGCATTGAGTAGTAAGAGCCTCTATCACTCCATGCCTGCCTGATACTAAATCAATCAGAATGCCCTTACCATTATCTCCATGACATAAATATGATTTACAGTAAGAGGGTGTTCAAGATCTGTCCCCAGTTGCATATTATGAACTATGAGAGAGCTCGGGGTATCAAAAAAGATACACTTCATATGAATCAGTCTATCTATACTATATTGTCAAAAGTATTGGGACACCTGCTCTTCCTGTTCCAACATGACTGTGCACAAAGCATAAAGACATGGATGAGCATGTTTGGGATGGAGAAAGTTGACTGTCCTGACCTCAACCCAATAGAACACATTTGGGATAAATTAGAGTTGAGACTGTGAGCCAGGCCTTCTCATCCACATCAGTGCTTGACCTCACAAATGCACTTTTGTAAGAATGGTCAAACATTCCCATAGATACACTCCTAAACCTTGTGGACGGCCTTCCCAGAACAGCTGAAGCTCTTATAGCTGCAAAGGGTGGGCCAACTCAATACTGGACCCCATGGACTAAGACTGGGATGTCATTAAAGTTTATGTGTGTGTAAAGGCAGGCATCCCAATACTTTTTACAATATAGAGTATCTATCTTTCTATCTATCTATCTACTAAAATTTCAACCACAGGGGTGACATTGAACCTAGGTTCACACATTAGCGATGCAGGTACCAGCGTGATTCCAATGCCAGTTCCCGCATTGCATTTCTCCCGCAGGCAGTTCACACTGCCCTCTGTGAACCCTGCGGGCGTCAATACAATGTTAATGACATCCCAAGATCGGTTCACAGAACGCAGTGCGAACTGTGGATTCGGACAAGAATCGGATCGCATGGGGGAGAACACCCATTCAATCTGATTCCAGTGCGGAGGGAAAAAAAAGTCCCTGCACCTTTTCTGTGCGAATCCAATGCGAGTCCAGTCATACAACTGTATGGCTGAACTCGCATTGCACAGACATCACAAGTGATCGGCACCGCAGTGCGGGTGCCAATCACATGCAATGTCTGTTTTCGCTACAGTGTGAACCCAGGCTTACATCTCTCTCCACAATTCCTGCAACTGATTTTTTTCTGTGTATGAAACAGAGCCATGAAAATATTATACAGCATACTGATAAAATCCAACCAAAAATAATTTTTCAAGTATGCTTTAAAAACAAAAAACAAATTCACAGTTCATTGGAAATTTACAATAGTTCTCTTGAACGTCTCATTTTACACTGTAGGTAAATAATTTCCTTCTTACAACATACTGTACATTAACCGGTAGGTAGCACAGTCAAGAATGTAAGTGCATAAAATGTGTCATACAAGTAGATAACTCCCTTTAAGTCCCACCTTTACATTATTTGTAGCTACATAATTTCCTTCCTACTACACACATTGTATCGGTAGGTAGCATAGAGAGGAACGTAAGTGTGTATAATGCGTCACAGAAGAAGATGGCACAATAGGCTGCAAAGCCGTTTTGTGAAGGTCATTGTAACTCATTATGTGGGAGTATAGTTGCTCCACCTTCATGTATAATGCAGAACTTTCTGCTGGATCATTGAGAGATTAATTGAAACCTACAAGATTCGAACTCTTCATACTTGCAAAACACTCCAGATAGCTTCATATGTAATCATTAGTCAGCCAGGCTTATTTCTTTTGAGTAACACGTAAAGAGCTAATATACAATAGAAGAACACAAACCAACAGGGGTTAGCTATATTGGCAAAAAAAAAAATATTAATAAGTAACAGTTTAGCCTCAGGCCACTTAAAACTTATTGTGAGCACATGATAGTTGCTTAAACATATTCTGAAATATATTACACAGAATAGAAGAGTGACCTTCATCTTCTTCTGGTTACTAATCTTTAATAACAAGGACACAAGATATTTACTTTTTTACGGGAAAACTGTTTTCTGGTTCCATTACTAACTCAAATGTGGAAAGAACCCCTTTTCATGGCATGCTAAAGGCAAAAGTGCTTTCTTTCTATTTATTAGGGTCAACTGTGCCTAACATCAATTTTTCATGACAACCCAATGATCAGATTTCCTTGCAGTAGTTGGCTTTGACACCCTCTCCCACAAGGTGATAATTAAAATGTCGCTGCCAGTTGGCTGGACTTTCAGTTTTGGTAGGTGCCATGAGGCTGATTCACTCACTAGGTTGTAGATATCTTGAAAACCTAATGGTCAGACTTCCTTGTAGTAGTTGGTGTTGTAACCCACCCCCCCCCCCCCAAGGTCATAATGAAGGTGTCACTGCCTCCTAGTCAGGCTTTCTGGTTTGATAGCCTGACATGTCCAAAGACATGCTGGTAGGTTAATTAGATCCTGTCGATAAAATTGGCCAAATATGTGTATGTGTATGTGTTTGTAAGCGTGTCAGGACCCCACAGGGCAAGGACCACACTATACCACAGATGGACACCAGTGGCAAAAAGCGCCCTGAGGCGATTCAGTTCGCATAGGTTGCGCTATACAAGTCATTCATTCATTCATTCATAGGTGCCATTACTTTGATTCAAAAGCATTTAAAAGATCTTAAAGACCCAGTTGTAGGATATCCTTGCAAAGAAGTCATAGCCTCTTAGTGCCGGTTCACACATGGGCAACACGACTTTGTGAGGCGACCTGGACGCGACCTGAGCGTGCACCACAGCGCGACTTACAAGGCGACTTCAAGTCGCCTCCAGGACAGGTGACTTTCCAGTGGCCAATCAAACAACAATCAGCTCTGTGGGAGGGAGGGGGGGGGGGGGGTTTGCCTGAGAAAACTAATTTCTGTTCCTGTATTGTTGCTTCAGTTAAGACACGATCCGACTTTGGAGGCGACTTCCATTGAAATCAATGGGTACAAGTCGCCTAGAAGTCGGATTGAAGTAGTACAGGAAACTTTTCTGAAGTTGGAGCGACTTCAGTAGTGTACATTAAGACGGCTCTCATTCACTTCAATGGAATTTCTGATGTCAGGCGACTTGGGGTGACTTGAGGTCTGACAAGTCGTATCCCAAGTCACGGTAGTGTGAACCGTCACTTAGTTGGCTTTCCCAATTTATTTGAGTTCATTCTACATTACCGAGGGTACTTTGGAGAACTGTGAAACCATAATTTATACTTTAATGTCTATGAAAGCCAAAACATTTTTCTTTTTCGTTTTGGCTAGAGCATGGATTAACCACTTCCGGACTGCCCTTTAGCAGATTTACTGTTACAGGGCAGCCCTCCTATGCAGGATCACGTATTGATAAAGCCAATTAATTTGTGTTTCACACGCTCCCTCCCACAGACACTGCAGCTAACAGTGAGAAGGGTTTCCGCAAAACAGGCTTTGTTGGTAATCCAGAAAGCAGTAGCCAGGACTAGGTGTGGCCAGGTGCTGATTGACAAGCTATAGGCTTGTAAATATCAGTGACAATGCTGATCGCCACAGCCCCTGCAACATTTCATCATCCAACTGTAGTGGAAGCAGGAACAGCCCACCAGAAAGTGGCAACTCTGCGCTGAATTCAGAAGCAGTGCCGCATTGTCGCCATACCATCACAGGAAGGTAGACTTAATTGGCAGGAATACAAGTATTTGTGGGACCTTAAACTTAAAATAGGGCAGCACTCCTACTAAACAAATGTATAAATCATCTAGAAAAAAATAAATAAATAAAAACTACAGTTGTGTTCATAAGTTTACATACCGTGGCAAAATTTATGATTTCTTGGCCATTTTTCAGAGAATATGAATGATAACACAAAAATATTTTTCACTCATGGTTAGTGTTTGGGTGAAGCTATTTATTATCAATCAACTGTGTTTACTCTTTTTAAATCATAATGACAACAGAAACTACCCAAATGACCCTGATCAAAAGTTTACATACCCTAGTGATTTTGGCCTGATAACATGCACACAAGTTGACACAAAGGGGTTTGAATGGCTATTAAAGGTAACCATCCTCACCTGTGATCTGTTTGATTGTAATTAGTGTGTGTGTATAAAAGGTCAATGAGTTTCTGGACTCCTGACAGACCCTTGCATCTTTCATCCAGTGCTGCACTGATGTTTCTGGATTCTGAGTCATGGGGAAAGCAAAAGAATTGTCAAAGGATCTGCGGAAAAAGGTAGTTGAACTGTATAAAACAGGAAAGGGATATAAAAAGATATGCAAGGAATTGAGAATGCCAATTGGCAGTGTTCAAACTCTAATCAAGAAGTGGAAATGAGGGGTTCTGTTGAAACGAAACCACGGTCAGGTAAACCAACTAAACATTTCAGCCACAACTGCCAGGAAAATAGTTTGGGATGCAAAGAAAAACCCACAAATAACTTCAGGTGAAATACAGGACTCTCTGAAAACATGCGGTGTGTCTGTTTCAAGATGCACAAAAAGGAGGCACTTGAAGAAAGATGGGCTGCATGGTCGAGTCGCCAGAAGAAAGCCATTACTATGCAAACGCCACAAAGCATCCCGCATACAATATGCCCAGAGACAAGCCTCAAACCTTCTGGCACAAAGTCATTTGGAGTGATGAGACCAAAATTTAGCATTTTGGCCACAACCATAAACCCTACATTTGGAGAGAAGTCAACAAGGCCTATGATGAAAGGTACAGAGGTGGATCGCTGATGTTTTGGGGATGTGTGAGCTACAAAGGCACAGGAAATTTGGTCAAAATTGTTGGCAAGATGAATGCAGTATGTTATCAAATAATAGTGAAGGAACATTTGCATTTATCAGCCAGGAAGCTGCGCATGGGACGAACTTGGACATTCCAACATGACAATGATCCAAAACACAAGGCCAAGTCAACCTTTCATTGGCTACAGCTATGGGTGCAACGGATCAAAAAACTCACGGATCGGATCGTTCCTCGGATCAGAGTCACGGATCGGATCATTTTTCGGATCAGCAAATAATAATTAAATTTGCAAAAACCTGTTAAAATCCTACCACCATATAGTCCACACTGTAATATCCACAATCTCCTCACTGTAATATACATCTCCCCCACTGTAATATCCACGTCATCTCCCCCACTGTAATATTGGCTGAGTATGACTGGGTATCGCCGAGTATGGCTGGGTATTACTGAGTATGGCTGGGTATTACTGAGTATGGCTGGGTATTGGCAGAGTATTGGCAGGGTATTGGCAGGGTATTGGCAGAGTATTGGCAGGGTATTGGCAGAGTATTGGCAGGGTATGGCAGAGTATTGGCAGGGTATGGCAGAGTATTGGCAGTGTATTTCAGAGTATTGGCAGGGTATGGCAGAGTATTGGCAGGGTGTAGCAGAGTATTGGCAGGGTATTGCAGAGTATTGGCAGAGTATGGCAGAGTATTGGCAGGGTATTGCAGAGTATTGAGGGATGGCTGTGACTGCAATTGTCACAGAGCAGCGCTGTGGGCACTACAGATTCAGCCCACAGCGCTACTGCCATCCGATCTCTCCCCTCCACTGTACAAATCTGTACACAGAGGGGAGAGAGGAACCGGCATCATCATGACGCCGGTTTGTTTACAAGTGATCGCTCTGTCATTTGACGGATAGATCACATTGTTAATGGCCGATGGGTGCACCAAGATGGCCGCCGCTCCAGAGCTAGGCTGAAGCCGCGGCCTTTCCTAATGCCGATCCGAACAGGGTGACCTGTTCGGATCACGGATCGGTGACGATCCGTTGCACCCCTAGCTACAGCAGAATAAAGTGAAGGTTCTGGACTGGCCATCTCCGGTTCCTGACCTCAATATCATTGAGCCACTCTCTGGTGGCTTTTTGCCAAGAGGAATGGGCAGCATTACCATCTGAGAAGATAAAGAGCCTCATCCACAAATACCACAAAAGACTTCAAGCTGCCATTGATGTTAAAGGGGGCAATACACGGTATTAAGAACTGGGGTATGTAAACTTTTGATCAGGGTCATTTGGATAGTGGTATTGGGGGGATTATACACATGTGGTAGGTGCTTTCCAATGAGTTTCGCCAGTGCAACCTGTATGGTAGCCCACCTTTGTTAAATAAAACGGAAAGTTCACAAAGACATCAGTTGCCCACTCAGGGGTTCTTCCACATCAATATGAACAGTCAAACAAAAATACAGAGTGGCCGTGTGTTATGGGTCATTGTCATGCTGGAATACCCATCCACGACCCATTTTCAACTTTCTGGCTGAAGGAAGGAGGTTCTCACCCAAGATTTGATGGTACATGGCCCCGTCCATCGTCCCTTTGATGCAGTGAAGTTGTCCTGTCCCCTTAGCAGAAAAACATTCCCAAAGCATAATATTTCCACCTCCATGTTTGACAGTGGGGATGGTGTTCTTGGGGTCATAAGCAGCATTTCTCCTCCTCCAAACATGGATTTGAGTCGATGCTAAAGAGCTTGATTTTGGTCTCATCTGACCACAACACTTTCACCCAGTTCTCCTCTGAATCACTCAGATGTTCATTAGCAAACTTCAGACTGGCCTGTACGTGTGCTTTCTTGAGCAGGGGGACCTTGCGGGTGCTGCAGGATTTCAGTTCTTTACGGCATAGTTTGTTACCAATTGTTTTTTTGGTGACTATGGTCCCAGCTGCCTTGAGATCATTGACAATATTCTCCCGTGTTGTTCTGGACTGATTTCTCACAGTTTTCATGATCATTGAAACTTCACGAGGGGAGATCTTGCATGGAGCCCCAGCCCGAGGGAGATTGACAGTTATTTCGTGTTTTTTTCATTTGCGCATAAACACACCAACTGTTGTCACCCTCTCACCAAGCTGCTTGGCGATGGTCTTGTAGCCCACTCCAGCCTTGTGTAGGTCTACAATCTTGTCCCTGACATCCTTGGACAGCTCTTTGGTTTTAGGCCCCTTTCACACTGACGGACCGCTCCATGCTAGTCTATGGAGCGACGGATGTCAGCGGTGACATGTCTGCTGACATCCGACCCGGTGCGATCCGCCAAAAGAAGACGGATGGCCCTACGTCCGGATCTGTCGCTGGCGGATCGGATGAGATCTGATGAAAACGGACACGCTGTCCGTTTTCATCCGATCTCTCCATAGAGACCAGCGGCGCTTGACAAGCCCCTCCCCACTCAGTGAGCAGAGAGGGACCTGTCATCCGCCGGCTCAGTGGAGATCAACGGAGAGATCTCCCACTGAGCCGGCGGACAGAGGCGGGCTCCGTGCAAGCGGATCCGCCTCGTGTGAAACGGGCCTTAGACATGGTGGAGAGATTGGAATCTGATTGATTGATTGCTTCTGTGGACAGATGTCTATTATACAGGTAACAAGCTGAGATTAGAAGCACTCCCTTTAAGAGAGTGCTCCTAATCTCAGGTTGCTACCTGTATAGAAGACACCTGGGAGCCAGAAATCTTGCTGATTAATAAGGGATCAAATACTTATTTCACTCATTAAAATGCAGATCAATTTATAACTTTTTTGAAATGTGCTTTTCTGGATATTTTTGTTGTTATTCTGTCTCTCACTGTTAAAATAAACTTACCAATAAAATTATAGATGGATCATTTTTTTGCCAGTGGGCAAACGTACAAAATCAGCAGGGATCAAATACCTTTTTCCCTCACCTCACCTCCCTCATCTCATCAATGCATTCTAATTTCCCTCCTGCCCAGGTAATAAGCACAAACACAAGAGTTAGTGTGAAAATTACAGATCCTTCTCACCTACAACAGCTGCACACCTATATGTTAAAAAAAGGCTTTGCCACGTGTCTGAAATGCCAACATATAACATTCCTCATCCAGTCTGACAATCCCTCTTATCACTGATGCACCTTAGCCAACACTGCACCAGTTCATTTTTGGCATGCTGACTACCCATTTTAAGTCTGACGTTTAATTTTTGTAAGAGCTTGTTCCCAGTGTATGGCACAAGTTAATAGATGGCACACAAACATATGTGATATTTGGCCGATATCCCAGGAAGGGTAGGCTGCATCTGTCACTTTATGCTGGAATAAGCAGTGGTTTATGTCCTTGAACACAAATTATGCTGCTGGGCCATAAAAGACTTCTATGCATGGAAGACAGTGGTGGGCAGTCAGTTTGATCTTGGGGCCCCCCAACCTCTTTTAACTGCTGCATATGAAATAATTTCTAATTTTATTTCTCCTATTTATACAGCTCTGGCATGCACAGAACTGCTGCCCAGTGGATGTTTCCCGCACCATACTCCACAAACTCTAAAGACGTCAATGCGGTGAAATCCCAGAGGAGCAACAGATTCTGAGATGCAGCTGGCACCAACCATCATTCAGTGGCCCAAATAGCTTAGATAATGTACTGTCTGCATTCTAATGATAGGTTAAACAGCAAATAAAACTCTTGCCCATGTCTACATGCTTTATTGTATTGAAGCAATGATGGCACACAGCGCAGAGACAGTACAAAGGCTTAGTGCCCGGCACTCCTTCCTTTTATTACTATCGTTCAAATTCCAAATAGAAAAAGTACTTGCAAGGACTGAGTTTGCATGTTCTTCTTCTGCTAACATGGGTTTCCTCCCACACTCCAAAGACATGCTGGTAGGTGAATTGGCTCCTGGTCTAATGCTTGTGTATGCATGCATGTGCGATAGGGACCTTAGACTGTAAGCTCTTTAACTACTTTCAGTCCAGGCCTTTTCTGGCACTTTTTGTTCACATGTAACAATCGGCATTCTTTGCTAGAAAATTACTTAGAAATTACATTTTTCAAAGCAGGGGCGCTAGAGAATAAATTGATGGGTTTTGCAAATTTTTATGTCACGCCGTATTTGCACAGCGGTTTTTCAACTGCAATTTTTTCCTGAAAAGATACCCTTTTTTTGAATTTTAATGCAATAAAACACAATACATAACCCAATTTTTTTGGAAAATATAAAGGATGAAGTTACGTCGAGTAAATAGATACCAAACATGTCTCACTTTAAAATTGCGCATGTCCATGCAACGGCAACAAATGACTTACATTTTGCTTTCCTTAGGCAACGTTTTAAAAGCCTTTACAGGTTACCACTTTAGAATTACAGAGGATGTTTGGTGCTGGAATTACTGCCCTTGATCTGTCATTCGCGGTGATACCTCACATGTGTGGGACGATCGCGTGTGCGTGGGACCAAAGCGTGCATTCGCCTTTGCACGCAAGCATGGGAGGACAGGGGCACTTAAACATTTTTTTTTTTATATTATAACTACAGGTAATTAATTAAAAAAAAATATTTTTACACTTTTGCTTTATTTATTTTTTGATCATTTTTATTGCTGTCACAAGGAATGTAAACATCCTTGTGACAGCAATAGGCATGTGACAGGTCCTCTTTATGGAGAGATCTGGGGTCTATAGTAAGGCCCCAAAACCCTCCTCTGCACTTAAAAGCATTCAAAACACCAAGATGAGTGTTTTCAAATGCTTTAGATTTTTTTTAAATGGCGTTGATGATTTCTGAGTAAATGGAAAGTGATGTCATGTCATTGCTTCCGGCTTACTATTACGAACAGCCGATCAAAGCTGGTCCCGGCTTTGCTTGGCTGTTCGGCCAGCCGCCGAACACACAGGCTGGTCGCTCGGGTCTCTCGTGAGACTGAAGAGCCAGTGGGGGGGGGGGGGGGGGGTTGATTAGGGGGCTGCTTGTAATAGCAATCCAACAGCTGATTAGCCGACCGTCGGCTCTAAAAAAATTATACCGGGGTGATGCCTGCAGCTGTACCAACTCAAAAACTGCGCTTGGAAAAATAATAATAAATCACAGTGAAAAATTATAAATAATACAAACAATAATAAGAAGCAGCGGCTCAGCTGTGAGATATTTTCCACAGACCAGATCCTAATATGTTAAAAAAGAGGCGCGCAACAGTGATGATCAAAATATATAAATCAAAGAATCCAGCCAAGTAACAGACGATATTACAGAGACAACATGAATGCCGTATAATCAATTATGTAACACCTGTGTACAACAAAATCCAAGCGCAAATACACTCGTTTTTGAATAAAAAGTTAATAAAAATTTAAAGTAATCCTCTTCAGAAGTGTTCAGATGAGAGTAGTGAACATCCAATAACCATTCAGGTCTCCAAATCGTGATGCCATCACCTTAGAAAAGATGCAGGCTTACCAAATTTAGAGGCTCCTCTAATCAAAGAGAGCTCAGATGAGCATGTGGCCAAACTCCCTGGCCAGGGTATTCCCAAGACTTTCCCACAAAATTCACTCGGAGGTAAGGATATGGGCTGTATCCCTGGCCAGGGTATTCCCAAGACTTTCCCACAAAATTCACTCGGAGGTAAGGATATGGGCTGTATCCCTGGCCAGGGTATTCCCAAGACTTTCCCACAAAATTCACTCGGAGGTAAGGATATGGGCTGTATCCCTGGCCAGGGTATTCCCAAGACTTTCCCACAAAATTCACTCGGAGGTAAGGATATGGGCTGTATCCCTGGCCAG
Source organism: Lithobates sylvaticus (assembly GCA_028564925.1). Taxonomy (NCBI): domain Eukaryota; kingdom Metazoa; phylum Chordata; class Amphibia; order Anura; family Ranidae; genus Lithobates; species Lithobates sylvaticus. The sequence goes on along the minus strand of CM053029.1, from coordinate 184,885,747 downwards.
GGTATTCCCAAGACTATCCCACAAAATTAACTCGGAGGTAAGGATATGGGCTGTATCCCTGGCCAGGGTATTCCCAAGACTTTCCCACAAAATTCACTCGGAGGTAAGGATATGGGCTGTATCCCTGGCCAGGGTATTCCCAAGACTATCCCACAAAATTAACTCGGAGGTAAGGATATGGGCTGTGCATCCAAGTGAGGCCGCAATCAACATGAAAGGAGAAGCTCCACATAGAGTAAAACCTTTCTAATTGGTTTATTAAAAATATAGATTGCGCTTACATTTCAAACGTATCGCATAGTAAAATTACCAGCTGGCTAATACCAAAGAAACTGTCATAAAACGTATACGGTGCATAAGTGCTGACGTCATCGCGGGTTCCAGGAAGTATCGGGACCAATACCTATTTTTAGTGACATGTGACAGTTTTTTTAGGGCTTGTTCACAACATACATGCATGAAATCTGATGGAAAAACTGCACAGATTTCACTTGCAGAGACGTCAGTTTCACATCAGTTTTCATGTCGGTTTCAGTGAGTTTTTTCATACCAGTTCCCTTGGCAGACAAAAAAAAATATATATATATATATATGTACCGTATATACTCGAGTATAAGCCGAGTTTTTCAGCACATTTTTTTGTGCTGAAAATGCCCCCCTCGGCTTATACTGAGTCAAGCACTTTTCTGCAGCAGAGAATGACATTTTACTAACCAAATTTGGGGGCCCGTATCTCGGGGCCACTTGGTGATAGGAACCCCACCTTTGGGTTTGTATACAAAATTTGGGGTTCCTAGCACCAATTGGTCCCGAGATACGGGGCCCCAAAGTCGGTCAACTGTGTCCATCTGCAGCAATGTCATTTCGGGACCCTAGGGGGCATCTAGGAACCCTTAACTGCCAAGTTTGAAGTTCGGGGGACCTATGGCTGCAAATTGGCACAGTGAGGCATGCAAATGGGCACAGTGAGGCTGCAAATGGGCATTGTTGACCCTCTTTTCCACTTACAGTAGCTGCGCATTTGGGGGCCCGTATCTTGGGGGCCACTTGGTGATAGGAACCCCACCTTTGGGTTTGTATACAAAATTTGGGGTTCCTAGCACCAAGTGGTCCCGAGATACGGGGCCCCAAAGTCGGTCAACTGTGTCCATCTGCAGCAATGTCATTTCGGGACCCTAGGGGGCATCTAGGAACCCTTAACTGCCAAGTTTGAAGTTCGGGGGACCTATGGCTGCAAATTGGCACAGTGAGGCATGCAAATGGGCACAGTGAGGCTGCAAATGGGCATTGTTGACCCTCTTTTCCACTTACAGTAGCTGCGCATTTCTCACCCTAGGCTTATACTCGAGTCAATAAGTTTTCCCATTTTTTGTGGTAAAATTGGGTGCCTCGGCTTATATTCGGGTCGGCCTATACTCGAGTATCTACTGTATATCATATAGAGCATTTTTGTACATAGTTTAGGCGCGTTTAGGAGAGTTTTGCGTTTTTTTCTGCCAGAAAGCTCCAATAAGAAATGCAAACCAGAAGGGTTTTTTTTTTTTTTTTCCTGCCTCTATGCGTAGAGCTTAAAATATGCCTCTTATTATCTTGATGTGCATGAACACATAGGATAACATTGAGCTGCTTCTACAGGCAGAACACAAAACCCCTGTAGAAGAAGCGATTTTTAAGCCAGTGTGCATGGACCCAAAAAGGGAAAATCTATCCTCTATCAATCTTCAGCAGTTTAGCCCTAGTGCATGAGATTCTGTGTGGAAGGCACATGTGCACTGTCCAGTCTGCTACCGGCAGTCTGAAAAATTCAATAAGAGGCTGACAGCTGCTGCACCTAGGGGCATTTGTCCCTGGGCGCATACTACCCTAAGTTAGTACCGCTCGGTGCACCGTCCAGCCGCAGCAGCTGTCAGCCTCTCATTGAGCTTATAGGCTGCCGGCAGCGGGGCTAAACACCCACACCTGAATGCCGTAGTCTCATGCACTGAGGCTAAATGCCCTATGTGCATGAGGCCTATACGGCAAATGAACTCATTTCCTGAATCAACCCTTGTATGGCTAATTTTACTATTTTTGAAATTCCTAGGTACAGTATGTGTCCTTACATTCTCTTTTACACCTTGTCTGTAATATTTTGTGTCTGCAGATGTCTATCTATTTTCCTGGCAAGGTTCTATTTTTTTTTTTGGTGAGATTCAGAGCAGATTTAAATGTTAATTCAACAATAGTATCATCTTATAACATTGCATGAGGTTTGAAAGCTGTCAGTCAGCGTGTGAGTCATTGCTGCAGGCAGAGACGTCTTCCAATCTCCCCCACACACCTCCTCTCACTTCATTCTTCTCACTGTCCACCTCAGTGTTCCTTCTGTACAACTTCCAGTCATCTGCATTAAAACCTGCTGCCTGCCATGCATACTAATTAAAGGTGATTTAAAGGGATACCAATAACTTTTAGTATGCTGTTATGATAATTGCAAATGAAAGGGCCAATCCACGGGAACGTGATATGTGAGGTACAGGGGGTCCCCTGCTTACAAACGACTCCTACTTACAAACGGAGGGAGACAACAGGAAGTGAGAGGAAATCCAACCCTAGGAAGGGAAATTCACTCCTATAAGAGTTAATATGGGAAAAAAAGGTGTCTCCACTGAGGCTTTATCACCAGTCCATGTTCCCTAACAACCCAAAATTTTCTAAATCCAATTGTCATTGGGACAGAAGGTGAGGTGAAAATCTTCTGAACAGGGGCACAGACAGCAAAACAAATGTTACAGGGGTGATAACCCTTCACCATACTATCCAAAAAGCTTAAAAATAGATTTTTTGGCTGGAGCTACACTTAAAAAATGTACCTGTTCCGACTTACAGATTCAACTTAAGAACAAACCTACAGTCCCTATCTTGTTTGTAACCCGGGGACCCCCTGTATAGGTGAAGCTGGCTGTCATTGAGATTTCCCTGCCATATTGTCATAAATGTAACCTCCTGCGGGCAGGTGTGGTAAAAGGATTTGCCTCTTGGCTACTTGTGTAGTGCACAGCCATCTTGCTGCCCTCTCAGGATTGTGGGTATTTTTAGGTGAACTACAAAACTGCAAAAGAGAGAGAGCGCACTGACCTAGTGCGTTACCATAACTCAATTTTTTTAAAGCAATAAATAACAAGTGAATATTCGCAAACTCATGTCGCACGAGCACATCCAGACAAACTGAGGAGACCTCCAATTCCACCCCACTCCGCTGATGTCATGGGAAGACCTCATAGTGTCCAAGCACAACTGATGCGTTTCAAAGGTCAAGCCCTCTTCTTCAGAGAACTGGCTCTATTGTACTGCTCTCTAGCCCTTCAGCAAACAAACTGTCTCCTGCTACAGCCAAATATTTCAAATTTTGACTCATCAATCCAGAGCACCTGCTGCCATTTTTCAGCACCCCAGTTCCTATGTTTTCATGCATTGTTAAGTCACTTAGCCTTGTTTCCACCTCAGAGGTATGGTTCTGTGGCGGCAATTCTTCCATGAAGACAACTTCTTGCCAGACTTCTCCGGACAGTAGATGAGTGTACCTGAGTCTCACTGGTTTCCACCAGTTCTGTGCTGATGGCACTGCTGGACATCTTCTGATGTCAAGGGAAATTAACCACTTGCTTACCGGGCACTTAAACCCCCTTCCTATCCAGACCAATTTTCAGCTTTCGGTGCTCTCACATTTTGAATGACAATTACTAATGCCATTCAACACTGTACCCAAATTAATTTTTTGTCCTTTTTTTCCCACAAATAGAGCTTTCTTTTGGTGGTATTTGTAGCTGCTAACTTTTAATATAAGGACACTTACCTGTCCAGGGATCCAGCAATGTCGGCACCCGAGCTGATTCCTCAATCGGCTTAGCAAGCAGGCGCCGTCATCTTTATTACGGGAAGCCAGCAGGTAAAAATGCTAAACACCAAAAAATGCTGCTAAACGCGGCTAAATGCTGTAACAAGCTTTTAGCCACATTTAGCCATGTTTAGCGGTTTTAGGTGTTTTTACATTTTAGAGAGTGTGTTTACTGTAAAAACGAGGCTAAGCCCAGGTTCACACTGAGCTGTGGGAATGAAGCCGTGCGAGTTCAGCTGAACTCCACGATTTCACTTCCGCATGTCAGTCCCGATTTCGGCTGAAATTTCACAGACATTTGTGCGGGTTTCTGCACAGATGTCAATGGAAATCACACCCCAAAATTGCAAAAAGTAGTACAGAAGCTACTTTTTAAAATCGGTATGGTGCCGCAAATGCAGCGTCTCACTGATTAGCACAATGCCATTGCCAGCAATTGCCGCCGATTTGACATGCGATTCTTCTGACAGCAGTGCTGCTGTTTTTTTAAGCGTCCTGTGTTTATGAGCTCTTAAAGTAGAGCTCTCCTAAGAGGTATTGTTACATCACCTGTGCGGACCGGAAGTGTCAGAAGCTGAGCCAAGGCAAGTATATTTATTTATTTATTTTTTACTAATTTTGTTTTTTGCACCTGGTGGGGGTATAAATAAAGAAGGTACTCTTTTAATTGTTAACAATTTCAGCTTCAGAAGATTTTGCCCCCTTTACGACCAGGCTATTTTTTGCCATTTGCACTGTACTACTTTACCTGGTAATTGGGCGGTTTTGCAACGCTGTACCAAAATGAAATTGATATAATTTTTTTTCACACAAATAGAGCTTTCATGGCTTTGGTGGTATGTGATCACCACTGGGCTTTTTATTATAAAAATGAAAAAAGACTGCAAAAAAAAAAAAAAAAATATATATATATATATATATATATATATATATACAGTATCTCACAAAAGTGAGTACACCTCTCACATTTTTGTAAATATTTTATTATATCTTTTCATGTGACAACACTGAAGAAATTACACTTTTCTACAATGTAAAGTAGTGAGTATACAGCTTGTACAACAGTGTAAATTTGCTGTCCCCTCAAAATAACTCAACACACAGCCATTAATGTCTAAACCGCTGGCAACAAAAGTGAGTACACCCCTAAGTGAAAATGTCCAAATTGTGCCCAATTAGCCATTTTCCCTCCCCGGTGTCATATGACTCGTTAGTGTTACAAGGTCTCAGGTGTGAATGGGGAGCATGTGTGTTAAATTTGGTGTTATCGCTCTCACTCTCTCATACTGGTCACTGGAAGTTCAACATGGCACCTCATGGCAAAGAACTCTCTGAGGATCTGAAAAAAAAGAATTATTGCTCTACATAAAGATGGCCTAGGCTATAAGAAGATTGCCAAGACCCTGAAACGGAGCTGCAACATGGTGGCCAAGACCATACAGTGGTTTAACAGGACAGGTTCCATTTAGAACAGGCCTCATCATGGTTGACCAAAGAAGTTGAGTGCGCATGCTCAGCGTCATATCCAGAGGTTGTCTTTGGGAAATAGATGTATGAGTGCTGCCAGCACTGCTGAAGAGGTTGAATTGGTGGGGGGTCGACCTGTCAGTGCTTAGACCATACGCCACACACTGCATCAAATTGGTCTGCATGGCTGTCATCCCAGAAGGAAGCCTCGTCTAAAGATGATGCACAAGAAAGCCCACAAACACTTTGCTGAAGACAAGCAGACTAAGGACATGGATTACTGGAACCAAGTCCTGTGGTCTGATGAGACCAAGATAAACTTATTTGGTTCAGATGGTGTCAAGCGTGTGTGACGGCAACCAGGTGAGAAGTACAAAGACAAGTGTGTCTTGCCTACAGTCAAGCATGGTGGTGGGAGTGTCATGGTCTGGGGCTGCATGAGTGCTGCCGGCACTGGGGAGCTACAGTTCATTGAGGGAACCATATATGCCAACATGTTCTGTGACATACTGAAGCAGAGCACAATCCCCTCCCTTCAGAGACTGGGCCGCAGGGCAGTATTCCAACATGATAACGACCCCAAACACACCTCCAAGACGATCACTGCTTTGCTAAAGAAGCTGAGGGTAAAGGTGATGGACTGGCCAAGCATTTATACAGACCTAAACCCTATTGAGCATCTGTGGGGCATCCTCAAACAGAAGGCGGAGGAGTGCAAGGTCTCTAACATCCACCAGCTCCGTGATGTCGTCATGGAGGAGTGGAAGAGGACACCAGTGGCAACCTGTGAAGGTCTGGTGAACTCCATGCCCAACAGGGTTAAGGCAGTGCTGGAAATTTATGGTGGCCACACAAAATATTGACACTTTGGGTCCAATTTGGACATTTTCACTTAGGGGTGTACTCACTTTTGTTGCCAGCGGTTTAGACATTAATGGCTGTGTGTTGAGTTATTTTGAGGGGACAGCAAATTTACACTGTTATAAAAGCTGTACACTCACTACTTTACATTGTAGCAAAGTGTAATTTCTTCGGTGTTTTAACATGAAAAGGTATAATAAAATATTTACAAAAATGTGAGGGGTGCACTCACTTTTGTGAGATACTGTAGGCTGCATCTGATGGCCACTGCTGAGGCTGCATCTGAAAGGCACTGGTGAGGTTGCATCTGAAGGCACTGGTGAGGCTGCACCTGACGGGCACTGGTGAGGCTGCATCTGTCAGGCACTGGTATGCTGCATCTGATGGGCACTGGTGAAGCTGCATCTGACGGGCACTGGTGAGGCTGCATCTGACGGGCACTGGTGAGGCTGCATCTGACGGGCACTGGTGAGGCTGCATCTGACAGACACTAGTGAGGTTGCATTGATCTCTTGTATCATGTCTGCAGTCTCTGATCATCTCCTGTATCATGTCTGCTAGAGGTGCACCAAATAGACATTTTGCTATTACTATTAGCAGTGTGTTTAAGTTTAAATAAGAGATTATAGACATGACACAAGAGATGGTTAGAGACTGAGGACATAATACAAGAGATGGTCAGAGACTGCAGACTGCATTATTCTTGAGATTTTCTTGCACTAAAGGTGCCAATAATGGCCAACAATCAATTTATATTCATTTAAAGCAGAGTTCCACCCATTTAAAAGTCAGCAGCTACAAAAAGTGTAGCTGCTGACTTTTAACAGACACTCACCTGTCCCAGGATACAGCGATGCGGCCGCCCGAAGCCACACTTCTCTCCCCCTCCTCTCTGCGGTGGCGGCATTGCAAGTGTGGGCGCCCGGCTGTAGCTTCACATGCGCGAGCCGCGCTGCACGTTATGAATGGCCGGACAATCTTCTGGGACCTGTGATGTGTCCCAGAAGATTGCAGGGAGGGAGGGGGGAGAGGTGAACTTCCGGGGCCGCTGCACCAGGAGAGGAAGTGGGAGCTGGGAACCTGTGAAAACTAGGTACCCGGTCCCCCCCCAAAAAAAATTCAGATGTCAGGGGTCACAAGTACTTAAAGCGAAAGTTCCATTTTTGGGTGGAACGCCGCTTTAAATTGATGATATTCATTAAAAAGTTGAATACAATACAAATTATATAGAAAAATATAAATATTTTTTAAAAACTGTCTTCGTCTAAGTGCATCCTGCATTTTTAGTTTCGGTACAAAAATTTCCATTCGGTGCACCCCTGCCTGTAAAGTTTATGTTTGCCATCTTTTTCCATAGAGGAGACTTCCTTTAATTTCCTGTCCCATTGCCAAAACAGGAAGTGAGCGGAAATTAAAAGAATCCAGGTCACCAGAACTAGTGTCCCCACTGGAAGATTTCCCTCTATTACTTTTCTGGGGACAACCCAAAATCTGGGGATTTTCTTTTACTTTCCTTTTCCAGGGGGGTGAATCTCCCTAATGGGGGCACAGACAGCAAGAAAAACTGACGATGGTTCTAATCCCTCTCCACTCCATCCAAAACTAAGAAAACACGTTTTGCCTTTAGTTATTTTAATTGAACAAGCTGAAGTTAGAAGCTGATTGGCTACCATGTGCGGCTACACCAGATTTTGCACTCTCCAGTTTTAGTAAATCAACCCCTGCGTTCAGAGTGTTTCTTGATGGAATGCTGGGAAGAAAGTGTGTAGAAAAACAAAGACAACAGCAAGTTTTTTTTTTTTTTTCAAATGTACTTATTTCTAATATGTTTCTGGAAGAATAAACCCATTCATCTACTGAGGAGCAGAATTAGCCCTAAGGTTTGTATATATGAGTGCCAGATGTGATCATACAGCTGGCACTTGTATGAAAATGATGGGCACTGAAGCTATACGGGAAACAATTTAATGCTCACTCACAGAATACAGCTTAATAGAATTCACACACACCTTAGAATACTCTTTATTTCACACAGCCCAACAGTCCTGTTTTTAGTGGGACTGTCATATATACACACTATAGCCGGGTTAGGCAACCTTATAGAGGTGGAGATCTACCTGAATAACACGGGAGAAGTCAAAGATCACCGGGCACAGTGTTGCCTCCTCACACCTGGTTTTAAACCTCTAATTGCCGTACTACCTGTTGATGGGGGTGGTAAAAACAGCATATATATATATATATATATAATAGAAGTCTATGGCTAAGCACAGCAAACCCGCAATAAAGCTGCAGGTACATTGCACTCGCGGTGTGGGTAAACCACAGCACATCAGTGTGAAAGCAGCCCTATACTATTATGCCCAGTGTATTGCTTCACACTGACCTAAAGATCTATTCTTTCTTGCTGCTGGCACCACTCTGGAGACCACTAGCTGGGATAAGAGGTGAAGTGGAGTTGGTATCACTCTGTATGGGACAGGAGCCAGCACTACAGAGGAGGCATCGGCTTATGCAGCTCTTGAGCCCTACTACAGCTCCAACTTTACAAGTAATCTCTGCATTGCACTCTGTTTGATTCTCTGGAATGGTGGGTCAGCAAGCCCAGACTGAGATCTACCAGTCACCTGGTCTACCAGTCACTAGTCACCTGGCCGCGATCTACTGGTAGATTGTAATCTATAGGTTACTGATCCCCGCACTATAGTGTCCATTTTAAAAGCAGAGATATACCACTGCTTGTGCTTTAAAAACGCACTTAGTTCTCTGGTGGCTTTGGGAGATTAAAAAAAAAGCCTGGAGGAAAACCCAGTCGCCTGACCATTCAAAGTCACGTTACTGGCCTCTCCTCCAATTCTGAATTTCTCACTGCTGCAATAAGCAGAACTCCTTCACATAAAGAGCTGGTTTACTAAAGGAAATAGCGCGGATGTCAAGTGGTTAAGCAACTCAAAGAACTATCAAATTTTTTTTTTTTCTTACTCAGAAATATTTTCAAAGTATACCAATCATGGTTGTGAATAGCATATATACATCGTGACCATGTCTACATAAATATATACATATAGCATGTGTTTTTACCTAAATTAATAAGTACTCATACCGTGTTTCCCCGATAGTAAGACACCCCCGATAGTAAGACGTATTGGGAGTGTCAGAGGGGACAGCTAATGTAAGCCGTACCCCGAAAGTAAGACGTATGTCTTACTATCGGGGAAACACGGGGGATTTGCCTGCAGAGACCAGAGCCGCCGCCAGAGCCGAATGAGATGAATGCAGAGTAGCGCAGGAAGCGTCTACTGTCATACGTTGTCTCTCATGTCACTCAGCGCTGCTCGCTCCCCGGCGGCCCCTCCTCTCTTCTCGTCAATCCCCATTGGCTTGAGACATCATCTGGGATAGACGAGAAGAGAGGAGGGGCCGCCAGGGAGCGAGCAGCGTGACATGAGAGAAAACATATGACAGATAGACGCTTCCTGCGCTACTCTGCATGCTCGCAAGTAAGATCCCCAGATGTGCCCTGTAATGTGCCCCATGCCCTGATGCCCTAATGTGCCCCATGCCCTGATGCCCTAATGTGCCCCATAATGTGCCCAGATGTGCTATGTGCCCCCTAATGTGCCCAGATGTGCTGTGTCCCCCATAATGTGCCCTGATGTGCTATGTGCCCCATAATGTGCCATAATGTGCCCTGATCTGCTATGTGCCCCATGATGTGCCCTGATGTGCTATCTGCCCCATAATGTGCTATGTGCCCCATAATTCGACAATTTTTTCCCAATATAAGACATACCCCGAAAGTAAGACATAGTGGGGCTTTTAGGGATAAAAAGAAAGTAAGACACTGTCTTACTTTCGGGGAAACACGGTAGTATCTACAAGAATAACACATTTATCCATATTTAATAATTTTATGTGATATTGATGAGTAAAATGTTACCCTCACCAGAATTCCTAATTATTATATATATATATATATATATATATATATATATATATATATATATATATATATATATAGGTATATATATATATACACAGTTGTGCTCATAAGTTTACATACCCTGCCAGACTTTATGATTTCTTGGCCATTTTTCAGAGAATATGAATGATAACACAAAAACTTTTCTTTCATTCATGGTTAGTGTTTGGCTGAAGCTATTTATTATCAATCAACTGTGATTGCTCTTGTTAAATCATAATCACAACAGAAACGACCCAAATGACCCTGATCAAAAGTTTAGTTACTCTGATGATTTTGGCCTGATAACATGCACCCAAGTTGACACAAAGGGGTTTGAATGGCTATTAAAGGTAACCATCCTCACCTGTGATCTAATTGTTGTAATTAGTGTGTGTGTGTAAAAGGTCAATGAGTTTCTGGACTCCTGACAGACCCATTGCATCTTTCATCCAGTGCTGCACTGACATTTCTGGATTCTGAGTCACGGGGAAAGCAAAATAATTGTCAAAGGATCTGCGGGAAAAGGTAGTTGAACTGTATAAAACAGGAAAGGGATATAAAAAGATTTCCAAGGAATTGAGAATGCCAATTAGCAGTGTTCAAACATATTATATTTTTTACGAGTCTATTATCAAAAATGGTATATAGGATCAAGATAGATGCCATGGAGGGACACTTAATCAGACAAACAGACACACACACTTCATTCATCAACGGATATCTCCACATTCATGAAGATTCCTTGACACCTTATACTTTGAAAGTCTGAGGACGTAAGACATAATCCCTCTCTAGGCAAACCATGGTAGACATTTTAAAACTCTGGTAACCATCATTTCAAACCAGTAGCCATTTTGGAAAGGGTAATTATGTCGTATTGATTTTTACTTTATATTCAACTGTGTTATCTTAAATATTGATGTATTGATTATTATATACAGTTGCATAACTATTTTTCTTGAGTCGATTGATTTTTCTCTAAGCTTCAATTTTTTCATTATAATTTTTATAGTTTCCATTCTATTGACATAGCAAACGCCTAATTTTATTTCACATTATTAATCACTTACCTGCAGTATAGTACTGGTTGAATTTGTGAAATACAGACGTTCATATTTACTTGGTTATTGATTCTACAGGGAAGTTTTATAATTTCTGTGTAAAAGTACAATACTGCTATTAGCGGGTGTTTCAATTCGTTTTCTTGATTTTATGTAACAATTGTTTTTGTCTACCAATATATACAACTATTTTGTATGAATACATGTCTGGTGAATAAATCTCCTATTTTTAGTCTGTGTTCATATTGAGTGATCCTGTATCTTAAAAATATTATTGTTTAAAAATTACTTATTCATAAATACTGTGCAGGAAAATGATCCTTATAGGCACGACATATTAATTGGAGGCACTTGCTGAGATTTACATTAATATTTTGTACAGGATCAATCATAGTTATTGTGGTGACATAAATAATATTTTGCATAAAATTATTATTTATAATTTTTTTTAAATAATGTAAAAAAAATTCCCCCCAAAATGTCTGGTCAAAGTGAATCTTCTATTGCTAGTGCTTGTCCACAGTCAGCCCTTAGGCCCCTTTCACACTGGGGCGGGAGCAGTGTTGGCGGTAAAGCAGTGCTATATTTAACACTGCTTTACCGCCATTTTAGCAGCGGTTTTCGGCCACTATCGGTGCGGTTTTAACCCCCGCAAACGACCAAAAAAGGGTTAAAACCGACTGCAAGCTGCAGCGGCGCTTTGCCGGCGGTATTGCCGCGCTGTCCCATTGATTTCAATGGATAGGAGCGGTGAAGGAGCGGAGAATACACCGCTCCAAAGAAGCTGCTAGCAGGACTTTTTTGACCGCCCTGCTAGCACACAGCTCCGATGTGAAAGCCCTTTGGCTTTCACACTAGAGTGAAAGGGGCCGGATTTTTTCAGGCGCTATACAGGCGCTATTTTTAGCGCTGTAGCGCATGAAAAACGCCCCAGTGTGAAAGGGGCCTTAGTGTTGATATTAATATCCAATCAAAATTGGCACAAATACAGGACATGTTAAAATTGAAAAATGGTGGACCATGTCAGGAAAAGATTGTCTATTGAAGCTGGTCTAGAGATATACATTAAAGGACTTAAAGTCGAGTTCCACCCTAAAGTGGAACTTCCGCTTATCGGATTCCTCCCCCTCTCCGGTGCCACAATTGGCACCTTTCAGGGGGGAGGGGGGTGCAGATACCTGTATTATAGCATCCCCGCCTCTATCTGAGGATTATCCGAGGATGCCCCGTGGTGTCTTGGGAAACACAGTTCCCAGGACACAGCGGGGACCAATAGAGGCGCGCAGCGCGACTCGCGCATGCGCAGTAGGGAACCGGGCAGTGAAGACGTTGCGTCTTCACTTCCTGATTCCCTGACAGAGGATGGCGGCAGGGCAGCCGAGAGACGAGCGATCGCGCGTCATCTTCTGCCGACACCGCTGGAACCTGGAACAGGTAAGTGTCCATTTATTAAAAGTCAGCAGCTGCAGTATTTGTAGCTGCTGACTTTTAAAAAAACATTTTCAGGTGGAGCACCGCATTAAAGAGCAACTGCAGTCTGCTCACATAATTTGTAATAAAAACATCTTTGCCATTCTGAAGCTTCACTCCAACCACTTTGCATATTATTTTATATATATATACTGTGATTCTGTACTTGCCAAATATGCTGCAGAAATCCCTCTCCACTGAGTCTGGCTGCAACCATTTTAACTGTGGGCAGCTGAAGCTTCTGACTGTTCACTTCCTGGATTTACACAGACACACCTCCATCTCTGCAGCTTTCACTGGCCTTCTTATGACTCCCCTCTCACTTCCTGGCAAACTATCAGGAGAGTGAGAGAGAGAGCTGTGCATGATGTCATAAGCCTAAGCTTTTTACCAGACAAGAAACAGGAAGTGGGCTGTATAAGGTATTTAATGGCAGAAAAAAAATGTTTTACTATCCAAAGTTAAAACAACAAGGGCAGAAGATTTAATAGATGGAAAGATGAAATTACTGAAGGTCCGCTTTAAAAGCCAGGCCAGTCATTTAACCACTTCAATACCAGGCACTTACCCCCCTTCCTGCCCAAGCCAATTTTCAGCTTTCAGTGCTGTCGCTGTTTAAATGACAATTGCGAGGTCATGCTACACTGTACCCAAACAAAATTTTTATCATTTTGTCCCCACAAATAGAGCTTTCTTTTGGTGGTAATTTTTATTTTTTGCTAAACAAATAAAAAAAGACAGAAAATTTTGAAAAAGTTTTTCTTTTGTTTCTGTCATAAAATGTTGTAAATAAGTAAGTTTTCTCCTTCACTGATGGGCACTGATAAGGCAGCACTGACGGGCACTGATAAGGCAGCACCGATGAGGTGGCTCTGATAAAGGGCACTGATATGCAGCACTGATGGGCATTGATAGGCAGCACTGATTGGCACTCATGGGTGGCACTGATGGGCACTGATAGGTGACAATGATGGGCACTGAAAGGATGCATTAATGGGTACTTATTGGTGGCACTGATAGGAGGAATCAGCGGAGAGGAATCAGAAAAAGAACCCATGTCCTACCTCAAGCCATCAGCAGAGCACAGGGGGGTGAGAATTGAACTACCACATAAAGGTAGGTCTAATCAGTTTTATCCAGGTTCAGAGAAAAAGACATGCACCCCTAAACAGGACGTCTTAAAAATAATTAAATTATTGAAAAGTGCCGTCCCGGTCTTTATGAAGGAGGGATCCATGTATAACACTGACCACCTTGAGGACTATGAAAATACCCTCTCAGTTTTAGGCCTGGATGATGACCAGTCTAGTATTAATATCTTGTCATGGGTATTTGAAACCAAATAGCGTAGATTCTGTGAATATTTAAAAGGTCTGTACAGTACTTCATGGCAAGAAATTAAACAACGCTGTCATCTAGAATTCGGTCTGTACAAAAACATTACCGGGGCTAGAGCGGCTATCTACAATCTGAGATGTACCAATCATCAAAGCCCCAATGAATTTCTGGCTGTGTTAAAAAGTGCTTACCATTTAGCATGAAAAGGAGCCAGTTTACAATCACCCTGAGTTTAAATCCCTGTTCTTTGAGGCCCTACCTACCTACAGAACAATAAGTTTAGCAATGGACTACATCTGGGGTGTTCACTGGAATACTTGGTAAAAGAGAGTAACAATTCATACTCTATCCAACAGACTGGTGAATACAAAGAAAGGCCTGAACCTATAACTAAATTTGTGGCTGAAACTCATATATCTCCTCAATTGTTACATTTTGAAACCAAGAAAAAGACATAGGCCCCTTTCACACATGCGGACCGTATGTCCATATTTCATCCATCCGTTTTCGGATGAAATACGGACATACATGCATCCCTATGGGATAGCGAGTGTCAGCGGATGAACATCCGCTGACATCCGATATCGTCCATATGCGCTATGGTCCGATTCTGCAGATCTATTCTATTTTTCTATCCGTCTGCAGAGCGGATCGGATTAACACGGACAGACGGTCCGTGTTCATCCGATCCCCCATAGAGGAGAGCGGAGATCTGACAGGGCAGTCCCTGCGCAGTGTGCAGGGACCGCCCTGTCATCCGCCGGCTCAGCGGGAATCAACGGAGCGTTCCCCGCTGAGCAAGCGGATGATTACGGGGCGCATGATTACGGATCCGTCCCGTGTGAAAGGGGCCATACTGTATGCTGATATGCCACATGGTTTCCCCAGGGGGAGACCACATACCCCACCAGTCGGGGGGGGGGGGGGTGAGCAGAGACCACCCTTCAGAGGGGGAACACAAAGATCACTTCAGGAGTATCCTCCAAGGGAACCGGACCCGAGGTTTAGGAGAAACTATAGGGAGTTTCCCAAAAGGGCCTGATTTAACGCTGAGGGTGGAAGCCCTCACTATAACCGATATAATTTGCCCAGGGAACTACACAGGTAAATAGGGATCCACCACATGTTAGGACACCCCAAAATCCCCAGGAAGATAGGGAGTAACTAAGGCCAAGACCACCACTCCAGAACCAAGACAGTGATTCTGACAGGGATATGTCTGATCAGGTTAGAAATCCCAAGAAATTACAGAAACCGTGTCCCACAACCCAATTCTGACAGGCCAGTGAGCAACATGGAGACCAACATGGAACCTAAATAAGCCTTCTTTAGGGACAAATCATGTGGCCAGCCAAGGGCCACAGAACCTTTAAAGCGTTCATGTCAAAGTAAATCAGAGGAATGCACTGAATAAAGTCATAGGAGACAGAGGTTCTAACACACTTTTCCACAGGTCACAGTAATAAGGATCCTGAAATCCCTACTGGGGGATCTTGGTCGTTCGGTATTAATTATTCTCCTAGTTTTCAGTGGTCACTTCATTCCTCTGACATAAGCAGGTCGCTCAAAACAGCCCAGTTCCAAGAAGCTGCAGAAGACGGTAATTCCAGAGGAAGACTGAATCCCTAAAGGCGATAATGATGTCAGGAGGCCTAAATGGTCTGATATTCTAGTAAAAGATGAGGAGTCGTCAGCATAAGGTAGTTTGATTGCCTCAAATGAGTTGTATTGACAAGCCAAAGGGGGGAGATCTTTTTTGATTTATTCCTCCCAAGTAGAAGGTTGACTGTCAAGTCAAATATATTATTACTGACAGTAAGTATGTCACATGTCAAACTGAGATGTCCTGATGATTTTATCATTCCAGAATGGCTGCATTTAAGCTCTAAAATGATTCTGAAGAGTCTAATTCAGTTGTAAGTGTCTGGTGTCCATAGCTATACATAAATGTCCTCACGTTAATGAGCCCTGGAGCTATACCTTCCATAGCAACAGTATCATATGTTGTCTTGCCATCCAGAGTGTTCAGATAAAAGAATGATCATACAATTGACTAAAGGGGGGCTCCAAGGAACCCCAGGATACCAGCTTGACACTAAGATCGCAAACACAGGTCATGTTAGTGAAAAAGATATATGTCTTTTCTCATGGAATCCATTTTCCTTTACATTACAAAGATGTCCATGAGTCAATCAGCAGAACTGAGAGTCCAATGTGTGTGAGACATCCAGAGAAGGGACCGTGTGGGGGGATCCAGGGATACTGCTGATGGCCAGTCTACCAGGACAGACCCGTCAGGATGGCCAAGACCAAAAGTGCCCAGAGTGATCCATTTCCCGCCAACAGACAGATGACAGCCCTGAGATGCACACATCAATTGGAAACTCATCTTTCCCCAAAGGAATTACACCTATTGACAGGTGTCGACACCCTTTAAACATTTAATACCCACAGATCTGAAACAAGACTTACAAGGCCCGAATGAGTCTACCTCGACAATTGTCTCATACGGCTACGACATTTGGATTCCCTTATGGTGGGGGTATGTTAGACCTTTTGAGAAGAAATAATAATATATTTTATGTCATGAGCCCCATGAGAGAAAGGTGAAGAAAGGGTCATAATGATTTGTGGCATTCATTAGCTTAAGTACTGATGTTATATGAGAAGACCTGCTTTGCAATCAAATTTCTGATTAATCCCAAAGGTGTTCAGTAGGACTGAAGTCAGGGATCTGCTTAGTGTTTCTCAAACTTTTGTCAGTCAAGGCACCCTTTAAAATTATGGCCAGTCTCGAGGCATCCCATTCTAAAATGTAAAAAACGATTCTAATAGCTTTACATAATGCAACAACATCCACGCGTAGGACACCCAACGTTAGTGGTGATTTATTCTTCCAAAGCAAATACCCTTTTGCACACTGATATTGACTAGTATTCCAATGTTTCTCTTCTCCCTCAGTTCAGTCTTCTAATGTTACCCCAGTGCTGAGGGAGAGGGGCACAGAAAGGACAAACAAGAATGCTGTGGAGGCAACAGACATCCTACTTTTTAACTGACGTCATTGGTAATTAGGAAAGCCAGTGTCTAGAAAGTCGTAATGGTGCATAATGAAAACCCCTGGCTTTGTTTTTATCTTAAAGGCAGACTTGATCCACCTGCTGGTTTGTATACAATTTCTGATATATTTTTAGGCATTTTGCCAAGGCACACCTGAAGAAACCTCAAGGCACCCCAGTGTTCCTACACACCAAATTCAGAAAACCATGTCTTTTGAGGACTGGATTTGTGCTCGGGGGCATAGTCATGCTGGAACAGAAAAGGGCCTTGCCAGGCTGTAACCAAAGGGTCTGAAGTGCACAATTGTCTTGGTATGTTGTTGCATTAACAGAACCCATCACTGGAAACACCTGAACTTAAGAATTTGGAGGGTTGTCCAGATATGATTTACCATATATTATACATGTAGCTTCAATCTGTCTAATTCAGAAGGAGCATAAGACATTAAAGCCACTTTCAAAGTGATTGTACAATAATCTGATCGTTAGTACACAGCTTTCCAGAGCCAATTACAACAGTTCATTCAGAAATTATCTGAAGGGACAAAGATGAAAAATGTTCTTGTACGATACTAGAATGTCTGATTTTCATTTTACTGTATTGTTTTAAAAAAAAAAAAATCAGAAGAGCAAGACCATGCATGCTCGGAAAAAAAGAATACATTACAATACAACACATTGGGGGTTATTTACTAAAGGCAAATCCACTTTGCACTGCAAGTGCACTTGAAAGTGCACTGAAAGTGTACTTGGAAGTAAAGTTGCTGTAGATCCGAGGGGGACATGCAAAGAAACTAAAAAACAGCATTTTAGCTTGCACACGATTGGATGATAAAATCAGCAGAGCTTCCACTCATTTCAGAATTTCAGATCTACCCCTTAGATTTAGAGTGACTGCACTTTTTTTTGCACTTCTGAAGTTGAATTTTGTCATACGAGAATTTTCGTAACTTTAGTATCCGCTTCATTTTCTATATGAGACTAGCATACAAGAAAAAAAACGGATGATCATTTGTCTGATATTCTTATTGTGTGTACGAGGCTTTAGCCTATGGGACTGGAAGTATTTTGTAAATCCAACCCTGCCAATGTCATAAAACCCATCCTCGATTACCTTATTAGTTTCTATAAATGATTATGTTTTTATGCCAAAGTCATATTTACTAAGGTTCATGAAACAGGTAAAAAAAAAGGATTGAATTACACAGCTCATTGCAGAACTAAGGTCTGGTCAAGGAGATATAAAAGCTCTCAGCCGTGAAGAGGTTAAAAAGAATGAGGGTTAACTGTGATTTCTATTTTTTCGATTAGCTAAATGCCTTAAGGAAACAAAATACTTTGTTCAATGTAATCACCAAATCTATTTTCAGCATCAATGCTATGCAATTAAATTTAATTAAAATAAATTAACTCATCCCTTTGGACGCAAGCTTAGAAAGGTAAGGGTGAGGACCCTACTTAGGCCACTTAAAGGATATGTAAAGGTTCGCTCTTTAAAAAAACAAAAAAACAAACAAACATGTCATACTTACCTCCTCCGTGCAGTTGGTTTTTGCACATCCTCATCTTCTGGGGTCCCTCAGCAGCGCTCCTGACTCCTCCTCTTCTCGAGTGCCCTGTTGGAGAGCCGCTCTCCCTTGGGGCACTCGTGCGGACGTGCTCCCGTGTCCTGCTGCTGCGTCAGACAGCAGGACTGGGGGGAGGAAGGGGTGGGGCACTGGGGGGCTGCTGCATCACAGGAGGTTTTTCAACTTAATGCATAGAGGTGAAAAACCTTGAGGGTTTACAACCCCTTTAAGTTCCTCCACACCAAGCTTATCAAACCATGTCTATGGAGTTAGCTTTGTATACCCAGGGGCACAGCCAAGCTGAAGCAGGAAAGGACCTTCCCCAAACTGTTACAATGTTGGAATCACACAGTTGTATAAAATATCTTTGTATGTTGCAACATTAGAAGAACTCTTCACTGGAATCACGTGAACTCAATGTCAGAGATGTCCATATAAGTTTGACCATATAGTGTATATGTGGCTTTCGGGGCTGGTGCAAGGATTTTTGGCACCCTAGGCGAAACCTCATTTTGCTGCCCCACACCCCCGTTTTCCTCCCTGACTCCACCCTCTTTGCCCTGCCCATGTATATTGTGGAAGTGGCAGAGATTTTTGCGGCGCCTCTCCCCCTTTTCTTCAGCCGTGGTCCACAGGTCTGCACCTGCACCTCTGGACCCAGCCCGAAGACAAAGACTTCCTCACGCCAGCTGTGGTCCATACTCCGCAGGTATATGGACAAGTTAGGGCAGTATACAGAAAGGCTAGGGCAGTATGTATACAGGCTATGTCAGTATACAGACAGGCTAGGGCAGTATACAGACAGGCTAGGGCAGTGTACAGACAGGCTAGGGCAGTATACAGACAGGCTAGGGCAGTGTACAGACATGCTAGGGCAGTATACAGACAGGCTAGGGCAGTATGCATACAGGCTATGTCAGTATACAGACAGGCTAGGGCAGTATGCATACAGGCTATGTCAGTATACATACAGGCTAGGGCAGTATACAGACAGGCTAGGGCAGTGTACAGACATGCTAGGGCAGTATACAGACAGGCAGCCTCACCTATGCACTGGGGAACAGCTACAGGCGTCGGCCAGGCGATCTGAGGACCAGAGCAGGAACAGAAGCGCCACGGGGCCAGAAGGAAACCAGGGCCGACTGCATTCTCAAAGCCGCATGTAGATCCCAAGAAGAGCAAACCGGTGTCCCAGGCGCTGTGTGCTGTGAACGCCTCACCTGGTGCTCGGGGATCAGACTCTTCCTCCTGGACACTGGGAGGATGAAGATGACGGGGGAGGGGGGATACTGCAGACATGAGCAGCCTGTCATCCCGGGAGGAGGTGGAAGGGAGGACAGACAGCCAGATCCGGGCAACTTCCCTCATTTCTAGGGAGACACAGGGAGAGGGGTCCCTATAGGACTGTCCATGGAGAGGGAGCTTTTAGTGACCAGAAGTCCTCTTTCCTTCTCAGGCTGTCCCACACAGCGGAACAATTAGGAGACACATTCGGCGCCCCCGACTGGTGTGCGCTCTAGACCGGCTCCTACCTTGCCTATAGGTAGCGCAGACCCTGTGTGGCCTAATCTGTCTGAATCGAGGGCAACAAAGGACAGTTGGCCTAGGTGGCAAGAAGTACAATTCCAACCCTGCCTACATCATGAATCCCAGCCTCAATGATCTCATAAGTTTCTATAGGTTGCTACATTTTTATATCAATATCATATCTAATAGGGTCCATGAAACAAGCAGAAATAATTATTGGATTAAACAGCTCCTTGCAGAACTATGGTCTGACCAAGGAGCTATAAAAGCCCTCAGTTGAGAAGAGGTTAAACAAAAACAGTTACTTTTGATTTTTATTTTTTTACCTAAATGCCTTAAGGAAACAATACACTTTGTTCAATGTAATCACGATAAAATCTATTTACAGCATCAGTGCGGTGCAATTTCATGTAATTAAAATCAATTAATCCATCCCCTTGGAGGCATTAAAAATAACAACACCTTTTAAAAAACAGAAACATAAATCTACATAAAAACTAGTCTAGATAGAATTGTATATCAAAGCAAATAGATGCAAATACGTGGTTTTATCATTTCAATATTATTTTTTTAGGGCCAAGAACATGAAACACAAATAGTAAAATATAAACGCATTCACCGATATTTAAAAAAAAAAAATAGCTTAACCACTTCAGCCCCGGACCATTTGGCAGCCAAAGGACCAGAGGTCTTTTTTCAATTTCGCACTGCACTACTTTAACTGGTAATTGCGCGGTCATGCAATTTTGTAACCAAACGAAATTTGCGTCCTTTTCTTCCCACAAATAGAGCTTTCTTTTGATGGTATTTGATTGCCTCTGTGATTTTTATTTTTTGCGATATAAACGAAAAAAGAGCGAAAATTTTGAAAAAAAAAGAGATTTTCTACTTTTTGTTATAAAAAAAATCTAATAAACTCAATTTTAGTCAAACATTTGGGCCAAAATGTATTCAGCCACATGTCTTTAGTAAAAAAAAATGCCAATAAGCGTATATTTATTGGTTTGCGCAAAAGTTATAGCGTCTACAAACTAGAGTACATTTTCTGGAATTTACACCGCTTTTAATTTATGACTGCCTATTTCATTTCTTGAGGTGCTAAAATGGCAGAGAAGTACAAAACCCCCCCAAATGACCCATTTTGGAAAGTAGACACCCCAAGCTATTTGCTGAGAGGCATGTTGAGCCCATTGAATATTTTTTTTTTCAGTCCCAAGTGATTGAATAAAGACAAAAATAAAAAAGATTTTTTTTTTTTTTTCAAAAAGTTGTCACTAAATGATATATTGCTCACACATGCCATAGTTATATGTGGAATTGCACCCCAAAATACATTTTGCTGCTTCTCCTGAGTATGGGGATACCACATGTGTGGGACTTTTTGGGAGCCTAGCCGCGTACGGGGCCCCGAAACCCAAGCACCGCCTTCAGGATTTCTAAGGGTGCAAATTTTTGATTTCACTCCTCACTACCTATCACCGTTTCGAAGGCCATAAAATGCCAAAATAGCACAAAACCCCCCCAAATGACCCCATTTTGGAAAGTAGACACCCCAAGCTATTTGTTGAGAGGCAT
The DNA here is from genome assembly GCA_028564925.1 of Lithobates sylvaticus. Taxonomy (NCBI): domain Eukaryota; kingdom Metazoa; phylum Chordata; class Amphibia; order Anura; family Ranidae; genus Lithobates; species Lithobates sylvaticus. The sequence goes on along the minus strand of CM053029.1, from coordinate 184,863,980 downwards.
GGTGAGTATTTTACAGCTCTCATTTGTTTTTGAAAATGAAGAAAGTAAAGAAAAAAACATTTTTTTTTTCTTTTTTTCAATTTTCAAAACTTTGTGACAAAAAGCGAGATCTGCAAAATACTCACAATACCTCTCAGCAAATAGCTTGGGGTGTCTACTTTCCAAAATGGGGTCATTTTGGGGGGTTTTATGCCATCTGGGCATTCCATGGCCTCCGAAACTGTGATTGGCAGTGAGAAGTGAAATAAAAAAATTACACCCTTAGAAAGCCTGAAGGCGGTGATTGGTTTTTGGGGTTCCGTACGCAGCTAGGCTCCCAAAAAGTCCCACACATGTGGTATCCCCGTACTCAGGAGAAGCAACAGAATGTATTTTGGGGTGTATTTCCACATATGCCCATGGCATGTTTGAGCAATATATCATTTAGTGACAACTTTTTGTAAAAAAAATATATATATTTTTTTTTTTTTTTCATTATTCAATCTCTTGGGACAAAAAAAAAAAATATTTAATGGGCTCAACATTGCTCTCATCAAATAGCTTGGGGTGTCTACTTTCCAAAATGGGGTCATTTGGGGGGGGTTTGAACTGTCCTGGCATTTTATGCACAACATTTAGAAGCCTATGTCACACGTCACCCACTCTTCTAACCACTTGAAGATAAAGCCCTTTCTGACACTTTTTGTTTACATGAAAACATATTTTTTTTTTGCAAGAAAATTACGTTGAACCCCCAAACACTATATATAATGTTAAAGCAAAGGCCCTACAGATTAAAATGGTGGGTGTTGCATTTTTTTTTTTCCACACAGTATTTGCGCAGCGATTTTTCAAACGCATTTTTTGTGGAAAAAATACACTTTTTTTTATTTTAATGCACTAAAACACACTATATTGCTCAAATTTTTTATGAAATAAAAAATATGATCTTAGGCCGAGTACATGGATACCAAACACGACATGCTTTAAAATTGCGCACAAACACGCAGTGGCGACAAACTACATACATTTTTAAAAGCCTTTAAAAGCCTTTACATGATACCACATTAGATTCACGGAGGAGGTCTACTGCTAAAATTACTGCCCTCGATCTGACCTTCGCGGTGATACCTCACATGCATGGTGCAATTGCTGTTTACATATGACGCCAGACCAACGCTTGTGTACGCCTTTGCGCAAGAGAAGGGGGGGCAGGGGTGCTTTTTTTTTTTTTTTTTGGTTTTTTTTTTATTTATTTAGCTTTTTTATTTTATTTTTAAACTGTTCCTTCCATTTTTTTTCTTTGTTATGATTTTTATTGTTATCTCAGGGAATGTAAATATCCCCTATGATAGCAATAGGCAGTGACAGGTACTCTTTTTTTGAAAAAATTGGGGTCTATTAGACCCTAGATCTTTCCTCTGCCCTCAAAGCATCTGACCACACCAAGATTGGTGTGATAAAATGCTTTCCCCAATTTCCCAATGGCGCGGTTTATATCCGGGAGGGGGGTCATTCCCTCCCACTGCTTGTAAAAGCAGTCTAGAGGCTAATTACCCGCTAGAATTGCTTTTACATGAAAGCCGATCACTGGCTGAAAAGAATGATACCAAGATGATACCTAAACCTGCAGGCATCATTCTGGTATAACCATTCAAAGTCCAGCAACATACTGGACATATATTGTAATCTTTTTTTTTTTCATGCAGCCTCTTGGCTGAACGAAAAAAAGAGATTGATTGGTGGGTATGCCCACCATTAGAATACCTCCCTTCATCCACCCACTTCTAATGATGGGCATACATGCACCATTTATATATGCCGATGCATGGGGGCATCCTCCCGCAAAAGTTATGCCGTGTACACACGGTCGGAATTTCGACCGTATGTACGTGGCATTAGGAGCCAATCGCTCCTCCCCCCATGCTTCGGCACATATGCTCTTTTTTTTAACTGTGGTGGTGAAATCACCTCCTACAGCGTTGGAGTCGCGGCTTTATGTATCGTGGGAGCAAACGCTGTTGCTGTCAAGATAAATAAATCCGCGTTGCAACTGAATGGCGCACCTGAAAACAAAAAAAATGCTTAACACTAAAACACAGTAAACAAAATTACATACCTGAAAAGCAAGCATGATAAAACATGATAAAACATAATAAAACATTGCAGAATAGAATGGAGTAAAAAAAGAGCAACAATAGAGAGAGAATAGAGTGAGAGAGAGAACAATAAAACGACAACTATTTTATTTATTTTTTTTTTTTTTTGAGATTCACAGGTAAAAAAGCTCCTGACTGAAGCGACTGAATCAAAACGCTACCACAAAAAAAAATGTTAGCGATCGCAGGGATCAGGCCTGACTCTGCGAACGCTGCAGTTATGTGTGCTTAGTGTTTTGTAAGTGACAGTGATCGATCGATACTGCACTTGGGTGGGCTGGGCTGGGCGGAGGGGGAAAACGCAGGTGCTAGCAGGTATCTGGGCTGATCCCGCTAACAATGCGTTTTTTTTGGAACCCTAAACTGCTGGGACGCTAGTATAGATCTGATCAGATCAGATATTGATCTGTTCAGATACTGTGCCACTAAGGGAGGTGTATGCTTTGCGCGTGGGTGTTTGCGGTACTGGCACTAACCTGGGGCGACGCAGACCTTATTTGACCCTAAAACCTAATTGATATCACCCGCCGGGCGATCAGGGGGTTAAACCGTTATTGGGTAATAAATGGCGGGTGCCCTGACAGTATAAAAAACAAGCTAACTAACCAGCGTCACCCGTAACAGTAATACAAAAAAAAACTGGTTACCTAGCGACACTAATGCAGCGATCAGAAAAACGATCGCTTAGTGACACTGGCAAAAGGGGGTGAAAGGGTTAACTAGGGGCAATCAGGGGGTTAAAAACCTTTATTAGGTAATATATGGGGGTACCTGACGCTATATAAAAACCTGACGGGGAACCTAAATAACGAAATAACTAACTGGCTAACCAGCGTCACCAGTGACAGTTATACAGTGATCACTGGTGAAAGGGTTAACTCTAGGGGCAATCAGGGGGTTAAAACCTTTATTTAGGTTGTAATATGGGGTACCTGACCTATAAACCTATTTATGAACCTATAAAAACATGGCGGTTACCTAAAAAAAAAAAAAAAAATGGTTACCTAGCGTCACTAATGCAGCGATCAGAAAAACGATCGCTTAGTGACACTGGCAAAAGGGGGTGAAAGGGTTAACTAGGGGCAATCAGGGGGTTAAAACCTTTATTAGGTAATATATGGGGGTACCTGACTCTATATAAAAACCTGACGGGGAACCTAAATAACGAAATAACTAACTGGCTAACCAGCGTCACCAGTGACAGTTATACAGTGATCACTGGTGAAAGGGTTAACTCTAGGGGCAATCAGGGGTTAAAACCTTTATTTAGGTTGTAATATGGGGGTACCTGACCTATAAACCTATTTATGAACCTATATAAACATGGCGGTTACCTAAAAAAAAAAAAAATGGTTACCTAGCGTCACTAATGCAGCGATCAGAAAAACGATCGCTTAGTGACACTGGCAAAAGGGGGTGAAAGGGTTAACTAGGGGCAATCAGGGGGTTAAAACCTTTATTAGGTAATATATGGGGGTACCTGACGCTATATAAAAACCTGACGGGGAACCTAAATAACGAAATAACTAACTGGCTAACCAGCGTCACCAGTGACAGTTATACAGTGATCACTGGTGAAAGGGTTAACTCTAGGGGCAATCAAGGGGTTAAAACCTTTATTTAGGTTGTAATATGGGGGTACCTGACCTATAAACCTATTTATGAACCTATATAAAAATGGCGGTTACCTAAAAAAAAAAAAATGGTTACCTAGCGACAGCAGTGACACTAATACAGCGATCAGAAAAACGATCGCTTAGTGACACTGGCAAAAGGGGGTGAAAGGGTTACCTGGGGGGCAATCAAGGGGTTAAACCTTTATTAGGGGGGGGGTAGGGGGCTACCTTGGACCTAAAACTAACTGCACTGACAGTTATTACAGTCACACTGACACTAAATGCAGTGATCAGTAAAAAAATGATCACTGCAATTAGTGACACTGTGACTGGGGGGGGAGGGGGTGATCTGGGGGGTGATCTGGGGGTGACAGGGGGGTGTTTTGTGTGCCTATGTGTACTGGTGTCAGTGTACTGTTGGTGCACTAACCTGTGTGTGTTGACAGCTCGGCGTTCCGGTCACATAGACCGGCGCACCGAGCGTGACATCACTTCCTCTGCCTGTGTTTTGATTGACACAGACAGAGGAAGCATCTGATTCGCCAGGAGCGATCGCGAGGGGGTGGCCAGAAACCACTGGCCGTCCCCTCATCCCGGATCGCTCCTGAAGCGATCCCGACCGTCCCCGCCGGCCGGGGGGGGTTCGATCGGACCCCCCACCCGCCTGAAGAATGGCACGTACAGGTACGTGCTTCTGCCTGTACGTGCCATTCTGCCGACGTATATGTACATGGGGCGGTCGGGAAGTGGTTAAAGTGGTGGGACACCCTGAAAATGAAAACTAGAAAAAATGTTAGTAACAATTTAAAATAAAAAAATATTTTTTTTTACTTACCAGAAATGTCTGTTGCTAGGCAGATCGTCCTAATCTGCCTCGTCCAGCGCCGCGGTGATCTTCTCTTCTTCCGTCTTCAGGTGAATGGGGCGCGGTGTGTTATGGGAACTGTGTCCCACAACACACCGCGTTCCCCATTCACAAATGACACTCGCGCATGCGCAGTAGGCCGCGCGCCGACTCGCGCATGCGCAGTAGGCCGCATTAAGCCGTTTCCCTTACTGAGGATGGCGACGCTGGATCCGGATAGCCGAGGGACATCTCGGCCTCCACGAACGACATCGCGGGCGCCCTGGGAGGGTAAGTGTACTTGTTAAAAGTCAGCAGCGACTTTTTTTTTAGCTGCTGACTTTTCAAAAAAAAAATTTTAAGGTGAAACCCAGCTTTAAGGTGTATCTAAAACACAAACTTTTAATTTTTCATGGAATGATCAAGCCTCTTTGTCAGGTCTTCTTTCTTTTTCTACCATCTATGCGATATTGGGGAGATTTCTCTTTACTTCCTGTCCTCTATACACAATAGAAGTGAGAATAAATCTACATCAGGGTGGGGCCGAGGGGTAGGCAGAAAAGAAGGCTTCAGGAGAATGTGAAGTAGTTCACAACTTATGGGGTGGGGGGGCTTTTGCCTCTGGTGGTAAATTACCTTTTCTTTGCTGCTCCACAGTGAGAGAAATCCCCTCTTATGCCGCATACACACAAGCGGAATTTCTGTCCGAAAAATCTTGGATGTTTTTTCCGACGGAATTCCGCTCAAGCTTGTCTTGCATACACACGGTCACACAAAAGTTCTCTGAACTTTCGACCGCCAAGAACGCGGTGACGTACAACACTACGACGAGCCGAGGAAATTAAGTTCAATGCTTCCAAGCATGCGTCAAATTGTTTCCGAGCATGCGTGATTTTTTGCACGTCCGAATTGCATTTTCGGACAGGAACTTTTCCCCGACCGAAAAATAGAGAACCTGCTCTCAATCTTTTGCTGGCTGGAATTCCGCCAGCAAAAGACTGATGGAGCATACAAACGGTTGCATTTTCCGACCAAAAACTCACATCGGTCTTTTGCTGGTGGCATTTCCGATCGTGTGTACGCAGTATTAGAAAGTCATCACTGGAACAAGTGTCCCCATTGGAAAATCCCCCACCCTGCTTTTCCTGCCCTGTCAAATCAAAATATTGGATTTTTCTTCACTAGCCTTGGATAGGTCGGGGCTAACGGACTATGAAATTATCACACCCGCTGATGTACTGCAGTGTGGTGTTTTTGAGCTCTAACTACCCGGAGATGTTTGTGGGTATATTTGCATTAAATAAATTGGTGTTTTTAGCAATATTACTCTTATGGCCCTTATTTTCTCCTGAATCTTTCCAGACAGCCAGTGGAGGACCCAGTGGAAGTGGAGATTGTTACCATACCCTGGTGCAATTCATATTTGGTGTATCCTGCTCTATTGATCTCTTATAATCTGGAGATCATGGTTACCAGGTAAGGGAATTCATATACCAATGTTCCAGGCGGTTTGGAACTTAAAGTGTTACTAAACCCAGGACCCTGCATTCACTATATCTGGTCTCCCACAGTACACAGAACATGAAAATGCAATTATTTTAGTAAATATAAACTGCTAAATATATTTTCTCATCAGCAGTTAGAGCAGTCTTGTGACTTCTATTAGTGTCCAGCAGAGCACTGGTAAAGCTTGTAAGAGGAGCTTATATTCTTCCCTGATAGTCCTATGAGGCTGCAGAACCCCTGACCCTCTGTCTGGACAGTGCCGATTGGCCCTGTGCTGATCACATGCACTCTCCCCCCCAAAAAAACTCTCTAGCAATACACACCAAACTGAGCATTTGCAGCTTGTCCCCAATGCTCTGTTCTTTCAGGAGATGGACTGGGGACAGTGGAAGATGGGAAGGATCAGAGAAGACAGGATCAAACAGCCTTTTTACATAATGCAGAGGATGAACCCTTTAGGTTCTACAGTAAGTATAACAAGCATGCTTTACTGCATATACAGACTAACTTTATTGTTGTGGGTTTAGTAACACTTTAAACGTGGGGAACTGTGGTGTTTTATTTTCACAATTTCCTACATTGGCCCACTAGTGAAGCCCTGAAATATTCCATCGGGAGTGGACTTTTATTTTCACACAAGATTGTTTATATTGGTCCCCTAGTGGAGCCCTGAACATTCCTTTGGGAGTGGACTTTCATTTAAATTACAGTATTGTTTGACTTCTATTGTATATGGTTTAATTTTTTTCATTTTATTGGTGATTTTATTAATTGATTTTGATATTATTTATATAATTTTACCATTTTTACTTAATTGTGATTTTCATGGTTAGAAGTTTTGCACACTCTTTTTGTTTATTATTTTGTTTTTCCCTGTATCCGGAACACAAAGTGCAGCATTAGCCCCTGGCACCGAGTGCAAAATTACTCAGCGGTTTACTTCCATCACTAGTATAGACATCCTTACTAGCCAATAGAGGGGCAGAGTAGGAAACCAGTGGCCATGGAAGTTGGTTGCTGTTTGCAGAGAGAATTGCCCAGCTATGCTTAGAAGCAGCTTAAAATATACTCTATACCCAGGTTTTTTGGATATTAACCACTTGCCAACCACCCACAGAGCGGCCACTGTGCACAGGATCACGTAAATATATATACGTGATCCGGCACTTCCGAGTAGGGGGCGCAAATATGTGCCACCAGTGGCTCGCTCCCACTGTGATTACACACAGCGGGAGCTGGTCAACGAGTACAACGGACTCCATGTCCGCCGGATACCCGCCGATCAACAGCCACAGATACCCGCCGACCAATCTGCCTACTGTATGTAAACAAGGTAGATTTCCATTTTGACAGGAGAGAGGGGGCATGGATCCTGTGTCTATGCAAAGCAGGAATATCGATCCATGTCTTCCCCTAGTAAAGGCAGCTCCCACACTGTAGTAAAACACAGGCTAAGCTACACAGTTAACCCTTTGATCGCCCTAGATGTTAGTCCCTTCCCAGCCAGTGTCATTAGTACAGTGACAGTGCATATTTTTAGCACTGATGACTGTATTAGTGTCACTGGTCCCCAAAAGTAACAAAAGTGTCAGTTAGTGTCCGAATGTCTGGCCCAACACTGCAGTCCCGCTATAGGTCACTGATTTTTTTTTACCAAAAACATGTAGCAGAATACATATGGGTCTAAATTTATGAAGATATTTGATTTTTTTATTTTTTTTTATTGGACATGTATTACAGCAGAAAGTAAAAAAAATAAAAAAAAAATTTCAAAATTGTCGGTCTTTGTTCATAGCGCAAAAAATAAAAATGCAGAGGTGATCAAAAACCACTAAAAGAGAGCTCTATTCGTGAGGAAAAAAAAGGACATACATTTTATTTGGGTACATCGTCGCACGAGCAATTGTCAGTTAAAATAATGCAGTAACGTATCGCAAAAAATGTCCTGGTCATGAAGGGGGGCAAATCTTCCGGAGGTCAAGTGGTTAAAAACAAAAGCATCCTCGACCCAAAACTATTGGGTGGAATTCTCCCAAACTGAATGTTGTCTTTGTCCACGCAGGACAAAGCAAAAGATTCACGGATCCCACCAACACCCCCCACCACCATCTTTTTCTCACCCATTGTTGCTTATACTGACTCTCTATGTGATGTGAAGACCAGCCAGTCTCTTCCCTTGCTCCTACAATATAATGCTTGGTGCTTGGGTGGCAATTAGCTGAACCTGTTGCTTTATACTGCATGAGCAAAGTACAGGTCCACTTTAAAGGGAATCTATAGTACATATTCATTAAGCACGCATTCCTAAATTGGCCACGAATATTACAATCTGATTGCAAAATCTCTGTGCAATCTACTTACCGTATATACTCGAGTATAAGCCGAGTTTTTCAGCACATTTTTTTGTGCTGAAAGTGCCCCCCTCGGCTTATACTCGAGTCAAGCACTTTTCTGCAGCAAAAAAAAAAATTTCCGACCCGACTTTGGGGCCCCGTATCTCGGGCCACTTGGGTCTAGGAGTCCCAAATTTGGTGTGCCAACCCAGTGGACGTTAGCACTATAACATATCCAAATATGGGGTTCCTAGCACTAAGTAGCCCTGAGATATGGGGCCCCAAATTCGGTTCGGAAAATGCAATTCTCTGCTGCAGAAAAGTGCTTGACATTTTCTGACCCGAATTTGGGGCCCCATATCTCGGGGACACTTGGTGCTAGGAACCCCAAATGTTGTATTCCAACCCAGTGGAATTAGCACTACAACATATCTAAAGATGGGGTTCCTAGCACTAAGTGACCCTGAGATACAGGGCCCCAAATCGGTCAACTGTGTCCATCTGCATGGGCACACTGAGGCTGCAAATGGGCATCGTTGACCTTCTTTTCCACTTACAGTAGCTGCGCATTCCTCACCCTAGGCTTATACTCGAGTCAATAAGTTTTCCCAGTTGTTTGTGGTAAAATTAGGTGCCTCGGCTTATATTCGGATCGGCCTATACTCGAGTATATACGGTACATTACTGTAGTGATTACCTAAGACTGCCTTTTGACATTATGACTTATATTTTGCTTTCTTGCTAAGCCATATTTTTATGAGCCCTCTCACAAACCTTATCAGTAACCTGGGCTTGGTTCCAGGCCATAACTAGGTAACATCTGGGAAGATCTTTGAAGGTCATGTTTAGGATGCATATCCACCAAGCTGCTTAAAGTGAACCTGTGCTCCTCCTACACAGAGCAAAGCAACATTATAGTATAAGTGCACTTTCAACCTACTATTATCTACCTCGTCTAGCTCCCTGGATTTAAAGTCCCACCCCCCCCCCCCAAATACATATAAATAATCTGAATCTGCGTCTGTTTACATCCTACGGCCAAAAAAACGGCAGCAGGCTGTTCCTCCACAGTAGGTCCTCTTAGTTTTTGATGGAGCATCTCTGGGTGCTAGAGAGAAACAGTCCATCCAGGAAAAGTCTATATGGACAAACTGTACAGAAGTTGAAAGCTGCAGGCCCTGACTATGAGGCTCTGGTAAGTACAGGCATACCCAACTTTTAAGTACACAATGGGACCAGAGCATGTATGTAAAATGAAGATGTACTTAAAGTGAAGCAATACCTTTTTTTTACTTCTGGGGGGTCAGGTGCTGTAGTTGGGGGATCAGGGCCTATAGTGGAGGGCCATGGGCTGTAGTGGAGGGGGTCAGGGAGTGAATTTTATATTTCTGTACAGTAATCCACTTACATTTAGGCAGCAACTCTGGGCTGGCTGGCAGGCAACTCTGGGCTGGCTCGCAGGTGACTGGCAGGCATGGCGGGAGGTCAACTCTAGGCTGGCTGGCAGGAACTTTGCCTCTTTACTTGTGGCTTCTTCACTGGCAACAACTCCGGGCAGCAGCTCCGCCTCTTCCAGGCTATCCTGCGGCATGATGTCTGTACTTGCCAGGTACTTTAAGTACACTCGCGGGTATGGCCGTACTCGCGAGTGTATGTAAAGTGAGTGTACTTAAAGCGGGTTATGCCTGTATGCTTCTGGGCTAGGGAAGGTTGCAAAAAGGGATTAGCTCAGGCATGTTCAGATCCAAGTCCGAACCCACCTGAGCTGCCCTGCCAGGAAGCTGTCACTGTTCTGGGCCAATCATAAGCAGCTGAGGCATTTTCTGTCAAAAGTATAAAAGGGGCATGTATACATGGGAATATGGGAATGCCTTGGCTGCTTATGATTGGCGGGATAGTTCAGGAGAGTTCAGACTAGGATCTGAACATGCCTGAGCTTATCCCTGGTTGCATGCAAAGGATTAGGGTAGGTGGGAGCAGAAGAATAACTGTACTTTATCTGAATGAAAGTGCACTTACCCTGCAACTGCTGCCCTCCCCAGCGGCACGTGCTCACCTTTTCTTTTGTAATGCACTGAGGGGCAGGTGCATTTGCTTACTTCAAGTATATGTGTTGGGTGTCATTAAAAATGGAGTGAAATGTAAAATGGCAATGCACCACAATGGGCGTACATGTTATAGCGCATGATAAGTGGGTATGTTCAAATGTACCAAGATGCACACCGGCAACCGTGAATGGCGTGGCGGCAGGTGATGTTACACAAGACAGATAGGTGCACAGGGAACGGCAGCAGTAAGAAGGCTGTTTGGAGGGTCTTAATGGTGCCTGGTGCCAACAGTGAGTGGACTGACAAAAGCCCAGGCGCCAGGATGCAATTTCTAGTCGCTATAGCGACATGGCGCCTGGGATTTGTTGAGCCCTGGGCTATACACATGGGTTATCACATTCTGCATGCTGGTTCCAAACCCATGCAAGAAGGGAGGGATGAGAAAAGACCTGGCAACCTACCCTGCCAAGAAAATTCTATGCAATCACGTATGGGAAATACAGCATTTCTGCTTGCACATGATTGAATGGTGGAAGTCATCAGAGCTTCGCCTCATTCACTAAGCTCTGGGGTGAATTCCCTTCCAAAGTACAACTTCCCTTGCAAAGTAAACAGCCTATTTGTCTTTAGTAAATCATCCCCATGGCGTGCACTGCGCAGAGAGTTGTCCCACAGAATTGCACAGAAAAAGTCCCACAGAATTGCAGAAAGATACGACTAAACAGATCTCACATATACACCACACTTTTTGCTCCACATACTGAATAAACCTGTTTTTATATATAATCTGATATGCTCTAATTTAAAATCAGTCTTTGTAATCCCTATCATACAAATCACAACGTGCAGAACACAAATACTCACCCAAAATAACTCCTGAACATCCACAAATCCTCTGAGATTCAGAGCCGACAAAGAAGTCAATTTATGACGGTCCTTTCAGTAAACCCCTTTTACTTTTTATATTGTTGGCACTTTGCTTTTCTTATCTAAACTAAGAAAGGGAAATTTCAGTAGTGCAGTAAATTCAATGCAGATTTTTTACGAGTATACTTTGCCTTCGGTGCAGTAAAATGGGAGGAAGCCGGCCAGTTCCAGGAATTCTGGTTCACCCCAGGTCTTCTCACTCTTGTCCTGTATGATTGCCAAGATGAAAAGATTTGTACGCTGGCGGTTGGGATGCGCTCTCAGCAATGAAAGGGTCAAGTTCAGAAAAGAACACCCAAGGTCATTATGACAGAGGGCCTCCTGACTGAAAGAATTAATGTCAGTGTTGCCCACAGTAACAAATTATCATTACTTGCAGAATTTTATTTTTCAGGTCTGGGGCAAAGCCTCCAAGCCAAGTTACATATGTACCCAACTTATAAGAGGGCAAAGAGGTGTTTTTTGGTGGCAATATTCTTGGGCATTGTCATCCTCACATTCTTAATCATACTTCTATTACTGCAAATTTAAAGCGGAACTCCAGCCTTACCTTTGGTCTTGCACATTTGTACAGGATTCCCCCTGTACTGAAAATGCTTACTCTGATTTCACTGCACACTATGGGGTTGATTTACTAAAATTGTAGAGTGCAAAATCTGGTGCAGCTGTGCATGGTAGCCAATCAGCTTCTAATCTCAGCTTGTTTATTTAAAATGTCACTAAACCCACATCATAAAAAAAATATCAATAAATGGTGTATTACATGATGTTTATACTCACTCAGTCACTATGAGATTACACTTTGCTACAATGTAAAGTAGTGAGTGTACAGCTTGTATAACAGTGTAAACTTGTTGTCCCCTAAAAATAACTCAACACACAGCCATTAATGTCTAAACCGTTTGCAACAAAAGTGAGCACACCCCTAAGTGAAAATATCCAAATTGGGCACAAGGTGTCAATATTTTGTGTGGCCACCATTATTTTCCAGCACTGTCTTAACCCTCTGGGGCATGGAGTTCACCAGACCTTCACAGGTTAGCACTGGAGTCCTCTTCCACTCCTCCATTAAGACATCACGGAGCTGGTGGATGTTAGAGACCTTGCGCTCCTCCACCTTCTGTTTGAGGATGCCCCTCAGATGCTCAATAGGGTTTAGGTCTGGAGACATGCTTGGCCAGTCCATCACCTTTACCCTCAGCTTCTTTAGCTAGGCAGTGGTCGTCTTGGAGGTGTGTTTGGGGTTTTTATCATGTTGGAATACTGCTCTGCGGCCCAGTCTCTGAAAGGAGGGGATCATGTTCTGCTTCATTATGTCACAGTACATGTTGGCATTCATGGTTCCCTCAATGAACTGTAGCTTCCCAGAGCTGGCAGCACTCATGCAGCCCCAGACCATGACACTCCCACCACCATGCATGACTTTAGGAAAGACACACTTGTCTTTGTACTCCTCACCTGGTTGCCACCACACACAGGTTTGACACCATCTAAACCATATAAGGTTATTTTGGTTTCATCAGACCACAGGACTTGGTTCCAGTAATCCATGTCCTTAGTCTGCTTTCTTCAGCACACTGTTTGCAGGCTTTCTTGTGCATCATCTTTAGAAGAGCCTTCCTTCTGGGACAACAGCCATGCAGACCAATTTGATGCAGTGTGCGGCGTATGGTCTGAGTACTGAGAGGCTGACCCCCCACCCCTTCAACCTTTGCAGCAATGCTGGCAGCACTCATACCTCTATTTCCCAAAGACAACCTCTGTATATGACACTGAGCACGTGCACTCAACTTCTTTGATCGACCATGGTGAGGCCTGTTCTGAGTGGAACCTGTCCTGTTAAACTGCTGTATGGTTTTGGCCACCGTGCTGCAGCTCAGTTTCAGGGTCTTGGCAATCTTCTTATAGCCTAACCCTATGCCATCTTTATGCAGAGCAACAATTCTTTTTTTCAGATTCTCAGAGAGTTCTTTGCCATGAGGTGCCATGTTGAACTTCCAGTGTCCAGTATGAGAGAGTGAGAGCGATAAGACCAAATTGAACACACCTTCTCCCCATTTACAACTGAGACCTTGTAACACTAATGAGTCACATGACACCGGGGAGGGAAAATGACTAATTGGGCCCAATTTGGACATTTTCACTTAGGGGTATACTCACATTTGTTGCCAACAGTAACAGTAAATAGTGGCAAACATGTGACCTCTGTAAAAGGGGCACATGATCAGAAGCCAGTCCCACCGGCAACAGATCTGTAGCCCGGACTGAGAGCTGTCTACAACAGCTCCATCTTTGTGCTGAGAGCATGCAGTAAGCCAGCTATCAGCACATAAACAACAGCCACCCAGCGGTTGTAAAGATGTTAATGATAAAATCAGTTCACAGCAAGAAAACATTCAACACGTTTCAGGGACCAAACAATCTCCCCCTTTTTTGGTTTAAAAATACTAGGACTTAAAATGATTCTAAAGGTAAATTTTTATTTTTTTCAAATAACAAACATGTTATACTTACCTGCTCTGTGCAAGTGTTTTGCACAGAGCCACCCGGATCCTCCTCTGCCCGGGTCCCCCACTGGTGCTCCTGGCTCCTGCCATGTGCCTTCATAGCAAGCCGCTTGCTATGGGGCAGTCGTGCGTGCTGACTTCTGAGCGTGGCTCAGCCCTGGCCCCTGCTCTCTCCTCACTGACTGTGATTGACAGCAGCAGTAGCCAATGACCAATAAGGACAAAGAGAGAGACAGGAGAGACGCTGCTTTAGTGCACATCGCTGGATTGAGATCAGGTCCAGATAAGTATAAGGGGGGCTGGGTGGAGTTGCTAGCAGAAGTTTTTTAACCCTAACGACCGAATGCATTAGGCACCTTTCACACATGCGGACCGTTCAGTTCCGCCTGTCAGTTTTTTCAGGTAGACCTGAATGGACGCTCCATGTACCTCTATGGAGCGATGGATGTCAGCGGTGACATGTCCGCTGACATCCGATCCGCTAAATTCAGATGGATGGAAACCCTATTTTTCATCTGTCTGGCGAATCGCCTGTCTGTTTTCATCTGATCTCCCCATAGAGGAGAGCGGAGATCTGACAGGTCCATCTCTGCACAGTGAGCGGAGACAGACCTGTCATCCGCCGGCTCAGCGGGATCAGTGGAGCAAGCGGAGTCTGTGAAAATGGATCCGCATGTGTGAAAGGGGCCCTAAAGAGGGAGTAAACTCCCACGTATGATTTTTACCTATAATAAGGTTTACCTATAGATACTATAAATATTTCCTAAACGTGCAATGTTTAGGAGATATTTAATTTAGATGCAGCCGGTGACGTCACTGGTGCATGCGCTCTGAAGGAACGGCATACCTTTGCCATTCCTTCAAAGCCGCGCCATAAACAGTGACTCATTTAAAAAACCTTGTACCTTTAGAACCACTTTAAAGCCCCGTACACACAAGCGGAATTTCCGCCAGCCAAAGTCCAAAGTGAGCTTTTCGTCGAAAATTCTGTGTAGGCTCCATCGGACTTTTGCTGGCATAATTTCTGTCAGCAAAAGATTGAGAGCATGTTCTCTATTTTTCCGACGGAAAAAGTACCGACCAGAAATTCTGATCGTCTGTGGCAATTCCGACGTGCAAAATTCCAACGCATGCTTGGAAACAATTCGACGCATGCTCGGAAGCATTGAACTTAATTTTCTTGGCTCGTCGTAGTGTTGTACGTCAGCGCGTTCTTGACGGTCGAAAGTTCAGAGAACTTTTGTGTGACCGCATGTATGCAAGCCAAGCTTGAGCGGAATTCCGTCGGAAAAACCATTCAGATTTTTCTGACGGAAATTCCACTCGTGTGTACGCAGAATAAGAGGTTATAAAAAACAGGGATAACTTTTTGTAGTACAAATGTGCAAAAATCTGTATCACAATAAAGGAAAGTGTTAGTGGCATGATCACCATGACCACCCAAAAGGGGAAGTTTTGCTTTAAGGACTCGTCCCCCCGCTACTCTTGAACAATTGGCACTTTTGATGACCGGGGGGAGGGGGGGTGCAGGTACCCAGATTTTGACAGATACCTGCTTCCCACTTCCGTTCTGCGCTTGGAAATGGAAGTTCTCCTCACTCCCTCCCCCTGCAGTCTTCTGGGACACCGACAGTGCCCAGAAGACTGCATCAACCACTCACGATGTGACTTACGCATGCGCAGTGGGCACCCCATGAGTGCCCATAGTGAAGATTTCGGCGCCAGGGACCGAAGACAGCGGGTGAAACCGTCTGGAGTGAGCACGCCGTCGTGGGACAGGTGAGGGGCTGTTTTTTCAAAAGTCTGTAGCTGCTGACTTTCATTTTTTTCACAGGTTGCTGGAACTTTCTTAAAATAAAGAAAAAAGCCTTAAAAAGAAAAGTAAAGCCTCATACACACTATCAGTTTTTCTGCTGAGTTTTTCCTTCAGATTTACCAAAACCATATAATATGAAGTCAAACCTTAGGAGTTTAAATTTGTATGCAATCAGGCAGGCCCTTGCACTACATGGTTTTGGTAAACCTGAAGGAAAAATTCAGAAGAAAAACTGATAGTGTGTATGGGGCTTAAGGTTCTGTTAAAAAAAAAAAAAGAAAAGTAAGGGAACCATCATAGCTAAGGACTGATAAGTTGCAATGTATTATATTTTTGTTTTTGGGTTTGTTTGTGCTTTTATTGTGCATTGCTTTTACTGACATCCCATTAACGAACAACACAACATACTAGTGTGAACAGGCCCAGGTGCTCTCTGGTACACGCATCACTCTCCTACATTTTATATCAACATATGAAATAAAGTATGACTGGTTATTGATGAACGCTTTTACAGTGTTTGTCGGATTCCTGAGATATATAGTGTAGCTCATACTTGTATCTTATCATCTCACATAACCTGATAGGGAAAACAGGGCCTTTTACATTGTGTGCAGTGGCCTGCGATAATCTCTCCGGATGACATAGTTCCATTTATTTCTCTGGAGATTGCCTGGCAGTAATAGTCCCTCCGACCACCCTGTATTTATCTCTTGCTTTATAATCTCACACCTACATGGCGTGTGACAGCCCACTCAGAGACATCGCACACAATGCACCATCATTCTCATTCCTTGAAAGCTCACATCTAAAGCTTTCATTAGGGATAGTTAGAAATGTACCATTGTGCATGGAAATGTATACAAGTGCATCCTGTGCATTCATTACTTCATCTCCCACACAAATTAAACAGCAGATAATCCATATGTGCCGGAGAAGAATAGACGCCCAGGACCGGCTTCTTCCAAACCATATAGAAGTTCTCTGCTAAGAGTCATTAATTCTAAAAAACACATTCTTATATAAAAAAGGTATTTGTCAGTATATATGTCAGCAGCTTTCAGCACTGAAGGTATTTCATATAAAATGCATTTAAGCAGAACTCCAGCCAGGAAGATCAAGAAGGCCTGGTTCATACTAATTGGGTTGCGGTCAGGACTCTGTGCAGGCCAGTCAAGTTCCTCAACCCCAAACTCGCTCATCCATGTATTTATGGATATTGCTTTGTACACTGGTGTGCAGTCATGTTGAAACAGGAAGGGACCATCCCCAAACTGTTCCCACCAAGTTGGGAGCGTGAAATTGTCCAAAATGTCTTGATATGCTGACACCTTAATAGTTCCCTTCACTGGACCTAAGTAACCAAGCCCGATCCCTGAAAAACAGCCCCACACCCTAATCCCCCCTCCACCAAATGGTTTGGACCAGTGCACAAAGCCAGGTCCATAAAGACATGGATGAGCGAGTTTGGGGTGGAGGAACTTGACTTGACTGGCCGGCACAAAGTCCGGACCTCAACCCAACAGAATTAGGCTGCATTCACACCTGAGAGTTTCGTTTTCAGGCAGAAAGTCACGCGTTTTTACCGCAATTTTGTACAGGTCAAAAGTTCACCAATATAAAAAGCAGAAAAACGCCTGTAATCTGCCCAAAAAGAAGCTCATGTACTTTTTTGAGCCTCAGGCGTTTTTCATGCGTTTTGCTTCAGGTGATAAAATGCTCAGATGTGAACAGGTGCCATTGAAATTATTGGGATTTTGCTTGTTGGGGGTTTGTCAGGCGTTTTTTCAGGGCGTTTAACAAGCGTTTTACGAGCTGAAAACACTCAGGTGTGAATGCAGCCTTATGCCGCGTACACACGATCGGAAATTCTGCCAGCAAAAGTGCGATGAGAGCTTTTGGCTGGAAAATGCAACCGTGTGTATGCTCCATCGGACTTTTGCTGGCGGAATTACAGCCAGAAAAAGATTGAGAGCAGGTTCTCAATTTTTCGGTCGGAAAAAGTTTTGATTGGAAATTCCGATCATCTGCACCAATTCCGACATGCAAAATTCCTACGCATGCTCGGAAACAATTCGAAGCATGCTCGTAAGCATTGGACTTAACTTTCTCGGCTCGTCGTAATGTTGTACGTCACCGCGTTCTTGAAGGTCGAAAGTTCAGCAAACTTTTGTGTGACTGTGTGTATGCAAGCCAAGCTTGAGCAGAATTCCATCGGAAAAACCATCCAAGATTTTTCTGACAGAAAATCCGCTCATGTGTGCGCGGCATTAGAGCAGGGACTTCTGGTCAAGTACAAGTAGTCACATGGGAGGAAAAGCCTCCCGTACCTGAAGTATTGGGTATTTCTCTCCTCTCCCAGCATCCGAATGGAGTATAGTAGTGAGTATGTTAAGCTGGAACAAGTAATTGTTTATAAGCAACAAATATGTTCACTTTAAAGAGGAACTTCCCTCTCACATTCAACATGGCCTACTTGTAATCAGTTGCTTCCTGGTTTCCAGGCTGAGGCAAATGATGTCATACATCCCAGGAGTCTTCAGGAGAGGAGGAGGGGTTTTCTCAGCTAAGCACACCCTCCTGCCTGCATGCCTGAACTAAGGGCAGATGGATTCCAGGAAGTAAATGCTACATGAATCACCTGCCCTTACTCAAGATGGCCACAGCCAGATATGATAGGAGGGTGTTTTTCAAAGTGTTTTTGCAGCAACATAAAGCATCTAGACATGGATGGATGGGGGAGTTTGCTTTGAATATCAAAGATTAATTAAAGTGTTACTAAACCCACAACAGAAAAATGCTTGTTTTACTCACCGTGGAACCTAAGGGGTTAACCCTGCGCATTGTGTAAAAAGGTTGTTTGATCCTATCTTCTCTGATCCTCCCCTTCTTCCACAGTCCCCAATCCATCTCTTGATGGTACAGAGCCGTGGGGGCACCCTGCACATGCTCAGTTTGATGTGTATTTCTGGAGAGTTTTCTTTCTTTTTTTGGGAGGGTGCATGTGATCAGCACAGGGCCAATCAGCACTGTCCAGGCAGAGGGTCAGGAGTCATGCAGCCTCATAGGACAGTCAAAGGAGAATGAAAACCCCTCCTACAAGCTTTAACCAGTGCTCGGCTGGACACTGATAGAAGTCAGAAGACTGCTATATACTGCTGATGAAAAAAGCTATTTAGCAGTTTATATTTACTAAGACAATTGCATGTTCCGTTTACTGTGGGAGGCCAGATATAGTAAATGTAGAGTCGTGGGTTTTAGTAACACTTTAAATAGTGCTTTTGGTTTGTGGTGCTCAGATGCAATGTAGTTCTGCTTCAAATAAGCGGTAGAGGTTTTTTAGAAAAAGACTCCCTGCAGCAGGGATAGGAAGTGAGGTAAAACTTTCCAATAGGTGAGAGCAGAGAGATGACCCTATCAGTTTGCTGCTGCCATCTTTTGTCTAGTCATAGACTGGCGGGAAGCAAGGTGACCAAGTTGTATTGGTTAAAAACAGTACAAAGAAGTTAGGTCACCATCCGGGCTCTGCTTCCTGACGGGGTTGTGTAAATCTGAGGATGGGCGAGACAGAATTATAAAATCCTTTGGCAGATAAAATAAATCCTATAATTTCAACAGTGTAATTAGCCGTTTGCCTAGAGTTTAGCTTTGACAAATTGGTATTTTACATTCATAGTTGTGAACTATTTTTTTTTAACCACTTCAGCCCCGGAAGGATTTGCCCCCTTCATGACCAGGCCATTTTTTGCGATACGGCACTGCATCGCTTTAACTGACAATTGTGCGGTCGTGTGACATTGTACCCAAACAAAATTGACGTCCTTTTTTTACCCCAATTTTTTTTTACTTTCTTTTGGTGATATTTGATCACAAAAAATATATTTTTTTTACTTTTTTGCTATACTACATATCCCAAAAAAATATAAAAAAAATAATTTATTCATCAGTTTAAGCCGATATATATTCTTCTACATATTTTTTGAAAAAAAAAAAATAAATCGCAATAGGCATATATTGATTGGTGTGCGCAAAAGTTATCGTGTCTACAAACTATGGGATAGATTGAGGGACTTTTATTTATTTTTATTGTTTTGTAATGGCGGTGACAAATTT
The DNA here is from genome assembly GCA_028564925.1 of Lithobates sylvaticus. Taxonomy (NCBI): domain Eukaryota; kingdom Metazoa; phylum Chordata; class Amphibia; order Anura; family Ranidae; genus Lithobates; species Lithobates sylvaticus. The sequence goes on along the minus strand of CM053029.1, from coordinate 184,844,135 downwards.
GACCCCAAATGACCTTTTTTGGGGACCAGTGATATTATTACATTGAACAGTGCTATAAAAATGCCCTGATCAATGTAAAATTTACACTGGCAGGGAAGGGGTTAACACTAGGGGGCGATCAAGGGGTTGAATGTGTTCCCTCAGCGTGTTCTAACTGTAGGGGGGATGGGCTCACTGGGACATGACTGAGATCACTGATCCCGATCACTGGGAACAGTTGATCTCTGACATGTCCCCTGTCAGAATCGGGATCCCCCTTGGTTACACTGGCAGATCCCCGTTCTGCATCTCTACCAGGCAATCGCGGGTCGCCGGCACACATCGAGTCCGCCCGACCCGCGGGCACGCTTCTGCAACGTGCAGCGGGAGCGAGAGCACGCCACCGGCAGCGCGCGACCCACCTGCGCCTGCGCAAGCAGCCTTACCTGTACAGTGATTCGCGCAGGAGAGCCAACCTGCCGCAGTATATTTGTGTGAGCTGGTTGGCTAGTGGTTAAAGAGTAACTCCACTTTTGTGGAGAAGAAGACATCCCCCTGTGTTATCTATGTACATTGCAGGGATTATAACAAATTTATTGCAGATGCCTATTTTTTGTTATTCCTCAGAAATAGCTGCGTGTTTGTCTGTGTCCATGTGAATCTGTATGGGAGTGGTTTCATAATTATCAATCAGCTGCTGCACCTGCAGTTCTCTAATGAGGAAAGTGGTAGGGTCTGCATCCCTTTAGACGTGATTTCTCTTTGGGAGTATCTCACCAAAAGTTTAATTTTTGTTGCAGAGGATGCTGAAAATCTGAATTGTATCTTAGTGCAGACTTCTGGGAAAATCAGTAAGCCAATCACACATGCAGGAAATTACATTTTCAGGGGGCGTTCTGTACACCATCAGGTATAAAGAACGACTCTAGGTAGCCATATTGCATTGTATTTTACAGAAAATGATAGCACTGAAGATTGAAAAGGAAATGTAATTTTTAATAGCATTCAATTACAATATGACTTGAGTTACAATCTGTATTATTTTTTTCTTTTGTTTGCTAGTTTATTTTTTTCTACAAAAGTGGAGTTACCCTTTAAATTAGAAAGGAAAGCTGATATCTGATTGCTGTAGCTCTACATCTTGTTTTGCTGGGAGTTACAGTCCCACTTTAGACAGACACTAGAGATTTCCCTGCTGTCTACCACTGATTCAGCTTTATAAAACCCCCGGAGATCGAATCTGTTAACGAAAAAAGCTTAATTTTAAACAGCCATGACTCAGGCTTGGCACAAAAAAAAATCTATTTATAACACCACAAGTCAGATCCTTGTACAAGTTGGTAGCTAGGCTGGGAAAGTCTGGAGTGTACAAGAACCATCATTCTCTCTGCAGAAGTCTTCACATTAGGTGGCAAGCATTACCAAATGAAATAAAGAACACCTACTTTAAAAAAAAAAAAACCTGCTTTAGAGAAAATTTTGTATTTACCTCAATTTAAATCTGTCTATTCCGGTTCAGTTCTGGGCCACCTTGTTCCTTGTTTTAATAAATGATTTTTAAAGCCTTGTAGAACTTATTTGTGCTACTGGAGACTCCCGTCTTAGCCCTCCTGTCAGCTAGTAATGTATAAATATGCCTAGGCATTTGGTCAGGGTTAATAAAAATCAATGATATAAAAAAAAAAAAAAATCTGATTTTTTTTTTATTAAATCTAATTTTTTTTTATTTAAATCTGATTTTTTTTTATTACATTTATTTTAATAAAATGCTTTTGGAGTAAAAATGAATGTAAAGATAGCTTTCTATTTAAGATACATTAATAATTTAGTTTATTCAGCATGAAATTGAGCTTAGCTATGTAGCATGAGGCTGTATATTCTACAATATTTACATTTTTGGTAAACTCATTCAATGAATCCAAGCTCTGCAAGCTGCGATAACATGCACTGCATTGATGCATTCACACAATTTCACAGTAACCGTGAGATAAACCAAAGTTCAGGAATATTCCTTTATCCCATTTTTGCAAATCTATGTACACTACAAACTGTATGATTGGCTCTGAAATCGCTGTTTTACTAACCTGACAGCTTATTGTTCTGAATAGGAAACCTTCATTTTGTTTGCAAATATTAAAGAGCCTAACTACCAGCAAGAATAAGTCCTTACATTTAAAGAGCACCTGTCATTTCAGATCCATTATGGCAGCGCCTGTTAGCGGGCATCCACTCACCTGCTGCCGCCACGTCCCTCACCTTGTTGTGTCACTGCCGCATCACCAGCCGTCCCATTAAAGTGAATGGGACTGTCGGTGTGTCAACAGCGGGTCAGAGGAGGAGCCGCTGCAGGACAGAGATGACAGTTGCTCTTTAAAAATTAGGATTTTAATCAATTCCACCCTGATGTAAAGTGCTGCATAAATTGATGATGCTGTCTACATACCTAAAATAAACAAATCACTAAACTCTCATATAAAACTAAAATAATTAAAAACATACAAGGAATATCCACGCTAGATGTACATTAAAGATAGATTAAATTTGAAAAATATAAATGATGAAGACAGATGCTAGCACGGCTCAATAGATCAAAAAAACAATAACAATCTATATACATATAGTGCAGCGCTATCACCAAAATGACATATATAACATGATCTCAAGAATTTGATTAACATTGTGAAAAATAAATGTGATATAATGAGGAAACAAATATATATTAGTAAGTTCATCAAAAAAAGTCCATAAACATCAAAAAAAACTATAAAATAAATAAATAAATAAAATTAATAAATTCCAGTGCCCCAAAAGGTCAATATCCAAGTGATAGAACAGCTAATGTGTGTATAGGAGAGCCAGCTTCCCTAGATCCTCTGTGTAAAACACCACCAATGTAGGCAATAGCAGCTTACCAGATTGTGGTGGCTTCCAAATGTAATGGAAAAGCCAAAAGCGCTGTAGGGAAAACCTTTCCCATGTATATCCATAGAGGTGCTGGCGGTCCTGTCGTGCTTCAAATCACTTACCCGACGGATATGTAATAAATAATAAAGGATCATAGCGTGATACTGTACAAAAGGTTGTTTACTGAATATAAAAGGTACACTCACGTGCTAAATGGTAAAAACTAGCGTGTTGTCATATACAATGCTGCAGCGATTGCCTTAGGCAGAATATCGAGCGCCCGAGGAGCGTGTTGACGTCACATCTGGTCCCACCCAACGCGTTTCGTCATATGTTTGACGTCGTTTGGGGCGTGGACCACATGTTTTCGCTCTTACTAAACCACGCCTACCAATGAATGCCCTCCACCTCCAATTAAAATAATACTCCGCCTACAGAAACAAAAGTGTCCCTAAAATGTTTTGGAGAATGTTGGCAACTATGCTATAATTTGCCCAGCCAACACTGGCTATGTAAATAACAAGTGGCTGAAAGAGGCTGAAGGAGATTGTACAAAAACACATGAATAAGGCCACATTCAGACAGGTGTACTTATCCATACACTCATGGGAAGGGCTGTCTTTGCCAGAAAGGTATACACAGGTGTTCCGTGCATCCATGTGCAGGCAGTCCCATTCACGTCTATTGGGATATAGCAGCTGCATGGGACACAGTTGTATATATATATATATATATATATATATATATATATATATATATATATATATATATATATATATATATATATATATATATATATATATATATACATACAACTGTAGATAGATATATATATAAATAGATAGATAGACAGATAGACAGATAGAGTGATAGATAGACAGACAGATAGATAGAGAGAGAGAGAGAGAGAGAGAGAGAGAGATAGATAGATAGATAGATAGATAGATAGATAGACAGACAGACATATAGAGGAAAAGATTGCCAGTGAGACAGACAGAATGCACGATATTCCATTAAAAAAAAAAAAATAATTTATATTTGAAATCATAGAATGCACAAGTGTGGAATTATAATAACCAATGCAATGCAATAAAACTAAGGTGCGATTCGAAGATTTTTTATTATTCAATTTCTATATTAAATTGGTGAAGCCATAACACCATTACAATCTGCTGATGTAGCCAAACTCTGTCATTGTTATGAGGGGGGTAACCCTCTTTTGGCACAGTAGTGTAATGAATCAGTCTTTAAAAAAAGTTAAAAGCCTTTTAAACAAAAATAATTCTTGTTAATGACTCCAGTTTGCTAATCTTCAATATCTGAAAACGCACCGTCCAAACGATTGGGTTCTGGCCAAAAGCATTTAAAGTGGAACTTCACTCTCTCTCTGTCAACATTGACAATTTGTAATCCTTATGCTGCTAGCATTAGTACATAGATAGGAAAGTATATCAAGTTTATTTTTTATTTTTTTGTTTAACCACTTGCAGACACATATATATATACGTTGCGGTTTGCAAGTGGTTTACCGGCTGAAGATTTCAGACATAACCCCGGTATTGTTTCTTACAGCCGGCGGCTGACTCTCTCTTAAAAGCATACCCAGCGGCTCTTGAGCCGCTGTAACGCTTTCAGAAGCATAATCCCCCCCCCCCCTCCGCTGCTTGCCAGTGTCTCTCTCGGGCTTACCGTTTCCGCCGCTCACCTGAGAAACAATCCGACGGTGCCGCCAGCTGGTCACAGAGGAGATAAAAGACTAGATCATCTTTGATCGCCTCTATAGCCCTGGAGGACCGGAGGAACATAAACAATTTTTTTTTTTTTAAAGCAAAAGATCAAAATTATTATTTTTTTTTGTTTTATCTTTTGCTTTTAAGGCCTCTTGCACACTGCAGCTTGAAAAAGCTCAGTACAGCTTTTTTTTTTACTGAGCTAAAATACAGCCCATTAATTGAAATGTGCCTATGCACACAGATTTTAATAAAGATTTGTCAAAGACCGTCTCCTGTCATTTTTAACATTTTTGTCACTTTTTTGGTGAAATGGTAGGGGTACTTTTGTACCCCCTTACCATTTCACACAGGGGGGGGGGCGGGATCTGGGGGCTTCCAGATTCCCATAAGCCCCCCGCCCGCAGACCCCCACAACCAATGGCCAGGGCTGTGGGGATGAGGCCCTTGTCCCCATCAACATGGGGACATGGTGCTTTGAGGGGTCACAGACCCCCAAAGCACCCTCCCAATGTTGAGGGCATGTGGACTGGTACGGTTCAGGAGGGAGGGGGGGCCGCTCTCGTCCCCCCTCTTTTCCTGCGGCCTGCCAGGTTGCGTGCTCGGATAAGGGTCTGGTATGGATTTTGAGGGGGACCCCACGCCATTTTTTTTTTTTGGCCTGGGTTCCCCTTAAAATCCATCCCAGACCTGAAGAGTCTGGTATGGATATTTAGGGGGACCCCTACGTCATTTTTTTTTTAAATTTGAAGCGGGGTTCCCCTTAATATTCATAGCAGACCTGAAGGGCCTGGTAATTGAATTTGGGGGAAACCCCACGCTTTTTTTTTTTATCAATGACTTTTTTTTTTATCAATGACTTTCAATGAATGACTGTTCTCTGTGTTACGGGAGTCGGCAATTCATTAGCCATGAGTGATTTTAAATAGCTTTTTTTCCTGCAAAAATGACACTTTGTGCAGGGACAGTTCTAAGCACGGGAAACATGCGCCCCTTCACAGGCATACTATAGACACCCCCCAGGTACGAAATTTAAAGGAATATTACACTTTTATTGTTTCACATTAAGCATTATTAAAATCACTGCTCCTGAAAAAACGTCAGGTCTTAAAAAATTTTTTTGCATTGATACATGTCCCCTGGGGCAGGACCCAGGTCCCCAAACACTTTTTATGACAATAACATGCATATTAGCCTTTAAAATGAGCACTTTTGATTTTGAACGTTCGCGTCCATTGTAATTAATAGGGTTCGAATGTTCGCGCAAACTTTCGGTCCGTTCGCAGGTTCTGGTGTGAACCGAACCCGGGGGTGTTCGGCTCATCCCTAGTGCCTAAGCATCCTGGCTCTGTAGCCTCATAGCTATACTGTATATCTCCAGTGTGAGATCATCTATGGTAGGGGTCTCTAGACCCCGGCCTGCGGGCCACATCCGGCCCGCTTGTGTGTTTTGCCTGGCCCGCCACTCACCCAGACTCTGCCGACACAGCCGATCTGCTGCCTTTTAAAAGCAGCTGCTGTTATTGGCAGTATGCCTAGCAGGTCCCGCAAACAAAGCCGCTCCCCCAACACCCTCTCATGCTGCCACGCTGTGCTGAGGATTGGCTGCTGGGACCGCCGATGTCCAAACAACCAGTGACATCATCACCTTCCCACCAGCTGTTTGTATATGTACTGGGGACATTGATGGGGACACTCAGTCCAGAGGAGAGGGGTCAGGGAGACTTTCAAATAAGTAATGATTGTGTGCTACCGGACAGAAGTTTGGGAAAGCAGAGTTCAGAAACCCAGAGGTTGTGGCAGTGAAGATTATAATTGTGTTTCTCAAATTCTTTAAAATAAAAAAGGATTCAGTGTCCACTGATCCTTTGCTCTTTACCAGTCTTTTTATGACAAGAAGCGTGAGGCTTTAGTACTATTTAAAAGAGACTGCCAACTTACCGATTTGCTGACTTCTTTCCTAAAATGCTAGTTTCCTGGCATTAATCATTTCTAATGCCCCGTACACACGGTCAGAAATTCCGACCACAAAATCCGTCAGATTTTTTCCGACGGATTTTGTCCGACACTGGTGTTGCATACACACAGTCGGACAAAGTTGTCGGAAAATCCGATTATTCTGAACCTGGTGACGTTCGTTGCGTACGACGTAACTACGTAGAGGCTAGTAGCCAATAGCTTTGGTCTCGTAATTTGATCTGAGCATGCGTGGCACTTTGTCCGTCGGAATTCTCTACACACGATCGGAAAAAGTCCGATCGGATTTTGTTGTCGGAAAATTTGAGAGCAGGATCTCAAATTTTTTCCGATGGAAAAAGTCTGATGGAGCCCACACACGGTCGGATTTTCCGACAACATGGTCCGATAGGACATTTTCCGTCGGAAATTCCGACTGTGTGTACGGGGCATTAGTCACACACCTAAAATGAGCATGCACTGAATGAAATCTGAAATCTGCATATTGTGCCATCTCTTTGACTCAGAACACAATAAAGCTAGAAGGTCACCATGAGAGCCAGGGAACTAGCATTTTCAGGTGGAGAGGACAGCAATAGCATTTTTTTCATTTCTTTTAACACAGGCCTCTACAAGTACAAGTGCTTTAGGTTCGCCCTATAGCAGTTTTACTGCTACAGGGTGGCGCCTGTGCGCCAGATCATGTATATGTACGTGATCTGCCACTTCCGGGTAGGGGTGCGCATGTGTGCCACCACTGGCACGCTTCCATTGTGATTACACACAGCGGAAGTCAATCCGCGGGTGCAGGGTACACAATGTCCTCCGGGCTCCAGCACCTGCCAATTGTCAGGCAGAGAGACAGAACTGAAAACTGCCAGTGTAAACAAGACAAATCACCGCTCTGAAGGGATGGAATTTGCCTTCCCCTAGTAAAAGCCTCTCACACAGTATAGTAAACACTGGTTAGGTCCACAGATAACCCTTTGATCGCCCTTAATGGTAACCCCTTCCCAGCCAGTGTCATTAGTACAGTGACTGTGCCAGTGGCGGCTGGTGTTTTTTTTTTGGGGGGGGGTCGGCAAACAACCCCACCCCTCTGCTCGCTGTCTGCCGGTCCGGCACTTACCCCATCTAGGTGGCAGGCATCCGGGCAGTGTGCAGCGGGCATTCGTGCAGGGGGCATCTGGGCAGCGGGCATTTGGGCAGCTGTTCCTGTGTCCTCTCCTCCTCGCATCCGCCGTGCGTCTCCTCCTCTCCTCCTAGGCATCCAATAGGATCAACTGTCCTTTCAGCCAATCGGACAGGTGATCCAATAGGATCACCTGTCCTTTCAGCCAATCGGGTGCTATGTCTCAGATGCACTCCCTGATTGGCGGGGAGGAGGGTCAGAGTTTCAATAGCGAATATTCATTTGCTGTTGTAACAGACTTGGGTTGGCTCGTAGTGCAGTGCTCTGCGCACCGAGCCCACCCTATTTTGAAGCCTATTAGAGCCTCTGGCTCTAAACAGTGCTGCAAAAACTGCCATAGGAATTAATTCGCCCAGTGTCCTGCAAGGGGCCGGATGCATGAATGGGGGGGAGGCGCTCTTAATGGACAGGCCGCCCCTGGACCGTGCATATTTTTAGCACTGATCACTGTATTAGTGTCACCGGTTCCAGGCAAAGTGGCAAAAATGTCACTTAGGCCCCTTTCACACTGGGGCGGGGAGCCGCGGTGACGTTAAAGCAGCGCTATATTTAGCGCTGCTTTACCGTCGTTTTAACCGCGGTTTTCGGCCGCTCACGGTGCGGTTTTTACCCCCCGCGAGCGCCCGAAAAAGGGTTAAACACCCCCGCAGAGCGCCGCCGTAGCGGCGCTTTGCGGCAGTATTGCCGCGGTTTTACCGCGGTTTCTCATTCAAATCAATGGGAAGGAGCGGTATAGGAGCGGTGAACACACCGCTCCTATACCGCTCCAAAGATGCTGCTAGCAGGACTTTTTTTGCCGTCCTGCTAGCGCACCGCTCCAGTGTGAAAGCCCTCCGGCTTTCACACTGGAGTTAAAGGGGCCAGATTTTTTCAGGCAGTGAACAGGCGCTATTTTTAGCGCTGCACCGCATGAAAATGCCCCGGTGTGAAAGGGGCCTAAGTGTCAGAATGTCTGCCACAATATCGCAGTCTCGCTATAAGTCGCTGATCGCCACCATTACTAGTGAAAAAATGTATAGAATTATCCTATAGTTCGTAGACGCTATAACTTTTGCGCAAACCAATCAATATATTGGGATTTTTTTTTACCAAAAATATGTAGCAGAATATATATTGTTCTAAATCTATGAAGAAATTTGATGTTTTACATTTTTTTTATTGAATAGGTTTTATAGCAGAAAGTAAAAAATATTCTTTTTCCCCAAATTGTTGGTCTTTTTTTGTTTATAGCGCAAAAAAAAAAAAAAAAAAACAAACAAAAGGTGATCAAATACCACCAAAAGAAAGCTTCTATTTGTGGGGAAAAAAAGGACAAACATTTTATTTGTGTACAGTGTCGCATGACCGCGCAACTGTCAGTTAAACTAAGACAGTGCCGTATCGCAAAAATGGCCTGGTCATGAAGGGGGGTAAATCTTCCAGAGGTCAAGTGCTTAAACAAAGAATAGTCAATGAGCCTATAAAGATTTGCTTTCATTACTTCTGGCTCTCAAAGACAATAGACTGTTATGTAAATGACAATGAACAAGTATAGTATTCTTCCAGTGTACAAATCATTTATTCTTTTGTGTACATATATGGTTGTTTTTATTTTTATACATGTATGCATACAGATAGACGTTCTCATGTTTTAAAGATTTTACATTCTACACCAACTGCGATTGAATCTCATACTACTGCCTCCTCTAACAGCTTTGGCACTGGGGAATGAGAACGGCACAAAGGCTTCTGGGCCCACACACAGATCTGCTAGTAAGTGTGAAGTTCATTCTTAAAGGGAGATTATCAAGATAGAAATATTGGAATTGCTATACTCGTTTTAAGAAAAAACTTCAAATGCTATACTTGCTTACTTGTTTAAATAATAAATGAGAGTCAGCTTCATCCCTGCTTAAAGCTGAACTCCAAGCAGATATAAAAGACACACATAAATACAGCTCTGTAATCAATATTACATCATTGAACTTATTTTCAAATGCAAGCAGTGTAAGAACCTGAATCTTACTTAGTATTAGCCTTGTGCAGTCTAATGAACAGTCTGTACTGAAAAGCTCAGAGAGAAGGAAGGAGAAGCGGCACATGCAACAAATCAGATGTGCTGCACAGGAGCATGCTGATAGCAGGAGAGAGCAGAGTGGCAGAGAGATGAACTGACCCGTGTGCTGCTTTTTCTGTACAACAGACACCCACTAAATTGTGACATAGGACCTTCTTGCGCAAATGTTTAATGCTCACTCAGTAAAAGTGATCTACATAATTTAAAGTATATTCTGGGACCTGGGTATTAAAGGTAAAAGGGCATTTTTATTGATTTAATCCATTTGTAAATTTCAATAATTTTTGTAACATTTCTCATCATCGCTGGAGTGTCTGGATCAGGTCAGCGGAGACCTGTTGTTGTTCAGTCGTTTAGTCGTGTCCGACTCTTCGTGACCTCATGGACCATAGCGTGCCAGGCTTTTCTGTCCTCCACTGTCTCCCGGAGTTTGCTTATCTTCATGTTCATTGTTTCGATGATGCTATCTATACAATGGTCTCTTGTAAGTTCTTTAAATGCGAGGTCCATGCTATAGGAGGTGGATACGACACACCAATGTCTTTGGGATTGCTGAAATTAGCTTTAAAAATAAATGTCTGGCTATAGGACATGTTTCTTTCTCTTCCATCGTTGTCATTGGTAAATATACATTTTGTGTGTGATTATATAATATGGGTAAACAAATAAAATGATTATTAAAATGTAAAATATTCCTTTTCTTTCAGCATTAAATAAAATTCCCCCTGAAGAAGACCACAATTAGAGGGGTCGAAACGCGTCTGGGTTTTATGTGGAAGATTATATAAAAATGTTTGCAGTAAAATGCAATTTTATTTCATACGATATGTAGTTCCATCTTGATCAATGGTTTTGTTATTTTCATGTAAATGCCAGAGCGCAATTTTTTACAACTCTCATGTAATTGTCAAATTGCTTTTTGATACATTTAATCAATGGCCTTTGAATAATTTATTGGCTGCTAAAAAACCCCATGAGGGAATTTTTCCTTTATATGATGCTATCTATCCATCTTGTTTTCAGTTGTCCTCTTCTCATTTTTCCTTCCATGTTTCCCAGCATCAGGGTCTTTTCTAATGAGTCCTCTCTTCGCATTAGGTGGCCAAAGTATTCAAGTTTCAGCTTCAGGATCTGTCTTTCCAGTGAATATTCAGGGTTGATTTCCTTCGGGATTGACTGGTTTGATCTTCTTGCCGTCCAAGGGACTTTGAAGAGCCTTTTTCAACACCATAGTTCAAAAGCATCAATTCTTTTCGGCATTCAGCCTTCCTCAGTGCCGGTTCACACCAGTGCGCTCTGCGAGTGCAAATCACATGCGATGTCCGTGCGATGCAATTTCAGCCATACAGATAGTATGGCTGATATCACATTCGGACCAAACTCGCACAGGACCCTTTTTTTGGTCCGCACCAGAATCAGATCGAATTGGTGTTCACATGGGTGTCATTAACATTGTATTGACACTCCCAGCAGTTCGCATAAGGCAGTGTGAACTCCTGTGCGTGCCAGGTGCGATGCAGGAACTCGCAGTGGATTCGCAGGGTTCCCGCATCGCTTAAGTGTGAACCGGCACTTATGGTCTAACTTTCACAACCATAGGTTACTACTGGGAATACCATAGCTTTGACTATATGGCAGACCTGTTACCAGCAAGCAATAGATCACTATTGTAGTGATCTATTGCTGCAGCGAGATGCTCACTTTAGCGCTGTCCTGTCAGTTCTGACACAGTAGCCAGACTCACAGAATGTGGCAATGATATCACTATCACAGTTGATGTCACATATCTTTTACACTACTATGGCAGTGCTACACTGTGAGGGCACACAAGCCAGGGGCTGATGGATTCAGCTCTTACACTTAGTTCTGTAAGAACACAGACACCACTGGCAGCCTGCTGTGCTCCAGACCTGAACTAAGCATTGCTGGGCTACATGTTGGCCACCATTGTCTTAGACTAGGTTCACACATGTCCGGCTGTGGTTTGCAGTCCGGTGCGGTTTTGTTTGAATTTGCCCCTAAACCAGACCCAAAATCGCACAGGACCCTTATCAGAAACAGACCGCAGCCACCCCGGACATGTGTGAACTGGCTCCATTGAACGCCTTTTTGATTCACATGTTATGCGAATCAGATGTGGTTATAAAATCATCCGATTTGCATATATATGGGAACCGAGCCTTATACTTTTATGATTTACACAGACAAGCACCAAGCATTGCAGGAAGTATTGAAAATGAGCCACTAATTACCAGCCTGCATGTCTACTGTCCCAATTGTTGTCAATTCAATAAGTGAAATACTGGCCGGTTATTTCACAAGATTTATTACAACTAGTGATGCTGGATCCAGGGTGTGGAACAAGTGAACGGTAAATTTATTACAACTAGTGATGCTGGACCCAGGGTGTAGAACAAGTGAATGGCAAATGAGTCAGGCAATATGCAAACAGGAATAGGCATGGTGAGTCCTAACTTAGGCCTGATTCACACCTAGGCAGTTTTAGTGCTTTTTGAATTTTGCATAGGAAACCATGTTAAATGGACTGTAGTGCAAATCTGCAAAATGCAAAAAGCACTAAAAATACATAGATGTGAATCAGGTCTTACCATCAATGGTGAAAATGAAAGCGTAATTTCTCTCTTAATAAACATTGACTATATTTAAGGCGGAGTTCCACACAAAAGTGGAACTTACGCTCATTTGTCTCCTCTCCCCCTCTGGTGCCACAACTGGCCTTTCGGGGGGGAGGGGGGACAGGATGCCTGTCTTTGACAGGTATCCTGTTCCCACTTCAAGGAGTCCGGGTCGCGGCCTGTGACATCACCGCGGGGCTCCCTCCTCCTCTCCCTGTTGCCAGGCCAGTAGGAGAGAGGAGCAGAGCCTTACGCATGCACAGTAGTGTTCCCGGTGTGAAGCCATATGGCTACACTGCCGGGTACCCTTACCCGCAATATCGGCGGCAGCACCCGACAGCTGATGGAAACATCAGCTGCGCAGCCGACATGGCTGGACTCCAGGACAGGTAAGTGTCCTATTGTTAAAAGCCAGCAGCTGCAGTATGTGTAGCTGCTGGCTTTCAATTTTTTGGGCGGAACACCGCTTTAAAGTGGAGCTCCACCCAAAAGGGGAAGTTCAGTTGCTTGCACCCTCTGCTGCCTAATATGGCACTTTTTGGGGGAGTGTGCCCCCCTTCTTCCCCTGCAGTCTTTTGGGACACACCATAGGTCCCAGAAGACTACAGGAACATTCACAAGGTGCAACCCGGCTCATGCATGCCCAGTAGGAAACCGGCTGTGAACCTGCAAGTCTTACTAGAGATGCCGGCGCCTGCACCCGAAGCCTATTAAAGAATCGACTCTGGTGACAACATCACTGGATCCCTAGACAGGTAAGTGTCCTTATATTAAAAGTCAACAGCTATAATATTTGTACCTACTGACTGTTTTGGGGGGAGCCTGGAGCTCTTCTTTAATATGGCCAAGACCAGAAATGATAGGGGGATTTTTTTCAAAGTGATTTCTCAGCAAAATAAAGCATGGAAACATGGCTGGATGGATGGATGGAGTTTGCTTTGAATAATAAAAATGAATTAAATAGCATTTTTGGTTTGTGGTGGTCGGATGCAGTGTAGTTCCTCTTTAAAAACAAATCAGGCATGGCAGATCTGACATTCAGAATATTAGAAATGATAAATAGGAAATCCAGCTCTGCCAGGAAAAGCAGAAAGCAAATTGATACAGCGAACATGAAAGTAAATCTGGCTGACAAATGTGCTTCATGGCGAAATGTAATACAGGTCCTGGTGGTGGATGTGCAGGAAATGACTGAAAAACTGATCATTTGTCAAGTTATAATTATGCTCTTTACATGGGGATCATATCACATGGTTTGAATAATGTATAATCTGTACGTATATATTTTCTCATATATTTGTAGAGGAGACTTCACATTCTTCTGTCAGTAGAAAATGTAAGTGTTATCCCTCACTAGACAAGTGCAATTAGTTTCGGTCCAAATGTAAATTCGGACAAATTTTTGGTTATTTGGAGATTCGGATGTATCCAAATTTCCAAATCAAATAGTAACATAATTCGTTGAAATTGGTGTAATTTTGTTTCGTATATTCATTTTCTAACTAAATCCAAATTTTCAGAACAATTTGAATACGGAACGGATGAAAAATGATCGACTGATTGAAATTCTTTGTGTAGAATAACTGTGGGCAGAGCTGCGTCTTTAGTAACTGCGACTCATTAGCTGTCAGTGGGTTTCCTCACAGACAGCTGAATAAAATAAAATAAAATGTTTATAAAAAAATAGGCTAAATTTAAAAAGAAAAAATGGCGTGGAGTCCCCCCCCCCCCCCCCAAATCAATATCAGACCCTTATCCGAGCATATGAGGAAAAGGGAATGGGATGAGCGTCTCCCTTCCTGAACCATACCAGGTCACATGCCCTCAACATGGGGGGGGGGGGGTGCTCATGCTGATAGGGACAAGGGCCTCTTCCTCACAACCCTGGCCTGGTGGTTGTGGGGGGTCTGTGGGTGAGGGGCTTATTTGAATCTGGAAGCCCCCATTAACAAGGGCCCCAAGATCCTATCCCCCCCCCCCCCCCATGTGAATGAGCAGGGCGGATTTGATTTAAATTACAATTTAAATCACTTGTAAAAAGACTTGATTTAAATCAACTCGCTTTAAATCATATTTTAAAAGAGCAACTGTCATCTCGGTCCCGCATCGGCTCCTCCTCTGACCCGCTGTTGACTCACCGACAGTCCCATTCAATTTAATGGGTCGCTGGTAAAGTGGCAGTGACACAACAAGGTGAGGGACGTGGCAGCAGCAGGTGAGTGGATGCCCGCTAACAGTCGCTGCCATGATGGATCTGAAATGACAGGTGCTCTTTAAATGTAAGGACTTATTCTTGCCGGTAGTTAGAATCTTTAATATTTGCAAACAAAATGAAGGTTTCCTATTTAGAATAATAAGCTGTCAGGTTAGTAAAACAGCGATATCAGAACCAATTCAATCATACAGTTTGTAGTGTACATAGATTTGCAAAAATGGGATAAAGGAATATTCCTGAACTTTGGTTTATCTCATGGTTACTGTGAAATTGTGTGAATGCATCAATGCAGTGCATGTTATCTAATCTTGCAGAGCTTGGATTCATTGAATGACAGGTGCTCTTTAAAATGTAAGGCCTTATTCCTGCTGGTAGTTAGAATCTTGAATATTTGCAAACAAAATGAAGGTTTTCTATTTAGAATAATTGCTAGTGCACGGTATCTCAGTTTGCAGAGCTGAGATTCATTGAATGAGTTTCCCAAAAATGTAAATATTGCAGAATATTCAGCCTTGTGCTACATAACTAAGCTCCATATCATGCTGAATAAACAAAATGATTAATGTAACTTAAATAGAAAATTATCTTTAACCACTTGCCGACCAGCTCACGTACATTTACTGCGGCAGGTTGGCTAACGTACAAACTAACGTACCTGTACGTCGGTCCGTGCAAGGAGGATAGCGGGCGCGGTGCCCACAGTGCGAGCGTGCCCGCGGATCCCGCAGACTCGCTGTCTGCTGGCGACCCGTGATCATAATGAGGAGAGGCAGAAAGCGGAACTGCCTATATAAACAAGGCGATTCCCTGTTCTGCCTAATGACAATGATCAGGAACAGGGATCTCTGTCATGTCCCAGTGAGCCCATCCCCCCCTACAGTTAGGACACACCCACTTAACACCTTGATCACCCCCTAGTGTTAACCCCTTTCCTGCCATTGACATTTTTTACATTGATCAGTGCATTTTTATAGCACTGATCAATGTAATAATGTCACTGGTCTCCAAAAAAGTGTCATTTGGGGCCAGATTTGTCCGCCGCAATGTCGCAATTCCGCTAAAAATCGCAGATCGCCGCCATTACTAGTAAAAACAATTAAAAATAAATAAAAGTCCCTAAATCTATCCCATAGTTTGTAGACATGATAACTTTTGTGCAAACCAATCAATATATGCCTATTGCAATTTTTTTTACCAAAAATATGTAGAATAATACATATCGGTCTAAACTGATGAATAAATTTGTTTTTTTATATATTATTTTTGAATATGTATTATAGCAGAAAGTAAAAAAAAAAAGTAATTTTTTTTCAAAATTGGCAGCCTTTTTTTGTTTATAGCGCACAAAATAAAAACCGCAGAGTTGATCAAATACCACCAAAAAAAAAGCTCTATTTGTAGGTAAAAAAGAACGTACATTTTGTTTGGGTACAGCATTACACGACCGCGCAATTGTCAGTTAAAAACAATGCAGTGCCATATTGCAAAAAATGGCTTGGTCATTAAGGGGGCAAATCCTTCCGGGACGGAAGTGGTTAAATAGATTTTTTTTTTTTAAATCATTATTTTTATCCATGCTGTGAATTAGTATGGGGTACACAGTATTTTCAGTTCTGCATATGTCTATCCTTTACCCAGATAATGTCCTAGAGCAGAGCAGAGGTCTCCAAACTTTATAAACAAAGGGCCAGATTACTCTCCTTCAGACTTTAGAGGGGCCACACTGTGGCCAGTGAAAGTAGAAAATGCTCCATCGATGGCGTCAGGGGGAGAAAATGGTGCCCCATCATTGGTAACAATGGGAGGAATGATGTCCCATCAATGGTGTCAGTGGGAGGAATGAAGCCCCATCATTGGTGTGGGAGGACTAGTGTCCCAAGGGCCGGAAGCAAAGGGCCACATCTGGCCCCAGGGCCGCAGTTTGGAGACCACATATTCCTTCCACCAGAAAGAAAGCTGTATTGGTTGGACAGATGTTTCTTTGTGATATAAACTGTATTATATAAATAAAAAAGGTCTCTATTGCAGAATACTATTTGACATTACTTCAGCCATATGATTATTGTCTATCTCATGCATTTTTAACAAAGTATCTCCAAAAATAGAGACACCAACACTAAATATCCTCTTTCACTCAATACATTTCTAGTTAGCTTTGCATCTAAAGCATTAAATGAAAATGGAATCCAAGAGTACAACCTCACAGTAAAAAAAAAAAAAAAAAACAATAATTAAAAAAAATAAAAAATAAAAAAAAAAACACACAGCTGCAATAAAATGATTTGTGATACATTTTAGGAAGGACATACTCAAGTTTTTACTAGGAATGTGGAAGATTTAGAAAGTGTTAAATCTTTTTATGGTTAAATAAAAAATATATATTTTTTTTTATATAAACAAGTTTTGCTACTGGTAAGTTATGGGGGATATTTCTACAACTGAGATTAAAGTGTACCTCTAGGTCTAGGCTTTAGGAAAACGTTCTTTTTGTTGTTTTACATAGTAGGGAAGGATTAGACCCTGTCAAGTTTTTATTGCAGTCTGTGCCCCCATTGACGTGATTCACCCCTCTTTCTGTACTGATAACCACTGCCACTGAGAAAGAAAGTGAGGAAAATGAAAGTCCTATTTTGCACATATTTAAAGACACCCGTAGCTGCAGGTAACATTATGTTTTATTAAAAAAGAGGTAGATCTATGTCCCCAAAAAAAAAACATAGTGGAGAAGGATCTGGGGGTTTTGGTAGATCATAAACTCAATAATAGCCTGCAATGCCAAGCTGCGGTTTCCAAAGGGAGCAAAATCCTTTCTTGTATTAAGAGAGGTATGGACTCCAGAGAGAGAGATATAATTTTGCCCCTGTTCAAATCATTAGTAAGACCTCATCTGGAATATGCAGTTCAGTTTTGGGCACCAGTTCTCAAAAAGGATATCGGGGAACTGGAGAAAGTGCAGAGAAGGGCAACCAAACTGATAAGAGGCATGGAGGAGCTCAGCTATGAGGAAAGATTAGAGGAACTGAATTTATTCACCCTTGATAAGAGGAGAATAAGGGGGGATATGATCAACATGTACAAATATATAAGGGGTCCATATAGTGAACTTGGTGTTGAGTTATTCACTTTAAGGTCATCACAGAGGACAAGGGGGCACTCTTTGCGTCTGGAGGAAAAGAGATTTCATCTCCAAATACGGAAAGGTTTCTTCACAGTAAGAGCTGTGAAAATGTGGAATAGACTCCCTCCAGAGGTGGTTCTGGCAAGTTCAGTAGATTGCTTTAAAAAAAGGCCTGGATTCTATATGTACATAATATAACTGGGTACTAACATTTATAGGTAAAGTTGATCCAGGGAAAATCAGATTGCCTCTAGGGGGATCAGGAAGGAATTTTTTCCCCTGCTGTAGCAAATTTGATCATGCTTTGCTGGGGTTTTTCACCTTCCTCTGGATCAACCCTGGGTGAAGGATTGTGTATATGGGAATGTATGATTTTTTTTTTTGGGTTGAACTATGTAAACCAGCACCAGTTCACTTCTAGAACCCTATTTTGCATATAGCTGCAAGTAATACAAATTAATAATATAATAATAATATTACCTGGTGCTATAGACGTCTTTGAATATATGCAAAATAAGGTTCTAGAAGTGAATTAGCGCAGGTTTATAACATTTTAGCTTTTCTCCCTAGAATAAGAGGTGAGGGGTAATCTTCCAATTGGGACATCTGCTCTGGGGATAACTGAATCCCCCCCACTTTGGGATCATTTCTCTATATTTTGTGTCCCTGGGGCCAAAAGTAAAAGGACATTTTCCCAAGGGGTTTTAACCTTTCCCTAATCTACCCAAAACCAAAAAGAAATGTTTGAATATACAAGCACTCTGAGGTCAATTTATTATATAAAAGAAATGCTGTACAGATGTCTCAAGCATTCACACAGTCACCAAATAGTAGCTGTAATGTGTTTACTAAGTGTAATTCTTATGACGTTAACTCCATCTAGTAGCCATAATTGCCGTATTTTACTTTCAATCTTATTAGAATGTAAAACACAATTATACCCACACAGATGAGTGTAAGGCACATAACAAATACCAAAAGGTGACACTTATGCCCTGTACACACGATAGGATTTTCCGATGGAAAATGTGTGATAGGACCTTGTTGTTGGAAATTCCAACCGTGTGTAGGCTCCATCACACATTTTCCATAGGAATTTCCGTCACACAAAATTTGAGATCTGGTTCTTAAATATTCCGACAACAAAATCCGTTGTCGGAAATTCCGATCGTGTGTAGACAATTCCGACGCACAAAGTGCCACGCATGCTCAGAATCACGCAGAAGAGCAGCAGCTATTGAATTGCATTTTTCTTGGCTCGTCGTACGCGTTGTACGTCTTGACGTTCGGAATTTCCGACCAACTTTGTGTGACCGTGTGTATGCAAGACAAGTTTGAGCCAACATCCGTTGGAAAAAATCCCATGGATTTTGATGTCGGAAAATCCTATCGTGTGTACAGGACACAAGGCTCGATTCGCACCTATGCAGGTTGCATTTGAAGCGTTGTACAGTGCATTTTGCAGTGCTTTGTGCATTTTTGGACATGCTTTTTTATGTTTTTTTCACCCAATTTGTTGTTGGGCAGATTTTAAAAAAACGCAAAATGCGGCACAATCGCAGAAAAATTGCGGCAAAAATGCACTACATGCTTTTCTGCAATTTCTCCATTGAAGTTTGTGGAACCAAAAAAAGCAAAAAAAAAGCACAGTTTTGCATTTAAAAAAGTCCCTGACCCTTTCAAAAAACGCAGTGGCTGAAAAAAGCATAGATGTGAATGTGTCCCATAGGAAACCATATTAAATTAACTTTACTGCGTTTCTAGTAAAGGCACCAAAAAACGCATAGATGTGAACCGAGCCTTACTGTAGCCTCAATTTGCAGCTTTAGATCAACACATAATGCAAAACAGATACTTCTTCTTTCCAGCTCTCCTAATAAATGGTACCATTGGTAACCCACTAGGCTTGTGCATTCTTCTTGCTTTTTGTTGTCCATAGTTTTGGACCCCTGTCTGATGAGGGCTGCAAAGCCTGGAGACTACCTAGTGACCTGAAAATCCAAGCCTACAAGAATATCCACTGAGTTGTGTTCTCCAGATACGTGCCACTGTGATTTGTTGCGCTTGAGCGCAGAGGAGTTGTTTTAGTGTATTCATCAAACTGCATCAAACTTAAAGTGTTACTAAACCCAGGACCCTGCATTCACAATATCTGGTCTCCCACAGTACACAGAACATGGAAATGTAATTATTTTAGTAAATATAAACTGCTAAATACCTTCTCATCAGCAGTATACAGCAGTCTTGTGACTTCTATCAGTGTCTGGTACAGCAGCCCCCTTCAGCCCCCCTAATACTGAGCCCCATCTTGATCCAGCCATGTTGCACAAGAGACTCAGCTGTCTGGGACTCTCCCTCCTGATTGGCTGAGACACAGTCATTGAGCCAATGAGGAGAGAGAGGGGGCGGGCCAGAGCCGTGGCTCCATGTCTAAATGGATACACAGAACAGCGGCTCGGCTCAGCTGCTTGCTATGGGGGCACTAGGCAGGAGGGAGGGGTCAGCAGCGCCAGTAAGGGACCGAAGAAAAGGAGGATCTGGGCTGCTCTATGCAAAACCACTGCACAGGGCAGGTAAGTATAATATGTTTGTTATTTTTAACCCAAAAAAATAGATACGAGACTTTAGTATCCCTTTAAAGCTTGCAGGGGGAGTTTTCATTCGACTGTCCTATGAGGCTGCAGGACCCCTGACTCTCTGTCTGCACAGTGCTGATTGGCCCTGTGCCGATTACATGCACCCTCCCAAGAAAAGAAAAAACTCTCTAGCAATACACACCAAACTGAGCATGTGCAGAGTGACTCCAAAGGCTCCGTCTTATCAGGAGATGGAGTGGGGACAGTGGAAGAAGGGGAGGATCAGAGAATATAGGATCAAACAGCTTTTTTACTCAATACGAAGGATTAATCCCTTAGGATCCACAGTATAAGTAAGTATAAGTATAAGTATAAAAAGCATGCTTTACTGCAGGGGTGCCCAACCTTTTGAAGAGCGAGGGCCACTTAGGCGACTTGGTAACTGGTCGCTGGCCACAATGAGCGGAGCAGGCAGATAACAGATCCGTGTCCACTCCGCATATGCAGAGCAAACACGTACACAGCTAACTCTACTCTATGGGCCCTCCGATCCGCCCAGATGGAAGAGGATCGGATTGGAGATAGGCAGGTGTAAATGGACACAAGTCACACAATGGACTCAGTCTGTTCGATCAGCCCCTACCCTGTCCACCTTTAGGAGATCCCTGAAAACTCATTTATTCAGGGAAGCCTATCCCACAAACACCTAACAACAACTGTCCCTGAGCCACCCCCATCAAATCATCCGCTGAAGCCATTACCTTTTGTACCACCCCCCCCCCCCCCCCGTCCCTTTAGAATGTAAGCTCCCTCCTATACCTTTTGTATTGTACTGTAATTGTGTTGTCCCCCTATACATTGTAAAGCGCTGCGTAAACTGTTGGCGCTATATAAATCGTGTATAATAATAATAATTTGCCACCCCATAAAGGTGAATGGAGGGTCTGATTGGGTTGGACCGATCATGTTAAAATGGCCCCTAAGGCTGCTTTCACATTGGAGCACTGTGGTTTATCCACACCGCGGGTGCAGAGCAGTGCACCCGTGGCTTTCCTGAGGGTTAGCTGCACTTTGCCATAGACTTCTATTAAAGCCTGCAGGTGTAGTTCACTTTCTGAAAGTGCACCAAACCTGCAGGTAATAACAGAAGTCTGTGGCTCAGTGCAAGTAACCCGCAGGTGCACTGATCAGTTTGAAAGCAGCCCAGTAACCACTGCAGAACAAATATGCCCATATATACCCTGATTTAAGTATTAAACTTACCTTTAATAACAATCTTCCATTCGGGTATCGCCAGCTGTTGCTGTCCCAGGCAGAGTGCATTTGGTATCACTCCGTCTGTGACAGGAGGCGGCGCTATACAGGAAGCATCGGCTTATGCCGCTCTTCTCCACAGCCACTTGCTTCCTCTACCGCCGGCTTCATTGACAACACTGATGCTCTGGGAATGGGTCGGGAACCTACGATCTGGGCTTGCCATTCAGCCATCCCAGAGCAGGAGGTCACATCCAAAGGGCTCCACGGGCCATACGTGGCCCCAGGGCCACTGGTTGGCCATCCCTGCTTTACTGCATATACAAACTGGTTTTAGCACATACGAACGTAAACGCATGTGTCGGGGGCGCCTAAGCGTGAAAACTTTAATTGCGATACATACTGTATGTTACATATTGCCACGCCAGAGGGAGAGCAATAATTCTAACACAAGACCTCCTCCCTAACACTAAACGGATACCTATAGGGGGCTCTTGAAGCGTTGCCTGTAGAAAATATAGGGTACTGAAGTTTGTCGCCATTTCACGGGCACAAACTAATTTAAGGTTGGACATGTTGGGTATCTATTTATTCAGTGCAAAATTCACTTTAGTGTGTTTGTTTTTTACTGCAATTTTGCGTTCCTAGACCTTTGTGGTAAAAACGTGTGAAATAAAAAATGGTGGAACTACCACTATTTTATTTCTCTAGAGCAGTGATGGCGATCCTTGGCACCCCAGATGTTTTGGAACTACATTTCCCATGATGCTCAACTACACTGCAGAGTGCATGAGCATCATGGGAAATGTAGTTCCAAAACATCTGGGGTGCCAAGGTTCGCCATCACTGCTCTAGGGTGTATGCTTTCAGAAAATATATAATGTTTGGGGATTTTGTGTAATCTTCGGGCCGAAAATGATTTTGTAAACATGTGTGCAAAAAAAAACTGCAAAAACGCCTCTGGCAGCGAAAAGGTTAATGCTGGAATGTGCTCCTATTACAAATTAGGTCTTCCATTAAAGCTGAACTCCAGGGACAAAAACAAATATATCCCTCAATAGTCACAAAGGATATGAATCCACTTTGTGTGTACCAAATACTTTTACAAACTGTTATTATCTTGTAAAAGTAGCAGTGACATCATCGCTATGCTGTACATAGGAGACAATGAGAGAGAGCAGCAGTGACTAGACATGTGCAATTCGTTTCTTTTTTTTTAGTTTTTCGTTTTTTTGTCGTTTTTTTTGTTCGTTCGTTTTCGTACGAATGAACGAATCGTTCGAATCGAACGAATCCGAAAAACAACGAAAATCCGAAAAAAACTAATTAGAAATAACGAATGTACAAATTAAGAAAATCCGAAAAATGAAAAAATTCATACATTCGTAACTTTTTTTTTTGTTGAATTGGTAATTTTCCGTGTCCCTTACAATGGTGCTGCTTAACGTGCTTCGAATAGATTGAACGAAAAAAATCGTACATTCGTAACTTTTTTTTTTTTTCACATTCGTAACTTTTTTTTTTTTCGATTCGTAACTTTTTTTTTTCGATTCGTAAATTATTAAAATGTAATAATAGCATACACATTACATAAAATTATGAATTATGCTCCAATTACGAATCTACGAATGTTACGAATGTACGAATAAATAAGAATGCGTCCGAATTTCGAATAAACGAAAATTAAACTAACGAAAAAACGAATCAACGAAAAATAACTCTTACGAATGTACGAATCGTTACGAATACGAACACCGACGACTTACGAATGTACGAATCGTTACGAATACGAACACCGACGACTTACGAATGTACGAATCGTTACGAATACGAACACTGACGACTTACGAATGTACGAATCGTTACGAATACGAACACCGACGACTTACGAATGTACGAATCGTTACGAATCAACGGAAAACGAAAAAAACGAAACGAAAATAAACACATTTTTTTCGGAAACGAAATAAACGAAACGAAAATAAACAAATTTTTTTGTTGTGCACATGTCTAGCAGTGACCGGTCATTAGTACAGGAAGTTCCAATGCTTCACACTGGATTACTGCATGGATGAGGAAATACACACAGCACACCAAGACTCAAATACGAATACACAGGACTCTTCTATAATTGCTTAAACCGTACAGAGAAGCTTTTAAAGGAACATGAAGAGCGGGCCCCGGATGGCTACATCATACACAGAAGGATTCTCACTGTTCAGAATGGTGTTAGGAAACAGTTCACCTGCTGTCACTTTCAATGAGTCATCGCTGCTTCCACCGCGCGCATATTTCAGCTCTAGAAACAGGGTGCTTTATGAAAGATTTAGTACTCAATAAAACGTCATTCTGAAATCGCTGCTGCACAAATCTAACAGTTAGATAACAGTCCTGAGTCATCAGAGTCGGTACCAGTCAAGGAATCTGTTCTTGCATAAAGTAAACGAAGAATGAGTCCTTGAAACGCAGACCTACTTGCCATACTCTGCGGCCGAGAATGAAATATTTAGCGAAGTTCTCAGCGCGGGAAGGACAAAGAACAATCGATGTACACTCTCACACGTTGCTAATGACTAGCGAGCTGCTTCCATTTTCCAGGGGCACTTAACGGATTTCAATATTTGCCCCTGAGAATGCCCGTGGTTTTCATTATTGATCATCCACATTATAAAACCTGATGTTAAAGATGAACTTCAGGAATTTTTTTAAATACTTAAAGTTAGGGACAGGGAAAGGTGCGGCAGATTCTTAGATAAGGACAGCAGAGGGCGCATCTGAGTGCAGCAGTATAAAAACAAATTTATTCACATGACAATTAGCACACTCCTCAACCTTGCAGTTTGTACATATCACATCCCTAAACTCTGCATTCTGTATGTAGTGCACCCCTGAACTCTGCACTCTGTACATAGCGAATACCTGAACCCCACCCATAATGCACTCCTGGAATTTATTCCCCTTTTAAGATCCTCCCACTGCAATTTGGCCATACCCACCGTTCAATGCGGTTCAGCGGGGGGTTCTGGTTTAACCACTTACCGCCCGCCATATAGCAAAATGACGGCGGCAAAAGTGGTTTCAATACCCTGACCAGACGTCATATGACGTCTTCAGGATATTGAGTCGCTGCGCGCCCCGGGGGGGGCGCATCGCGGCGATCGTTGTTGCGGGGTGTCAGTCTGACACCCTGCAACACCGATCTAGGTAAAGAGTCTCTGACGGAGACTCTTTACCACGTGATCAGCCGTGTCCAATCACGGCTGATCATGATGTAAACAGGAAGAGCTGGTGATGGGCTTTTCCTCACTCGCGTCTGTCAGACGGGAGTAGAGGAGAGCCAATCGGCTGCATCTCCAATGGGGGGGTCTGTGCTGATTGATTACCCCCCCCCCGAGGATGACCACACTGGACCACCAGGGACACCACTAGGACCACCAGGGATGTCACCACCAGGTATGCCACCCTAGACCACCAGGGATGCCAATCATTGCCCACAATGGATGCCAATCCGTGCCCACAATGGGCATCACTGATTGGCAGGCATTATTGTTTGGCAATGATTGGCATCCATCAGTGACATACATTACAGTACATTAGTGCCACCTATCAGTGTCCACCCATGCCCATCCGTGCAGCCTATCAGTGCCCATCCGTGCAGCCTATCAGTGCCGCATATTAGTGCCCATCATCAGTGCCCATCAATGCCACCTCATTGGTGCCACCTCATTGGTGCCCATCAGTGCCGCCTTATCAGTTCCTGTCAGTGCAGCCCCATCAGTGCCCATCAGCGAAGAAGAAAACTTACTTATTTACAACGTTTTGTAAATGAAACAAAAAATATTTTTGGTCGTTTTTTTTTATTTGTTTAGCAGAAAATAAAAATCCCAGAGGTGATCAAATACCACCAAAAGAAAGCTCTATTTGTGGGAACAAAATGATAAAAATTTAGGTTGGGTACAGTGTTGTATGACCGCGCAATTGTCATTCAAAGTGCAACAGCGCTGAAAGCTGAAAATTGGTCTGGGCAGGAAGGTATATAAGTGCCCGGTATTGAAGTGGATAATTTCTGCACCTAAGCTCCGCGAAAAAGGCCCTGGATCAATTTATATAGCCTTACAGATACAAATGGCCCTTTGAGGGCAACCATAATGCTAATGCTGCCTGCGTTGAAATTGAGTTTGACACCCTTGATGTAGTGATATCAGGCATATGCCGCTAGAAACGTCGTTCAGGGTCAGCTTCTGGGATGAGCTTCCTTGGGAGGAATTGCAGTACCCATAACTGTAATGCAAAGGAGACACCACCGGGGGCAGCAAACTACATGTAGCAATAGGTGAATGAAAAGCAAGCTATGTAAATAGCAACTCACAGAAGTAAAGGTTTAACCACTTAAGCCCTGGACCATTTGGCTGGCCAAAGACCAGAGCACTTTTTACGATTCGGCACTGCATCGCTTTAACTGACAATTGCGCAGTCGTGCGTTGCATCTCCCAAAAAAATTTCCTTTTTTTTCCCACACAAATAGAGCTTTCTTTTGGTGGTTTTTGATCACCTCTGCGGTTTTTATTTTTAGCATTATAAACAAAAAAATACTGACAATTTTGAAAAAGACGAATTATTTTTTACCTTTTGCTATAATAAACATCCCCCAAAAAAATACAAAAAAAAACATTTTTTTCCTCAGTTTAGGCCGATATGTATTCTTCGACATATTTTTGGTAAAAAAAATCGCAATAAGCGTCTATTGATTGTTTTTCGCAAAAGTTATAGCATTTACAAAATAGGGGATAGTTTTATGGCATTTTTATTAATATATTTTTTTTTTTACTAGTAATGGCGGCGATCAGCGATTTTTATCATGACTGCGACATTATGGCAGACACATCGGACAATTTTGACAATTTTTTGGGACCATTGGCATTAATACAGCAATCAATGCTATAAAGTTGCATTGATTACTGTACAAATGTCACTGGCAGTGAAGGGGTTAACCACTAGGGGGCGGGGGTGGGGTTAAGTGTGTCCTAGGGAGTGATTCTAACTGTCTGGGGGATGGGCTAGCAGTGACACGACACTGATCGCTGCTCCCAATGAGAGGGAGCAGACGATCAGTGTCCTGTCACTAGGCAGAACGGGGTGATGCTGTATTTACATCGGCATCTCCCCGTTCTTTATTATTATTCATTTATTATAATGTTTTTTTCGTTAAGGTAAGGGGTTCAAGTTCAGTTTAGGTTAGGGTTAGGATTAAGAGTTGGGGTTAGGGTTATTTATTATTATTTTATTTATTTTTATTTTATTTTATTTATTACTATATGAATAATAATGAATTAATAAATAAGTGTAAAATAAATACATAATTATTATTATTATACAGGATTTATATATATATATATATATATATATATATATATATATATATATATATATATATATATATATATACATACATATTATTTATATAGCAGCAACAGTTTACGTAGCGCTTTACAATATAAAAGGGAGACAATACAGTTATAATACAGTAAAATACAAGAGGATTAAGAGGGTCCTTACAATCTAAGATCTAGCAAATAAAAATCATAAATAAAAAAAAATAATAAATGGAATAAATTAATAATAAGTAACAATAAATAAATAATTAACCCTTAACTTTAACCCTTACCCCTTAAAAAAATAAAATAATAATAAATAAACACCCTAACCCTAACACAAAATTAATTATTTTTATTATTAACAATGTATTTTTTTGTTCAAGTTTGAATGTTTATTGTTATTTTATTTTATTATTATTATTATTATTATAATAATAATAATGTATTTAATATTTCTTAAGGTTAATTATTATGTATTAATGTATTATTACATACTATTAATTTATTTTACTTATTTATGATGATTTTTTGTTAATTGTGTATTTATTTTACATTTATTTATTCATATATTATTACAATTTTATTTTTAAGTTTTTTCAAAAACGCACGACAAAATGCGCAAATACGCACAAAAACACAGGAATGGCGCGTTTCCATTAATTTCTATGAGAATAGAAATGCATCAAAGACGTCCAAATCTGCCCGATTTGTGCGACAAAAAAAGCTCCAGAACTTGTTTGACCTTCAGGCGTTTGGCTTCAGGTGGCATGAATTAGAGACGTGAACCATCTCCATAGAGAATCGTTGACTTTTTCTCCTCCAGCGTTTTTGAGCTTCAAGCTACAAAACGCTCAGCTGTTAAAGCAGCCCAAGTTTCAGCGTCCTGCACATGCTCTTATCAATTGCACTATGCCAACAGATCATCATGGACTCATGCTCTCTGCATTATTAGTAGTGTGCCAGTGCATTTACAAAGCAGCAAGGTCAAAGCTTTATTAGATGGCACTGTGGGAAAACTGTCTGGCAAGAAGATACAATACTGTCCGGTAAGAAGACACACTATGCCAACCTCATTGGTATTTGCTTCCAAATTATTTATCATTTTCTTAATTTAATTTTCCTAAAACAGTTTCTGCAATTTGCAGGACTTAAATGTAGGTCTGATTTAAGTTTGCATTTTGCAAAAAGCAATATTTATTATGCCAGAATATTATTTATATTCTAATTTAATAAACATGTCATAATTAATTATATGGTAATCTGCGGTCCTTTGAGACAGTATAGCGCGTGATGTGCATAAATAAACCGACTCAGAATAAAGCGCCCCAAGAGACGAATTTAAAATGTTGAAAGCTATGGATTTGAGGCAAGTTCCCTCATTTTATCCATGGCTCATTTTATCCGTGGCTCCAATTTTTATGATACAAAAACATTCACCTGCTGAGCAGGAAAACCAAAAAGAGTCCTGGAGTCCCCTCTCTGTAAAGAGAACCTGTGCGTTTGGAAATATGGAGGATACCACAGCTGGCCTCTTGTTGAAATGATTCAGATTGAAAGTGTTCAGATAGGAAAATGTGATTGCACTTGTTGCATACTTATTGAGAGTCAACAATTAAGAAAGTATGGACAGCCAGACAACTAGTACTTTCACCCTACGTTAACATCACTGCGACTTGTCATGCAATTTGACAGGTCAAGTCATACCCTGTTGTCAGCAATGGAACTGTTCAACCAAATTTGCGGTGCTGCACCGATTTGAAAAAGTAGTTCCTGCACTACTTTTGGCGATTGTAGGTGTGACTTGCATAGACATCTGTGCATGAAGTCGCACATATGTCAGACAAGTCTCACCTGAAGTCGCACTGACATACGGCTTTGAAATCGTGTGATTTCAAGTGAAGTAGCATGATTCCAAAGCCGCATTTATTGTGAACCAGGGCTCTGAAGAAGGAGAGAAAGCCTAAATATTTCTTAGTCAACGGAGGTATGCTAGGCTTTTAGATTGTAAGCTCTTTTAAGCAGGGCCCTCTTACTACTATATTGTCTCCCTTTTATATTGTAAAGCGCTGTGTAAACTGTTGGCACTATATATAAATCCTTATAATAATAATAACAGGTGAGTCACTGTTAAAATAAATAACAGCATTTAAAACTGATAAAAGGTAACGAGGCCTGAACTTATAACGTAAAGTTCTGGTATTGCAGGGGAACAGCTGAGAAATGTAATTGTGACTAACTAGCACCCCAAAAAATCTACCTTTTTTCTTGAATTCCTTCTAAAAAATAGCAAAATTGCAGTGCACTTCTTGTGCCTAGGCAGTGCACCTCTGACTGATAGTCTCACAGGATCTGGAGTGATATTTAGTATTACCACTACTGTACTGCTTGTATGTCCTCCTTGCAGGAGAGGAAACTGTACCTGGGGATCTGTAGTGCAAGGATCTCCCTGCTTCTGCTTCATCCACTCTGTGGATCTGTTCTTTTTCCATCTTTCCAACTGCTTCTTAATCATAACCCCACCGGTCAACAGATCACCACTCACCAGGGGTGCAGCTCTGACATAAGGAAGCAAACCCTTGCCTCCACAAAGGTGCTTGCTTCCACACAGAGACACAATGCAAAACAAAGCATGGTAAGTCCATAATGGGGAAAGATTAGCGGCAGGAAGACAACAGGTAATACCAGTGATTTGCTGTCAAATTTATGCAGAGCTTCCACTGTTTAGGTCCACTTTAAAGGCTTATTCAAATGTGCCCCTCTAAAAAGTGACATGCAAATAATAATATATTGCTTCCTTACTGCTCGCTCAAAAGCAAAAATGCCTCAAAATGCCAAACCACAACGCCACAACCTTGTGCATTGCACATGGCTGCAGGGCGGTAGCACACAGCCCCATTTACTTGATTGGGTCATATCTGACAGCGGTACAGCCTGCAGTCAGGGGCTCGACTGCCTGCTTTTACCACTCACCTCTGTAAACAAGCACTTAAAGTGATTGGGGTTTTAAGGGCTCGTAGAGACAATTCTTTCAATGGTGGAAAAGCAGTAATCAGACATTAACCACTTGCCGACTGGGCCATAACTGAAAGATGGCTACAGCACGGTCGGCTTATTCTGGGTGGATGTCCGTGGGACATCCTTCCCAGAATCCCGCTCCCGCGTGGACCCTGGGGCGCGCTCCCAGGAATATCTGTGACCACCGGGTCCCCCACCATCACGGGTTCGTGGTAAACGGCCGCTGATAGTTGCCGTTTACCACAAGATCGCTCAGTCAAATGACAGAGCAATCACTTGTAAACAAACATGACATGACGGCGGTTCCTCCCTCCCTTCTCTGCACCGATCGGTACAGTGTGAGAAGAGAGGTGAGAGATCTTTTGCAGCGCTGTGGGCACTACAGATCCAGCCCACAGCGCTGCTTAGTGCCAATACATTGCCAATACTATGCCCATACTGTGCAATGCTGTGCAAATACTCTGCAGTACTCTGCCAATACTCTGCCAAATACTCTGCCAATACTCTGCCAATACTCGCCAATTTTTCTTTTTTACAGAATTATCTGTATTTTTTGATTTATAGCGCAAAAAATTTAAAACCCAGCAGTGATTAAATACCACCAAAGGAAAGCTTTATTTGTGTGAAAAAAATGACAAACATTTCATATGGGTACAGTGTTGCATGAATGAGTAATTGTCATTCAAAGTGTAAGAGCACCGAAAGCTGAAAATTGGTCTGGTTAGGAAGGGGGTTTAAGTGCCCAGTGGTCAAGTGGTTAAAGTGGTACTAAAGTCAATACATTTTTTACCTTAATGCATTCCCTGAATTACAGCGTAGTTCCACCCAAAAAAGGTACGTCAGAAGTTCGGCCCCCCTCTCAGCAAAGTGTGCTGAGCTTTCTGAATAGCTCGACGGCGGGGAGGGCCCCCGCCGTCGAGCTATTCAGAAAGCTCAGCACACTTTGCACATGTGCAGTAGGGAATTGGCTGTGAAGCCGGTTTCCCTTACAGGCAGTGGCAGCGGCAGCACCCCAGAGCAAATGGAAACATCAGCTCGGGTGCCGACATCACTGAAATCCAGGACAGGTAAGTGTCCTAATATTAAAAGTCAGCAACTACAGTATGTGTAACTGCTGACTTTCAATTTTTCCATGGGGGGGCTGGAGCACCGCTTTAAGATAAAAAAAAAGTCCCACTTCTACTTCCTCCACCCCCCACAAACACTTATCTAAGTCTCCTCTCGATCCAGCACCTTCCTGTCTTCAGCACCGCTCTCCCATATTCCTCTTCTCACAGGACACCTAGGCAGCGAGGTAAACTAATGGCTCCTGCTGCCAAATCCTGTATGTCAAGTATGGGGAGGGGGGTAGCTAAGCTAAACTGTTTGGTCTATGGATGCACACAGCCCGGCTTGGGAATGCCCCTAACATCTATTTTATTTTAGAAAGATTTTTTCTTTAGAACCACTTGAAATTAATACTTTGCAAATTTATAACTGTACCTTTTAGGCCACATTCACATCTTTGCATTGCAGTAAGGCATAAACCACAGCATTGTGCCATTTGGCTTCAATTGCACTCCAACGCACATCCCCAATACACCAGAGTCGTAGCACACCTGGGATCCATCGGTGCATTGTGTTGAAGTGGAAAAAAAAGGGTTTGTAGGCCTTAAAAAGACTGGTTCAGCTAATTCACAACTGGCACGCAAGTTAATGTGCGGTACCACACCGCAGGTGCAAATCCAGCCTTAGAGCCAATCAGTGTTTGATCATGTTTGTCAGTACAGTCTTTTGAAGGCGCCACATGTTTGCTGTTTTTTAAAAAGGAGTTCCTATCAAGAACCAATTTATTATTAAAGTAAAATTTTATTTAATCGGTTACCTATACTGTACATATTCCAAAACATTGAATAAAAAAGTCACCGTTATAACACGCATATCCAAGGCTGGTGCTAGACTGTTTTGCGCCCTAGACAAAGACCAGCTACTTGCACCCCACCCCTCTAAAAAAAAAAAAAGAAGAAAAAAACTGTACACACTGCCCCCCTTCCTGCACACACTGCCTCCCTTTAACGCTACACCCCCTTCCTGCACATAATGCCCCCCTTTAACCGCTTCCCGACCGCCTCCTGCACATTTACGTCGGCAGAATGACACGGCTGGGCAAAAGCACGTCCCCTTTAATTGCCCAGCCGTGGGTCGTGCGCGCGCCGCCGGCGGTGCGCTCGCGACCCTGTCGGGAGCTCCGTGACCACGGCCGCGGGACCAGCGGACCCGATCGCCGCTGGCGTCCCGCGATCGGGTCACAGAGCTGAAGAACGGGGAGAGGTCTGTGTAAACAAACCTCTCCCCGTGCTTCCTACACTGCCTGTCACTGATCGGCTGTTCCCTGTCATCGGAAGAGCCGATCAGTGACGTCAGCCACGCCCCCTACTGTAAAAAAAACACACACACACGTTACACTAACACCTCCCCGCCCCCTAGTGGTTAACTCCTTCACTGCCACTGTCATTTACATAGGAATCAGTGCATTTAAATAGCACTGATTTCTGTATAAATGACAATGGTCCCAAAAATGTGTCAAAAATGTCCGATGTGTCCGCCATAATGTCGTAGTCACAATAAAAATCGCTGATCGCCGCCATTACTAGTAAAAAAAAAATATTAATAAAAATGCCATAAAACTATCCCTTATTTTGTAATTGCTATAACTTTTGCGCAAACCAATCAATAATCGCTAATTGCGATTTTTTTTTACCAAAAATATGTAGAAGAATACGTATCGGCCTAAACTGAGGAAAAAAAAAAATTCTTATTTTTTTATTTTTTTGGGGGGGATATTTATTATTGCAAAAAGTAAAAAATATAGAATTTTTTTCAAAATTGTCGCTCTATTTTTGTTTATAGCACAAAAAATATAAAACCGCAGGGGCGATCAAATACCACCAAAAGAAAGCTCTATTTGTGGGGAAAAAAGGACGCCAATTTTGTTTGGGAGCCATGTCGCACGACCGCGCAATTGTCAGTTAAAGCGACGCAGTGCCGAATCGCAAAAAGGGTCATGGTCCTTTGGCTGCAAATTGGTCCGGGGCTGAAGTGGTTAATGCTACATCCCCTTTAAACCTACACCCCCTTCCTATACACGCTGCCCCCCTTTAACCCTACATTCCCCCTTCCTATACACACTGCCCCCCTTTAATCCTACACCGCCCTTCCTGTATACACTGCCCCCCTTTAACCCTACACCGCCCTTCCTGTATACACTGCCCCCCTTTAACCCTACACCGCCCTTCCTGTATACACTGCCCCCCTTTAACCCTACACCCCCTTCCCGCACAAACTGCCCCCTTCCTGCACATACTGCCCTGTATAGACTATACCCCCTGTGATGTATGTTGCCCCCCTGACCCCCGGCATCTCCACCCCAAGCTCCATGCTGGCTAGCGATGACAGGTGCCAATCAGGGCTTTGGGCTGACTTCAGTTGCAGCGAGCAGCGATCATCATCATCCAGTGAATGACCTTGTCCAGTGACGGAATCTCAGCTCACTTCTTCTGTGTGCAGGTGCACCGTTGTGTGTAGGGGAGGGACAGCGGCTCTAGAGGTGACATCCACCTTGGAGGAGGAGGTGACAGGAGAGGAATGTGGCACTGGCCATGGTTGCGCCCTAGGTGGCTGCCTAGTTCGCCTAGTGGTAGCACAGGCCCTGCGCATATCCCAAAGCCAACAAAAAAGGAAGAATATATTCTAATCTGCCCAATCATTCTATAAGTCGACCTAAAAAGTTGGATATAAATCAATCAACAGCTGCCTACACAAAGTTGGAAATTGTTAATATAAGTCAGATTATTAAACAGACCAAAATATGCATGCATCTGACTATGTACATGGGCTAGAGCTTTCACACTACAACATGACAGCCTTGCACACAGGAGTATTAGATGTGAAAAAGGACTGCGGAGATAATGAGCACATATGCTGCATCCTCTGCTTTGGTTTCAGTGCGATGCAAAGCTAAGCAAATGCCAATTTCTCTGGAGAAGCCGCTGCTCATCGGGAGCTCACGCCAAGCACTCCCTCATGGCGTTCATGTGTACAAGCCCTGTGTGAGTTTTGTTATTATTCACAGACCGCGAGGTTGTTTGAGGGATCGCAGTCCTCTGGAGGTCGCTTATAAAAAAAAAAAAAAAAAAAACTGGGCTGATTAAAATACAACTGCAGGTAATAATAATAAAAAAAATAAGGAAACTTGAGGACAATTCATTTAAAAAGAGAAAATATAACATTAACTGAATGACTTTAAAGGGGAATTCATCTTAAAGAGCAAGCACACTCCCCTGGTGTTTTTGTACCTATAGGTAAATCTATGATAAGGCTTGCCTAAAGGTACTGTAAATATCTTCCAAACTTGCACCATTTAGGAGATATTTACTGTATACTGCGCCGATTACATCATCGGCGCATGCACTCTGAAGAAACGGCCGCCTGTGCCATTTTTTCAGCACACATGCCGCTACCGGCGGCTCCTGCAATGTCGTTGCGGCTCCAGCCAATCACAGCGCCGGAAGCCCACAAACCCAGAAGTAACTCCGGGAAAGATGTCGGCTGTGTCAGCGGTGTGTGTGCGTCGCTGCAGGGCTTCGTTCTAAGGTAAGTATTTCATACATGTCTTGCAGGTTTTTTTTTTTTTTTGTAGGTTTACAATCTCTTTAACCACCTCAATACTGGGCACTTTCACCCCCTTCCAGCCCAGGCCAATTTTGAGCTTTCAGCATTGTCACACTTTGAATGACAATTGCGTGATCATGCAACACTGTACCCATATGAAATTGTTAGCATTCTTTGAGGCAGATAGAGGGTGGTGGTTTTTGAAACATGTCACAATCAGGACAATGGAAAGCGTGACTCTACGCCAAAAGCGGTTTTAAACCAGCTAGAAAACAGTGATAGTGAATTAGAATCACTTGCAGAATTGCGCAATAGTGATTCGTGGGGAAATTCGTCAAGTGACAACAGCGACAATTCTGCGACTGAGCTCAGTGCTGCGTGATCCGTACCACAGTCAACAGAGCACCGTCGCAGAATTGTCGCGGTCGTCACTTTCAGTGTCTGATGATGAATTTCCCCGCGAATCACTATCGCCTAATTCTGCAAGTGATTCTAATTCACTATCGCTGTTTTCTAAAATTTCCAAATGCCTAAATGTGCCTCCCTGAAGTGTCCCTCATTCTCAAGCTCTAAAGTTGTGAGGTATGTTTTTATTATTGTGTGTGACTTCCTAACAAGATGACAACCATTCCTCCTGGTTATTGTGTGATTGTCACAGGGACAGGAAGTGAGTTAAAAGCTCACCAGTGGGGCCACAAGCAGAAATAAAAATTCAACAGAATTTGTAACTATTCCCCACTAACTAAAAAAAAAAATAAAAAATGGATACAGTTAGGCTTTAATGATGTCATAAAATGTAAATGAGGATACTACAAAACAACAGTACATACACTAAGCAGGCCTAGCATGCTATTAGTGTGAGCTATAGCTGTTTACAGGAACAATGTAGCAAGGCATGCTGTGCCATACAAGTGAGAAGATACAAAGTGATAATATATTAGACTTATAATAAGTTCAGCCATTTTCTCTCTCTGCAAATTATCAGTAAAGCTTCTGGACGACACATAAAACCAAAGAGAAAAGTACCCCTAGTGTTAAATTGCTGAATAAAAAGCACTATACTAAATATATATGTAATAGAGCAAAGCAGCAGTTAGCATAAAAAAAGAAAGCAAAACACACATATCTACTAACTAGAGCTATAAGGCATGGTTTAAATGAAAGGTTCGGGTACACATGGGAATATTGCATTTAGGCTTCATGCACATAGCTGTACAGGGGAAATACAATGGGGGTTATTTACTAAAGGCAAATCCACTTTGCACTACAAGTGCAAACTACAAGTGTAAGGTGCACTTGAAATTGCACTGAAAGTGCACTTAGAAGTACAGTCGCTGTAAATCTGAGGGGTAGATCTGAAATGAGAGGAAGCTCTGCTGATTTTATTATCCTATCATGTGCAAGCTAAAATGCTGTTTTTTATTTTACTTGCATGTCCCCCTCGGATCTACAGCGACTTTACTTCCAAGTGCACTTTGTACTTGTAGTGCAAAGTGGATTTGCCTTTCGTAAATAACCCCCAGTGTCTGTTATGGCCAATCTGGCCTCAGTGTGCCCCCCTTCCCCAATCAAGGGCCATATGCCTCATTTAGCCTCATTGGTAGCATGCTCCTGGGTGGGTGGGTGAAACTACAGCACCCAGCAAAGGACATACTTTTCAACACACCCAGAAATGTTGGATCTCAAGTTCCCACAGCTATTAACTAAAAACATGTTATTTGGTAATTGGGTTGGGTGGACTGTGGTCAGCGTGTTTAGAAAACGCCCTGGCATCAATTTGCACGATTTCACTCCCGCATGTCAGTCCTGATTTCGGACGCGATTTCAGAGACATCTGTGCGGGTTTCTGCACAGGTGTCAATGTAAATTGCAGCCCGAAATCGCAAAAAGTAGTACAGAAACTACTTTTTGGAAATTGGTGAGGCGCTGCAAATGCAGCGTCGCACCGATTAGGATGGTGCCATTGCCGGCAATTGCTGCCGATTTGACATGTCAACTTGCATGTCAAATCGTAAAATACACTAACAATAAGGATAGCTGATGAGCAGAAAAAGCCAGGCAGATCACAAGTTAACGTGTTTGTACTTTCTGCTATAATACATATTAAAAAATAAAATATATAAAAAAACTAATTTATTCATCAGTTTAGGCCGATATATATTCTTCTACATGTTTGGTAAAAAAAAATCGCAATAGGCATATATTGATTGGTTTGCGCAAAAGTTATCACGTCTACAAACTACGGCAACGATTTATGGACTTTATTTATTTTTTTATTGTTTTTACTGGTAATGGCGGCGATCTGTGATTTTTAGCAGGACTGCGATATTGCGGCAGACAAATCTGACCCCAAATTACACTTTTTGGGGACCAGTGACATTATTACATTGATCAGTGCTATAAAAATGCACTGATCAATGTAAAAATGACACTGGCAGGGAAGGGGTTAACACTAGGGGGCACTCAAGGGGTTAAGTGTGATCCCTCAGCGTGTTCTAACTGTAGGGAGGATGGGCTGAAACATGACAGAGTTCACTGCTCCCGATCACTGTGAGCCGGAGATTCCTGTCATGTCACTAGGTAGAATGGGAAAATGCCTTGTTTACATAGGCAGTTCCCTGTTCTGCCTCTCGCCGCGATTGCTAGCCACTGGCGGACATCCAGTCCGTGGGACCCGCGGGCACGCTCGAGCAGCACGCAGAGGGCATGCGCGCCGCCGCCGGCGCGCAAGCACCCGCTATCCTGCTTTTACAGATTGATGTACAGGTACGTCAGTTTGCACAGGAGAGCCATTCTGCCGACGTATATCGGCGTGAGCTGGTTGGCGAGTGGTTAAGTTTACGATTTTCCCGGGTTCTGCAGGTTGGACATCCCTGGTCTAGACTAAGATAACATGTTTTATAACTAAGAAATGCATTGTTTTGCATTGTTTTTCACATCTTTAGAGACTGTTCATTGTTTCCAATTTGATGGACCATAAGGTTCCATTCACACCAGCACATTCTGGAAATGCGTGCAGAGATGTGCCAAAACACGCATTCCGATTGTGGTGCTATTATTTCTCAATGAGGTGCAGGAGCTACTTTGGCATGCTTGTCTGGCATAGGGAAGCCCATTCAAGTGAATGATCTAACTTGTGCTGAAGTGTGAATTAAATGCACACAAGCACGTCACATAGGTGTGAATGTGGCCTTAGGCTGAACTCACACTTTGGCATAACGGGAACAAGCGTTCCCACTCGCAATTTTGGTTGTACGATTTGCATGTGATTTTTGTAAGTCGCGTACTGCCAGCCTATACACTTGAATGGGCTTCCTCATGCACGTTTGTTACCCAAAAATAAGCTATTGCTCTTTTTTTCGGGTGACAGGCTTCACATAAATTTTAAAGGTGCAGTTTGCCTTGATTGTTGCGCAATCCTGTCACGCGACCATCGCGGCAGAATCACTTCACATTTGGAGTGTCATTAAAGAATAATGGCACCCAAACGCATGTCACGCGTGGTGCAATGATTTTCACGTGCTTTGGAATAGCGGGCAGAATCGCTGTGATTCTGCCCACAATTCCATATCACACAGTATGAATGGAGCCTTAGAAGCATAGCTTATCCAATGAGTTATTATGACATAGCCCCATGCACACATAATTACAAAGTATACAAAGAAGCAAAGTTTTAAAGCTAAAATCTGGAAAGTAACAAAATGAATACTGTAACTAAAACAAAAAATGAATAACTATGTCACCACTTCTTCCTGATACTTGTTATTACTTCCCTCAAGGCCCCATTCACACTTTTCATAGCGAAAAATCGATTTCCGCTCGTGATTTTGTGTTGCCGATTTTCAAGAGATTCCACATGTTGCGAATAGGGCAGTCCATTCTCTTCAAAGGGCTCTATGTGTATTTGTCGCCCCCAAAAGAAGACCCTGCTATTTTTGGGCAACAATCTTCACGTGATTTTTAAAGACGCGTTTGGCCCCAATTGCATCGCGATTTTGTCACGAAACAAGAATGACAAAATCGCATCGCGTTTGGGGTGCCATTTATAAATGAATGGCAGTGGCATCCAAACCCACGTTGTACATTTTGCAGCAGAAAAAGATTTTATTGGTAGAGTGACCGCATATAAAAATAAAAACAGTATTTGATTATAAAAGGCAATGAAAGCCACATTCTGCATTGCATGCTAATTTCTATGGGAGTTCCATATTCAATGTACATAATGGGGGCAAATCCCCTTTGCACTGCAAGTGCACTTGGAAGTGCAGTTGCTGTACATCAGAGGGGGATATGCAAGGAAAATAAAAAACAGCATTTTATCTTGCAGATGATTGGATGATAAAATCAGCAGAGCTTCCCCTCATTTCAGATCTACCCTTCAGATTTACAGCGACTGCACTTCCAAGTGCACTTGTAGTGCAAAGTGGATTTGCCTTTCGGAAATAACCCCCAGTGTGTTTTTAACTTTACATACCATTACTTTGGTACTATTAAAACATGTATTCTTTTTTCTACCTACTTTTTATGTATCATTTGGGATGTTGGTACCACCCCTCCTATGTTGTCGCTTTTTTTTTGTTTATAGTGCAAAAAAATAAAAACCGCAGAGGTGATCAAATACCACCAAAAGAAATCTCTATTTGTGGGCAAAAAATTAAGTCAATATTGTCCGGTAGCCACGTCGCATGACCGCGCAATTGTCAGTTAAAGCGACGCAGTGCCGAATCGCAAAAAACGCTCTGGTCTTTGGCCAGCCAAATGGTTCGGGGCTGAAGTGGTTAATGGACATATTGTGCCAATATGGGGCTGACAGACACAGCTGGAGAAGAGCTAGGGTCAGGGTGACAACACAGGAGCACAGGTGGAAGACAAGAAAAGAGTGTTGTCACATTCCATAACAGGAAGTGCCTGAACAAGGACAACCATGGCAGGATTTTATTGTGTTTACATAAACGTTAACCCATGCTGGAGCACCAGTCCTCTTTTCTCCAGCATCCAATTGTGGGTGGGACCTTTTACGTCATCACATACAATGTAGGACTAGCAAAGGTCTTGGTCCTGCGCTGTACATGATAACACTGAAGACAGATCAGAGACTGGCAAGAAGAGCGGCTTTGTTTGAACAGTGAAATGAGCAGAGAGGAAGACCATGGGACCATGAATTATGATAAATATTAGCCTGTTTTAGAGCGGCACGATTAATCGTCAAGAAGCGTTATCGCGATTTTTTCCCTGTTGCGATCTTGACAAAGGTCTTTCACGATTCTTTCTATGCAAAGAATTCTCTCTGCTCTTCTGAAGCCACAGAAGTCAAAAGAAAGGAAGAAAGAAAATGGGCAGTCTGCAAAGAATCACAACATTCTTTAGCAGTGGAACTAAGTATAAACATTGTAACAATTTGTCACAGGACTAGACTTTGTGTGTAAATGAGGAAAGTTTAAACACTAAACCTTTTTCTGACATTTGTTTGTTTCAAGTTAAAATAATTTTTTTCTTGGTAGAAAATTACTTAGAACCCCCAAATATTATATATATATATATATATATATATATATATATATATATATATATATATATATATTTAGTAGAGACCCTAGAGAATAAAATGGTGGTTGTTGCAATATTTTATGTCACACTGTATTTGCGCAGCTGTCTTTCCACTGCAATTTTTTGGGAAAAAATTACTTTAATGAATTAAAAAAAAAAAAATTTACTGTCCTTTAGAATTTAGAGGGGCCAAACTGTGGCCAGTGAGAGTAGAAAATGCCCCAGCATCAGTGTGAGTGAACAATGTCATACACACAATGAGAATATCAGACGAATTATGTTTTTTTTTTTTTTTTGCATTGTAGTCTCATATCGAAAATGAAGAGGTTACTCAACTTACAAAAACCCTCGCACGACAGAACACAACTTCAGAAGTGATGTAATGTATTGTATTGTATTCTTTAGTTTCCAAGTGTGCGTAGTCTTGCTCTTCCATTTTTATTCAGACAAAAACCATACTGCTAAGGCTACTTTCACACCGAGTATTAGCGCTAGTGGCACTTTAGCTCTGTTTAAGCATTTAGCGCTGTTTAAGCAGCTCTTTTCGACCGGAGCTTTTAACCCCCACTAGTGGCCAAAGAAGGGGTAAAAAGTGCCCATGTTGCGGCGCTTCCAAAATGCTTTTCAGTCGATTCGGAAGCGCTGTCTATTCATTTCAATGAGTAGGGTATTTTGGGAGCGCGGTATACCACCCCAAAGATGCTGCTTGCAGGACTTTTTCTAACATCCCACAAGCGCACCGCCCCAGTGTGGAAGCACTCGGGCTTTCACATTCGGCAGCATGGGAGGCAGTTTTCAGGCGCTTTACAGGTGCTATTTCTATCCCTAAAACGCCTGAAAACTGCATCAGTGTGAAAGGGGACTTAAACAAAAATCGTACGATCTGGTATAGTGCAAGAAAAAAATTTGTGTTAATCCCTTTGGCTCATTTCAGATAAACGGTCGTGATCAGCTCTCAAAAAATGGGTACTAACGATCAGATTATGATACGATCGCTGTGAAAGCGGTAGTTTTCGTTCGATTTTCTGATCGTGTGCACTAGGGTTAAGGCTTGGTTGTCAGTGGGAGTAAAAAAATGAGAAGTGCCCATGGTCAATAGGAGGAGGA
The DNA here is from genome assembly GCA_028564925.1 of Lithobates sylvaticus. Classification (NCBI taxonomy): domain Eukaryota; kingdom Metazoa; phylum Chordata; class Amphibia; order Anura; family Ranidae; genus Lithobates; species Lithobates sylvaticus. The sequence goes on along the minus strand of CM053029.1, from coordinate 184,802,825 downwards.
ATAGTACCTTATTGTTGGTGTCAGTGGGAGGAATAGTGTTCAATTGTTGGTATGAGTGGCAGGAATAGTGATCCATCAATAATGCAATTTTTTTATATTAGTGGTAGGATTTATGCCCCATCGTTGGTGTCAGTGGGAAGAATTATGCCCCACTGTTGGTGTCAGTTGGATGAATAGTGCCCATCATTGGTGTCAGTGGGATTAATGAAGAGTGATCCATCAATAATACCATTTTTTTATATTAGTGGTAGGAATTATGCCCCATCGTTGGTGTCAGTGGGAAGTATTATGCCCCACTGTTGGTGTCAGTTGGATAAATAGTGCCCATCATTGGTGTCAGTGGGATTAATTAAGAGTGATCCATCAATAATACCATTTTTTTATATTAGTGGTAGGAATTATGCCCCGTCGTTGGTGTCAGTGGGAAGAATTATGCCCCACTGTTGGTGTCAGTTGGATAAATAGTGCCCATCATTGGTGTCAGTGGGATTAATTAAGAGTGATCCATCAATAATGTCATTTTTTTATATTAGTGGTAGGAATTATGCCCCGTTGTTGGTGTCATTGAGAAGAATTATGCCCCACTGTTGGTGTCAGTGGGATGAATAGTGCACATCATTGGTGTCAGTGGGATTAGGAGTGATCCATCAATAATGTCAGTGGGAAAAAATAGCGCCTCATTGCCAATATAAGGAATAGAGCCTCATCGTTGGTGTCAGTAGGAGAAATAGCAACAAATTGTTGGTGTCAGTGTGTTGAATAGTGCCCCATCATTAGTGTCAGTGGGATTAATAGTGCCCCATCATTAATGTCAGTGGCAAGAATATTGCCCCATCACTGGTGTCAGTGGGATTAACAGTACCCCATCATTAATGTCAGAGGAATAGTACCTTGTATCAGTGAAAGGAAAAGTGCCCCAAGGGCTAAATAAATGCAAGCAATATGCTGCATCCACCCCACGGGCCGCTGTTTGGAGACCACTGCTTAGACAAAGGATGGAATAAAGAAGCCTGTATCAGATTTTATTAATTTAGTTACTTTCCAGAGCTCAGCTTTAAGCCACTAACACACTTTTAGGATTATTCCAATTTAGCTGTTCTTTTTTCACATGTACGTCTTAAAGAATATTAAACAGGCTATAGGTTCTGCATCCTAAAGCATATGAAAAACACATGCATTATATAATTTGAGGTTTTCAGGGACGTGCTGAGCCATCGTACACACATCAGAAGTCACAAATCAATCTATCGGGTAAAAAGGGACCTGAACTGAATAAGTCACACTGATAGACAGTTATAGACAAGAACAAGCTGCATAGACACAGTGCTGGTTTTATATATATATATATATATATATTACAAGCAATACCGCAGCAAAAGCGCTTTGTAACAATTTTCTGTCAACCAAATCTGGCACCCAAAGAGAACAATAATGATTAGTGTTTTTCATTTGGTAATGAAAAAAGAACTAATTACATCACGCTCGTTAGCCAGTAACAAAGAGCGACGGGCCACTGCGCTACGAAAAGAAAATGATTAACGTCAACTGTGACATAATCCCCCTGAAATAATAAATAAACAGCATCAGCGATTCGATAGCGCGCTCTCCACCAGGCTATTGTTAAGCTGCCCTTGTGGGCTTAGAACAAAAGAATAGCATTGAGTTCAAGGTCATCCTGAAAGAGCGGTGTCACCGGGTCAGAAACTGCCACGGGGGGAATCGCAATCTGTCACTAGTGCCTACAATCTGTTCCTGTCTCAGGATATAACAATGTTAAAGTGTATGTCAGGGCAAAAATAAAAAATAAAACATATTCAGTACATCTCTCCAATTCATGCCCTTTTCTCCATTTTTAACCCTTTAGAAAATTCTGCAAGCGTAGAAAATACCTTGTGATCTGCCAGAAATCCCAGTGTGCTCCTAACTTCCTGTCTGAGTTGACAACACAGAGCCTCTGCTGTCCTGAATTCTCAACCAGCGTTGTCAGCCCTGGCTGCTGGATAACAGAACTTCACTTATCTCTCTATGTCCCTTTCTATGGGCACACATTGATTTCTTCCTGCTGAAACCTTGGCTCCCAACACACTGCGTATAGGGAAAGGACTCTTGGGAGATGTAGTTCTGGGGGGCGTGTCTATGCCAATAGGAATTAAGCACCCATCAACTGTTCTTGCAAGAATTTTACAAGCCTGGTGATATTTTAGGAAGTAATAAAAGCTGCTTCTTGCTACAGATATAAAGTAAAAGAAAATGCTAATGCTGGGAAATGCGCTAGAGAGGTAGTGGAGGTTTGGGGATAAATGCAAAGATACACTTTAAAGCTGAAGATATAAAAAGGAACAATTCAAAGAGAAATACGGAATTATTATAATTTTTTTTTAATCTTTCTTACTTCGGTGGATATAGCATTGATGTGAGGGTGCATCTGTCCCCTGCCATCTCTAATGCCGCGTAAACACGAGCGGATTTTCAGTCGGAAAAATCTTGGATGGTTTTTCCGACGGAATTCCGCTCAAGCTTGTCTTGCATACACACGGTCACACAAAAGTTCTCGGAACTTTCAACCGTCAAGCGCGTGGTGACGTACAACACTACGACTAGCTGAGAAAATTAAGTTCAATGCTTCCGAGCATGCGTCAAATTGTTTCCGAGCATGCGTAGGAATTTTGCGCGTCGGAATTGGTACAGAGGATCGGAATTTCCGATCTGAACTTTTTCCGACCGAAAAATTGAGAACCTGCTCTCAATCTTTTGCTGGCTGGAATTCGGCCAGCAAAAGTCCGATGGAGCATACACACGGTCGCATTTTCGGACCAAAAGCTCTCATCTGACTTTTGCTGGCGTAAATTCCGCTCCTGTGTACGGGGCATTAGGCTGAGAACTAAGCGGTCAAACACCACTGATCGCTCAGTTCTCCCCGCCGCTCTAAGCAGAGAGCAGTGATTGTTACTCACCGCTTTCTGCTCTGCCCCTCCCCCACTCACTGTATTGCTGGGATGTGGAGGGGCGAGAGCGGCTGGCTCAGACTCTCAGTGGCTCGCTGAGCCAGGTGTTGGCTCAGGCTCCTGGGTGGATTACGACCATATGGTTGCGATCTTTCCCCATCCTGGGTCTCTGTGATGTCAACTGACTGCGGGCTTTGACTGTTGACTGAACACGGGTCACAGGAGTGCAGAACAAACTGAACTCTTGTGATCCTCCTTTAATACAGCTACAATATGTATTTATTACATAATCATTAAATGTGCTAGGTGCAAAATGCTGCCTAACAATATTCCTAAAAATGTCCCCTCCCCCCTCCCACTACCTTTTTTGCCTACCTTAAAGTGGCTGTAAAGCTATGACATGAATTATGAACAAAGTATATCCCTCTAAAGTGTGTACTTGTCTGCTGCTTCATTCCAATCAGTATTAATCATTTCTGACAAGTTTTCCTGACACCAAGAGAAAAATGGTGACAGGGGAGAGACCTCCAGCTGATTGACAGCCTAAGCTCAGTTCCTGTGAGCTGTATGAAGGGGGGTGTGTGCCTTCCCTCCAATCAGCTCTCAGAGCTCTCCTCACTGAGCTCTGCAGAGTGCAACTTCAGCTCTCCGGACCCTTTTTCTGAACTCTCAGAAAAGCTTTAATACTGAGCACTTTGAATGGATGTAGAGAAGAGAGAGCAGCAGATAGACAGGTACAACTTATGGAGGAGGATTTGTTTCATCTCGTGTATCACCTGAGGCCACTCAGTTCACTGGGTATACTGTATGTAAGGGTTTACAACCTCTTAGTAAAAACCATCTGTATACTTACCTTTTTTCAGTCCGCCTCAGTCTACTCATGCGATCCCACAGTTGTGGCTCACATGTGTCAGTTAATTGCGACTGAGAGAGAGGAGGGAGCACCAACAACGGATGGGCAATGGGAGCCTTTCTGTGATGTCAGGACTGCTGTAATTCTAATTTGTTGGCGAGCACTCCTTGACACAGGGGAGTTGGAGCTGAGAGATCACGTGATTGGACCGGAGAGGACTGAAAAAGGGTACGTTTACATAGGGTAGGCAGCATAGGTGGCAGGAGGGGAGGAAGACATTTTTAAGATTAGTTAAGTGTTAGGCAGGAATTCCACCCTGAAAGTAACAAAATACTTGGTATTGGCCTTTAGGAATATGATTTGCTATCAGCCTATTAAAATCTCCTGGAATGTGTGATTTCCCTTATTTTCCTGTCCCATAGGCTCAACATAAAGTAAAAGGATATCTTTCCAATATTAGGCCCCTTTCACACCAGCGGACCAACCAGCCTGTCCATTTTTCAGGCGGACCTGAACAGACCAATTGTTCTCTATTGTTCAGCAGCACTCAGACTCGGAAAGGAAGGAACAGCCAATCAGTTGTCCTACAATTGTGTGAGCTGACAAGAAACGTACTGACAGAAGGAGAGGGCAGAAAACTGACCTCATCAATTGATTACTGCTCCTCCACTGTCCAATCCCAGGCTGAGGGTGCGGAAGGGGTGACCTAGCTGTGTTACTCAAATGCAGCAAAGAAAAGTCAGGTCCCCAGACTGGCTGTGCCACCTGGCAGGACTGTGTAAATCTCAGGAACCAGTGGACATGCCCAACTATATACACAGCCATGTTGTTTTTTAATTTATGGACATTGGGGTTGATTTACTAAAACTTGGGAGTGCAAAATGGATTGGACAGGGTTAGGAAACCACTGTCAGGTTTCCAAAAATGAAAGTAATGGTATATGTTGAGCTGCCACCAGAACAGGAACAGAAATCTTCCCTTAGGCCCCTTTCACATGGGGCGGAATCCATCCAAGCAGATCCTCCTGCTCAGTGGGGGATCTCTCCACTGATCTCCACTGAGCAGGCGGATGACAGGTCCGCTGTCAGTGGCGTCGCTAGAGGGTGGCTTTTGGGGCTATAGCCCCGAGTCTCTGCAGGGGTCCCCAAGGGGAGGGGAGGCTCTCTGGGGACCCTGATATAAGTGAGGGCTCTCTGGGGACCCTAATGCAAGGGGGAGGCTCTCTGGGGACCCTGATTTAAGGGGGAGGCCCTCTGGGGACCCTAATGTAAGTGGGGGGCTCTCTGGGGACCCTGATGCAAGGGGGAGGCTCTCTGGGGACACTGATGTAAGGGGGGGCTCTCTGGGGACCCTGATGTAAGTGGGGGGCTCTCTGGGGATATATATATATATACACACACACACACACACACACACACACATGTATAATACTGTATATACATGTGTATGCCCACCAAAGAGTATGACTTTCTTTACTACACTGCTATTTGCTCTAGCCCCAGATCTTTTGTAGACCTAGCAATGCTCCTGTCCGCTGTTATCTATGGGGCCGTCAGATGGAAACAGACTGCTTGTCCATTTCCATCCAACTGTCATCCGATCTGATATACTGGATGGGTGGCAAACGTATCCCCATCCATCCGCTGACATCCGCCACCCCATAAAGAACAATGAGTGGTCTGTTCAGGTCCGCCTGAAAAATGGACAGGCTGGTGTCAAAGGGGCCTAATATTGCAAAGATATCCTTTTACTTTATGTTGAGCCTACGGGACAAGAAATGAAGGTAAATCTCCACACACACATTCTATTCAAAATAATAATAAAGGTTTGGCTTTAGATATATAGGTACCTTAACCAAAATTGAGACTTCTATATCAGAGCACCCTGGGTTTTGAGACTCCCAAGGAGCATGAGACAATCACAAGAAATGGACTGGTTTGGAATTATGAGGCCACTTTAGCTGCTTTTAGATTTCAAAATAGATCTCCCCCAGGACATAGGAATAAAAATGGCCTAATTAATGTGTTTTATGGGTTTAATCTATGCTGGGTTTTCTGCTTAATAGTGCTATACAGTGATTGTGCTTTAATGTTCCTCTCTCAAAATGGGGTAGATTTACCAAAGACAAATAGACTGTGCACATGGCAAGTGCAGTTCCTCTAAAGCCTAGTATATGAGGTGAAGCTTCACTTTGCAAAAAATAACCAATCACATGCAAGGAAAAGAAAAAAATGCATTTTTGCTTGCACATGATTGGATGGCTGCAAAGCGTCTGCTCATTTAAAGCTCTGGAGCTACTGAACTTGCAGAGTGCAACTGCAGTCTATTTGCCTTTAGTAAATCAAACCCTATAAGTCTACTGGTGTGGACAAGGCTCAGCTAATTTCCATTTCCCTTTTACTTCCCTTCTTGCTATTTTTTACTGTCATAAATCAGTTTACCAGCTGCTGGCACTGAAGCATAAGGTCCTATGGGCACTGTAAAAGGTGGGTTTAGGCAAAGCTAGCCGATCTGAGTGGCCATCCTTGACAGCGGCCTTGTGTCTTCAGCTGTGGCTTTGCTCTGAACCTGGAGATGTAGTAAAGCCCCTTTCACACTGAAGCGTTTTTCAGGCGCTACAGCACTAAAAATAGCTCCTGTATAGCGCCTGAAAAAAGCATGTCGGCGGGCTTTCACACTGGAGCGGTGCGCTAGCAGGACGGTAAAAAAAGTCCTGCTAGCAGCATCTTTGGAGCGGTGAAGGAGCGGTGGCGATTTGCGGGTGGTTTTAACCCATTTTTGGACGCTAGCGGGGGTTAAAACCGCCCCCTAGCGGCCGAATACCGCTGCTGAAATGATGGTAAAGCAGCGCTAAATATAGCGCTGCTTTACCGCCGACGCCGCTCCCTCCCCAGTGTGAAAGGGGCCTTAGGCAAGCAGCTTTAATTAATTAATGACACATTAAAGTGGAGTTCCCCCCTAAAATGGAACTTCCGCTTTAAGTGTTCGTGACCCCCTGACATGCCACATTTTGCATGTCATTTTTTGGGGGGGAGTGGGTACCCAGTTTTTACAGGCACCCAACTCCCACTTCCTCCCCTGGCGCTGCAGCACTGGAAGGAAGTTCACCCCCCCCCCCCACCCTTCCCTGTAATCTTCTGGGACACAGGTCACAAGTCACAGGTCCCAGAAAATTGCCCGGCCATTCACAGTGCGCAGAGCAGCTCGCGCATGCGTAGTGCATGCCCAGCTGCCACAGTTAGAATGCCGGTGCCCCGGAGAGCAGCGAGGCTTCGTGTGCCCGCATCGCTGGACCATGGGACAGGTGAGTGTCTTATTATTAAAAGTACTACTACTACACTTTTTGTAGCTGCTGACTTTTAAATGAGTGGAACTCCGCTTTAATTGGGCAACAAAACTTCAACTTAACCTCATACATTAGGCCTCATGCACACTGGGCAAAAAACAAAACAAAAAAACGCTTTTACAGGCATTTGGCATTTATTTTTTTCAGCCTGTATGTTAGCCAGGCACACATAGATGTTTTAGAAGAGCAGAATTTACAGGCTGAAATAAAACCTCTTCATCAGCGTGTCCAGAGGACAGTTTTTGGGCAAAAAAAAATGCTTGAAGGCGCATAAACGCTCGTTAACACGTTATTAATATTAATAATATACAGGATTTATATAGCGCCAATAGTTTGCGCATCACTTTACAATATAAAGCGGGAAAGTCCAGTTACACTACATTTCAATACAGAAGGAATAGGAGGGCCCTGCTCATGGAGCTTACAATCTAAAGGGGGGGTGGTATAAAAGGTAATAGCTCAAGTACAGTTCTTAGAGGTGGGGTAGGCTTCCCTGAATAAATTTGTTTTTAAGGATCACCTAAAGGCGAACAGAGTAGGGGCTGACCGGACATACTGAGGTAAGGAATTCCAGAGGATGGGAGAGCTTCTGGGGAAGTCCTGGAGACAAGCATGGTCTTGGGTGGAGCTGGGGAAAAGATTTGGGCGATGTCTGCAGATGAGGTTGGTGATGTAGCTGGTGGACGATGCTGTGGATGGCCTTGTATGTTGTGGTTAGTATTTTAAATTTTAATACGATGGGGTAGGGGAAGCCAGTGACGAGATAGGTAGTAAGGGGCAGTAGTCAAAGTTTGGCTAGTGAGGTGTATTAGTCTAGCAGCAGCATTCATAATAGACTGAAGGGGGGATAGCCTGTGTAAAGGTGGGCCAGTGAGGAGGTAGTTGCAGTAGTCAAGGCGGGAAATAACCAAGGAGTGAATAAATTGTTCTATGGTGTCGTTAGACAGGAAGGGGAGAATTCTGGATGTATTCTAATGGGCGATGAGTGTTCATGAGGCCATAACGCTCAGATGTGTTTGTGGCGGCACGGGATTCGCTGAAAGAATGTCCATAGGTACTATAATGTTGATTTATTAATGATCAGCACTGAAGGGAGCCCATTGAAGCATTTTCTCCAGACAGGTATTTTTGCTTTTCTATTACTTTTTAAATGATCCACCACAGAAAAACAGCGAACGTCACATACAGATCTACTTTAAAAAAAGGATTTTCAGGCAACAAGCTGCAGACGCAGATTTCACATGCAATGCCATCTGGTATGCTGAAAATCCTCTTTAAAGTTATAGACTTAAAGCATCGCTCCACCTCCTTCTGGGAAGTTTGCTACTGGAAGGCATGGTGGCAAAACATATCGCATGTCTGGTTCTTTAAGTACATGGGAATAGACTTGCCACGGGGTAACTGAAGACACCTGTGCTGTGATGGCATGTGCATTCCTAAACAAAACTCTAGGCATCTATGTCTACAGCTATCATAATCCGTACCTATCTAATGGATCTCAGTGGGTACTGTAATGCTCCAATGTGCCATACACCATAAATTCTTCTCTAGCTTTACATAAACTATGTAATTTAAAGACAGACCTCTACAATCCATGCAAGAGAATCAAATTCGGCAGGCCCTTATACTACATGATGGTTGATCTAAGGAAGATTGGACATTCAAATTGTATAGTGTATGGCCAGCCTAAGAGCCTGCAGCCTCAATGAAACCAGAGCGGCAATAAATTCTAAGTACAACAAGGTTGATTTTATTTCAGATTTATCTGATAGGGGAGGGTTTGGTAATAAATTGAGTTGTGCAATGATGACAATTCATCACCTTGAACTCATTGCGCCCTCGCCTCGTGTGCCTAATGCATGCCCCATCCTCTGCCGCCAAGGTGGAAGCTAATGGAATCTAATGTACGACTGGAAATAATTCAATATTGTGCATGCAATTTTTCAATCCATCTGCAAATCATCAAGTTGCTGCGTTCGGCCTGCTGCTTCCTAATGCAGCTGTCACATCCCCATCATCAGGCTTTCAAATCTGGAAATGGGTGCAGCGTTCGGAATAAAAAAAATTAAAAAAAAGATGCACAGAGCGTATGAAGACGCGTGAAGCCATTGAGAGCCTGAGAGATTTATTAATAGAACCGGGGATATGGGGGTCAGTTTTCCATCGTCTGTGCACATGGGAATAGTCATGACAGGGACAAGGCCTTCACATCCTAACTCATACTGAGGAGACATCCACTCCACCCCCTCACACACTCACATACATACATAGAACATATAGCAGGCAGGGGCAACCTGTGAACCTCTGGGGGGGTCTTGACATGGGGCCCGCAGCCCCTCCGCAGGGCCACATATTGTCGCTGCAGTTTGAGAGTGCTTCAAAATAGAAACAAACAATGGACAGGGATGTGTGAAGTGTGCCAGGCAGTAATAGGCATGGAGGAAATATTAACATACCACTGGAGTCATTCATGTTCTAGGAAAAGCTTAGTGCCTCATAGGATTGCCTGTAGGCACGTCCATTCATATAGGGCTACTACACTACATATATACATACACATACCTATGCTATAAGTACATATGTAACTGTGCCCATGGAATATACAGTATATTTATGTGTGTATTACTATATTTATACATGGCTACCACACTACATATATGTACATACACATGCCTATACTATACTATATGTATAACTGTGTGTATATATAATATACATCTTTGTGTGTATTACTATATCTACATACATGGCTACTACACCAAATATATTGTACATTCTATAGATACACATACTATATGTACATATTTATCTGTGTGTATATCTATACTATATGTACATTTTTATCTGTGTGTACATAAAATATATGTGTGTGTGTACTACTATATCTATATACATGGCTACTACACTACATATAAATTCTATAGATACACATACCTCTACTTTATGTACATATCAATCCCTGTATATAATAAATGTTTATGTGTATGTATGTATTACTAAATCCATATACATAGCAACTACATTACATATACATACCTATACTATATGTACAGTACATATGTAACTATGTGTGTATAGATATATATATATATACACACAGACACACACACACACTTACGCATGCCTATACTGTATGCATATGTAACTTTGCGCATAAAATATATATATTGGTGTGTGTATTACAATACGTCTACTACACTACGTATACATACTATACATACCTATACTATATGTAACTGTGTACATAATAAATATCCATGTGCGTGTATTACACTGTGCATAGCAAAACTACTACACTACATATACATACTATACATGCCTATTCTATATATATCTATGTGTGTATTATAATATCTATATATGTGACTACTATGCTACATATACATGCACATGCCTACACAAAATGTAAATATGTAACTGTGTGTGTATAAGATATATGTATGTGTATTACAATATGTATGTCAAGGTTACTACAGTACATATACATACTATACATGCCTATCTTATATGTACATGCATAACTTTGTGTATATATTATATATGTCTATGTATGTATTATAATATCTATATACGTGCCTACTAAACTATATATAAATGCCTACACAAAATGTAAATATGTAACTGTGTGTGTGTATAAGATATATGTATGTGTATTACAATATGTATGTCAAGGTTACTACAGTACATATACATACTATACATGCCTATGTTATATGTACATGTATAACTTTGTGTATATATTATATATGTCTATGTATGTATTATAATATCTATATACGTGACTACTACACTACATATACATGCCTATACTAATATATATATATATATATATATATATATATATATATATATATATATATATATATATATATATATACATACATATACATATATATCTACGTGTGTATTATAATATCTATATGTGTGACTACTATGCTACATATACATACACATGCCTACACAAAATGTAAATATGTCACTGTGTGTGTCTAAGATATAAGGATGTGTATTACAATATGTACGTCAGGGATACTACAGTACATATACATGCCTATATGTAACTGATATATATGCACGTGTGTTACAATATCTATATACATGGCTACAACAGGACTTATACATGCTATACATACACATACCTATAGTAAATAAAAATATCTGTATGTGACGGAGTGCATATTAGATTTATCTATGCGTGTAGGTACAATATCTCTCTATATGTAGACACATGGCTACTGTACATATACATACACAGGCTATACCTCCATATTCTATAGATGTGTAAGGTTATCACCTTTTCTGGGAACAAAATCCCGGCCTTATGATTTCCTTCCCGTGAATACCATTGGCAACAAGTCTCTTTTACAGCAACCAGGCCGGTGTCATTCCAGCCAGGTGGAAACCCTATATAGATATATGGTATGGAAAAGAATGGATGTAAAATATATGTATATACCTGCATGTGCAATATCTCTGTATATACATGTTATATATACATATATATGTATGTGTGTGTCTGCATACACACACATATATATATATATATATATATATATATACACACACACACACACACACACACACACACATAGATGTAAATAAATATATATATATATATATATATATATATATATATATATACACACATCTATATATATATATATATATATCTGACACACAGACACTGTATAGTACTTTATTCCAGCAATGTGCTGTAGCTGTGGGTACCATCCTCCCCAATGTACCCCCATGTCATGCCCCCCACCTGTGACCTCTCGCTCCCAGTCCACCTTGCCCCAAACTTGCCCAAGTCCCCAGCATGCAGCCCCCCAGCAGTTCCTCTGTACAGACATGCCAGGCACTGCTCATGGGGGGGAGATAGAGATAGAGGAGGATGATCCATGGTAACATTGCAGTTAGTAAGAATGGTACTCACCACCCCCAAGAGAAAGAAGAGGAAATCCAATAGATCACAGTGGGTCTCAGCCCACCAGCCACCAGAGTGGCTCCAAAAAATAAAAATAATGTGTAGAAATGCAAATGAAAAAAAATAAATAAAAAATAAAAACAAGAGAATCAGATCCAAATGAAGGAGAGTCCCTGATGGAGAGGCTGGCTGTCCAGGAGGATGGCTGGTCAGGGTGATGATGGTCAGGATGCTGTGCACACACTGCAACACGTGAGTCTGTCCATCCACATCACCCTCTGATCACACGAAGGTTACTCAATGATCTCACTCTCAGAAGATGGGAAAAAAAAAAAAGAAAAGATAAAAAAAAAAAAAAAATCTATTGCATTTATTCCCAGCGCCGTATATGGCAGAGACTCGTCACCCAGCCAGGCTGCTTGTATGGAGTGTCTCTGCTAGCTCTGTTTCTATGGATATCGGCTGTCAATCAAGTAGTGCGCCTCTGCTCTGGAGATTACGGTAATGGCTGATTTTAGCACACAGGAGCCACAGAGCTGCAGCCCGATGGAGGCACACAGGGCACTTCCACTGAGTACCGAGGATGGGGGGGACTGTTCCATGTACTGTGTGCCTACAGGGGGGGGGGGGGCATGAGTGGGAGGTGTGCAGGCAGGCAGCACATGATGTGTACAGGAGTGGGATGCTGGGTTATATGTCTGCAGGTGAGTGGGAGAGTCCTGTGCAATATGCAGCTCATCTACCTACATGTATATGGTGGAAAGGGAAGCAGAACTGCTCAGGTATGTATGGGAAGATTACCTTTACACTGGTGCTACCAGCTTCATAGAAGACATTTCCTAATCTAAGACGTTCATTAAAAAATAGTCTTCAGTAGCTACAAAGGTTATGAAATCATAGATGCCTCTGCAAACCAAGATTATTATTATTATTTAAGGTACTTAGGATATTACATTGCTTTGCTGGAGTAGGTGCTTGTGCAGAGAGTAGAGCTGTGGGAGGGGCAGAGCAGGCTCCACCCTCTACCTGCAGAAAACAACAGGAGGGGGCGGGGACAAGACCAGTCACCATACACAAGGAGAGAATGTGGCAGTGAATGGTCTGTGTTACAGGAAGGCAAAGTTTTACACTAGATTACTGCACAGATCTAGAAGAAATACACAAAGCACAGCAAGATTCTAAGAAGGATATACATGAAGCTTGTATTTAACTAGTTCCAGCCTGCGCTATAGCCAAAAGACAGCTACAGCACAGGCTTACAATGCAGGTAGGGCTTCCATGGACGTCCTGCCGTGCTCACGCTGCCTGCTGTGATCACCAAGTCTTTCGGATTCAGCTGATCGCAGATCGGGGGGGGGGGGGGGCAATCACAGCAGCCCTTTAACACGTGATCAGCTGTCAGCCAATGACAGCTGATCACACAATGTAAACAGAAGTCCGCGCTGCCTGCGGTCACAGCGGGCAGCACGAGCATAGGAGGACGTCCATGAAAGCCCTACCTGCATTGTAAGCCTGCACTGTAGCTGTCTTTTGGTTATAGCTGGAAAAGCCAATAACTGGCTTCTGTTAAAGGGACATTGGCCCACCAGTGCTGGTAATCAGTGCCCACCAGTGCCACCTATCAGTGCCCATCAGTACTGCTAATCAATGCCACCTATCAGTGCCCAGCTGTACTGCTAATCAGTGCCACCTAACAGTGGTGGCCACAAACGCAATACATTTATGATCTGTGTTTGGGGTGCAGTTGACAATACATTGTCACCTGAATACAGATCGCAAGGGCAGTGTGTTCAAATGCAGCACGGGAAACGCGCACAGAATGTGCGTTTTGGTGTGAACCTGCCCTAAGGGTTTTTTCTATCACAGCAAGCCTACCCCGGGTATGACTGATCTAAAGCTGAACTCCGGAATTTTTCTTTTCCCCCATGCAGTTTGGCTGTGTCCGCTGTTCGTTTTTGTCAAGGGCAGGGGTCTCCAAACTTTCTAAATAAAGGGCCAGTTTACTGTCCTTTAGAATTTATGGGGGCTGGACTAGGGCCAGTGGTAGTAGAATATGTCCTGGCATCCAGTGGGAGTCAACCATGTCCTATCTGTGGTGTCAATGGAGGGAATAGTGCCCCATTGCTGGTGTCAGTGGAAGGATTAGTGTCCCTTCGTTGGTGTCAGTTGGAGGAATTGTGCCCTTTCGTTGGTGTCAGAGGGAGGAATGGCGCCCCATTGTTGGTGTCAGTTGAAGAAATAGTGTCCCATTGTTGGTGTCATTTGGAGGAATAGTGTCCCATCACTGATGTCAATAGAAGGAATTCTGCCCCATGAGGTAGAATTCCTACAGCCTGCTGTGTAGATGTATACGTTTAATCTGCAATCAAGCTCAGTGCCATCCGCCATCTTGTGAAAGCACATGGTCGCACAAGCTTAGTGCACGTCATCTGTGAATGTTGAAAACTGTTGTTTTCTGTATTGAACTGTGTATCCCTTCTGTTTAAGCTGCTGTTCATCTTCTTAAAGAGACAGTAACCATTTTTTGCAAAACTTTAAAAAATGTCTAGACAAGCCTCCGAGCACTCTTTTATCGCTGAATCGACACAGATACATCATGCCTCTGACCACACAGATGTACAGGGAGCAGATTCTGCATATATTGCAGAGCAAAGTGTAAGCCCCCTGTACACACGGTCGGAAATTCCGACTACAAAATCCATCCGATTTTTTCAGATGGATTTTGTCCGAAACTGGTGTGGCATACACACGGTCGGACAAAGTTGCCGGAAAATCCGATCATTCTGAACGTGGTGACGTTCGTTGCGTACGACGGAACTACGTAGAGGCTAGTAAACAATAGCTTTGGTCTCGTAATTTGATCTGAGCATGCGTAGTCAGTTCTGCTGAAATACCAGACAACAGGGAAGAAAATCTTACTCCAGAAGCTGTATATCGCCATACCCACTTAAGGCACCATGGTTTCCAAGATTCCTCCAATGGACATGGATGCTGAAATCTAAAGCCCCATACACACGCTCGGATTATCCGAGGACCAGGTCCGTCGGATCATGTCCGTCGTACTTTGTCCGATGTTGGTTTTGCGTACACACGGTCGGACAAAGTTGTCGGAAAATCCGATCCTTCTGAACGTGGTGACGTTTGTTGCCTACAACGGGACTACGTAGAGGCTAGTAGCCAATAGCTTTGGTCTTGTAATGTGATCTGAGCATGCGTAGCACTTTGTCCGTCGGAATTCGCTACACACGATCGGATTTGGTGTGATCGGACTTTGTTGTCAAAAAATCTATCCAGCAGGAGATAGGACTTTGTCCGTCGGACAATCCGATGGAAACTGTCCGATGGTGCCTACACACGGTCGGAATTTCCGACAACATTGTCTGATAGGACAGAATCCATCGGAAAATCCGACCGTGTGTATGGGGCTTTAGTCTTGCTGGGAAGAGACATTCTCAGAATACATAAAGTATGCCAGCATTGCAATGGATCTGACAATGCCCCATATGCACAAAGACTTGATCTAGGCTGGGTAATAGTGGGCGATGTATGCTTGAATAGAATGCGCACACCATTTCAGATTAACTCCTTAAAGACTCATGTGCTAAGAAATGGGCGTGCATCCCACTTTAGACAATGCCCTCATCATTACGAAGTAAAGGAGAAGCCTCTTGACATTGTCCAGGTATCTGATGCTACTCCCCTCCCCTGTGATGACAACATAGGTAGCACAGTGTTTTGTACTACACACAATGACAACAGAATAGCCTTCAGTTGAAGATAGAGAGTTCATCGCAATAATGGACAGTGAATTCTTCAAAGATGAATCTAACAGCTGTGTTGCACCATTACCTCTTCGTGCTACAAGAGTCAGACTTTTCCAAATAATCGTGAACAAGCTTTATCCAGATTCAACTCACTTCAGCGAACACTAAAGAACAGGCCTGAAATGAAGGAACATTAAGTTGCATTTATGAAAAGGTTTTTTGACAATGATCACGTGAGCCAGCTCCATCTGTTCTTGAACATGGCGAGTGCTGGTATCTGCCTTTCTTTGGAATGTATCATCCATGGAAACCAAAGAAAATCAGGGTATTGTTTGTGTCCAGTGCCAAGCATCAGGGTGTATCCCTAAATTATGTTCTTCTTACTGGTCCTAACCTAACCAACAACCTTGTAGGATTACTTATGAGGTTCATAAGAGAGCCAGTTGCCATAACTGCTGACATTGAACAAATGTTCCATTGCTTTATAGTAAGAGAAGACCATAGGAACTTCCTAAGGTTTCCGTGGCACAGTGACAACGGCATAAACAATGAAGTGATTGAATACCTTCTGAAAGTAGAGGTGCACCGAATTATCGTCCGAAAACTGTGTTTTTTCGTTCAGCCAGATGAAAAAACACCCAAAACCGAAAGTGGGCATGGTCCACCCCAGGTTCCGCCCATTGCGGGAGTGTCATCCTGGCACGCCCAGTCCTCCACTCTCTTCTCCCTCCTCCTCCCCTTACAGTGATCTCTGTGTTTCATGGAGCTGAATTGCTCGGCCGCAGTAACAATGTCCCGCCTCCTGTGATAGATGGCACACTGATCCAATGGTGAGACATTGAATCAGCGTGATGTGATTACAGGAGGCGGGACATTGTTACTGCAGCCCAGGCAATTCAAATATAGCTCCATGACACCAGGAGATTGCCGCTGATGCGGGCACAGGCAGGCTGCATATGATGGGCACTGGTAAAGCTGCTGGACACTGGTAAAGCTGCATATGATGGGCACTGGTGGGGCTGCTGGGCACTGGCAAGCTGCATATGATGGACACTGGTGGGGCAGCTGGGCACTGGTAAGCTGCATATGATGGACACTGATGGGGCTGTTGGGCACTGGCATGCTGCATATGACAGTCACTGGCATGCTGCATATGCCAGGCACTGGCATGCTGCATATGACGGGCACTGGCAGGCTGCATATGACGGGCACTGGCAGGCTGCATATGACGGGCACTGGCAGGCTGCATATGACGGGCACTGGCAGGCTGCATATGACGGGCACTGGCAGGCTTAATATGATGGGCACTGGCAGGCTGCATATTATGAGCACTGGTGAGGCTGCATATGATGGGCACTGGCGAGGCTGCATATGATGGGAACTGGTGAGGCTGCTGGGCACAGGCAGGCTGCATATGATGGGCTCTGGTGAGGCTGCTGGGCACAGGCTCTAGTGAGGCTGCTGGGCACAGGCAGGCTGCCTGTGACGGGCACTGGTGAGGCTGCATGTGACGGGCACTGGTGAGGCTGCATGTGACGGGCACTGGTGAGGCTGCATTGATCTCTTGTATCATGTCTGCTAGAGGTGCAATGAATGGAAATTTTGCTAATACTATTAGCAGTGTGTTTAAGTTTAAGTAAGAGATTGCAGACATGATACAAGAGATGGTTAGAGACTGAGGACATGATACAAGAGATGGTTTGAGAAGGCAGACTGCATTTTTCTTGACCTTTCTTGCACTAAAGGTGCCAATAATGGGCAACAATAAATTCATATTAATTTAATCTGATGATATTAATTAAAAAGTTGAATATAATACAATTATATATATAAATATTTTTTTTAAAACTGTAATTTTCGGTTTTCGGCCTAGTGCATACTTCATTTTCAGATTCAGCACCAACATTTCCATTTGGTGCACCCCTACATGAAAGTACATGTATTCGTAAACAGTCCCTCACCTGCTGTTTCAACATATGGTTTACGAAGGACTGCTCTTGATGGCTAAAAGGAGTATGGTGCAGATGCTCGACACTTCATTGAGAGAGACTTCTACGTGGATGATGGACTCTAGGGTTGCACCGATACTAGTATCGGTATCAGTGCCTATATCGAGTATTTGTATCATATTTGTATTGTATAAGTATCGGTACTCATGCAAATGCACTAATACCTGAAACTGATACTTTCAGGCTTGGTTCTTTGAGCTGTCAGTGGGTTTCCCCAGTGTTAAAGAAGTCCGGTAATTGGAGCTGTCAAAAAAAAAAAGCAGCCGGCAATGTTTATTAACAACATTGCTCAGCCCTGAAACACTAAAATAAACAGAAACATTGTATATTTCTGTTTCTTCATCTGCAGATCAAAGGGATGAACAAATGTTCCTCTGTTTAACCCCTTAATAACCCTTAATTTACTCTAATCAGCCTTAATTAACTCCCTATTCTCCTCCATTTAATTATTATTTTCCTGCTTTTTTTCTATCTATTTTATAAACGATAAACAATTAAACTTTTTTTTGTTGGCTTTGTTAGTAAATATTTTTACACATATATATTAACATATATTTACACATTTCACATTGAAAAAGCGCTAAATTAAAAAAAAATCTATTTATTTCATTTGTAAATAACTTTTCAATGTTTGTACCATTGATGACAGCTGAAGTTAAAACAAAACAGTTGCGGTAGGTATCGGTAATTGGTATCGGCGAGTACAAAAAAAAATGGTATCGGTACATCCCTAATGGACTCAAATCCTTACCCACAGATGAAGAAGCCATAGACCTGCTCCAAAGGACTCAAAGTATGCTTTCTGAGGCCAACCTCAGACTTCATAAGATTGCCTCAAACAGTGCTGCTGTGATGAAAGCCTTTCAGCCTACCGATCATGCCACAGGATTAAAATCTGGGAAAGGACATGCCTCCTGTTCAGAAAAGACTGGGCCTACAGTGGAATCTATTTAAAGACACCTTTAGCTTTTAAGTCAGCTCTGCAAACAAGCAATTCACCAAACGTGGTGATCTGTCAGTGGTAAACAGTCTTTACGATCCACTGGGATTTGTGGCTCCCATCACCATACAAGATAAATCCTTATTAAGACAGCTATCAGAGATTATTCAAGATTGGAATGCTCCACTACCATCAAACAAACATTCAAAGTGGGAGTCCTTGAAACAATCTCTAGAAGCCTTAGATGGAATTGACATACCATGCTGCTACACTTCAGCTTCCCTTTCTGCAAGTCAGAGAAAAGAGATTCACATCTTCTCAGATGCATCCACTGAGGACATAGCAGCCGTTGCCTACCTCAAGGTAAGAGACGCTCTCAATTAAGCCCACGTAGGGTTTCTGTTTGGCAAAGCTAAGTTAGCACTTGTGGTAGGAGAGCTGCTTATAAAGACACCCATGCTGATATTATAGCCGTTGGATATGGATCTACACTAGCTGGGAAACAACAAACTGTTTATTTGGCTGGACTATCTGCATCAATACAGGACTGACAGACACAGTGAAAGTAAAGGTGCCATCTCACCGACGGTGAGTAAAGATCTTACCTTCCAAGGTTTGGCAATGATGGTTTTCTTATACCTCCTCTTGTCTTCATTGAGTGGACCTACAGACAACTGATCTGCCTGTACATTCCCCGATCCAAGAGACAGTTGAGTCTCTCTGGGGAGGATTTAATTGTTTGTATCGTCTACCTGAGTGCAGTTCCAGCCTTTTCATTGCACAATTACATCGCTGATCCTGCAGCAGTGATCCATCCAGCTTAAATTTTCTGTGACACCTACCTTGAATTACGGGCACTTCCTGTCCTTGGGGTGACCATTCAATGACAGATCCATGAACAGTATCCTATACACTGTTTTTCAGCAGTTATTACCTATTTGCAATCTTCATTGTGCAATCTGTGCTTTACATCGTTCAGCTCCATTGAAATTCAATCCCTTTTTTCCCTCATATCCTGGTGGTGTGAATGAAAGACATGCATGATTGAGGTGTGCTGCTAGCAGCTCCATGGATCCACATTGACAACGTTGTATTTTTTTTAATCTTTTGCACTGCTGGTAATGTGGTATTTTAAATAAAGTATTTCTTTTTTTCCTTTAACCCTGGTGTCTCTATAGAAGGTTACTGTGGGGATCTGCCATCCTCAACTTTTTTTCTAAGTTAGCACCTAAGCCTGAGCACACAATTCCCAGGCTTGAACTTTGTGGGACTGTGCTAGCCGTAGAAATTGCAGATTTTATACTGCGTGAGCTAGACATTCAGATAGACGACATCGAAAATGTTATACAACAAAGTTGTTTTGGGCTATGTATACAATCGGACAAACCGCTTTTATGTCTATGTCAGAAACCATGTAGAAAGACTCAGAAAATCCTCAAGGCCTGAACAATGGCATCATATTTTTGGGCCATGGATGGTAACAGCACGCAGAACCCGAGGTGACCAAGCAAATAGCAAACGATGGGCAGTACTGTTCACCAGCATGAGTGTGCGAGCGGTACACATCAAAGTTATGGAATCCATGGATGCTTTGAGTTTTATTAATGCTCTAAGGCGATTCCTTGCCATCAGAGGGTCAGTGAAGTCATTAAGATCTGACTTCTGGAGCCTGCCGAGAGTTACAGCTCGACTCTAAGCGAATACAAGACTTTTTAACTGAAAAGGGCTGTACATTGACTTTCAATCCTTCTCATTCTTCCTACATGGGTGACTCATGGGAGAGAATGATAGGCAAAAGAGATATTTGGGGGCACACCCTAAAAAATGCATAAAGATGGTGCTGCCATAAGACCATACAACAGAACAAACATATTACAGCGCACACATGCAAAACTGACATTTACCTCCAGCAAGGCTATTTAAAAGCACCTAGACAGACATTTTAAAAAAAACATTATCAAAAAATATGGGGATTTGGTCACACCATATTGCTATATGGTGCTTAAGCCCACTTACTGCGACAAAGTACCCCATGATTAGTGGGTCCTACACTATCCATAGATCGGGAGATCCTGCTTCTCTGAACCAAGGGAGCTATACTCCTCTATATGGGAGAACATGAGGTCTCCACCCATGATACAGGTGGTCACTAATTGAGGTACTTACTGAGTGGGGTGCTCCACCCAAAAGGATTTGAATGATAGGCAAAACACGTAGGATACTGGATTCTATGTTAATGGACTTGAACTCCACAAGTCTTACTCATGAGAGTTTAACCACCTTTCTGGCAGAAGTGTCTGCCATAATCAATTTAAGACCACTTGTTTGAGTGCCTACAGATCCAGAGTTCCCAACCATCCTTACTCCAGCCACTCTTCTTACCCTAAAGCTTGGGTCTGTTCCTGTTCCACCTCTAGACTTTAAAGCAGGGAACTTATACCGTGAGCAATGGTAGTGAGTACAACACCTTGCCAACTGCTTCTGGAATTGTTGAAAGATGGAATATCTTTCTCTTCTGCAAGGACGCAGAAAATAGCAACATCTGAACCCTAACCTCCAAGTTGGGGACCTTGTTCTGCTCAAGGACCAGCAAGCCGAAAGAATTGAATGGCCTAAGGGACTCATTGTAAAGACAATCCCTAGTGATGATGGTATGAACATAAGGTGGAGGTGAAAGTTGCCAGACAAGGAACTGTAAAGACTTTCCTCAGACCCATCACAGAACTTGTTTTGCTCTTGCCTTTTGGAGACTGAACTCGCTTACCTGGGTTTTTTGGATCCAGTTTTTTACCACAAGAAGAATGTACCTTGAATTTTAATTGAAACTTCTGCATGCCTTGTTGCAGTTATTTTTGTTGCATATATATGCTTGATTTCTCTTTTGTCTTTCAGGTCTTCAAGACAACTGCAAATTGCACCATTGTTTTATTTGCATTGCATAACTACCATTATGATGTAACATAGTGGTATTTACAATACGAGATGGGGAGTGTGCCATGTTGTTTGAGAATTCATGTAGGTAATTTCCTAAACTATTGTTTATTTGACTTCTGTATAATTGGTTAGTATACTGCCATCTTGTGGTTATTTTGTTATAGCACCATCCTTTTCTGTTTATTATCTGTGTCCCTACCCATCTTCTGATGTATTTCCTGTACCTGCTTCTCTGTCTTGTGAGGAAAAGATGGGCACTTCTGTATAGGCCTCATGCCATCTGCTCGCATCCGGAAACACATTACCATGTTTTGACCTGCAGATACCATCTTTCATTCATCTGCCACATTATGTTGTCTGCTGTAATTTCCTGCTTGCAAAAAAAAAAAAACACCCTTATGGAAGAAACGGTGTCTGGTGAGTTCAAGCTATCTGATAAGAATGTGTCCACAGTGATTATAACTTCTTATACAGGTCAGGCATAGAGGTCTCAGCAAGGGATAAATCACTATTACAACAGTTGGAGTCAGAATAGCAAGAAAAGGGCTACATCTGCCCCTGGGCTGCAGTTAGGAGACCACCGGTCCAGGGGATTGCAGAGTGATGATATGCTTACCTAATCCTTCGATACTCCCAGCACA
This sequence comes from Lithobates sylvaticus, assembly GCA_028564925.1. Classification (NCBI taxonomy): domain Eukaryota; kingdom Metazoa; phylum Chordata; class Amphibia; order Anura; family Ranidae; genus Lithobates; species Lithobates sylvaticus. The sequence goes on along the minus strand of CM053029.1, from coordinate 184,780,466 downwards.
AGACTGGTCTTTGAGGCTCCCAGCGATCTAGCAGTTTTGTAGACTGTTCCTAACGTCATCACGCCCATAGACCTGCTCTGAACGTGAATACATCAGGAAGAGTCAACCGCTGGATCGTGGAGGAGCACTCTTTGCCACTGAAGTGAAGGATCAGGTGAGTATACAGCTTTTTGGTTGCCCCTTCACAAGACAAACAGTTAAATAATGCAGTATGAGCACAGCCCCACTGCATGGGGAGTTCAGCTTTAAAGCAGTGTACTTCAATTGTTGATCAAGGGGTATGAGAGATTGCGCTGCATAAAAACAGCCACTAGAGAGGAAACTCTATAAATCTTCATGTATGATATAATAATGCAAATATGGTATAGAAAACATTTAAACATGTCAAAGTCACATAAAAAATATTTCCAATTTGTGCTTACTACATGTTAGTACGTTTTAAATTTTTTTTTATGGAACTCCAGCTAAAAACATTTTTTTGTTTGTGTTTAGGATGGAGTATGGAAGGTTAGCCTCTCTGTCAGTGTTACTTATTACATTTTTAGAGACCCTGGAGTGCCAGAACAGTGGAAACAAACACCCCAATGTATTTTCTAAGAGGCATAGTGAGTTTTTTGAAAATGTCACTTTTTGCCACAGGATTTTGGAAAATGCGGAAAAAAATTTAAATTAATTTTGTCAACTAAAACAGGGCTCAACAAACCCTAGGCCCCAGGTTGCATTGGCAACCAGAAGTTTTGTGTTTTCGTGCTGGCGTCTGGGGTGCCGCCCGAATTCTCCCCAAACCACACCCCCTGCTATGTATTTTGGGCTTTGCTTGCCCTTTCTGCGGGCCCAGGACCAGCATAGCTAGTGCCGCACATAAACCCCCCCCCAAAAAAAATTTGAGGCCTCCCCACCCTCACACATACGCACATACAAATGTAATTGCACGTGGCTGGGCATCTATGCCTGAAAATGTTGATTGCAATAAACATGTTAAATAGAGCACCAGACCTCCTTCGTAGCGCTAATCTGATGACCTATAGGGGGCTTTTAAAGCTTCAGCTATGGAAAATATAGGGTACTGACATGCTTATAGGGTAAGTTCACCTTTACAGAAAAAACTGTCTCCTAACTTTTTTAGCTGGCTTCTAGGTTCAAAGTAAATTTGTCAAGCCCTGAACTAAAATATAAGTTGTCAACAAGATATTTTTAACACACAGCATGAGCACATTTCAAATTATACCACAAAACACATTCTACTTCTCCTTCTGAGTATAGGGATACTACATGTGTGATACATTTTCACAGCCTAACCATATAAAGAGGCCCAAAATCCAAGTAACACCTTAAGGCTTTCTAGGGGCATAAATTATGCATTTCATTTCCTAACCACCTTTCACGCGTTTAGAGGCTCTGGAGCGCCGGTAGAAATGTCCAAGGGACACAGCAATCACAGATTGCATCATTGCATGCCCCTGAGAATGTGCACAAGTGACTAGAGTGGGGGGACTTACGGGTGCGTCCTCCCAGAATGGCGCTTGTCCTGCTTGGCCATATACAGTGCCTTGAAAAAGTATTCATACCCTTTGACATTTTTCACATTTTGTCATGTTACAACCAAAAAGGTAAATGTATTTTTGGGGGATTTTATGTGATAGACCAACACAAAGTGGCACATAATTGTGAAGTGGAAGGAAAATTATAAATTATTTTTACATTTTTTTTACAAATAAATATCTGAAAAGTGTGGCGTGCATTTGTATTCAGCCCCCTTTACTCTGATACCCCTAAATAAAATCTAGTGCAACCAATTGCCTTCAGAAGTCACCTAATTAGTAAAGTCCACCTATGTTTAATTCAATCTCAGTATAAATACAGCTGTTCTGTGAAGCCCTCAGGTTTGTTAGAGAATCTTAGTAAACAAACAGCATTATGAAGGCCAAAGAACGCACAAGACAGGTCAGGGACAAAGTTGTGGATACGTTTAAAGCATGTTTAGGTTATAAAAAAATATCCCAAGCTTTGAACATCTCACAATGCACTGCTCAATCCATCACCTGAAATTGGAAAGAGTATGGCACAACTGCAAACCTACCAAGACATGGCTGTCCACCTAAAATGACAGGCCGGGCAATGAGAGCATTAATCAGAGAAACAGCCAAGAGGCCCATGGTAACTCTGGAGGAGCTGCAGAGATCAACAGCCCAGGTGGGAGAATCTGTCCACAGGACAACTATTATGCCCTGTACACATGGTCGGACATTCCGACAAAAAAATCCATCGGATTTTTTCCGACGGATGTTGGCTCAAACTTGTCTTGCATACACACGGTCGCACAAAGTTGTCAGAATTTCCGATCGTCAAGAACGCGGTGACGTACAACATGTACGGCGGGACTATAAAGAGGAAGTTCAATAGCCAGTAGCCAATAGCTTTCGTCTCGTAATTTATTCTGATCATGCGTGGCACTTTCTGCGTCGGAATTGTCTGCACACGATTGGAATTTATGCGATCGGATTTTGTTGTCGGAAAATTTTATATCCAGATCTCAAATTTTGTGTGTCGGAAATTCCGATGGAAAAAGTCTGATGGATCCTACACACGGTCGGAATTTCAGACAACAAGCTACGATCGCACATTTTCCATCGGAAAGTCCGACTGTGTGTACAGGACATAAGTCGCGCACTCCACAAATCTGGTCTTTATGTAAGAGTGGCAAGAAGAAAGCAGTTTGCAAGAAGCCATGTGGGGGACACAGCTAACATGTGGAAGAAGGTGCTCTGGTCAGATGAGACCAAAATTAAACTTTTTGGCCTAAAAGCAAAACGCTATGTGTGGTGGAAAACTAACACTGCACATCACCCTGAACACACCATCCCCACCGTGAAATATGGTGGTGGCAGCATCATGTTGTGGGGAAGCTTTTCTTCAGCAGGGACAAGGAATCTGGTCAGTTGATGGGAAGATGGATGGAGCCAAATACAGGGCAATCTTAGAAGAAAACCTGTTATGCCCCATACACACTATCAGTTTTTCTGCTGATTTTTTCCATCAGATTTACCAAAACCATATAATATGAGGTCAAACTCCTTAGGAGTTTCAGTTTGTATGCAATCAGGCAGGCCCTTGCACTACATGGTTTTGGTAAATCTGAAGGAAAAACTCATCAGAAAAACTGATAGTGTGTATGGGGCTTTAGAGTCTGCAAAAGACATGAGACGGGGGCGGAGGTTCACCTTCCAGCAGGACAACAACCCTAAACATACAACCAGAGCTACAATGGGATGGTTTAGATCAAAGCATATTCATGTGTTAGTATAGCCCAGTCAAAGTCCAGACCTAAATCCAATTGAGAATCTGTGGCAAGACTCGAAAAGTGCTGTTCAAAGATGCTGTCCATCCAATCTGACAGAGCTTGAGCTATTTTGCAAAGAAGAATGGGCAAAAATTTCACTCTCTAGATGTGCAAAGCTGGTAGAGACATCCCCAAAAAGACTTGCAACTGTAATTGCAGTGAAAGGTGGTTCTACAAACCAGCTGCTGCTGCTTCTGCTGCATGGATGTCATTGGGAACATGCATGTCTGAGAGACTACATGCTGCTTGTGTGTAAATAATGGGGGTCACTACATACTGCCTGTGTGTAAAAAATGGGGGTCACTACGTGCTGGCTGTGTGCAAGTAATGGGGGTCACTACATGCTGCCTCTGTGTAAATAATCGGGGTCACTACATGCTGCCTGTCTGTAGATGATTGGGATCACAACATGGAACATCTATATGTTGGGTTGACTACATGCTGCCTTTTTATATATGATAGTGGTCACTACATGTTGCCTGTCTATAGATAATGGGGGGTCACTTCATGTTGACTGTATATAAATTATGGGGGTTACTACATGTTGCCTGTCTATAGATGATGGGAGTCACTACATGCTTCCTGTGTATATATGATGGGGCCAGGGGTCATTACATGCTGTCTGTCTTTAGGTTATGGGGGTCACTACATGCTTCCTGCGTATCAATGATGGGGGTCACTACATGCTTCCTGTGTATATGATGGGAGTCACTACATGCTTCCCGTGTATATATGATGGGGGTCACTACAGGCTTCCTGTGTATATATGATGGGGGTCACTACATGCTTCCTGTGTATATATGATGGGGCCGGGGGTCATTACATGCTGTCTGTCTTTAGGTTATGGGGGTCACTACATGCTTCCTGCGTATCAATGATGGGGGTCACTACATGCTTCCTGTGTATATGATGGGAGTCACTACATGCTTCCCGTGTATATATGATGGGGGTCACTACATGCTTCCTGTGTATATATGATGGGGGTCACTACATGCTTCCTGTGTATATATGATGGGAGTCACTACATGCTTCCTGTGTATAGATAATGGGGGTATTACATGCTGTCTGTCTATAAATGATAGGGGTCACTGTCATGAACCTTGGAATGCTGAAGTATTTCTCCTTTGATTCTATTACACAGTGGTGGGTCTTCCACCCTGTCTTAAGGCTAACCCCCTCCAGATGCCTCCATGGTCTGGAAGGAATGCATTGTTCTATGTTTGACCATTTGTTTATGTTCTTTAATTACCTCCTGGGGCTTCTCTGTGTCATTACACATATCAGTCCTCCTATTCAAGCTATCGGACCAATCCCTGCTGACCCTGTTTCAAGTCCTCATTTACATGGCCAAGAGGACCTAAGTGAGGACTAGAGTGTAATTTACAATTGACCATAGGAAAGTGGTTGTTGGGGCGGGGTGTTTAAACTGCTATGTATAAAAGTGTGTTGTGTGCATCCAATAAAGGTGAGATTCCTGCTTGAACTTACATACAGCCTGCCTGGTGTTTGTTCTAAACTATCACAACTGGATTCGAACTGCACATAGCTGTAGTTCGAATCCCGGAGCATCGGATGACCGAACCATCAGACGTTGCGATCTGCAATCTGATTCAATAGCCGCAGAGGAGTGTCGGGAGAGTGGAACCGAGAGAGCAGTGGCTCGTTACAGTCACTATGTGCTGTCTGTTTATAGATGATGAGGGTCATTACATGCTGTCTGTCTATAGATGATGGGGATCACTACATGCTTTCTGTGTATAGATGATGGGGGTCATTACATGCTTCCTGTGTATATATGATGGGGGTTACTACATGCTGGTTGTCTATAGATGATGGGGGTCACTATATGCTGTCTGTCTATAGATGATGGGGGCTACTGCATGCTGTCTGTTTATAGATGATGGGGGTCACTACTAGGGATGGGCCCGAATGGACCCCTGTTCAGTTTGCATCAGAACTTCCGAACACCGAAAAGTTTGGACCCGAATGACGAACCCCATTAAAGTCAATGGGACCCGAACGTCAAAAATCAAAAGTGCCCATTTTAAAGGCTTATATGCAAGTAATTGGGTACACAATGGTTATAGGGGTCCGGGTCGTGGCCTAGGGGACATGTATCAATAAAATAAAAGTTTGTGAAAAACGTCAATTTTAAATGAGCAGTGATGTTTTGATTTTTAAAGTGAAAGCCTAAAAATTAAAAATTCCTTCCAATATAGTGCCTGGGGGGTCCCCTTAGTCTACCTGTAAAGTGGCAGATCTGTACCATGTCTAGAATCTGCTTCAACAATAATTGCATTTATAAAGAAAAAAAATGAAATTTTCACTGCAAGCTGCCTTTATTTTGATCAGCAACAGCTGGGGAAGCCACAATGTAGTGCACTGGGAACATGATTATGCCACATACACACGAGCGGACTTTTCGATGGACTAGGTCCGACGGTCTTTCCGACGGACTTTCGACTGAGTTTCCCACAAACTTTCCGAATGAACGGACTTGGCCACACACAATCACACTAAAGTCCGACGGATTCCAACGTGATGACGTACGACTGGACTAGAATAAGGAAGTTCGTAGCCAGTAGCCAATGGCTGCCCTAGCGTTGTTCTTTTTTCCGTCGGACTAGCACACAGATGAGCAGATTTTTCAATAGGAACTGGGTACGGCGTAGTTCCGGTGGAAAAATTTGAAGCATGTTCTATTTCTAAAGTCTGTCGGATTTTTCGACAGCAAACGTCTGATGGAGCCCACACACGATCAAATTGTACCTTTGCTGTCAAAAAGTCCGGTCGTGTGTACGCGGCATTAGAGATTTTTTGGATACATTCTGGTGTCACTTTGACTTTGTATAGAAGTAACGGGTGCGTAAATATTGGTCTTTGGGTGTCGGAGGCGCCTTCCCACCATAACCCTATAGAGGTACTCTTGATGAAAGCAAGAATTGGCCTTGCTGTAAAAAATTGCAATGATATGCACCTGTCAAACAGGTGCAGAAAAATTACTCTTTCAGTGTCGGGGGCACCTTCCCACCATAAACCTATAGAGGTGCTTGTGATGAAGGCAAAAAAAATTGCAATGATATGCATGTGGTTTGTTTTTTTGCCACGTTTGATGTGCCTGACACACAGTTTGCAGATAGCAACAGTGCGATCTGCTGCAGAAGTGCTGAAAAAGGCCCAGACAGCTGAGCTTTGGGGAGTGGGCCGGGAGATAACAGCTGCGGAATGTGATGGAATAGGGTGGCTGCTCTCTACTCTTTCTTGATGTCGGCCTCCTTGGGGTTGTGCCGCCTCACCTTCAGTTTCCTCCTCTGCTCTATCTGGCACCCAAGTCGCATCAGTGACATCATCATCATCTCCATCTCCTCCATCTTCATCATTACCACTGGAGACAACTTGGCAATATGCTGGGGCTTGGGGAACATGAATACCAATTTGTCTATCAGTGTTCCTCTCTCTCTCTCTAGGCTCATGTTCCTGTCATCCTTAACCTCAGAACCAACATTTAAATCCAGTAATGTCTGGGCATCATCAAGGAACAAGTGCCTGACACTGTGGTCAAATAACTCAGCTGACTCCTCAATGGCTGATGTTGGGGCTATGGTAGAAATAGACGTGGACAAGGAGGCAGGTTTATCCACTCTGGCAACTGCAGGGGACTGCACACTTGTCTCTGCTTGTGTGACAGAGAATGAGGAGGATGAGGAAGGTTTAGTGAGCCAGTCCACCACCTCCTCTGCATGATGTGGCTGGATAGCAAGGGCAAACTCACTAAACAGGAAATTATGCCCTGCCTGAGCACTGACCACCATGTCCACCTTTGCCTGTGGACACATTTGTTGCTGGCCCCCTTACAGTGCCAAGGGAATGGCAGCCTCTCCTTGTTGTCCTCCCAGACAGTATTGGGAGGGAGGGGGCGGTGCTTATAAGCAAATGTAAAGAAGACGTTGAAATCTATAGATAGATGCACTTTAATCAATGTAAATAGGTGTTTGGTGCACTTTAATTTGAGTACTCACACTACACGCACTCCACGAATACACTATAATATACTGCAATATAATGCGCCAAACGTACAGTGATGCACAGAACTATTTGGCGTTAAACTGTCAGTAACACACACAAAAGTAAATGGCATTAAACTGGCAGTAACTCACAAAACTATATGGCGTTAAACTGGCAGTAACGCACACAGAACTATATGGTGTTAAACTGGCAGTAATGCACAAAACTATATGGCATTAAACTGGCAGTAACGCACACAAAACTATATGGAGTTAAACTGGCAGTAACGCACACAGAACTATATGGCGTTAAACTGGCAGTAACGCACACAGAACTATATGGCGTTAAACTGGCAGTAACGCACACAGAACTATATGGCTTTAAACTGGCAATAACGCACACAAAACTATATGGCGTTAAACTAGAAGTAACGCACACAGAACTATATGGTGTTAAACTGGCAGTAATGCACACAAAACTATATGGAGTTAAACTGTCAGTAACACACACAGAAGTAAATGGCGTTAAACTGGCAGTAACACACACAGAAGTAAATGGCGTTAAACTGGCAGTAACGCAATCAAATAGACGGTGTTTAACCATCACTACACTGACGCTATCTGTACTGTCCCAACTCTAGCTATACACTAATGTCAAGATTACCGACACAGTCTCATTACACTTACACTGAAACTATGCGAGCTGTCCCTACTCTACACTAATGTATGTATGAATGACATGGTCTCACTACACTACAGTGAAACTATCTGAGCTGTTCCTACTCTAGCTGCACACTATGCAAAGCTGAATGATGGTCCTCCTCACTACACTCACACTATCCCTAGACTGACACTAAACAAATATTCTACACTGACAATTGAAACTGTGGGGCGGGAATGAACCATAATTTGGATAAAGTTGTGATGGTAGTGTCCAATCATGACTCTGACCGTGCTCTGTGCCCTGATTGGCTGAAGCTTTCACTGCTTCAGCCAATTAGGGCTCGCAATGCACTGTTCAGCGCTGCAATGCATTGTGGTTGGTTCGGGGGGCCGAACAAACGGTTGAACGACCCCTTTGTTCGGCTGTTCCTGAAACGTCCGAACATCGAAAGTTCAGCCCAAACTTATGCTCGGGCCGAACTGTTCGCCCATCCCTAGTCACTACATTCTTTCTGTTTATAGATGATGGGGATCACTACATTCTTTATGTTTATAGATGATGGGGGTCACTACATGCTGTTTGTTTATAGATGATGGGAGTCGCTATATGCTGTCTGTTTATAGATGATGGGGATCACTACATGCTGTCTGTCTATAGATGATGGGGGTCACTAAATGTTTCCTGTGTATATATGATAGCGGTCACTACATGTTAGCTTTCAAGAAATGATGGGGTTCGCTGTCTGTGTATAGATGATGGGGGTCAGTATATGCATCCTGTGTATATATGCCGGGTGCCAGACAGTCTGTCACATTGCCTTTATCTGTAGATGCTATTTGAATCCAGATCTAATATTTGCCTGTTCAAATATGTTTGAAAAAGTCAACAATGTCCATTTGGTGTACTTACTTTATCACATGATTGTAGTACCCCATGGCCTAAAAAGCTATGACACTATGCAAAATCTAGTAGTAACCCACTACAGGCAATCAGATATTAGTTTACTGTAGGTAGATCCGTGATACTTTGCTGCTTTAATGAATAATCTGTGGCAGCTAGCTGGCGTGCAGAAACAAGCTGTATAGACGTTAATGATGCCAGGGTCATTGCATGTTCGTTGAATCTTATGTAAGGCAAGCCAGCCCACAGTGCAAAGAGTAGTGGGCTAAGGAAGAAAGCACAGAATATTCTTTATTGCTGCCCACAGCGCCTGACATAACGGTACTGACTTCCTCCTCCACAGCTCTTGATTGGCATCCTAGGAGATGAACATTTGCTGAAAGGATTTCTTTATTACATTTACTGCATAGTGTACCGTGACCTCTAAGCATTTGTTCCATTTTGCATAAGGTTAAGACCAATGTATATGCTTGCATAGTGGTTAAGAGGTTAACATGAATCTGCATGTCGGTGCTGCAACATTCACATTACCGTGTATTAAAACACATGCATTACTATGTGGTTTTGAGTAGTTTCATTGCAGTACTTTGTGCTGTATGTGCATTAAAACACCAAAAATGCACCATGATAAAGGAGAAACACTTAAAAATAAACTTAAATATCAATGATTTTTTTTTAAGGGGAAAGCGTGAACCAAGCCCCTCACTACTAAAAAATGTGGTATTTTATTTTGTAATAATGCTGTTCTTATTTTGTATACTTGTAAAAATAAAAAATAAAAAATAAAAAATATATATAAAAATGCATGCATTTTTCTCTTCAAATATTTAGCATTTGTTTTTTTTTTTGGTGGACTACATTGCCTAACTGAACTCTAATTCTGCCTTATTAAGAATTTGAATCTGCTGTCTATACTTGTTTATTTATTTTTTTAAATGTCATTATTTTGTATTACGCTGCCTTGAACAAGATCATACACTTATGCCACATACACACGACCGGACTTTTTGACAGCAAAGGTCCGACGGAACGAATCCGTCAGACATTCCGATCGTGTGTGGGCTCCATCGGACCTTTGCATGGCAAAAATCGAACAGACTTTAGAAATAGAACATGTTTCAAATTTCCCCGCCTGAACTCCGCTGGAGTCAGTTCCTAGCGGGAAACCCGTTCATCTGTATGCTGTTCCGACGGACCAAAATACGATGGAAGGGCAGCTACAGCACCTGCCCGCGAGAATGTTTCTCGGCGACAGGGTACTGTACACCTCGCGCTGGCTGCAATAGGAAAAACACATTTTCATATCGTAGCGAGCGCAAGAGGGAAGGCCCTTTGGTCTGGTATGGATTTTAAGGGGAAGCCCCTACGCCGAAAAAACGGCGTGGGGGTCTCCCCAAAATCGATACCAGACCCTTATCCGAGCACGCAGCCCAGCCGGTCAGGAAAGGGGTGGGGACAAGCGAGCCTGAACCGTACCAGGCCGCATGCCCTTAACATGGGGGGTGGGTGCTTTGGGGAAGGGGGGTGCTCTGCGGGCCCCCCACCCCAAAGAACCTTGTCCCCATGTTGATGAGGGCAAGGGACTCTTCCCGACAACCCTGGCCGTTGGTTGTCGGGGTCTGCATTAAGTTTGAGTTTCTACCTTAACCACTTCGCGAAAGACGGCTACAGTGCGGACGCTCCCTGCCGGGAGGATGTCCCTGGACGTCCTCCTGTTTACTTCCGCAATGCGTGCTCCTGAGAGCGCGCATCAGGGAAGTTCTGTGCTGGCCATGTCCCTCGGACACAGCCAGTCACAGATCGCTGTAAACGGCCATTCACAGCGGCCGTTTACAGCGCGATCGGCGTGTCCAATGGGAGATGATCTCATATGTAAACAAATGAGATCATCTCTCAGCGCCGCTCTCCCTCCTCACACAGAGACAGCGTGAGAGGAGGGAGAGATGAACGGCTGCAGCGGCCGTGAGTAGAACAAAAAAAAACGAAAAAAAGTGCCATCTGTCCCCACTGTCACCACTGCCATCTGTCCCCACTGACACCACTGCCATCTGTCCCCACTGACACCACTGCCATCTGTCCCCAGTGCCATCTGCCAGTGCCATCTGTTCCTAGTGCCATCTGCCAGTGCCACCTGTCCCCAGTGCCATCTGTCAGTGCCACCTGTCCCCAGTGCCATTTGTCCCCAGTGCCACCTGTCCCCAGTGACATCTGTCATCAGTGCCACGTGTCATCAGTGCCACATAGTGCCATCTTTCATCAGTGCCATATCAATGTCACATGTCATCAGTGCCACATATTAGTGCCACCTGTCATTAGTGCCACATATTAGTGCCATCTGTCATCAGTGCCACCTGTCAGTGTCACGTGCCATCTGTTATCAGTGTCACCTGTCATCAATGCCACGTATCAGTGCCATCTGTCATCAGTGTCACGTGTCATCAGTGCCACGTATTAGTGCCATCTGTCACCAGTGCCACGTATTGGTGCCATCTCTCATCAGTGCCACATATTAGTGTTACGTGATATCAGTGCCCCATATTAGTGCCATCTGTCATCAGTGCCACATATTAGTGCCATCTGTCATCAGTGTCACGTGTCATCAGTGCCCCGTATTAGTGCCATCTGTCATCAGTGCCACATCAGTGTCACGTGTCATCAGTGCCACGTATCAGTGCCATCTGTCATCAGTGTCACATGTCATTGTCCTGGTGCTCCAGGGCCTTCAAAAGTGTAAAAGTTAGTCAACAAGTTAGATGTGTAATTTATGCTCCTAGAACACGTGATGGCGCTCCCTGCATGTTGGGCATCTCTAAGTGGCCAGGCTGTGAAAAAGTCCCACACATGTGGTATCGTAATACTCAGAAGGAGTAGCAGAATTTATTTTGGGGTGTCATTTGTGGTATACACATGCCATGTGAGAGAAATAACCTATTACAATGACAATTTTGTGGGGGGGGGGGGGATTCATTTTGCAAAGAATTGTGGGAAAAAATGACAACATCAAAAACCTCACCATGCCTCTTACTAAATACCTTGGAATGTCTACTTTCAAAAAAGGGGTCATTAGGGGGGTATTTGTTCTTTCCTGGCTTGTTCGGGTCACAAGAAATGAGATTGGCCACCAGTACATCAGATGTGATCAATTTTGTATAATTTGCACCACAGTTTGTAGACTCTGTAACTTTCACAAAGACCAAATAATATCCACTAATTTGGGTTATTTTTACCAAAGATATATGGCAGTATAAATTGTGGCCAAAATTTATGAAGAAAAATTTATAATTTCCTAAATTTTATCACAGAAACAAAGAAAAATGCGTTTTGTTTCAAAATTTTCTGTCTTTTTTCATTTATAGCGCAAAAAATAAAAAAACCAGAGGTAATCAAATACCACCAAAAGAAAGCTCTATTTGTGGGAAAAAAAGGACAAAAAATTAATTTGGGTACAGTGTTGCATGACTGAGTAATTGTCATTCAAAGTGTGAGAGCACTGAAAGCTGAAAATTGGTCTGGGCAGGAAGGGTGTTTAAGTGCCCTGTAAGCAAGTGGTTAAGGACACAATTTCAAGTTACTGATTTGTACGCAAAAGAATGCACTATATTTGTCATTATATGTAATTCAATTTATTAGACCAGCAGGCCTACTGTCAGGCACCTGGTCCTGTTTTTGTTCCTTTCTGTCTATATATGTGTTAAAAAACAATAAAATTTATTGAACCTAGACGATACTCCAGGGAATGTATCCTGGCTTTTCTCCAGTCGGGTCTAAATCAGCATCTTGCCTTCAGTAGGCTCAAGGGAGAAATTTCAGCCTTGGCTATCCTCTTGGCTATCCCTCTTGGCTATCCAGCATCCTTTAGCTTTCTACCCTCTAGTGAAAGCCTTTGTGCAGGAAGTTGCTCATTTAGCTCCTCCTAGATGCTCTCCCGTGTCGCAGTGGGATCTCAGTCTGGTACTTACAGCTTTTCAAAGCCTCTCTTTGAACCTATCTGGGTATTTCCTTAGCTCAGAGTTGGCAACATTGTCTTGTAAGGAACCTTTCCTGGTTATGCACAAGGATAAGGTTGCCCTGAGAACTAAGGCTTCCTTTCTTCCCAAGGTGGTCTTCTTCTTTCACCCTAACCAGGGTGTGATCCTGCAATCTTTCTGTCCAGCTCTTAAGCACCCTAGAAAAGTTTTTTCACTTGGATGTTGTTCCTGTTGTATGATGCGGCGTACACACGATCAGACTTTTCGGTGGAGGTCCGCCGGACTTTCCGAACGTGTGGACTTACCCACACACGCCCGGAATTTTCCGGCGGACAATCCGCCAGAGTTTTGGCCAAAGTCCGCGGGACTTTTGAAATGAACGGACTTGCCCACACACGGAGGAAAGTCTGTTCATTTAGAACGTGACTCTAGGTAGACGGGACTAGCGAAGGAAGTGAATGCCGCCACCTTGATCGGCGACATTGACACCTTGCTAGCCCCGTCACCTGGTATGGATTTAAAGGGGAATCCCTACGCTGAAAAAACGGCATGGGGTCCCCTCAAATCCATATCAGACCCTTATCCGAGCACGCAGCCCGGACAGTCAGGAAAGGGGGTGGGGACGAGCAACCCCCCCCCCCCTCCTGAGCCGTACCAGGCCGCGTGCCCTCAACATGGGGGATGCCCTGGGGAAAGGGGGGCTCTGGGGCCCCCCCCACCCCAAAGCACCTTGTCCTCATGTTGATGAGGACAAGGGCCTCTGCCCGACAACCCTGGCCATTGGTTGTCGGGGTCTGTGGGCGGGGGGCTTATCGGAATCCGGGAGATACCCCACAGATACCGGCCCCCCACCCTATGTGAATGAGTATGGGGTACAATGTACCCCTACCCATTCACCTAAGGAAAAAAGTGTAAATAAAAAAAACGACACAATTTTTTAAAATACTTTATTGCACAGCTCCGGGGGTCTTCTTCCGTCTTGGAGGGTCTTCTCGCCGGACTCCTCTGCTATCTTCTGCTCTTTTACTAGCTCTTTCACTAGCGGAGGAGCCCGGCTTTCTTCTTCGTCGCCGCCGTCTGGCGGTCTTGTTCCGACTTCGGGGGTCTTCAGGGGTCTCTTCTGTTCTTCTTGCCGGGCCTCCGCTTTCTTCTTCCAGCTCTTTTACGAGCGGTGGCCCGGGCTTGTGTTGCCGTCGCCCTCGCCTTCTGCTTCTGCTTCTTCTTCTTCTGCTTCTTGTTCTTTCTTCTTCCGATGTTGACACGATGCTCTCTCTGGCCGTAATGGCAGAGACACGCTGTGCTTTGACTTATATAGGGACAAGGGGCGGGCCACCGACTCATGTCACATGGTGACCCCACCCCCATATGATGTCACAGTCCCAGCATCCTCCGGCATGATACAGAGCGCCCTCCTTCCCCAAAGCACCCACCCCCCATGTTGAGGGCATGCGGCCTGGTACGGTTCAGGCTCGCTCGTCCCCACCCCCTTTCCTGACAGGCCGGGCTGCATGCTCGCATAAGGGTCTGATATGGATTCGGGGGGGACCCCCACGCCGTTTTTTTGGCGTAGGGATTCCCCTTTAAATCCATACCAGGTGACGGGGCTAGCGCGGCGGCATTGACTGCCTTCGCTAGTCCCGTCTACTTGGAGTCACGTTCTAAATTAACGGACTTTCCTCCGTGTGTAAGGAAAGTCAGTTAATTTCAAAAGTCCCGCGGACTAGCACACAGACGGCGGGAGTCAAAACTTAAAACTAGGTCCTCCGGACTTTTGGGAGGAGAAAGTCCGCCGGAGCCCCACACGCGGTCGGAATGTCCGGCGGACTCTAGTCCAGCGGATAATCCCGCCGGAAAGTCCGATCTTGTGTACGTGGCCTGAGTTTACTTGTCGACTACAGCTTCTATTAGACTTTCTGATATTTATGTCTTTTTTTTTCTTACTGGGGCTTTCGCAGGGGATATCCTGCTTCTCATTTCATCATTACTAGGTGCATTTGTCAGGTCATTGTTCATTCCTCCCTTTCCTGTTCAGGCCCACTCCACTAGGTTTTTGGGGATTTTCAGCATCAAGCATCTGTTTTGCAGATTTGTAAGGATGCCACATGGTCCTATGTTTACATGTTTGCTGAGTTTTACCAGGTAGATATTCAAGCTTCTGTGATGCCAGCTTCAGTCATAAGGTCCTACAAGTAGCTATCTAACTAGGGTCCTATACCCGTGTTTGTTTTGTTTGTGGGCTTGTTGGCAGCTTGTTTGCTGCGTTGCCCATCCCTCTTTTTTTTGCATTGCTTTTGGACATTCCAGTTGTGTAAGAATATGCCTGTGTCCTGTACTGCACGTTCTAGAAAAACAATTTTTTGACTGTAAAATCAATTTCTTGGAGTATAGTACAGGCAGCAGGACCCTCCCCTCTCTCTCTGATAATCCTTATTGTTTGCTAAAGAGCTAAGGATAACTGTCAGTGGGAGGGGTCATATGGAGGTCCTTACAGTACTGGACTGTTTGCCAGTGCCCAATCACCTGAAGGTAGCAAGTTACAGTCTGGCTGAGAATTTTCCATGCAGCTCAGTTGATCCTTAGATTGACTTTTGTCAAACTAGGTGGTGTTTGCAGGGTAACCCAAGGCTCGAATTTCTGCCGGTTTTGGAACCGATTGATAGGGAAGGAACAGTGCTCTGATAAGGTCATCACTCTACTCCCATCTTCTATCAGCAAGCTCTAGGTGCTAGCTTAACCGCTTCAGCACCGGGCCATTTTACACCCTTCCTTACCAGAGCACTTTTTGCGATTCGGCACTGCGTCGCTTTAACTAACAATTGCGCGATCGTGCGACGTTCCACCCAAACAAAATTGACGTCCTTTTTTTTCCACAAATAGAGCTTTCTTTTGGTGGTATTTGATCACCTCTGCGGTTTTTATTTTTTGCGCTATAAACAAAAGAAGAGCGACAATTTTGGAAAAAAAACACAATATTTTTTACTTTTTGCTATAATAAATAGCCCATTTTTTTTTTTTATGTTTTTCCTCAGTTTAGGCCGATACGTATTCTTCTACATATTTTTGGTAAAAAAAAAATCGCAATAAGCGTATATAGATCGGTTTGCGCAAAAGTTATAGTGTCTACAAAATAGGGGATAGATTTATTGCATTTTTTTTTTACTAGTAATGGCGGCGATCTGCGATTTTTTTTTTCGTGACTGCAACATTGCCGCGGACACTTCGGACACTTTTGACACATTTTTGGGACCATTCACATTTACACAGCGATCGTTGCTATAAAATTGCAGTGATTACTGTCTAAATGTGACTGGCAGGGAAGGGGTTAACACTAGGGGGCGCTGCATGGGTTAATGTGTTCCCTAAAGGTAGTGATTCTAACTGTGGGGGAGGGGACTCACAAGGGGAGGAGACCGATCAGTGTTCCTCCATACTGGGAACACATGATCGGTCTCCTCGCCACTGACAGGACGTGGAGCTGTGTGTTTACACAGCTCCACGGTCCTGCTGTTTTAACGGGCAATTGCGGGTGCCCGGCGGACATCGCGGCCGCCGGGCACGCGCACCGGGTCCCGAGCGACGCCGCGGGCGCGCGCACCCCTAGGCGGCCGGAATGGGAGGACGTCATATGACGCCCACCCAGGATGGGAGATCCACCTTGTGGGCGTCATATAACAGTGGGCGGTAGGGAAGTGGTTAATGGAGAAAGACTTCCTTTCATTTGCCAGTGTGAGTCCTGCTATGCAAGAAATGTCCTGGTAGGCAGATTGAAGTAGTATATTAAAATACTTTTAAGGACATTTTAATAACTATGTCACTGGATTAAATGCAGGTCTTTTACGTTTTCCTCAATTTGAGGATGCCAGCTGACATAAGAGAGCAGTCAGATGTGCAGGCACTACCCAACTGCCAATAAAGGAAGCAAATTATTAGAGCACTCCAGAATGCTCCATAAACTTGCAAGGATAACTCTCAGATTTATGTCACTGCAGAAGGGAGGAAGAGGAGGTGAGCAGTGCATTCAGAAGTTCTCTGGATCAAATCTTGTTTTATATCTTTTCCGATTGCTGTTCCCTTTATGAATTGTCAGCTGGCCAACATACTGTAGATCTGAAGTTTGGCAAAAGCCCATGTATATGGGAGGGCACTGCACTCTTTTAATACATGTTTCTCATCAGATTTAATATGTGGACTCGCTTAGAGTCTAACAAATTGTGCTTTGACTGTGCACTTCGCAAAGTGCAGTTGCTCCAGAGCTTAGTAAATGAGGTAAACCTTCACTTTGCAAAGAATACCCAATCGCATAAAAGGACAATTAAACAAAACAGCATTTTTGCTTGTTACATAGTTACATAGTTAGCTAGGCCGAAAAAAGACACAAGTCCATCCAGTTCAACCATAAAAAAAAGAAATAATAAATAAAAATAAAAAATATCGTACAATCCAATATACCCCATTCTATACCCACAGTTGATCCAGAGGAAGGCAAAAAAAAAACCAAAAGAGCATGCTACAGCAGGGGAAAAAAATCACTTCCTGATCCCCCTAGAGGCAATCGGATTTTCCCTGGATCAACTTTACCTATAAATGTTAGTACCCAGGTATATTATGTACATTTAGGAAAGTATCCAGTCCTTTCTTAAAGCAATCTACTGAGTTAGCCAGAACCACCTCTGGAGGGAGTCTATTCCACATTTTCACAGCTCTTACTGTGAAGAAACCTTTCCGTATTTGGAGATGAAATCTCTTTTCCTCTAGACGTAAAGAGTGCCCCCTTGTCCTCTGTGTTGACCGTAAAGTGAATAACTCAACACCAAGTTCACTATATGGACCCCTTATATATTTGTACATGTTGATCATATCCCCCCTTATTCTCCTCTTCTCAAGAGTGAACAAATTCAGCTCCTCCATGCCTTTTATCAGTTTGGTTGCCCTTCTCTGCACTTTCTCCAGTTCCCCGATATCCTTTTTGAGAACTGGTGCCCAAAACTGAACTGCATATTCCAGATGAGGTCTTACTAATGATTTGAACAGGGGCAAAATGATATCTCTCTCTCTGGAGTCCATACCTCTCTCAATACAAGAAAGAACGTTGCTTGCTTTGGAAACCGCAGCTTGGTATTGCATGCTATTATTGAGCTTATGATCTACCAAAACCCCCAGATCCTTCTCCACTACGGATTCCCCCAGTTGCCAGTTGTACTCCCCCTAGCATGTATGATGCATGCATATTCTTAGCCCCCAAGTGCATAACTTTACATTTATCAACATTAAACCTCATCTGCCACATAGTCGCCCAATTAGACAGAGCATTGATGTCGGCTTGTAAATTGGAGACCTCCTGTAAGGACGTTATTCCACTGCATAGCTTGGTGTCATCTGCAAAGACAGAAATGTTACTTTTGATCCCAGACCCAATATCATTTATAAAGATATTAAAAAGTAAGGGTCCCAGCACTGAACCTTGGGGTACACCACTGATAACCTTAGACCATTCAGAGTAAGAATCATTAACCACTACTCTCTGAATTCTGTAATTTAGCCAGTTTCCTATCCATTTACAAACCAATATTTCTAAGCCTGTAGACCTTACCTTACACATGAGCCGTGTGTGGGAAACTGTATCGAACGCTTTTGCAAAATCCAAGTAACCACGTCCACCGCCACCCCTCTGTCCAAGGTTTTACTTACCTCTTCATAAAAAGAAATCAGGTTTGTCTGACAACTTCTGTCTTTCATGAACCCATGCTGTCTGTTGCTTAAAATGTTTTTTTTCCAGCAAGAACTCATCTATGTGGTCTTTTATTAATCTCTCCAGTATCTTCCCAACTATAGAAGTTAAACTAACAGGTCTATAGTTACTTGGTAAAGACTGTGTTCCCTTTTTAAATATAGGCACCACGTTCGCCCTGTGCCAATCCAGTGGTACTATTCCCGTCATTAATGAGTCCCTAAAAATGAAATACAATGGCTTTGAAATTGCAGAGCTCAATTCTTTTAGGATCCGTGGGTGGATGCCATCTGGTCCAGGTGCTTTATCCACTTTTATTCTGTCTAAATATTTCTGGACCATATCACTTTTGAGCCATTGTGGATCATTCGGGGCTGTGTAAATACCACCCCCATTATGGACATGAGCTCCCCCATGCTCCTTTGTATACACAGAGCTGAAGAAAGTATTTAATAAATTAGCCTTCTCTTTGTCCCCAGTCACCCACTCTAGATTATTTTGTAAAGGGCCTACATGCTCAGACCTGACCTTTTTACTATTAATATATTTGAAGAATTTTTTGGGGTTTGTCCTACTATCTTTTGCAATCTGTCGTTCGTTTTGAATTTTTGCATCCTTGATTTCCTTTTTACATATTCTGTTAAATTCTTTGTAACATTTAAACAACACTAGTGTTCCTTCACTTTTATATTTTTTTAAAAGCTCTTTTCTTATTGTTCATAGCCTTTTTAACTTTGAGCGTGAGCCACATAGGTTTTATTTTGAGCCTTTTAAACGTATTGCCCATGGGAATATACTTTGCAGTGAGGTCCCAAACAGTCTTTGTGAAGAATTCCCATTTCTGTTCTGTGCTCATTGATGCCAATATTCCCTCCCAGTCCAAGTCCTGGAGAGCAGCCCTCATCCTTGGAAAATTTGCTCTCTTGAAGTTGAGCGTTTTTATCTTTCCTTTATGTATTTCTTGCTTACAGCTAACATCAAAATCATGTTATGATCACTGTTACCCAGGTGTTCCTTTATCTGAACATTAGTAATAAGCTCTGCATGGTTTGAGATTACCAGATCCAGCAGAGCATCATTCCTAGTTGGGGCCTCAATAAACTGGACCATAAAATTGTCCTATAATAGGTTTATAAATGTTTGCCCTTTA
Organism: Lithobates sylvaticus; assembly: GCA_028564925.1. NCBI lineage: Eukaryota > Metazoa > Chordata > Amphibia > Anura > Ranidae > Lithobates > Lithobates sylvaticus. The sequence continues at coordinate 184,760,712 of CM053029.1, read as the reverse complement.
ACTGTCCCAGCAGTGCCATTACTCCAGTCAATTTCTGGGTAGTTAAAATCCCCCATTATTATCACCATCCCAGCCCTTGCAGCCCTTTCCATCTGTGCAAGGAGCTGAGTCTCCACCTCCTCGTGAACATTGGGTGGTCTATAACAAACCCCAATGATTAACTTAGAACTACGCACATCTATATGCAGTTCCACCCATAATGCTTCAGACTCATCACACTCTCCATCAACCAGGTCCTCTTTCACGCTTGCTTTGAGATCACTTCTCACATAGAGACAGACCCTGCCACCTTTCCTATTTACTCTGTCTCTCCGAAAGAGTGCATAGCCAGGAATATTAATAGCCCAGTCATGTGAAGATTGAAGCCATGTTTCAGCAATACCAATTACATCATAGCTCTCCTCATGCACTAGAGCTTCCAACTCACCTATTTTGCTTGGCAGACTTCTGGCATTGGTGAACAAACACTTTAATGCATTACTACATTTTTCTCTGGTGTTTTTCATATCATTTTTAGTAGTACAGATGGCACTATAGTTTCCAATGGCAGTTTGCAACATGGGAAATTTCCTGTCACCTGCCATAACCCTCCCCCATCTATTCCCATTCCAACCTCCATTAATGTCAGACCCCTAGCTAACCTGTCTGCCCGATGTAATTCTAGTTCACCCTCCCCCTCAATCCTAGTTTAAATACTCCTCCAGCCTTCCCATAAACCTCTTCCCCAGCACAGCAGACCCCCTTCCATTCAAGTGCAAACCGTCATTAGCATATAGGTTGCATCCCAATGAAAAGTCAGCCGAGTGCTCTAGAAATCCAAATCCCTCCTCCCTACACCAGGTCTTTAGCCATGCATTCAGCTCTCTAATCACCCCCTGCCTTTCCTGTGTTGCGCATGGCACAGGCAATATTTCAGAAAATATCACCTTGGAGGTCCTTCCCTTCAACTTGCAGCCTAGTTCTTTAAATTGATTCTTAAGGAGCCTCCACCTTCCATGTATACTGTCATTGGTTCCAACGTGGACCAAGACAGCTGGGTCATGCCCAGCCCCTCCCAGTAATGTATCCACCCGGTCCACCACATGCCGAACCCTAGCACCAGGGAGACAGCAAAACATTCGGTTGAGGCAATCCTGGCGACAAATTATTCTATCAGTCCTTCTTATTATAGAATCCCCTATTACCACCAACTGTCTAGGCCTACCTGCACTCCCCTCACCACCTCTACTAGATGGTCTGCTCTCCCGGCTGTTAGGGGTAGCAGTGACATCTAGGGCTGCCACCTCTATGTTTGCCACCTCTTCACCCAACTTGGCAAATTTGTTTTGATGCACAAATACAGGACTGGCCTTCCTTTTCTGCGAGCCCCTTCCACTCCCTCTAACTACATTAACCCATCTTCCTATCTGATAATCCTGACTTGCCCCTCCACCCTCCACATCACCCCTACTGACCACCTGCTCAGCAAGCAGAGGACCCCTTTTAAGGTTGTCCTTTCCGCCCAGTGTTGCAACTTGCTCCTCCAGATCTCTAATGCAAGCTTCCAGAAGGGCAACCCGCTCACATCTGTCACAGCGGTATACATCTTGGAGCAGTTGCACCAATTTTGCATACATGTGGCACACTGTGCACTGAACAAAACCTCCAACCCTGCTAGCACTCATTTCCCAGTTACAATATAATTGCTTGTAGGAAGTTTAAGATGTCACAGGTTTTAAGACTCCTGTCTTAAACTCTGGTTTTAACTCACCACTTAAAATAGTTCCACCAGACAGAGTTCAACCAGTCTCAAAGATGAGCAGGCTCACAATGAGCTCTACACAAACTTATATAGGCCTCAAGCACCTGTGAGCAATTAAGCACTCCCCTTAATTAGTAAGCTGAAGGAAGCAAAGAAAAAAAAACTGTTTAAAAAGTGTCAGAAAAGGGTATTAAAAAGATACAAAGAAAAGGCCCAGAAAGAACCTAAAAATGCAATCCAGCAATCACCAGCAGTCAAAAAAGCAAGATTTGTTCACTGTCCACACAGTGTCCCCACTGTTTGGCTTCCAAACAAAATTCTTGTACATGATTGGATGATGGAAGTCAGCAGAGCTTCTGGTCATTTACTAAGCTCTGGGGCAACTGCGCTTGCAGAGGTCAACTGCATTTTGCAAAGTACACAGTCTATTTGCCTTTAGTAAATCCAACCCTGTAAGATTTATTTAGTAATGTTGGAGAGTGCAAAATCAGGCTCACTTCTGCATAGAAACCAATCAGCTTCTAACCTCAGCTTGTTCAATTAAGCTTTGGCAATAAAACCTGGAAGCTGATTGGTTTCTATGCAGAAGTGAGCCTGATTTTGCACTCTCCAGCTTTAGTAAATAAATCCCTATATGTCACTGCACCAATCATTGTAAATACACCCCTTGTGCTTGAAAGTTACAGATTTCACAGTTCATCATCAGGACGAAGAGTGTCTTACATTGTCCAGTGGGTACCGATACATTTTTTTCTTTTAATTAGAATGTGGGGACTTGTAAATGATACAACTATTTGTACTGTTCCATAATCCTGTTGCGTGAGCTCACAGCAGGTGAATGATATGGAGCTGTGTTATTGTATCAGCATTCATACTGTGCAGAAGCTCAAATGGAGGTTTAAGAAATTGGTACCTCTCATTATCTATTCTGCTACAAGTTTTGCTTAAAGCAGCGCTGATATAAGAAAGAAAAGATCTAGTGAAAGTCTTTCAACTCCTGAAATGAGTGTTGCCAACACATCCCTTTAATTACAGACATTTCTAATTTAACAACTATGTGGTGCGATGGACAATCCGATTAGCTATAAATTGGACTGTGCAGGTATGCATGAGCATGACATAGCTGTTGGTAAATCTAAAGAAGATTGTGCAGTCATATTGTGGAAACCTTCATGCAAGCAGCTTAATTTACAGTAAAGAAATGTACATATTTGAGCACTACTTTACACAGTAGTGTATTTAGGTTTTGTGCTGCCCTAGGCCTGACTAAACTCGTGCACCCCCTAATTTAAATATGACCCACCCCTTCCTGTCAAGGCCACACCCCTTGTTGTTTAAGACCCGCCCTGAAATTTTCGAGTGGGAAACTAGTTCTGAGGGCCTGCGGGTGAGGGGGCAATGGATTCCCTTAATTTACATAGATTTCCTCTCATTTCCTGTTTAGCTATGGGGCAGGAAATTAAGGGAAATCTCTGCAATGGGACAGGGATGGTAAAAAATAAACTGACAGGGGCCATAACCCTCCTTTACTCTTTCCAAAATTAAAAAAAAAAAGTGCCCATATTTCTACTTTAAGCACAAATTTCTGATAATTTTATGGCAAGGACTAAGAAGATATAACCATGCCAATGGTGCAGCAGAAAACATAGCACAGTGATTAAGGTTTGAGGTCCAGGATGATAGGACAGTCAAAATAAGAAGTGCCCCCTCCCCCACCGCCGCATACCGGAAAGCAGTGCGGCCGATTTATGGGGGCGCTAGACTAATTTGCCTCTCAGCCCAGTCCGCCCCATAAGACTGGCGCTACACTAACAGCACAAGTCGGCGGGGACTCTTTCCGTGCTGCCCCCATGCAAAGTGCTGCCCTAGGCCAGGATACAGCGTTGACTTTACATATGAAAACATTTGACATTTTGCTGGTCAGTCTTGTGATTTGCACACCAGAAAGTGTAGCCAGATCCATGACTTTACTTTGCTTCACCACCAAAGCAATACAGTCTGGTTAAGGACCTGCCCCAGCCTGTGAGTGAATAGAAAGGTAGTGGAAGCACAGGTAAGGTTATCACTCTACTCCTATCTCCTAACAACAAGCTTGAAATTATACTTTGATATTACTTTGTAGGGGAGTAGACTCTGTTTACTTTGCCTCACTATTCTTTCCCAGTGTAATGCCTGGTATAAACAGGCAGTTTTTTTTTTCGTTCAACCCAGCAAGCTGGAAAAAAAACTGAGGAGCTTGCTGTACTAACTATGCGATACTAGTTCACCAATCCCACAACTGAGCTATTGTGTTCTGACAGGGGGACTGCCCCCCCCCCCCCCCCGCCAGAATACATCGGATGCCAATCAGCTGCTGGTTTTTCAGCCTGCCATTTGACAGAAGCCAGAAGTTAAGCCAGCTTCTGTCAGACAGGTTGCTGTACACACTGACCGAATGTCGGACAGTTTCTGTTGAACCGATTGGAACCAATATTCGGCCAGTGTGTACCAACCTCAAAGCTAGCCATAAATTTGTCTGGTTCAGCAGGGAACGGCTCAATTTTGATCCATGCATGGCCACTGTGGTTGAACAGAATTCCATATTTTCCCATTCAAACAGTCTCCCCGCTGTCAGAATACAATAACTCAGCGGGGAGAATTGCCCCATCCACAACAAGTGTGCGGATGGGGGAATCGGGTCAGTTTTTTCATAAACACTGGTTAAACGAAAAAACTGACCCATCCATAGCTCCCAACTGTCCCTGATTTCAAAGGACTGTCCCTGATTTCGAGCAATGTCCCTCTGTCCCCCATTCCTCCTCATTTGTCCCTCATTTTGGTCTGATCCATATAGATATATATAAAATGCACTTTTTATCTATCAAAAGGTGTTTTCCAGCACTAAATCTTTCATCTGATTTGTAAATGGCTGCATTAGTAAATTCCAAAAGCCAATATAAAGGAATAGAAGTGGTAAAAAAAAGCACTTGTGGGTTTAACCAATCTTGTTTTTTTGTACAATTGTCCATTAAGGAGTCGTTGCAAGGGGTGTGTCCTATGCTTGCATACTTTTGCTGTTAGGTGTCCCTCATTCCCATCTCAAAAAGCCTAAAGTGGAACTTCCGCTTATCGGATCCCTCCCCCCCTCCGGTGCCACAATTGGCACCTTTCAGGGGGGAGGGGGGTGCAGATACCTGTATAATACAGGTACCTGCACCCACTTCCGGGACTAGCATCCCTGCCCATATCCGAGGATGCCCGCCCCTATCCGAGGATGCCCTGTTGTGTCTTGGGAAATACAGTTCCCAGGACACAGCGGGGACCAATAGAGAAGCGCATCGCGACTCGCACATGCGCAGTAGGGAACTGGGCAGTGAAGACATTGCGTCTTCACTTCCTGATTCCCTGACCGAGGATGGCGGTGGGGCAGCGAGAGACGAGCGCTCGCTCGTCACATTCTGCCAACACCGCTGGAACCTGGAACAGGTAAGTGTCCATTTATTAAAAGTCAGCAGCTGCAGTATTTGTAGCTGCTGACTTTAAAAAAAAAAAAAAATCGGGTGGACATCCTCTTTAAGTCATGCTATCTGTGATTCTTTTCAGTATCTTATATAAAGAGAGAGGAGTACTATGCTAAAATACTTTAATGATTTTATTATTGAATGTGTTACTGGAATTAATGTCTTTTACATTTGCCTTGAGCCTTACTTTGAGGCTGCCAACTGACATTAGAAAGCGGTCAGATGTGCAGGCACAACCCAACTGCCCATAAGGTAGGAAATTATTACAGCACTGCAGAGTACTTCATAAACCAGCAAGGATTACGCTCAAGTTTATGTCAACTGCAGAAGGGAGGGAGAGGAGGTGAGCTGTGCAGGCATAAGTTCTCTGCACCCTTATATTTGGGAAAACAATAGTAATTGTATTGGTTTTGTTGGTTTCCTTCCACACTTCAAAGACATGCTGGTGTACACGTGTAATCACATTCTGCATGCCCACCTAGAGCCCAAGCAGTTGGAGAGGGATTAGGAGAGACCTGGTGACCTACATTGTAAAAATTCTATGGAAATGTATATTAAGTGTGTAGACAAGTGCAGGCATTCTTGTAACGTGTATATGGCACTGTGTCATTGTTTCAGGTGGAGAAGAGTTTGTTAACAGAATTGTCCCCTTATGGGCTCCACCATCTTCTTAGGGAAGACAGCTGTCTGATTGGGATCTGATAAATAGGGTATTCTGCATCAGTCAGGTGTACCTGGAGCAAGTGATAGGTAAGGGATAGAGAATAGCACAGGAAAAGGTCCCTGATGAGAAGGGATAGAATAGAGGGGACTCCTGTGGTGTTGAATACTGCCTGGTATCTGGAATTAGAGTGCAGAGTCTCCTTATTCAGTTAATACCACTTCGTCTTGTTATATCATATACCACCACCCTTCCAGCGGAAGCGATCCTCTGGTAACTCAACCTATAAAATAGATAGCACTGTAAGACTATAATTTCTGGTGCCCAAAGAACTGCTTACACTTGATACTGGTAACCTGCTCAGCTTAATACAAGATAATACAGTGCCTTGTAAAACTGTGTATGTGGTTTCTCCCAGATTGGGTACCCTGACTGAGTCCTCCCCTCCCTTAACTGTATCAGACATGGTGCCCATTGAATTAGTGAGAGTTGGATACGACTGAACGGATTTATACATGTATATGATCTTCATTAGTTATGCAGGTCTCATTGTTAAAGCCCATCTCCATGCTGAGCACTTTGCACCCATCACCTTTATTTAAAAAAAATCAGGTCAGGTTACATTACAAGTCCTGTTCTTTCTGTTTTTCCTCTGGTGGTGTCCAAGTCTTCCTCTGGTGGTGTTCAGGTCTTCCTCTGGTGGTGTTCAGGTCTTCCTCTGGTGGTGTTCGGGTCTTCCTCTGGTGGTGTTCGGGTCTTCCTCTGGTGGTGTTTGGGTCTTCCTCTGGTGGTGTTTGGGTCTTCCTCTGGTGGTGTTTGGGTCTTTCTCTGGTGGTGTTCAGGTCTTCCTCTGGTGGTATTTGGGTTCTGAATGCTGCAGAGAGCAGTGTAACAATATTATATGAGCACTGTTCTATGTAAAATTCTCCGGTGAGTCCAAGGTTGTTTGAAGTTGACTTCTTGGGCTTACAGGCCATGGGTAGAAAGCATTGTTCAACCTGGAAGAGGAACGGCCCTGGATTTCAGAGCAGTAAATCTGTAGGAGACAGCACCAGAAGGGAGGTGGGTATTTAAAAAAAATTAAGTTGAAATGTGGCTTTAATTAGATTCAATTAGCATTTTACCTGCATTAATCAGCCACAGAACCTGAGCAATCTATATCTGTCTGTAAATTAAAAAGATAAGTTGGCAACACTGCCAAAACCAGAAATCCATCTTATTACACTAAAAAATATATATATATTTATGGTACAAAAACCTTTATATAAGGCATGTCAGTTGGCCTGGCTGTGCAGACATGACAAACAGTATTTAAGAAAAACTGACCAAAACTAAAACATTTCAGATGTAGTAAAAAAAAAAAAAAATACATATACAGTAAGTATAAAATTGCTAATACTAAACCTGCTTTTTTAATAAGGACCTGGTGATCCTGCCAGTCCTCAGGTCTTTCTCCAGGAGGGTCACAATGCTGCAGGACCTGTAAAATCACTGCAGTGTTGACACCCCCAGCAGTCTCATAGGGCTGTGTCATCACACATGCTGAGGAGTAATGGAGGAGGGTCAACAGTGATGGCACTAATGATTACTTTCCCCTTGCCAACCAATGCCCATCTTGATTCTTGGGAAAATGAATGGGGTGGGCCTCAGCACCTACTGGGTCACAGGGGCATAACCAATGCCCATCTTGATTCTTGGGGAAATTAATGGGGTGGGCCTCAGCACCTACTGGGTCACAGGGGCATAAAACAGGACCTTATTTTGCACAGAATAAGGTACATTAGAAAAAGAAAAATCTTTTTGGCAGAGATTAGCTTTAGATTAAAGTACAGTAATAGTAACAGCTGTGCAAAGTACAATAATGCACATTATCGATTCCAATTTTAGTTGCCTGCAGTCAGACTATTGCTTCTTATGGTTGCTAATGACTTGTGCATTTTGGATATTGACAATCCTGTTACTGACTTTTGCAGGTAAAGTCAGGATTTCCATTCAAGACTCATCCCTGGGCAAAACTGCCTACATCTGTAAATCATCTGACTTTTGGAACATGCAGTTTTCACTGAAGGTAAAATCTGCTTACATTACAGAGTATATGGTTTTAACACCATTAGTCTCTATTACCACATTTCTCACATAAGACTTCAATTAATATGATTACCATTACAAATTATATACACAAAAACAAGTACTTTATTTTCCATAAAGCAAAATTATTAAAAACGTTCAAAGGGCCTTGCACCCAATATAAAATAACCAAGTATCATATTCAGTATTTGAAATTAAAAGAATTCCTTGAGAATATAAAAGGCATACCATTTTTTTCCCTTCCCAACGTAGAACTAGAGCACAAGAAGATAAATAAGATGCTAATCCATTTGATGTTCACAATGAAATTTTGTCCTAATCTGGACTTTTGAATATTGGTAAAGGCACTTAAAGAAGATATCGATCCATTCAATATTTTCAATCCTATTTAATCCCCATTGGATCTGTTTCTAGCTGTAGGCAAAGGTCTCACTCAAATAATTAATATTTCATCATATGCTTAGCTGGAATCCCCCAGGTTTGTGATAAGTTTACATCAAAGGTCAAATTCACATTGGTGGAGCAGTCTCTTTTTGTCTAATCTCCTTGTTGGAGATTTCCCCAATACAGGGCAATACAATACAATACAGAAAATCAGGAAAATAAGGGTAACCATATGATTCCTCTTGTACCAAACTGTATTGTAACTGTAATGTCTGCCTTCACTTTGTAAAGCGCTGTGCAAACTGTTGGCGCTATATAAATCCTGTATAATAATAATAATATGGTCAAATGTATGTGGACACTCATCCAAATGATTGAGTTCAGGTGTTTCTTCAGGGGCACTGTTAAAGGGGTTGTAAAGGTTTGTTTTTTATTTTCTAAATAGGTTCCTTTAAGTTAGTGCATTGTTGGTTCACTTACCTTTTCCTTCGATTTCCCTTCTAAATGTTTTTTTTTCTTTGTCTGAATTTCTCACTTCCTGTTTCTCCTCAGTAAACTTCACACCATCATCCCAACTTGGACCCAAAAAACCCTAACCACCGAAGACCGATAACTAGCCTGAACACCATCTCCAAGATTATGGAGAAAGCAGTGGTACAACAGCTACAACTCCATCTTGACACACACAATCTCCTGGACCCTCTGCAATCAGGCTTCCGCCCGGGCCATGGCGCGGAAACAGCACTTCTCAAAATATGGAATGATGCCTTGGAAGCAGCAGATGATGGAGAATCATGTCTCCTGGTACTCCTGGACCTTAGTGCAGCGTTTGACACACTGGATCACAACACTCTACTCATCCGCCTCAAAGAAGTAGCAGGAGTCAGAGATTCAGACTTAATGTGGTTCGCTTCCTTCTTAGGAAATCGGTCACAGACAGTGAAACTTAGAGCCTTCACCTATGAATCTCGCGCAGTCTCCTATGGAGTCCCTCAAGGATCACCTTTATCACCCGTGCTCTTCAACATTTACATCCGTCCACTCCTTAAAATCATCAGCAAATCAGACCTATGCTTCCACTCATACGCAGATGATACTCAACTCTACCTTCGGATCCCCGGACAAAAAGACCAATATCAGGAATTGGAAAAATGCCTCACATCAATAGACGACTGGATGTCCACAAGCTCACTCAAACTTAATGGAACCAATACAGAACTCCTTCTCCTAAGTGCAAACCGGAAAACGAAATCTACGACACCATGGACTCCACCCACCATCCTTGGACAGACCATCCCCCTAAGCATAAAAGCCAAAAGTCTCGGAGTCATCTTCGATTCAGAAATGTCAATGGATGCACAAATAGGATCAGTTGTTAGCGGATCCTACCACCTTCTACGCCTGCTACGTAGGATCATCCCCTTCATTCCAGAAAAGGAAAAAGCCATAGTGGTAGGAACAATCATTAACTCTCGACTCGACTACGCAAACTCCCTCTACATAGAACTACCTAAATTCCAGATTGCACGCCTACAAATCGTTCAAAACACGGCAGCAAGACTAGTCACAGGAAAAAAACCATGGGAATCCATCTCCCCATGCCTGAGGACCCTCCATTGGCTAACCGTAAAGGATCGGATTACATTCAAGACCCTCTGCCTGACCCACAAATGCACACAAGGAGACGCTCTTCAATACTTATGCGAAAAAATACAACACTACACTCCAAATCGCAACCTCCGATCTAACAACCAAAACCTCCTCCTCATCCCCAAGTCCCGGTACAAATCAAGGGGAGAACAAAGATTTGCAGTCCAAGGACCACGGCTATAGAACGCTCTACCTACGAACATCCGCTTGGAAAAAGACCATCAGGAAAAAACTCAAGACCCACCTCTTCTAAGAAGGAATCAACGCAGATCGGATCAAGCGCTTCGAGGCGATTCAGTTCGCAGTTGCAGCGCTATACAAATCATTCATTCATTCATTCATCCGAGAGGTGTTTAGTCAGCCAGAACAGCTTACTGAACAGCTTACTGAGGAGGATCGGGAAGTGAGAAATTCAGACAAAGAAAACAAAGAAAAAAAACATTTAGAAGGGAAATCGAAGGAAAAGGTAAGTGAACCAACAATGTACTAGCTTAAAGGAACCTATTTAGAAAATAAAAAACAAACCTTTACAACCCCTTTAATTCCACAACAAACAAATACATTTTAGCCAATTGTGCTCTTCCAACCCTGTGGTAAAGGTTTGTTCCAGCATGATTGTGCATTGCGTAGAAAGCCAGGTCCATAAAGACATGGTTTGACAAGTTAGTGTGGTGGAATTTTAGTTGCCCGCATAGAGCCCTAATCCCAATCCCATAAATCACCATTGAAATAACCTGCAACACCAGTTGCAAGCAAAAGCTTTTTGTACAAAATCAGTACCTGACTTCACAAATGCTCTTTGGCTGAATGGGTACAATTTCCCAGGCGCACTCCAAAATCTTTTGAAAAGCCTTCCCAGAAGAGGGTAGACTTCATATTAATAGCCATGGATTTCGAATGGGATTTCCAACAAGCTCACATAAATGTGATGGTCATGTGTTGGCCAACATTTTGCAATATAATGTGTATACCCCACCCATCCTAACCTTTCTTTCTGGGCTCAAGGTTTTTTTTGGAATATAGTACGGCTTTGACACTTAATTGTGAGCAATTCTTGGGACAGGTTCGGTATCCTCTTGATATCTCAGATGTTAATAAGTGATCTTATATTATACTTATACTCTAGAATACCAAGCAGACTTTTCTATCATTACTAAAATTCTTGCAATCAAGGTTATTTCCAATACTAAGCAGGAATAAAATCATTTAGCAGCATGTGCATTGGCATCAGTTTACCATAGTTTAGGTAGCCTATACCCTAACAGTATACCAGATGTTTTCTAAAAAGAAATGTGTGTGTGCTTCAGAGTGTTATGTCATTTAATGTTCTTTGGCTTGATGTTCATTATATTTCCTCATCGATCTGGACTGGAAAACCAACAAAATCCCTGTAAAAGGAAAATCTTTTTTCAGGTGTCACCTTGCTGGTGGCAAATAAGATAAGCAGGGGCAAAGCTACAAATCTAATGGTTTCTTCAAGTGTATACATCTAATATCACTAATCTATTTAAATGGTAACTTATACCTGTAGGATCAGGCAATTTTTAAAGAGGATCTAATCTCAGAAATCTCCTTTCTCTACCTTGTATTCCCCATTGTGCTACTTATCACTAAAAAAAACTAAGTATTTGTAAGGCTTATCTGCTACCTAGAATGTTCTGCCACTGGATCTCACTGGACCCTTGCTGTTTTTTCCTGCAGCAAGGGGTGGGTTGCATGTGAAGCAGGGGTACTGAGTCACTATTCAGGCATACACTTGTAGCATTACCCCTGAAGAAACCGCTGGAAATTTGCCCAGCAGGTTCTTTCCCAAGTAGATTGTCCCCCAGCCAGGCACACGCTCACAGTCACTCTTTTCTTCAAAAAACAATCTAGGGGTGTTCTTTTTGTTGATTTTTACTTTTGGAGTAACTGGGATAGAGTTAAGGGAATTGAGCGGGATACTCCAAAAGGAAACTATGTACAGGTAAGGACAGTGAACTCCTTTCTGAAAAAGTGAAGCAGAAGTCCTTGCAATAGTAAACCGTGGACTTGGTGTCAGAGCTAGGCTCAGACCTTCCTTCTCAAAGCTGGCCGCTCAGATGTTGGCTAATTGCCAGCTCCTATCTCTCCACAGTGACTCACCTGTTGATGATATCCTGCTCATCAGTCCTGCCTACTTAAGCCGTCCAGTCCAGATGATCTCTGCCTTCGCCTTGGTCACATCTCTAGAGACAGTCTCCTGTGTTCCTGTTAAAGACTTGCTTGGCTGACATTCCTTCTGGCTCCAGATCCTGCTTGCTGTTCTACTACGCTCATCTCTGGCTCCCTGACGTTTTGGCTTGTCTGACTATCCACTCCGGTTCCTGAACTCTGACTATGTTTTGACTACGTTTACTCTGTTTACCTTTTTTATTATTAAACAAGTGTGATTTAACTGTATTTCTGTCTCAGTCTGATTCATGGTTTCTGACACTTGGCTTGTAGTATAAGCAGTTAAAAAAAAGGCTTCTTTCTTTAGAGCACCAAGAGAAGAGTCCATTCAAAAAGAACTAATTACACCAAGCTCTTCAGAACACCAGTTAATGTCCCCTTTGGTCAAACACACAGCTGACTCTCTAGCACTAAAGGGGTGGCAGCGGCCCAAAAGTCTCTAAGATCTCTCACTGTCTATACTCACAAATGTCCAAGGAAAATTTGTTGCCTCCTTCCAACACCCATGCTACACCTTTCTCCTATTATACCAGACTAGATCTTCAGTTGACAGTCTTTCAATAGCTTCAGCATCCCAACCCTTAGGTAGCCCACCTGAGGCCTCATAAACAGCAATCACATGGCAGCAACAAGCCCTCCAGACTGGACTTCCCCTCTGCAGACAAAGACCCAGAGACTTTGTGTCTCAGAGTATTTATACAGGCTTCCAGCAGCCTTCAGGCCACCCTCCCTTGGATTGGCAAGAGCTATATAAATATTCATGCTGCTTTTTGCACTGTTTCACACCTATGTTCCAGAGAGTTCTCCTGTTCTCTGGAAAGCAAAGGAAACAGTAAAAAAAACTAGCAGCAACTGAAACACTGTGCAGACACTGAGCATACCTAATCACATGCAGCTGCACTGATTATAGTGAGCACAACTAAATTTACCTATCACAGCAATTGCAGCCACACTGGTTGCAGTGAGACAAGCTAAATTTACCTAGCAAACAAAAATACAGCTCCACTGAAATTAGTGAGCCAGCACTAAATCTAACTAATCCTAGCACACATACTGTATACAAGTCACTGAAATAGGAGTCTTTGCTTTTTTTCTCGCTCTCTTTTTTTCTATAATTCACTCATACAGTGTCAATGCTTACAGTACTGAATGTACACCCAGTCGCTGAAATCTCATCCAAACTTTAACATCTCCAATGATCCTGTCATGAAGGTTCTAGGCACTTCATAATATAGGCTAACAAAACTTTGTCCTTTGGTCATTTATTAAGCAGGCAATGTCCACTGTCATAATCATAAATAAACCTGTCCTGAGAAATGGAATGCAACCATTGCTGGAGTGCATGTAGATAGAGAGTAGCTGCTGCACAGAGCCCCCTAGGGATCAGCAGCACTACGATGCAACAATGGTGAAGAATGTGACAAAACGTAGTAAATAAATGACCGATTTGCTGCAAATCATTGAATATATGTATTATATTTTGCATTCACTTCAAGCTGTACTGATACATATTCTGCGCCCATTAGGGTTGGCTTGGCACCTACCGGTATCTATTTTTGAACTGGACAGTCACACACCACTGTCAACCGGTTCAATTCTTTTTTCAGCCTGATACTCTCTTGCCTTGCACCCATTGCCTGCTCCCTTCAGTCTTGCTAGCTGGCCAGAGCAGCTTGCTTGCTAACTGTTAAACTCTGTGGCCTTCCTTCTGCAAGGTCTTGTGAGACAACTATTGGCTACCTTACTGACAGAGTGAAATTATCCAGCCATGGGCAGAAGACCCCCTAGCACTAGCTTGGTTTTCAGTTTTATCTGCAGTATTTCAGCACTGCAAGAACCTGAAAATGATAAAAAAGAGTTAAAGAAAGTCTTTCCGCACCAATATCCTTTGGGGAATTTCTCTCCGTTAGAGAACAGCTTGAAACTGACAGGAGATTGACAGCTGTGTCACCCTTTGTGGGCAATCCATGTCAGTGAGGACCAGCCAGGAATTAGTGATCCAAAACGTCTTTTGGCCTATATGCACGTCAAGACCTGTTGCTTATAAATAGATTCAGCCTTTATTTACAAAAGACATACTTAATAGGCACTTCCTAAGAGCAAAAGCTACTGAAATTTTAATTGTTTTTACTAAGAAATTGCCATAAATGGGGGATACTGAGATAGGGACATTAGTGTGCGAGTTCCTCTGGGACATGGACTGGAGTTACGCTATATAAATTTGTAAAGTAAACTAACATTTCTATGTAGATAATGCCCAATTAATTTTTAGGGGTTTTGAACATTATTAGCAAAATCACTTCATTTGACAAAGAACTGAATATACAGAGTGAGAGAAAAAAAAACACCAAAGGAGAGGTGCTGAAGAGCAGAAAAAAATTCTAATTGTGTCTAAACCCCTGTAAATGCGCCTGTAGGCAGGTTGAAACGGCCTGATAGCTGCTGTCCTGGTCGGGAGGGTAAGTATTAATGCCTTTTCTGGTTCTTTTGGTGGGTTCTGCTCTGGGTTTAGCCCACTTTTCCTGTGACATATAAATTGGGCCAGTGGTCTGGCTCGAGAGCGTGGGGAGTTGTAGTTGAAACAGAGAGTATGAAGTAGAGTCCAGAGGGTTGAGCTGTGGGGCCTGATGGAGGAGGATGAAGAGACCCATAAGAATAGGAGAATGACGCTTGTCATGTCCTGCTTATAAAGACTTTTAACTCAGGGTTCGCCCTGAAGACACCATGCAGGTATGCCGGGGCAGCACCCAAGCATGTAGTTAGGAGTAGGGACGTAAGAATAACCCTGCATTTGTACGATGGGTTGTAAAATGTAAATTTTTTCGTATTTTTTCTAAGTAAAGCATGGAAACGTTGTCCTAGCCTGGTCTGAAGTTATGAAAGAGGTGTATTGTAAGTAACTGGCACACATAGTTCACCTAGTGGGTCTTAAGACATTGGGGTAGGAAGACAATGGTGTAGAGTGGAGTAATGTAAAGACACAAGTGGTCACCTAGAGTAACGGAAGCTTAACAAGCAGCCTGTCGATAGTGTGTACCTGTTATAGGTGGTACAGCCTCTACCAGAGAGGGAAATGTTGTCAGCACTCCTGTTGGTCGGTCTGTCTCGGATAGTGACGACTGCGGAATGCACCACAGAAGTTCCCCATCCTGTCCAGAGGTACAGAAGGTCAAGATTTAAGTTGGGTGCACATGCGGAGCCCACGCAGAGTGCATGGCTGTGCCCACTCCGCTACTTGGGAGCAGTAGTGGAAAATGCTGGACAAGTGGTTGTGGACATTGGCTCAGCATGTCCTCCAAAATGCAAGTTATGGTGAAGGTGTACATTGACATGGGTAACCAAGAGTTAACTGAAAAACAGTTGCGGTGCCAGCGTGCATGGTGTACGTTCATCTCAAACAGTAGGGGTCTGCCCTAAGGTATTCCCCACAGTATAATATATATTGTTTTCCATGCTTGGGTGTAAATGTGGCTGCTGCCTCCACCGAGAAGATAAAGAGCCTCATCCACAAATACCACAAAAGACTTCAAGCTGTCATTGATGTTAAAGGGGGCAATACACTGTATTAAGAACTGGGGTATGTAAACTTTTGATCAGGGTCATTTTGGTAGTTTCTGTTGTCATCAAAAGAGTACACACAGTTGATTGATAATAAATGGCTTCAACCAAACACTAACCATGAGTGAAAGAAATGTTTTTGTGTTATCATTCATATTCTCTGAAAAATGAAAAAAAAAAATGAAATTAAATCATAAATTCTGCCAGGGTATGTAAACTTAAGAGCACAACTGTATATGTATATATATATATATATATATATATACAGCCCTCAAAAATTCCACTCGCCTGCTCGCAATTTGCGAGTGGAATTTAATGCAGGGCGAATGAGGAGCGGGGATGGACCAGGCTGACCGTTTCCTGGCTGAAGAGATTAGCCAGGAAACTGACAGCCGGAGGACACAGAGCGGCAGGACCGGACTGCCCGGGCGCTGCTTTGAGCTGAGGTGAGGCTGCAGCGCTCCCCTCACTCTCTCTCTCCTCCTCTTGTTATGTGTATCACACACATGTCCCGCTGTGTGTCACGGAGCTGGCTGAGTCTGTGTTCGGCGCACGGTGTAACAAGGTCCCGCCCCCCTAGACCAGCTCGTGTGATAGTATCAGTGTTCCGCCTATGAAACGAGCTGGTCTAGGGGGGCGGGACCTTGTTACACCGCGCGGCGAACACAGACCCAGCCAGCTCCGTGACACACAGCGGGACATCCCTGCTGTGTGTGTGATCCATCCAGGGGAGTCCATGTAAGTCTCTAATGATGATGTGGGCACAGTAAAGCTGCATTAATGGGGCACCAAAAAGCTGTATTGATGGGGCACAGAAAATCTGCATTGATGGGGTACAGTAAAGCTGCATTAATGGGTCACAGTCAAGCTGCATTGATGGGGCACAGTGAGGCTGCAGGCACAGAAAAGCTGCGTTCACAGGCACAGAGAGGCTATGTTCACGGGCACAGAGAGGCTGCGTTCACGGGCACAGAGAGGCTGCGTTCACAGGCACAGAGAGGCTGCGTTCATGTCACGGGCACAGAGAGGCTGCGTTTACGGGCACAGAGAGGCTGCGTTCACGGGCACAGAGAGGCTGCGTTCACATCACGGGCACAGAGAGGCTGCTTTTACGGGCGCAGTGAGGCTGCGTTCACAAGCACAGAGAGGATGTAGGCACAGTGAGACTGCGTTCACAGGCACAGAGAGGCTGCGGGCACAGTGAGGCTGCATTCACAGGCACAGTGAGGCTGCATTAACAGGCACAGTGAGGCTGCATTAATGCGGCAGTGAGGCTGCGTTCATGGACACAGTGGGGCTGCAATGATGGGCACAGTAAGAGTGCATTGATGGGCATGGTGAGGCTGCATTCATTGGCACTGTAAAGCTGCATTTGATGGGCACAGTTAGGCTGCATTGATGGGCACAGTGAGGCTGCATTAATGGGCACCGTAAAGCTGCATTGATGGGCACAGTGAAGCTGCATTGATGGGTACAGTGAGGCTGCATTGATGGGCACAGTGGGGCTGCATTCATGGGCACCATAAAGCTGCATTTGATGGGCACAGTGAGGCTGCATTGATGGGCACAGTGAGGCTGCATTCATGGGCACCGTAAAAGTTGCATTTGATGGGCACAGTGAGGCTGCATTTGATGGGTACTGATATGCTTTATGATAATATTGTTAAAGTTGTTGTTATTTATGTTTGGAACTTAATTCTGCTTTAACAGTGTAATTTCATGAGATAATTTACAAGGGCGTGTTTAGGGGCGGACTTAGGGGTGGGGCAGGGGAGAGGTTGGGTGGGGCAACTGGTGGCGAGTAACTCTGAAGGCCTGGCTAGTGGCTCAGGACTTGAAATTTTGAGCCCTGATATATATATATATATATATATATATATATATAGTGGCATAAAATAATTATAATAACAAATAATGTCCTTGTAAGTGACTTTCAAAATGGCTTATGCAGATAATATCCTTAACCACTTCAGCCCCGGAAGATTTGGCTGCTCAATGACCAGGCCATTTTTTGCGATACAGCACTGTGTCGCTTTAACTGACAATTGCGTGGTCCTGCGACACTGTACCCACAAATTTACCACAAATAGAGCTTTCTTTTGGTGCTATTTGATCGCCTCTGCGGTTTTTATTTTTTGCGCTATAAAAAAAGAAGAGCGACAATTTAGAAAAAAACACAATGGGGTTATTTACGAAAGGCAAATCCACTTTGCACTACAAGTGCAAACTACTAGTGCAAAGTGCACTTGAAATTGCACTGAAAGTGCACTTGGAAGTGCAGTCGCTGTAAATCTGAGGGGTAGATCTGAAATGAGGGAAGCTCTGCTGATTTTACTATCCAATCATGTGCAAGCTAAAATTATGTTTTTTATTTTCTTTGCACTTTCCACTTGTTGTTTGCACTTGTAGTGCAAAGTGAATTTGCCTGTAGTAAATAACCCCCACTATTTTTTACTTTTTGCTATAATAAATATCCCACATTTTTTATCAAAAAAACTATTTTTTTCCTCAGTTTAGGCAGATATGTATTCTTCTACATATTTTTGGTAAAAAAAGTCGCAATAAGTGTATATTGATTGGTTTGCGCAAAAGTTATAGCGCCTACAAAATAGGGGATAGATTT
This sequence comes from Lithobates sylvaticus, assembly GCA_028564925.1. Classification (NCBI taxonomy): domain Eukaryota; kingdom Metazoa; phylum Chordata; class Amphibia; order Anura; family Ranidae; genus Lithobates; species Lithobates sylvaticus. Next base: position 184,742,314 of record CM053029.1, on the reverse strand, counting down.
ATGCCATTTTTAATATTATTATTTTTTTTTACTAGTAATGGCGGTGATCTGCGATTTTTATAGGGACTGCGATATTGCGGCAGACAAATTGGACACTTTTGACAAATTTTTGGGACCATTGACAATTATACAGCGATTACTGATTACTGTATAAATGTCACTGGCAGGGAAGGGGCTAACACTGGGGAGCGATCAAGTGGTTAACTGTGTTCTCTAGTGTGTGTTCTAGACGGACACCCGCGAGTGCGGCACGATCTCCCGGCTGAGCCTGCACTGCAACTCAGCCTGAAGCAGGGCCGGACTGGCCTACCAGGATACCGAGAAATTTCCCGGTAGGCCGCCTGCCCTGGGGCCGCTTTGAATTATGGCTGCAGTGGCACCCAGGGTCAATCCAAATGCAGAGTCCAGAGAGGTGTGCGAGCGGGTAGCTGGCCAATCAGGGAGCCGGTGGGTGGGGGAGCAGAGAGATGACATCATCTCTCACCGCCCCGTGTCCACCCTGCATCCCTGCAGTAACTTCCGCTCTCACTGTGCAGGCAGCGTGGGCAGCAGAGAGATTATATCATAGGATGCATTAAGGTGAAAAAACACAAAGGTTTACAACCCCTTTAATTTCCCCACTGTATGTACAAGGGGGAGGGGGAAGCCATTGTTGTCAGCCAGGCTAAACTTCAAACATGTCTGCTTTTGTTTATCACTATTGCATGGGGGATTATTAGTTCACAGAAGCAAGATAATATTGTTTTGTGCTTTCAGTTCAGCTCACGTGAAGTAAGAAAGATACTGCATTTCTGGTAAGATTAACAGGTATTTTCTGTACTGGCCGAAAATACATTATATTACCAAAAGTATTGGGATGCCTGCCTTTACACGCACATGAACTTTAATGGCATCCCAGTCTTAGTCCGTAGGGTTCAATGTTGAGTTGGCCCACCCTTTGCAGCCATTACAGCTTCAACTCTTCTGGGAAGGCTATCCAAGATTTAGGAGTGTGTCTATATGAATGTTTGACCATTCTTCCAAAAGCATATTTGTGAGGTCAGGCATCGATGTTGGACAAGAAGGCCTGGCTCGCAGTCTCCGCTCTAATTCATCCCAAAGGTGTTCTATCGGGTTGAGGTCAGGGCCAGTCAATTTCCTCCACCCGAAACTCGCTCACCCATGTCTTTATGGACCTTTTTTGTGCACTGGTGGTTTTGACAAAGCTTTTCTATAGTGTGAAACACGTCAACCAACCTGCATTTCCCCTACCTGTACCCATCCAGTGATTTTAATTTTTATGCTTCAATAAAGACTTTATACTTTACTTTCTGTGTGGGTGTGCTGCCGATCCAAAGATTCTTTTGTTTCATGATGCGCAGTCATATTGGAACAGAAAGGGGCCATCCCCAAACCGTTCCCACAAAGTTGTCCAAAATGTCTTGGTATGCTGATGCCTTAAGAGTTCCCAGAACCTGCGAACGAACCGAAAGTTTGCACGAACGTTAGAACCCTATTAGTTACAATGGACGCGAACGTTCGAAATCTAAAGTGCTAATTATAACGGCCAATATGCATGTTATTGTTATAAAAAAGGTTTGGGGACCCGGGTCCTGCCCCAGGGGACATGTATCAATGCAAAAAGAAGTTTTAAAAACTGACGTTTTTTCTGGAGCAGTGATTTTAATGATACATAAAGTGAAAAAAAAAAGTGAAATATTCCTTTAAATATGGTACCTGGGGGGTTTCTAAAGTATGCCTGTGAAGTGACATGTGTTTTACCGTGTTTAGAACTGTCCCTGCACAAAATGACATTTGTAAAGGAAAAAAAGAAGCCATTTAAAACTGCTTGCGGCTTTAATGTCATGTCTTGTCCTGGCAATATGGATGAAAATCTTTGAGAAAAATGGTATGGCTACCCCATCCCCCCCCTACCCCAGCCTATTACCAGCCCCTTTGGGTCTTGTATGGATATTGAGAGGAACCCTGTACCCAAAATAAAACCCTATACCTAAAACCCTATATACTCTGAACCGCAGTATACAGGCGGTGCAAACAAGACAGGGACTGTAGGTATATACTGTATGTATGGACTGTTGGTGTATAATGTGCTGTGCTGGAGGCACACAAAACACACTAACTCCTGCAGATGTCTGTCTTAGGTGACAACAGGGCAGATACAGTGTAAGGTGGTTTAGTGTGCTACTGCTGTGCTATACTCACACAGCACACACACACACACACAACTCCTGCAGATGGCTGAATTGGTAGAGAACAGCACTGAGAAGAACACACTATCCCTGCCTATTTTTCCTCTATCCCTACACTTTCCCCACAAGCAAAGGCTGAGAAGAATACACTATCCCTGCCTATTTTTCCTCTTTCTCTACACTTTCCCAACAAATGATTCACATGTAGTGTGTACATGTACAGTATACTGTCACTGTTCCTCAAGTCGGAACACACTACACGAAGCCGCCGGCGCGGCGTCCTTACATAGTGTGGGGCGTGTACTAAACCCCCTGAGCTATAATTGGCCACAGGCATCCTGCCTGTGGCCAATTATTGCTCTTCTCGCCGCTGGCTCTATGATTGGCCAAGCATGCGGGGTCACAGTGCATGCTTGGCCAATCATTAGCCAGCAATGCACTGCGACTGGCGCAGTGCATGGTGGACCGTTCGCATCACACGAATTTGATGCGAACGGCCCTCAGAGTTCTGCCCTCGACGAGCAGACGAACGGCCGATGTTCGATTCGAACATGGTTTCGAATCGAACACTGGGCCCATCCCTACTAAGGGGCCAAGCCCAACCCCTGAAAAACAACCCCACACCATAATCCCCCCTCCACAAATGATTTGGACCAGTGCACAAAGCAAGGTCTATAAAAACATGGATGTGAGAGTTTGGGGAGGAGGAACCTGACTGGCCTGTACACAGTCCTGACCTTAACCCAAATAAAACAAATTTGCAATGAATTTGAGTGGAGACTGCGAGCCAGGTCTGCTCGTCTACATCAGTGCCTGTCCTCACAAATGCACTTCTGGAAGAATGGTCAAATATTCCCATAGACACACTCCTAAACCTTGTGGACAGCCTTCCCAGAAGAGTTGAAGCCGTTATAGCTGCAAAGGGTGGGCCAACTCAATATTGAACCATACGGACTAAGACTGGGATGCCATTAAAGTTCATGTGTGTGCAAAGGCAGGCATCCCAATACTTGTGGTAATATGGTGTAATTTAGACTGAAAGAAAAACTAATGTAGCCACTACATTTAAAGTAGTTGTAAACCCACTTAGAAAAAAAAAAAAAAACGAAAACATGCAAGACAAAGGCTAATGAGCTAGTATGAATAGCATACTAGCTCTTTATGTATTACTTACCTTAGATCGAAGCCCCCGCAGCAGTCCTCGTTCACCGCTCTGGCCGGCAACCGCTCCCGGAGTTACTTCCGGACCTCGCGGGCTCCGGCGCTGTGATTGGTCGGAGCCCGCGATGACGTCACTCCCGCGAATGCGCACGGGAGCTGCCAGTAACGGCACAGTCTAACTGAAGCAACGGCACATACTGCCATTATTCAGTGCGCATGTGCCGATGACGTCGGCACATGCAAATACAGGGGATGTCTCCTAAACCATGCAGGTTTAGGAGATATCCTGGGTAGCTACAGGTAAGCCTTATTATAGGCTTACCTGTAGCAAAAAGTGGTCTGTAAAGGTTTACAACCACTTTAAGGACTGGTAAGCTGCAATATATTCAATTTTTGTTCTTGGGTTTAGTTATACTTTAACTGCAGGGTAGTCTGCAGAGAGATCCAGAACCTGAAGGTAGTGTCTGTTAGGGATCACAAGACCGCCTGAGCAGAATTACTGGAAAAACTCCTTGGACAGGTATAACACATCTCATATTTTGTAAGTATTTCAATTGTGTATTTTGAGCTGTTTGCCAGGAGTTCGACTTTCCTATTCTTTGCATCTGTGTGATCTCGTAAATTATCAGCAAGCTTCTACTCAATCCCTTTGTAAGGAGCTGACTTTAAATAAATAAAACCATACATGGATATTCCATTATGAACACTATATAGCATGAGATGCAGGCCCCCACTTGGGAGCCCTAACGAACATATAGATTAGATTAGGGGGAAAAAGGTGATTAATTAGAGTGACAAGCACGGCAAATTAGTTTTGTAATAACCTTTGAGCAAAACACTAGTGAAAAGGCAGGGACGAGAATAGACCTAATGACACTCTAATGGCACCTATTATTAACAGAGCGGGAGCTGGAAGTTCTATCCTAGACGCTGGAGGCAGCCAAGGAGTTTAGCAGCGCAGTGGGGAGAGTCAGCAGTTTGCAGCCATCTCTGGAGAAAAGATTTAGCAGCAGGAAGATAGTGAAATTCGGGCAGATTTATAGAACATTGTCAGCTACAAAGACTCCATTTACCAGAGTGGCACGGCCATTGTCTGTCTGTCTATTCATTGGAGACGGTGTAAGAATAATGAGAAGCGTACAAACATTATCGGGAAATTGGGTCGTTTGACTTACAGAAGCTTGAAATGAATTTCAGTATTAATCCCATTATCACGATCTGCAGCAAAATAATCAGGTCGCTAATAGTTAATATTGTAAGCTGAGCCGGGAGTTTTGATAGACATGTATCCTAAGTATGTTTATGTGGAGCCCTCTTGTAACTTCGCCCTTACTGACAATCATTGTGCGTTCTTTAATTTCAACCCTACCACATACAAAAAAGAAACCGATCGCTAATGCTCAAAGTGTATGTATAGCCCAAACTTGTCTTTTTGCATATAAGTTTTACAACCCTTGTTAGCTATTTTTTCTGCTGTCTATGTCCCGTTGGGGAGATTTCCCTTCAAGCTAAGCTCCACACACAAAAACTTTACATAGATTAGCCACAAAGGATATGAATTCTCTCTGTGAGCACCAAACACCTTTGCTAACCCAGATATTACCATATAAAAGTAAGTAGCAGTGACATCCTCACTGTACTGTACATAGCCTGTACAGAGTGCAGAGCTGTGGGAGGGGCCCAGCAGGTCCACCCACTACAGGCTGTCTGCTGAAAACTACAGGAAGGGGCGGAGGCAAGACCAGTCACCCTGCACAAGGAGAAAGAGCAGAAGTGACTGGTCTTTATTACAGGAAGCTCCTGCACAGAGGAAAAGTTTCACACTGGAGTACTGCACAGATCTGGAAAACTCCAAGATGCAAATAAGAATACATTTAGACAAAATGTACTAATCCCCTAGTCCAGCTTTAACTTTCGGAGTTACATAGTAGGGGAGGTCGAAAAAAGACACAAGTCCATCAAATCCAACCTATACCATCAAGTCCAACCTATAAAAGTTAGAAATGCAACAGAAAATTAGAGAAAATCCCTACATAGTGAGGGGATTTCCTCTTCTAGTTGTCCCTATTGGAGCATTTTTCTTCTATTCCTTTTTTGATGATAGCTGTAAAGTTTTGTATTTCCCATCACGTTTCATCACCGAGACAAAGGTCACCAGGACATAGAGAGGGTGAACCTACATAGTGGAGGCACGGACAGAAATAAAAACTTGACAGGTGGTCTAATTCTTCCCTAAAAATGAGTTGAGAATAAGTATAAACTCACATTTTTTGCTGCATCATGTTTTGGAGCTTTCTCTTCACTTTCTATCCTGGAAACACAACAAGTCAAAAGAGAAAATCTTTCTAAAGTAAGAAGTAATTCCCCTTGACCAGGGGGTCTACAAGCTAAACAAAGGGCCAGTTTATTGTCCTTCAGAACTTTAAGTGGGCATACTTATTGCCAGGGGGTGTGGAAATTTTCCTGGCATCATTGGGAGTAAACATCACCACCTCCATCTTAGTATTAGATGGAGGAATAGTGCCCCATCATTGATACCATTGGGAGGAATAGTGCCCCATTGTTGGTGTCAGTTGGAGAAATGGTGCCCCATTGTTGGTGTCAGTTGGCGGAATAGTGTTTCGTATTAGTGGGAGGAGTAGTGCCCCAAGGGCAGGATAAAGGCAAGAAAGGGGCCACATTTGGCCGCCGGGTCGCAGTTTGGAGGCCACTGCTCTAGACAGTTGCCACTGGAACAGTCATCTATACTGGAGGTTCCCTCCTATATCTCCTGTTTGGGTGACTTTAACATTTTGTATGTTCTATAGATTTCTGTCCTGGTGACAGGGATCAGCAGGCCAAATAGAAATGGGGAGCCTCTCCAGGGGGGATACAGACAACAATAAAACCCTCAAAGTGTTAATTTTAGTCAGTCTTTTGACTAAAATTCCATTTTAGTTTTAGTCATCTGAATTGTTTCAATTTCATCAACAAAAATAACACTGGTTCTAACTCTTTACTACAATATCCAAAACTAAACCAAAATGACACTTTATTACTGTAAGTAATGCAGAAAGTGTTGATAAAATCTGCTGCTATGTACGTGTTTGTGGAACCCAATGCCCCTCAGCCTTCACCAAGGGAATGCTTCTGCACTTGAGAGAGTGACGTCACGTTCATCAAGCAAAATTCTGGAAGTACTGAGTGAGTATCCCAAATTTTTCAATCTGTGGGAGTGTCTGCTTGAGAAATTTGGAATCCTAATTGTTCCAAGGATCTCACTGAGTAAAAAGTTAGTATATCTTTTAACATAAATGATCATTCTGCACAGTAAAGAAATTCTGGTGGAAAATCACTACATGCATACAAATTAATGTCCTGTGCAACGTATTTTTAATGTCCTGTGCAATAAGTATATACTGGCAGTGGTGTACCTAGCATAGTTGACACCCAGGCAGATTATTTTTTAATACCTCCCCTTAAACTCCTTTATACAATTATTTTCAGTAGTAATCACTATTGACTATTTTTTTTTTTAACAGAAAGACAGAAAGACTATTGACTATTTTAGTGGGTAAGGAAAAAGTGTGGAAGGTATGGCAGCTGGCAGTATGTACAGAAGAGAAATATTGTGGGTATGATGGTGGGCAGTACGTTTAGGAGAGGGTATGATAATGAGCAGTGTGCGCAAGAGAGCAGAGAAGAGCGCATGCTTATGGGCAATATAAGCTGTAGAGTAGGGTGGAGGGTAAAAAAATCAGGTAGCATGTGTAGAAAATGAGTGTTGATTGTACGAAGATGGGAAGTTTGTGTAGGAGATGAGTGCAGAGGGTATGATGATGAGTAGTTGTGGGCAATACATGCAGTAGAGTAGGGTGGAGGTTATTAATGGTGTAAGAAAGAGGTGGAAGGCGCGTGATCTGACGCATTGATCACAATATTACAGTTTATTCATATACAAAAAAGATAAATGCATACAAAAAGTATCTACGTGTTCATAAAAACTAGGTTACAAATATACACAATAAAATTAGGAATTAGACATGCCCATACAAGGGCAAGTGCTAAAGGTGGGCTGACACATTTCGAGGGGTTACCTCTTCATCAGAGCCTTGTTGAACGACAAGAAAAGTTTGTACAGTATGGTGGACCGACATAAAAGAGAGTGGCTAGTTGGGAGGTATGTCACATGGTAAGTGATGGATTCTCCTAAGCTGTCTACATCCCAGCGCTCTAGATAGAATAGATACTAAAACTGTTTATAGTACAGAGCATATATAAAATGGTCTTGAAATTGTTGAAATTGTATACTACACAATACAGAACAAGAGACGTATAAATAAAAATGAAATTAAAATTTAATTTAAAATGTTTAAATTATAAATTGTAAACATATTTAAGTATTGAAGTTATTAGATTATCAAAACATTATTAAAACATTATTGAAACATTAAGAAAGCCACTGAAAATCCAAAAATTGGGTATTATCTTATGGTATTGCTAGGGAAGTATCAAAGACATTGCTACTTGCTGAAGTGGGTACGCTGTACATAGTTACAGATTGAGTGCAAGGTAGCATTTGAAGGAGAGGAGTGTGAAATGTATGATGGTGAGCAATACATGCAGGAGACGAGTGTGGAGGGTATGGTGGTGCATAGAATGTGTAGGAGAGGGGTGCAGAGGGTATCACAATGAGCAGTTGTGGGCAATACATGCAGTAGAGTAGGGTGGAGGGCATGAAAGCAGCTAGCATGTGTAGGATAGGAGTGTGGAATGTATGATGGTGAGCAGTATGTGCAGGAAAGGAGTGTGGAGGGTATGATGGTGCATAGTATGTGTAGGAGAGGGGTGTAGAGGGTATGACAATGAGCAGTTGTGGGCAATACATGCAGTAGAGTAGAGCGGATGGTATGAAAGCAGGTAGCATGTGTAGGAGAGGATTGTGGAATGTATGATGTTGGGCAGTGTGTGTAGGAGAGCAGTGTCAGAGGGTAATGATGAGCAATGTATGTAAGAGCACAGACAAAAAGGTATGACAGTGGGCAGGGCGTTTAGGAGAGTAGGGTAGAGGGTATGAAAGCAGGTAGCATGTGTATGAGCGGAGTGCAGATGGTGTGATGGTGGGCAGTATGTGAGGGAGAGGTATGCAGTGGATATGCAAAATCAGATTGTATTACGTCACTAGTACTAGGTTTTATTGATGACTGTCTCTGTTGATTCTGTCAGCAACCCCATTTGATGCTAGTGTGGGGGGGGGGGGGGGGGGGGCTGTGAAGCAGGCTGGGAAGGCAATCTGATATCTATGAAGGGGGAATGTAAGGCTGGGTACACACGTAAAGTTTTTTTCTTCTTCAACCTAGTGGGCTGAACGAAAAAAAAATTGAGATCGCCCTACTAACTAAGCAATGTTAGCGCTGTGTGCTCCCCCACTGTGCCTTTGTATTCTAGCAGGGGAACTGCCCCCCTCCAGAACACACTGATCAATGGCTGCCAGCACTGATCAGATGCTGGTTTTCCAGCATGTCCCTTATGTCAAAAGGACAACTGTACACACTGACTGAATGTTGTCTGGTTCCTGTTGAACTGGTGGATACCTACCAATACTCAGCCTTTGTGTTTTCTTAGCTTAGATGGGTTGAAATAGGATGCCCGAGGGCGATGTAGTTGTGACTGTGGAGAGATTACTGTGGGGACTGAAGTGTTCAGATTTGACTCAGATTTTTCATTGCATGTGCATACCTTGCATTTCATGCCCATAGGCTCCCTTAGGCCCCTTTCACACTGGGGCGGGGAGCCGCGGTGACGGTAAAGCAGCGCTATATTTAGCGCTGCTTTACCGTCGTTTTAGCCGCGGTTTTCGGTCGCTCGCGGTGCGGTTTTACCCCCCGCGAGCGGCCGAAAAAGGGTTAAAGACCCCCACAGAGCGGCGCCTTGCGGCGGTATTGCCGCGGTATTACCGCGGTTTCCCATTCAAATCAATGGGAAGGAGCAGTATAGGAGCGGTGAATACACCGCTCCTATACCGCTCCAAAGATGCTGCTAGCAGGACTTTTTTGACCGTCCTGCTAGCGCACCGCTCCAGTGTGAAAGCCCGCCGGCTTTCACACTGGAGTTAAAGGGGCCGGATTTTTTTTAGGCGGTGTACAGGCGCTATTTTTAGTGCTGTACCGCCTGAAAAACGCCCCAGTGTGAAAGGCGCTACAGCGCTAAAAATAGCGCCTGTACAGCGCCTGAAAAAATCCGGCCCCATTCACTCCAGTGTGAAAGCCGGAGGGCTTTCACACTGGAGCGGTGTGCTAGCAGGACGGTCAAAAAAGTCCTGCTAGCAGCATCTTTGGAGCGGTGAAGGAGCGGTGTATTCACCGCTCCTATACCGCTCCTACCCATTTAAATCAATGGGACACCGCAGTAATACCGGGGCAATACCCTTTTTCGGCCGCTAGCGGGGGTTAAAACCGCACTGCTATCGGCCGAATACCTCTAATAGTGCTGCTTTACCGCCGACGTCGCTCCCGCCCCAGTGTGAAAGGGGCCTTATACTGCCTCAGTCCATGGCTGATACATGTGCACATTTACAGTGTTGGAGACTGTCCATATGGTCTGTGTGATTCACTTGAGACAAGGCATGCCTGGACCGCTACACAAGACATATTACGATTAAAGTCATTCACACAAGGAACTTGACGTCCGTCTTGAAAAAGATATAACCAATTCCTTGTTTCTTTGGATTATATTCTAAGGGTTTGAATCACAAATGGACATTGATGGTACCCATGGTTCCCTTTGATGGGATCTTACATGTCTGAGGCGGGACTTTTCAAATATATGCATGTGTGGAACATGACACATAGTTGAAGCACCCATTTAACGAATATTGAAGAGATGTTAGAGTGGTTTGTCCTGGTCCTGGAATGCATGGATCCTTGAAAGGAACATCTGATTTCTACATGAATAATATGCAATGGGTTTGAGATGAATTCTGAGCATACACTCCAAAAACGTGGAATGGAATATATGCCATTGGATCCTTTATACACTGGGGCCCATTTATTTGCTAGCTATACAAAAATCTTTATATGTTTGGATGTTTAGATGCCAATTTTTTCTACAAGCATACCCACAGTATTGAGAGAGAGGGCTAGGTGAAGTTGTTTTTAAATATTTGTTAGTCAATCACTTTGAATTGATTTATGTGTATTCCTTTGTCCTTGAAAAAGTTTGGTGTATATAATGTTGCTCTATGGTGTTATTGGATTGCCCCGGATATGTAAATTTTTGTAATATAAAACTTTTTGGTAATACAGTTTTGAGTAGATATTGTAGATTGGAGCTTGAACCAGGTTTTTATTGTCAGGGTTTAGTGTGAAAGAGTTGCTGGTTCTGATAGAAAAGCATCAGAACACACAGTGCATTGCAGTTTGCTGTGTATGGGGCCGCGTAGTCGCAGACTGGTCAGGGTGCCCATGCCAAACCCATGTTCACAGCCAAAAATTCCTCCAATGGGCATGTGAGAATCAGAATTGGACCAAAGAGCAGTGGAAGAGAGTGGCCTGGTCTGATCAATTCAAGAATGATTTGCAGAACACAAAAACAAGTTTAGGTGCTCACTTGGCCTCCAAATTCTTCAGATATCAATCCAAACGAGCATCTGTGGGATGTGCTGGTAAAACAAGTCCAATCCATGGAGCTTGCAATTTAGACTTAGGACTTAAAGGATCTGCTACTGACAGCTTGGTGTCAGATACCACCGCATACCCTGAGAGGTCTAATGAAGTCCATGTGTTGACGGGTCAGGGCTCTTGTGGCAGCCAAAGAGGGCCTACTCAATATTAGGTGAGTGGTCATAATGTAATGTGTTATGACTGGTCAGCGTTTTTTTTTAGTAAGGATTATTTGTTTCTATTTCTCAGGGGTACATTATTGAACTTCTTCCTACCTAATGTTGTAATCCAGTGAAGTCATTATGATGTCAGAATTGCACATTCCAGCACCAATGATGCCCAGAACCTGACACAGATCAGTTTTAGCAAAGGTCATTTGATGTTTTAATGCTTAAGTTTATTTTGCTTATATTTTATTACAGGTATTTATACAGTATAGCGCTGCTGCTTTATGTAAGTTCCTGACCTAACATACATACATGCAGTGCCTTATTAAAGTATTCATACCCTTTCTTGTTAAAAAAAAAAGTATTCATACCCCTTGACATTTTCCACATTTTGTCATGTTACAACCAAAAACATAAATGGATTTTATTGGGATTTTATGTGATAGACCAACACAAAGTGGCACATAATTGTGAAGTTAAAGGTAAATGATAAATTTTTTTCAAAACGTTTTACAAATAAATATCTGAAAAGTGTGGCGTGCATTTGTATTCAGCCCCCCTGAGTCAATATTTTGTAGGACCACCTTTCACTGCAATTACAGCTGCAAGACTTTTTGGGTATGTCTCTACCAGCTTTGCAGAAAATTAAATTTTTGCCCATTCTTCTTTGCAAAATAGCTCAAGCTCTGTCTTGGATGGAGAGCGTCTGTAAACAGCAATTTTCAAGTCTTGGCACAGATTCTCAATTGGATTTAGGTCTGGACATTGACTGGACCATTCTAACAGATGCAACCTTTTGAGCACAGTGTGTTGAAAAGTGTTTTCAAAGAAATTGAGCGTGCTGATTTTATAACAAAAAAATTTAAACTTCACACTCTCAATCACGAAAAGGATTTTTTTTATAAAAGTAAATGCTGTAAACTACTTTAGTAGTGAGAAATTAACATCCTGCACTCTCACGCCTCAGATCAGCCCCAATTTCTGCAACTCCACACCTCAGATCACTGCCCCCCCCCCCTGCTCATCTGCCCCCACCACTGTAACACCCTGCACATCTGCCCCACCACTGTACCACCCTGCACATCTGCCCCACCACTGTACCCCCCTGCTCATCTTCCCCACCAATGTAGCCCCATGCGCATCTGCCCCACCACTGTACCACCCTGCTCATCTGCCCCACCAATGTACCCCCTTTCTCATCTGCCCCACCAATGTACCCCCTTCCTCATCTGCCCCACCACTGTACTACCCTGTACATCTGCCCCACCACTGTACTACCCTGTACATCTGCCCCACCACTGTACTACCCTGTACATCTGCCCCACCACTGTACCACCCTGCTCTTCTGTCCCACCACTGTAACTCCCTGCTCATCTGCCCCACCACTGTACCTCCATGCACATCTGCTCCACCACTGAACCATCTTCTCATCTGTCCTAACACTGAACTTATCTGCTCATCTGCCCCACCACTATAACCCCCTTTGTCATCCACCCCACGACTGTACCTCCTGCACATCTGCCCCACCTCTGTACCCCCTGCTTCTCTTCCCCTCCGCTGTAACCCCCTGCTCATCTGTCCCACCAACGTACCTCCTTTCTCCTCTGCCCCAACACTGAACCCCCTGCTCATCTTTCCCACCACTGTAACCCCCTTCTCATATGGCCCGACACTGAACCCCCCACTGCTCATCTGTCCCACCACTGTAACCCCTGCTCTTCTGCCTCATCACTGTACCCCCCTGCTTTTCTGTCCCACCGCTGAACCCCCTTCTCATCCCTCCCACCACTGTACCTCCTGCACATCTGCCCCACCACTGTACCCCCTTGTTCTTCTGTCCCACCACTGTAACCCCCCTGCTCATCTGCCCCATTAATGTACCCCTTTTCTCCTCTGCCCCACCACTGTACCTCCCTGCACATCTGTTCCACCGACAAATCCCCATGCTCTTTTGTCTCACTACTGAATCACCTCACCTGTCTTAACACTGAACCCATCTGCTCATCTGCTGCACCACTGTAACCCGCTTTCTCATCTGTCCCACCAATGTACCTCCTGCACATCTGTCTCACCTCTGTACCCCCCTGCTCTTCTGCCCCATCTATGTTCCCCCTGCTCTCCTGCCCCACCACTGTTCCCCCTGCTCTCCTGCCCCACCACTGTAACCCCCTGCTCATCTGCCCCACCAATACACCTCCTTTCACATCTGCCCCACTGCTCTACCCTCCTGCTTTTCTGCCCCAACACTGAACCCCCTGCTCATCTGGCCCAACACTGAACCCCCTGCTCATCTGGTCACACACTGAACCCCCTGCTCTTCTGTCCCACTGCTGAACCCCCTTCTCATCTCTTCCACCACTGTACCTCCCTGCACATTTTCCCCACCGCTGTACCCTCCTACTCATCTGCTCCACCGCTGTACCCTCTTCTCATCTATGATATGTGTGATATGCAGAGTAGACACATCTACCTGTCCTGGCACAATCATCCTGCTGATCCAACTCTCACATCCAGCCCATGTGCTTGTATGTGATGTATGGGATGTATGTGATGTCACATACAAGCATATGGAATGGATGTGCAATGATGAGCTCAGGTCAGGGGCATTTTCTGAAAGCAGTGGGCCTGTGTGCAGGATCATAAGTTTGGCCCCTGCAGCTGAGAAAAAGTGGTTGGATGTGATTTTCATTGCACTGAATACTGACTGTGGCTTAAAGGGACACAGAGTGCAGGGGTTCAGTAGTAAGTGACAAAGTTCCCAGAAGCTCAACAGTAATTCCACAAACTGTCACCTGATTGTGGTTTTCTCAATCACAGTGAAATTCCTTCTTTCTGAGATTGGTAGTGGCAACCAAGCGAGTCATCTTCCTCCAGATGGTGGACCGAGCTAGCAGGACTGTGATTGGCTTTAGCAGTGGCCAAGACAGGCCTCCTTCTGCTGGAAACAGGGACTGCCCCCCCCCCCCCCCTAGCAGAGCTTCACCCAATCTCTTCAACCATCACAAATGCTGACAATCGCTGCTACAGCAAAGTTATAGAACCAAACAATGTTTCCCATCTTTTACAATGTGTGGGGGCACAATGCCTTCCCCTCAGTGCAGGTGTGGCATGGGGAATCCTGAAATTGGAATGCATTAGTGTCTCACTGACACTTCCCTGCGCTGATGGGGAGGGATTGAGTGCCGGCAAAAGAGGCTTCACGTGCCGGGGGTTGCCTATCCCTGATTTAAACTATTCCATTGTAGCTCTGGCTGTATGTTTAGGGTCATTGTCCAGCTGGAAGGTGAATCTCTGCCCTAGTCTCGAGTCTTTTGCAGACTCTAATGCCGCGTACACTCGATTGGAAATTCGACCAGCAAAAGACAGATGAGAACTTTTGGTCAGAAAATGCGACCGTGTGTATGCTCCATCGGACTTTTGCTGGCCGAATTTCCGCCAGCACAAGATCGAGAGCAGGTTCTCAATTTTTCTTTTGGAAAAAGTTTTGATCGGAAATTCCGATTGTCTGTACCAAATCCGACACGCAAAATTCCTACGCATGCTGGGAAATAATTTGACGCATGCTCGGAAGCATTGAACTTAATCCAACCATCCAAGATTTTTCCGATGGAAAATCCGCTCGCGTGTACGCGGCATTACAGGATTTCTTCTAAGATTGCCTTGTATTTGGCTCCATTAATCTTTCCATCAACTCTGACCAGCTTCCCTGTTCCTTCTGAAGAAAGGCATCCCCACAACAAGATGCTGCCACCACCATGTTTCACGGTGGGGATGGTGTGTTCAGGGTGATGTGCAGTGTTATTTTTCTGCCACACGTAGCATTTTGCTTTTAGACCAAAAAGTTCAATTTTGGTCTCATCTGACCAGAGCATCTTCTTCCACATGTTTGCTGTGTCCCCCACATGGCTTGTCGCAAACAGCAAAAGGGACTTCTTATGGCTTTCTTTCAACAATGGCTTTCTTCTTGCCACTCTTCCATAAAGGCCAGATTTGTGGAGTGCACGACTAATAGTTGTCCTGTGGACAGATTCTCCCACCTGAGCTGTGGCTCTCTGCAGCTCCTCCAGAGTTACCTCTTGGCTGCTTCTCTGATTAATGCTCTCCTTGCCCAGCCTTTCAGTTTAGAGGAACCGCCATGTCTTGGTAGGTTTGCAGTTGTGCCATACTCTTTCCATTTTTGGATGGTGCATTAAACAGTGCTCCGTGAAATGTTCAAGGTTTGTGATATTTATTTATAACTTAACCCTGCTTTAAACTTCTCCACAACTTTATCCCTGACCTGTCTGGTGTGTTCATTGGTCTTCATTATGCTGTTTGTTCACTAAGGCCCCTTTCACACCGGGGCGTTTTTCATGCGGTGCAGCGCTAAAAATAGCGCCTGTTCACCGCATGAAAAAATCCGGCCCCTTTAACTCCAGTGTGAAAGCCGGCGGGCTTTCACACTGGAGCGGTGCGCTAGCAGGACGACAAAAAAAGTCCTGCTAGCAGCATCTTTGGAGCGGGATAGGAGCGGTGTGTTCACCGCTCCTATACCGCTCCTTCCCATTGATTACAATGGGAGACCGCGGTAAAACCGCGGCAATACCGCGGTTACCGCGGCAATACCGCGGCTACGGCGGCGCTCTGCGGGGGGTGTTTAACCCTTTTTCGGCTGCTCGCGGGGGTAAAACCGCACCGCGAGCGGCCGAAAAACCGCGGTGAAAACGACGGTAAAGCAGCGCTAAATATAGCGCTGCTTTACCGTCACCGCGGCTCACCGCCCCAGTGTGAAAGGGGCCTAAGGTTCTCTAACAAATCTATGAGGGCTTCACAGAACAGCTGTATTTATACAGAGATTCAATTACACCCAGGTGGACTCTATTTACTAATTAGGTGACTAATTAGGTGACTGAAGATAATTGTTTCCACTAGATTTTAGTTAGGGGTATCAGAGTAATGGGGGCTGAATACAAATACACACCACATTTTTCAGATATTTATTTAAAATAAAAAATGTTGAAAACCATTTATCATTTTTCTTCCACTTCTCAATTATGTGCCACTTTGTGTTGGTCTAAAACATAAAATTTCCAATAAAATGCATTTATGTTTTTGGTTGTAACATGACAAAATGTGGAAAATGTCATAGGGTATGAATACTTTTTCAAGGCACTGTACCGGGGTCAGATTGGACAGGAGCCAATTAACCTACCTAATAAAAAAAATTGTGTATAATAATACTTGGCTATGTGTTTTACTTCAAATGACAGTTTGGGAGTAGGCAGTTACATTTAAAAAAAATATAATGTAAAATTGACAAGAGACACCAACATAGTTGTATCTTTGATCTTAAAAACTACGGAATAATTGTGTTGTGATAACTTGCCCAATATATATATATATATATATATATTCTTGATATCACTAGAAAAAAAAGCCTTTGAAAATGTGTTTGCAATAACTCCATCAGTATCACCAGCAAAGCAGATTCATTATTATCCCATTAAAGAAGAAGAGAATTGTGCGCTGCATTTCGAGATTTTATAGTTTGCCGCGTCACGAATGTTAATTCTCCATTACGAATGCTAGTTTACAAGACCGATCGCTTACGGCTCATCCTTGCTTCTGAGCATGCGTGTTTGTACTTTGGACTTTTATCCGACGGACTTGTGTACACACGCTCGGAAAATCCGACAACAGACATTTGTGTTAAAGTTTTAAAACCTGCTATCCAACATCGAAATAGAGGGGACTTTAAATGAAGCACCCAAAGGTGCCTCCATCCCGGTTAATGAATATAGACAAAAAGGAAGTTGGGACTTTAAATGAAGCACCTGAATAGTGGAGGTGAGTTACAATGTAAAATGTTTATTAAATAGCATTGATCCAAAGACATTAAACCATTGTTGATTTCATATATATACATAGAGTGTACATAGGGCCTGAACGTGATGAATAAAAGAATACATGCATAACAACACATGTTCCAAGAAGTAGATATGTAAATAAATATGTCCTGCCTAATGCCACTGGCAACATGCCCAGGTGCTGCCACATGCGCCCACGTGGTACATATGCATCTACCAGATGCTGTATAAACAATGTCATAGAGTCTAATGGTACTAAAAAGGTAAAATTGGTCAGTATAAAGTATCGCTGTGGCATCAGGTAAAGCTCGATGCGTTTCATGGGTAATTCCCATTCATCAGGAGCGGATGCGACAGACCTTCCTATGGAATATATATAAAAATATAATGAGCCATACTCAGAAAATTTATCAAAAATATTATTGTATGTATCAGTGGTTAACCAGCCACACTCACCAACCCAAACAGCAAATGCAGCGCGGGGGGCGGTGGCGCAGGGCCGGCCGAGAACATAACCCCACCGCGGGAGCATAATACAAGGAAGCAGCATCGGGCAGTGTGGGACGTGCAAGGTGTAACTCCATAAACCAGGAAATGGTGTATACTTCATGAAATGGGAATATCTGGGAACAAAATATTAAATATATGTTTAGATATAGCAATAATATGTTTTATATAATAATAGAATTATTTAATAGTGAACCCAGTGAACCCATGAGAAATAATAATAGTGAGGGTGGTGCCTCACAATGTACAAGAGCCTGTGTCTAATGGGGCTAGACAGTAATATAAAAATGTAGAAGACTTTAAAAGTACCAGGTAAGGGAAAAAACAAACAATTGTTTGGACTGAAAAACTAAACCACCAAAAAGAAGGGGGGGACAGGAAAGGGAATCTGAACCATAAAGAAGCTTACCTCAATGCTGCATCAAAGCGCTACCAGCAGATGGTTGTAGCTGGTGCGCAATACCCCCAGAGGGAGACTATTTAAATAGACAGCTCACTACAATGGGGAATGTATATATATATATATATGCCGCCAACACCACGTTGGTGAACCAATGGGGGAAGAAAAACCGCACATGAACCCTGTAACCACTCGGGAATGGCGCAGAAGTTCCCCCATAGGAATGCTATCCAACATTTGTCCGCGGAAAACCTGAAAACAATTGTCCGATGGAGCATACACATGGTTGGATTTTCCGTCAACAGCCTGTCATCACACAATTCCCGTCGGAAAAGCCTCATACACACGGATTGTTGGCCAACAGAGCATCAGACTTTTGTCAAAAGGGCGTGTGCCAGGATCTTGTCTTGCACACTAACGGTACACAATTGACGGCCAACAAACACAAACGTAGTGACGTACTACGTGGAATTTCAGCTCTTGAGCGCCACCCTATGGGCACCTTCTGCTAATGTCGTGTTTGATGAGCATTGATTCGGACACATGCGTGTTTGTAATTTGGACTTTTGTGTGACAGACTTGTGAACAGATGATACAAAAATCTGACAACAGACCGCTGTCCGCCAACAATTTACTAGCCTGCCATCCAACATTTGTTGGCCGAAAGTTGGACAACAACTGTCAGAAGGAGCGTACTAACAGTCAGCCAACAGTCTGTCATCACACAATCCCCTGCCAACAATCGGATCGTGTGTACGAGGTTTAAAGGTAATCCTGGAGTTCATCTTTAAAAACTCAGTTTACCTTCGTTCTTTTTCTGTGTAGTTGAGCCTGATTTTCCCTGTCTGTGCTTTATAATCCAGTAAAGTCTCCTCTTCATACATTCTGGATAATAGCAGACTGCAACAGCTCCCTTCTAGGTCAGCTCTCCTTTTATGTGTATCAAATCTGTATTTAATTTTGATAAGGCCATAAAAAAAAGAGAGTTTGTCTTTTCTCTGTGTCTCCGTCTCCCCAGACTAGCTCACCTCTGGTGAGATCAGACAAGCAAGTGATATTTGCAGTTTGCAATTTAACAATAAACTGATTCCAGGCAGCAGATGAAATGCCATTTAATGCACCTTGCCCAGGATGGGCTTGTATAATTTGCAGTAACCTTCACGGTGTGCGAGAATGTGCCGACGGAGGGACGATGGCGCTGAAATTCCAGGGTCTTGTTAAAATGTAGATTTAAAAATAAATCTCTGAGGCGCAGCGGTGGAAGAAGCAGGCAGCTCCCATGGAAGGCTAATGCCCATCTCCCCACCCTCAACCTTCCTTGGTTCACATCTACATTTTAACACTGCATCAGGGAGGAGAGTCAATGAAACGGTTGTAAGAGGCGATTTAGCTACAGGAAGGACAAAGAAAGTGACTTTATAGGAAGATTGATTACCACCAGTGAAAATGGTTGCAGATGAAAACTGCAAAGGAATCTGCTGGCAGTACAGCCAATAAAAACATGTGATTTGTAAGGATTGTAATTTATTGCATTTGCAATCATACCTCTAATATCTCTTCTGAAGATCTGTAGGAATGTATGGGTTTAACCTCTTCAGCCCCGGAAGATTTGGCTGCTGAATGACCAGGCCATTTTGGCGCTGCACCCAAACACAATTGACGTCCTTTTTTCCCCACAAATAGAGCTTTCTTTTGGTGGTTTTTGATCACCTCTGCCGTTTTAATTTTTTGCGCTATAAACCAAAAAAGAGCAACAATTTTGAAAAAACTCAATATTTTGTACTTTTTGCTTAAATAAATATCCCCATTTTTTTTTTTTAAAAAGCGATTTTTTTTTCTCAGTTTAGGTCGATATGCATTCTTCTACATATTTTTTGGTAATAAAAATCGCAAAAAGCGCATATTGATTGGTTTGCACAAAAATTATAACGGCTACAAAATAGGTGATAGATTTATAGCATTTTTATTATTATTATAATTTTTATTACTAGTAATGGCGGCGATCTCCGATTTTTATCGTGACTGTGACATTATGGCGGACACATGGGACACCTTTTGACACATTTTTGGGACCACTGGCACTTATACAGCGATCAGTGCTATAAAAATTTACTGATTACTGTAAAAATGTCACTGGCAGGGAAGGGGTTAACACTAGGGGGTCAACTGGGTTCCCTCTCTGTGCTCTAACTGAAGGGGGGATGGGACTGTCTAGGGGAGATGACAGAACGCTGTTCATACTTAGTATGAACACACAATCAGTCTCTTCTCCCCTCAGAGAACCGGGATCTGTGTGTTTACTATTCGGAAATTGGAAAATTCGGAAAATTCGGAAATTGGAAATTCAAAATTTCGGAAATTCGGAAATTCGAAATTCAGAAATTCGGAAATTCAAAATTCAGAAATTCGGAAATTTGAAGATCCGGAAATTTGAGAATTCAGAAATTCGAAAATTCGGAAATCCAAAAATATGAATGAAAATCCGGAAATCCGAAGATTCTAAAACCCTAAAACTCGAAAATCTGAAATAATAACTAACTAATAATAACTTAAGTATTACTAACTATTAAATTATAAGTATTGGAATTTCCTTTCAAATTTGGCTGTTAGTGAACATAACGAATTCAAATTTATCCAATGTTATGAATTATACGTAATAACAAATGCCATATCTAAACGGATGGAACATAGCGAATTAATAATAATAAATAACAATAATAATAAAAAAAATGTACTATTATTTATTATTATTTAGTTTCGTTCCATTTCTTTAGATGCGGCATTCTTTATTGTGGATAATTCGTAACTTCAGATAAATTTGTTATGTTCACTACCAGCCAAATTTGAAAGGAAATTCCAATACCTATAATTTAATAGTTAGTTATTATTAGTTAGCTAGCTTTGGATTTTTGGATTTTCGTTCTTTCTAATTTTCGGAGTTTCCTATAATTTTTTTGAATTTCTGAAAACAAAAAACGAAAAAAACAAAAACGAACACATTTTTTGGCAGTGCACATGTCTAGTGCGCCTCAACCATGTGCATTGCACATGGTTGTTGGTCAGTTCCAGAGCAGTCCTATGCACTTCAATGGGTCATGTTTGGTAGGCAGTAAATTCGACCCTTCCTGACTAATGACACCACAAAGCAACTCATTCACTCCCTGATTATTTCCTGCCTTGACTACTGCAACTCGCTCGTTAATGGCCTACCCTTAAGCAGGCTATCCCCCCTTTAATCTATTATGAATGCTGCTGCTCGACTAATACACCTCACTAATCGATCTGTGACTGCCGCCCCTCTTTGCCAATCCCTTCACTGGCTTCCCCTACCCCACCGTGTAAAATTCAAAATGCTAACCATAACATACAAAGCCATCCACAACATCGCCCCCATCTACATCACCAACCTCATCTGCAGATATCGCCCAAATCGTCCCCTCCGCTCCTCCCAGGACCTCCTGCTTTCTAGCTCCCTTGTTACCTCCTCCCACGATCGCCTTCAAGACTTCTCCAGAGCCTCTCCCATCCTCTGGAACTCCCTGCCCCAGTCTGTCTGATCAGACCCTACCCTGTCCACCTTTAGGAGATCGGCGAAAACTCATTTATTCAGGGAAGCCTATCCCACAAACACCTAACAATAATTGTCCACGAGACACCCCTATCAAATCCTTCTCTGCAGCTATTTCCTTTTGTACCACCACCCCCTCCCTTTAGAATGTAAGCTCTACGAGCAGGGCCCCCCTGTACCTTTTGTATTGAACTGTACTGTAAATGTGTTGTCCCCCCTATACATTGTAAAGCGCTGCGTAAACTGTTGGCGCTATATAAATCGTGTATAATAATAATATAATAATAATAAGTGGGCCTGGATGTCCTCAGCACATAGTATTCAGTTGCAAGTGCCCCATGGGTTTGCCAGGAGCCCTTCAGACCCATTTGTAGGGGTCATACGTTAATTAACGTCATGATTGCAGGTTCAGGATAGATTTTACCAATACTGGAGACACAGAGTATACAGTGGTCCTGGATGTCCTAAAGGTAGGCATATAGCATATAGCTGCAAGTGCCCCATAGGTTTCCCAGGACCCCTCTAGACCCCCTTTTCACGTGTCATCTTTACTAAACTGTTTAGTAACTTGTATGGATGGAAGTGGCATGGCTGGTATCCCTGGAGTTGTCGTTTTAAACTTTTTTGCCATCTTTTGTGAATGTTTACATATTATTTATTTGTGTGCAAATTTTCAATAAAGCTTATCTTAGGAGTACTCCACTGTGTGTTTCCACCTCTCTTCTTGAGGATATCTTTCCTCACCATCTGTCCGTGCTGAACCCCTTCCCCCAGTACAGCCCTATTTGCACAGACTGACCCCCCAGCACAGACTGATACTCCAGCACAGACCCCTTCCGCAGAGACCAACCCCCTCCCCAAAGCAGACCAATCCCCCAGCACAGATCGACCCCCCAACAAAGACTGACACCCCGCAGCACAGATGGAGCCCTCCAGTAAAAACCCCACAGTACAGAAACACCTCCCCTCAGTACAGACTGACCCCTCTAACATTTCTAAACCCCCACCTCCCAGTTCAGACTCCTCAGAACAGACACCCCTCCTGCCCAGATCAGATTCCTTAGCACAGAACCTCCCTCTTCCTCCCCTGTAGAAACATACCCCATCCCCTAAAGTACAGAACTCTAAAAACAGACACCCCTCCTGCCTGCACTCACTCACCAGATGATATACAGCAGGACCTCAGAGTGCGGGGAAGTCTGGAGTAGAGAAACAGAGTGATGGGAGGAGTAGGGAAGGAGACTTCCTGTCACACTGAGCTCCCGCTGTCACTGAAGCAGCAGGCGCAGAGTTGCTGGAGGTGCTGTTGCTGCCTGATAGTTTTATGTGTTGTATGGCGCTGCAGGGTAGCACTGTGCAACACAAAAAATAAATGTCAGGAGGCCACAACACCCCCAGTGAGTCAACACCCTTTGTACGCCACTGTTCACTAGTCATGTGAAGTGTAAAGAGAAAATGTTCTTCTTAGCCCTATGCCAACCATAAAGGCTGGTAGCTTACTGAGGGAACATGAAGAGCAAGGGAGGGGGGCTAGCTAAGGACTAAGAAAACTAGCAACAGAATGCAGGGAAGCTGGATTAAACCATTAACAAATATAAAAAGAAAAGTTGTAATTACACTAAATTGCCACTACATGTCAGCATCAAGACATTTATACATACATAATGAAATCCACAGCTACAGTAATGGATACATGATAAGTGTACCAGAACAGGGCCTTGCATGAAAATGCAGTCACTGGGCCTTCACATAGAATGTCGGGAAATCTGAAAATCCCAAATCCTAAGAGAATGCCATCCTGCACAGGATTTTGAAACCTCAGCTTTACCAGGATTCTCTGTTGAGTGACGTTACTGTTTTGTGATGTAATATACTGCTGCTTACCAGTCCTCAAATGTGGTGGATGCATTTGTTTTTCTTTCACTTTTAGGCTTCTTGTACAAAGGGGCAATTCTCACTCGCCAAACTATATCTATGGACAAACAGCAATGTCACAGTAGGACAGGAAATGTAAAAGAACTACAACCCCCCCCCCCCCCCAATTTACATAACATGGAGTGGAGGGGTTGTGTATTCCACAAAGAGATCTGGGAACAATGCTAACTGATAGCCATGCAGCAGAGGTATATGGGAAGTTAAGAGCTCACAAGATTTGTGGTAGGATGAACAGGTATTTTTGCACGTATTAAACAGGTTTCACAAAACCTTAAAAAACTATATACAGTACCTAAAAGGCCAAAAAGGAACAAGTTAAGAGAAGGTCATTGTTTGGGTTTGCATACACTTTTATCTCACGTCTATGGAACGCCTTACCTTCATTTTACACTACATTTTGTCTGCTCTTTGCCTGATTTATTATTAGATCATTGGGGAGATACCACTGCTTGACAACTGAGCTTAGATGTGCCCAGGAAGTGGAGGAAAATCCAGGATCCTAGGAATGAGGCCCTCTCTGGGAAACTGATCTTTTGAGCAGATGACAGATATTAAACCTTTGGGCTTCGACCCAAAAATGCCATAATCCAATTTAAATACATTTCCCCTTTATCTCCCTTTAAGGCCATGTACGTATAGACCATTGCGTTATTTCATCATGAGCCACACTGTAATGTTTCCTTTAACAACCAAGTTTAGAACAAAGCCTAACAGCACAGAACAAAACAAATTAAACCTCAAGTAGCTTGAAGACGGGAAGTTCCATTATCGGAATCTGTAGGCAGCCTTAGGTCAGTCTATTTATAACTTCTTCATTTGTCCCCACTAATTTCCAATAGAATGCTTCTGTGTGGAGAGGTTGCTATTCCAGAGTGGGTGCCCATGCTGGCATGTACAAAAAAAGGGATTAATGATTATGTTTTCACGTAAACAACTTCAAAGACCTCCGTCTTAGTAAAATTACTGGAATATTTGAAGGCTGGATCATTTTAACTAAATCTATACCACTAAGTTGTGCCTTTTTGGCAGCTATAAATGGCAATTCCACAAGGACTAGAAAGTTTAAAGGGAACTTAACTGGACAGGAATTTTAAAGCCGCCTTTGAAGATTTAAAGACGCAGCCTGTCACCCTGGTCCTCACTTCACTGCCTAGTGCAGGGCTGAGCAACTGTGACCCTCCATCATGGTCAAGTTGCATCATTCCTCTACCTCTGGCAGTCATGCATGTAACTGTCATTTTTGCAATGCCTCATGGGACATGTAGTTCTACAACAGCTGGAGGGCCACAGTTGCCCAACTGTAGTGATCTAGTGAGTCACAAATCTGGAACAAGCATACAGGACAGGATTTTGGATTTCAGTGGATGCATTCTTTCTTGGGGGTCAGTGGCTTTCTTGGTAATTAAAGCCGAACTCAAACCAATTTTTTTTTTTTATTGTATTTTTACAGATTTTTTAATTTTTAACAAAGGCCCATTTTTAGAAAGTAGTGTACATCATTCCAGTAGGTATACATTGTTGGTTACATCAAACCAATATACAGTAAATGTACATGAGGCAATGATCACTGTGTCAACAGTTGGGTTACTATGAAGCAAGCCCATTGGGGTCTTGACAGTTGGATATAAAAGTTCCTCAGTTCCCATAGCTGTTACCACAAATAACGTTCTAGGAACATTTTCCTAGGTAAACAACATGTAAATAAAGAAAGTAAGGGAAAGAAACAATTGAGAAAGAAGGAAAGGTTCAAGAACAGAATTAAACAATAGGGAAAGACGGAAACGCTCAAAAGCAGAATGAAATCTTTTAAGCTAGTAGTCAACAAAATATGCATAATGTCACAAACTAAGTTAGGAGGGGTAGGAAGACCATAGGCTAAATGGTCCATGGGGCCTACACTGTATTTGAAGGAACATGACTAGTATAGCTCAAATTCGGGATGTGCAATTTTCAAGACTTCAAACCTCTATAATACTATTAAGTAAGTCCATCTGGAGTGGGACTGTAGTTTTTCTCCACTTAATAAACATCTGCCTTCTAGTAGCTGTGAGAATGTGTGCTGATAGTGTAGTGGGATGCCCCTTTGTCCAGATGGGACAGCAGTGACTGGGCAAGTGAGCTGTCCCCAGGTGCTGGGTCCTCCCCTGTTAAGTCTGGTGCGCGGGCAACCAGCAGTGAGCACAAGAGCACGCAGCATCTTTCCAAGCCCCAGTCACTGGAGAGGACTCTGTTACAGTCCATTTTCAGAAGCAGTCCATGAAGTGGGTTGGCCTTATCTGCAGCCACCAGAACCTCCTGACCAAAGCAAGTAGAAAGCAGTGCCAGCAAGAAGTTTGTGCCAGAAGGAGGTCCACTCAGCTGACAGTCTGATGAAAGAACGATTACTATCTTGGACATGTGAGAAACTTTCATCCTCTATCCTATTTGAATATTGAACTCACTACATGCTGCTGCCACCTAGTGGACATTAGTTGAATGGCAGTATAATTGTGATATGCTTTTTCTTCACAGTTCATATTAATGTTCTGTACTGTATACCGTGTTCACAGAACTCCAGTACAATTTATGTTGAAGTTCATTGTTAAGTAAAATAGTGTTGCATATCACCTCTGTCTGATCATTTGGCTGAGACCGTTACACTACACTTGGCGTCACGAACAGGATCAGCCATGTCAGACAGTGATGAGGAGAGCAGCACAATGGCAGCGCCAGTCAGCAGTGGCACTGAGGGAGCTAAACAGTCTGCCATAGCTTCTCTATTGCTGGCAGGATTGCTACCACAACAGCTGCCTAAGTACACAGGACCAGATCAGGACTTAGATGATTGGATTAGAAGATTGCGGGGCTTGATCCGGTCATATGGGGTCCCACCTGCACAACAGGCAGACCTGGCCATTAATGCCCTTGAAGGGGAAGCAAGGAAGTTGATCCTACACCTTCCAGCAGAGGACCAGGACTCTCTAGACAAGATAATCAGCCGCTTGGAAGCAGTGTACACCCAGACGGTTGCATTAGGGGATCTTAGAGCTCGCTTTATCAGTAGAAGGCAGAGAGTGGGAGAATCCATTCCACAGTACGCCCTGGAACTGCAGGATATAGCAGCCGAGAGCAGGACGTGCTGGCTGGAGTGATACAGATGGGTGGCTGAAGGATCAGTTTGTGGATGGGCTTCTGTCTGACAAAGTTAGGGAAAAGTTACAGGAAAAGGACAGAAGTAACCCAAACTTAAAATTCCACGAAATTCTAGAAGCAGCTATCCTATATTCAGAACCCAGACGTGCCAGTACGGATGTCCTCATGGCCAGCACAGGTGATAAACCATGTAAACCGCCACAAACTGAACACACAGCTCCGTGGGAGGTGGCCATCCACAAGCTGACGGAAGGAATGGCCCAGCTCCAGACAGAACTTGCCACACTGAGACGTGAGCGAGACAATCCAAGAGGACCAAGGGAGCACACCCCTTCATGGAGAAACCGATCTCCGCCCCGCAGACGATCAAGACGGGAGAGGTCACCCTCTCCATGTTGGGGCTGTCGACAAAAGGGTCATCGCTTGAGGGACTGTCCTGATCGAATACCGAGGGAGCCTTTAAACTCAGAGCGCCCCGCCGCTAAGAGTCAAGCAGTGGGGCGGCCCAGCAAAACGACTCCCCCATCACACGCGGAGGACGTGGTGGTCGATTGCCCTGTGGTACACGGGTACTTCGATGGCCAAGAGGTCGAATGTCTCTTCGACACTGGGTCCCAAGTTACCATTCTGCCAGAACCTTTGTTCCAGCGATACTTCCCAAAGAAGAAAATGAGTCAGGATACCCCCTGGATCTCACTGACAGCTGCCAACGAACTTCCTATAGAAGTGTCCGGGATTACCTGGATGAAAGTAGAACTGTGGGGACAGGACCTTGGCCAAAAAGGTGTTGTGGTTACACGAGCATCCGGAAAAGGACGGCCGCAGGTGATATTGGGCATGAATATCATCCAGGGGCTGAGGCCTGAGCTGTTAAAACAATGTCCTACACACCTGGGACCACCTAAAGAAGTTAGAAAGCTGCTCCTTACCTTGGCAGCCCTAAAGGACTCTGACTCAAGTTTTGCAAACATTAATGAAAAGGCCGGTGTTGTGAGGGTTCCTTTTGGGACAGAGATTGTAATACCTCCCTGCAAAGAACTTATACTTCCCATGAATGTTGGATCATGCCATAGACTACAGGGCATCCCAGTGCTAGTGGAACCCTTACCCTCAGATATGGCCCCGTTTGTTGCTAGAACTCTCACAGTAGTTCGCCAAGGCACCGTGCTAGTTAGGATGCGGAACAGCAAGACTATTCCACTTCACCTGCCCCCGGGGACACCAGTGGCGGAACTGGCCCTGATTACAGGTGTGATTTCTCCCAAAGTGGACCACATAGAGCTCCAGAAATTTCACGGACGACGCTATGTAGCTAAAGTGAATGTTGCCAAAAGTTCAGCAGGGGCAGACCCAGCATGGGTAGGAGAACAGATACTTCCACTTCTACAGCTGTCCATTGAGGAACTCACACCCCCTCAGGTAGAAGCAGTAAGGCAACTGGTAGATAAGTGGTCGGAGGCGTTTTCCAAGGGGGATTTTGACCTGGGCTGTAGCAATGGGATTGAACATGAGATCTCAACAGGAGGGAATCCACCCATCCGGGATCGCTACAGAAGCATACCCCCCCACCTTTATCAGGAAGTTAAGCAGATGTTGGAACAGATGATGCAGCAAGGCGTAATTGAAGACAGCAACAGCCCATGGGCAGCTCCCGTTGTATTAGTGCGGAAAAAGGATGGCACCCTCCGCTTCTGTGTAGATTATAGACGGTTGAATGCTGTCACTACAAGAGACGCCTATCCACTGCCGCGGATTGAAGAGTCCCTAACTGCTCTAGGGAAAGCC
This sequence comes from Lithobates sylvaticus, assembly GCA_028564925.1. Taxonomy (NCBI): domain Eukaryota; kingdom Metazoa; phylum Chordata; class Amphibia; order Anura; family Ranidae; genus Lithobates; species Lithobates sylvaticus. The sequence goes on along the minus strand of CM053029.1, from coordinate 184,713,984 downwards.
AAGTACTTTTCAACACTTGACCTCGCCAGTGGATATTGGCAGATCCCTGTGGCCAAAGCAGATCGACCAAAAACTGCTTTCATCACCCCTATGGGACTATGGCAGTTCAAGAGAATGCCTTTCGGGCTAAACAATGCACCTGCTACCTTCCAAAGAACAATGGAGCATTGTCTTGGGGATATGAACTTGGATAGCATCCTGATTTATCTTGATGATATAGTGGTGTTCTCTGCCACCTTTGAGGAACACCTCGCTCACCTCGATGCTGTTCTAGCCCGGCTACATCAGTATGGGCTGAAGCTTAAGCCAAAAAAATGCCACCTGTTCAAAAGTGAGATTGAATATTTGGGACATGTCATTTCAAAACATGGTGTGCTCCCCAACCCAGAGAAAATCAAGGTAATACAAGAATGGAAGGCACCATCGACCGCGACTGAGGTTAGAACCTTCCTAGGGTTAGCGGGGCACTATCGACGTTTCATCAAGCACTACGCCCATCACGCTGCTCCAATCCAGAAATTACTACATGGAGTAGACCAGAAAGGAGGTCACAAGAGGGTGGAATGGGGACTGGAACAACAAGAGGCATTTGACTTCTTAAAGCAACGGTTGGTGACAGCCCCTGTATTGGCCTTTGCTGATTTCTCCCTTCCCTTTCGGTTACAAACTGATGCCAGTAACCAGGGCCTGGGGGCCGTGCTCTCACAAATGCAAGATGGTAAGGAACGGGTTATAGCTTATGCCAGCCGCAGCCTTCATCCAACCGAGAGAAACCCTGCAAACTACAGCTCCTTCAAGTTGGAACTGTTAGCGCTGGTGTGGGCCGTCACAGAACGTTTCGCAGAATATCTCACAGGGTCTAAGTTTGAAGTCTGGACGGACAATAACCCCTTAGTACATCTCCAGACATCCAAACTTGGCGCTCTGGAACAAAGATGGGCAGCACGTCTAGCAAAGTTTGACTTTTCCCTGCATTACCACCCGGGAAGGGGCAACCATGTGGCTGATGCCCTATCACGGTACCCTTCAGCACAACCACAGCGAGATGTGGATGAAGAGGCAGAAGAAGAAGAAATTCCACCCTTAATGGGGGCTAGATCTAAGAGTAGACTACGGGTGGACCTTATCCAGGTATTGGAAGATCATAACTGGGCAGAAACACAGAAGGATGACCCGGTGATTGCCCCAGTAATAGAGGCAATGCAGTTACGGCGCTGGCCCAGTAGAAGTGAAAGATCAAAACTGCTACCGGAAACACAAAAACTGCTGAACGAATGGTCACGCCTCCTCTTGAGAAACGGCATATTGTATCGCAGAATAATGTTCCCCCATGACTCTTCGGTAACCTGGCAGGTCGTACTGTCGCGGGCAAGAGCTCGACCAGTGGCAGAAAGGATCCATGTAGAAGGAGGACATTGGGGAGTCCACAAAACATTCGCCTGGTTCAAAAGGCAAGCCATGTGTGTGGGGCTGTTCCAGTTGATTGATCAGATATGTCGGCACTGTGCGGTATGCTCCGTGACCAAGGGGGCTGAGGTCCAGGTGCCTCCCATGACTTGGAACACGTCTGCCCCATTGGAAGTATTGACAGTTGACTTCCTCACCCTCGACATGGCAGAAGCTGGACATCGCCATGTCCTTGTTATGGTGGACCACTTTACCAAGTTTGCAGTAGCTGTACCAACTCGTGACCAGACTGCAAAAACTGCAGCTCAAGCAGTGTGGAAACACTTCTGTCTCCCTTATGGTTGCCCTCAGAAGATACATTCAGATCAAGGGCCCTGCTTTGAAAGTGAGTTCTTCCAGGAGTGGTGTCGCTCATTAGGTGTCAAGAAGATGCATACGACCCCATATCACCCACAGGGTAACGGAGCCTGCGAGAGGTTTAATCGTACCCTGATACAACTGTTGAGAGGGCTGGCCCGTGAGAAACGAACCAGATGGACCCATTACTTGGCTGAAGTGGTTTGGAAGTATAATCATACTGTGCACTCAGCGACAGCTCGCTCTCCTTACCATGTGATGTTTGGTCGTACTCTTGGGGGACCCACAGATCTATGGGGTGTCGTCCCCACCGAAGAACTGGAGTATACTCCAGCAACCTGGATTCGAGAGTGGAAGCGACGCCTGTCAGAAGTCCAACAGTTTGTAAAGGAGCGAACTTGGGTGGAACAAGAAGAGTCAGGAACGGAGGTCTATGACCTGAAACCTGGAGATAGGGTCTTGATCAGGCGCAAAGGTGCACATCAGCAGGGCAAGCTACAAACTCCATGGGAGGAAGTGCCCGGAGTTGTGCTACCAATTCCAGGAGTGCCAGTCTATGATGTCCAGAAGGGAAGTACACAAGACAGGCCGAGGCGGCTACACCGCAGGCTCCTTAAACCCATTAGGAATTACGTAGAGATGCCTGAGAGCTTATCTAGAGAGCCGGAAGAACAGGTTTCCGAGCCACACGTAGCAGCCCCAGCAGAGAATCAGTGGTGGCTACTCTCTGTTCCCTCACTGCCGCCTCCAAATCTCCCAGGAGAGATTACATATACAGACAATGCCATGCAGCCCAATGATTGCCCAGCTCGGATTCCTACTCCTGCTGTGGAGCCCTCTGACCCACTGTCCACGGAGATGCCTGAAGGTGAAGATGTACCTTTGGCCTCTCCTGAAGAAGAGCCTGAACCTCAACCCTTGAGATGCTCCCAGAGACACAACTTTGGGAAACCGCCTGAACGCTTTGCACAGGAGGACTTTGTATGGTCGGTAAACTTGCCTGGAATCGCAAGTTCAAGTGGGGTGGAGTGTAGTGGGATGCCCCTTTGTCCAGATTCTGGTGCAGGTCCCTTTAACTCAACTCCCCACAATCCTCTGAGCTCCTGGATCCGCCCGGGGGATATAAATGTCAGCTCCACCCAGCTTCCTGTGCTCAGAGAGATCCTGCCTGATGGGACAGCAGTGACTGGGCAAGTGAGCTGTCCCCAGGTGCTGGGTCCTCCCCTGTTAAGTCTGGTGCGCGGGCCACCAGCAGTGAGCACAAGAGCACGCAGCATCTTTCCAAGCCCCAGTCACTGGAGAGGACTCTGTTACAGTCCATTTTCAGAAGCTGTCCATGAAGTGGGTTGGCCTTATCTGCAGCCACCAGAACCTCCTGACCAAAGCAAGTAGAAAGCAGTGCCAGCAAGAAGTTTGTGCCAGAAGGAGGTCCACTCAGCTGACAGTCTGATGAAAGAACGATTACTATCTTGGACATGTGAGAAACTTTCATCCTCTATCCTATTTGAATATTGAACTCACTACATGCTGCTGCCACCTAGTGGACATTAGTTGAATGGCAGTATAATTGTGATATGCTTTTTCTTCACAGTTCATATTAATGTTCTGTACTGTATACCGTGTTCACAGAACTCCAGTACAATTTATGTTGAAGTTCATTGTTAAGTAAAATAGTGTTGCATATCACCTCTGTCTGATCATTTGGCTGAGACCGTTACACTACAATAATTTCTTGGAGTTCTCGGTATGTCTAGAAAAGGGAGGCAGAAAAGGTAATGGATACACCCTTGTAGAAGGTTGTCAACCCTGTCCTAATAAGTTTTTATCAAGGGAAATCACCAGAAAGTCTGATAAAGTGTACCCAATGACTGTCCACATCACCAAGAAACCGTTTTGTATGTTTGTTAAGCAATTAGAAAGGTGCTGAGGCAAGGTCTTATGATACCCAAGATAAGGCCAAAGCCCCCCCCCCCCCCCATGTTGTACTTGAACTTCCCCAACATCAAAGGTTGCAAGCCCTACCCTTTTTGCACCCTCCTCCTGTTGAGGCACCCAAGGTGCCCACCTCTTCCGCAGGCACGGAGAGCCATATCTGCCAGGGAACACAGTGATCATTGCTAGTGACTATAGCATTTCTAGCGGCAATAATCACATGTAAAAATCTGATGTTGGTTGTACCCAAGTCCATGGATCAACTTGGGCACAATCAGCCTTGCCCATAGATGGTTCGAATCTCGGCCAGTCCCTTCTACACTGGCCAAGATTCCAACTACCTATGGCCAGCTTATGTGTTGTTGACTAGAGCACTGTGCAGGGGGGTGTCGGACTGCTGGAGAGCCTGACTACCGCACTTTGTCAGACACACTTCATTGCACACTGCTCCAATTAACAACATTCTTACTCCCTAAACAGCATTGTTTTGAGGATCACTGTGCAGGGGGAACACTCTGTGTGAGAGCAGCGGTTAAAAAACACCAGTGTTGTCAACACAGGGCAGCTTAATAGAATTTAAAAGTACTTTTAACACAATATACAAAAAAAACACATTCATTACCTGTTGTGCACTATCACTGCACACAATTATTTTTTTTTTAAATGACTTTAATTGGGCTTTAAGCCAGGATTGGCATACTTTGTTCCAGCCAGAGTTTGAACATCCTTCCTCAGATGTCCACATCACTATCTGTGCGATACAGACATTTCCTATTGGCTGTCCAGCAATGGTGTCATATTAAGATCTAGAAGACTGAAGAGCCAATGATGTTATGGCGATTGGGGATTGCTTGGCACAGACTCTTGACAAGTTGATGAGGGTCCGGCAAGGGACATGGATGGTGAAATCAGTTAAAAACATCTTTAGGCTGGGTTTACACTGGTGCAAATTGTATGTGGATTTCTCTGCATTCAATTCGCTTGTCAGGAGACGGTGACTGGCTCTCAATGGAGCTGGTTCACACAGCTCCGGGGCATCTGTGTTTTGCAGAAGAGTCCTGTGTGTCTTCTGGTCCATTTCAGGTCCGAATTCAGGCAAACATTTGGGCCTGATTCGCCATCGAAATGAAGAACAGGGATGCACTGGACCCCTGTGAGACGCTCCGCACAGCAATATGAACCCAGCCTTAAATGTATATTAAAAAAAGGCAGTGAACTGGTGGAGGGTCATTCTTTTCTCAGAGATGGGCTTTACAACTACGTTAGAAATCCTCACAGGTGTCCTTTCCAGGTCACTGACCTGGCTGCATGCCTGTTCCGGGTCTCTCTTCTACTTTCTTTAATCATGTCACCATATCTATATCATAACAGGGATAGGGTGGAAATAGTTGGTCAGACCTCACTGAGAAAGACAGATGAAACGGGGGGGGGGGGGGGGGGGGGGGGGGGGGTTAGGACACACGGAGTCGGGGGGTTGTTTTTTTTTTTTTTTCTTGCACTAGACCCCCTGTGGGTTTTTTTCCTTGCACGTTGTTTTTTCATATAAGTATACACATAAGTATAAGTCACTTCCTTTTTTTCTCCAGCAGATGTATTGAACTGAACTCTGGGATTGAGAATTATAAGAATGATAAGCCCCCCGCCCGCAGACCCCGACAACCAACGGCCAGGGTTGTCGGGAAGAGGCCCTTGTCCTCATCAACATGTGGAAAAGGTGCTTTAGGGTGGGGGGGCCGCAGGGCCCCCCTTCCCCAAAGCACCCCCCCATGTTGAGGGCACGTGGCCTGGTACGGCTCAGGAGGGGGGGCACTCGCTCGTCCCCACCCCCTTTCCTGACCGGCCAGGCTGCATGCTCGGATAAGGGTCTGGTATGGACTTTGGGGGGACCCCCATGCCGTCTTTTCGGCGTAGGGGTTCCCCTTTAAATCCGTACCAGGCGACAGGGCTAGCAAGGTGTCAATCTCACCGATGGAGGCGGCGACATTGACTTACTTCGCTAGTCCCGTCTACCTGGAGTCACGTTCAAAATGAACGAACTTTACTCCGTGTGTGTGCCAAAAGCTAGTCCACCTGTACATACTGCCCCTATCATACCCACCACACTCCTCTCTTGTACATACTGCCCCATCATCCCTCCGCACTCCTCTGCTGTACATACTGCCCCCATCATACCCTCCACACTCCTCTCCTGTACATACTGCCCCATCATACCCTCCCCACTCCTCTCTTGTACATAATGCCCCATCATCCCTCCGCACTCCTCTCCTGTACATACTGCCCCCATCATACCCTCCACACTCCTCTCCTGTACATACTGTCCCCATCATACCCTCTGCACTCCTCCCCTGTACATACTGCCCCCCTCATCCCCTCCATACTCCTCTCCTGTAAGTACTGCCCCCATCATACCCTCCGCACTCCTCTCCTGTACATACTGCCCCAATCATACCCACCACATTCCTCACCTGTACATACTGCCCCCATCATACCCACCACACTCCTCTCCTGTACATACTGCCCCCATCATACCCACCACACTCCTCTCCTGTACATACTGCCCTCATCATCCCCTCCACACTCCTCTCCTGTACATACTGCCTCCACCATCCCCTCCTCACTCCTCTCCTGTACATACTGCCCCTATCATACCCACCACACTGCTCTCTTGTACATACTGCCCCCATCATCCCTCCGCACTCCTCTCCTGTACATACTGCCCCCATCATACCCTCCACACTCCTCTCCTGTACATACTGCCCCCATCATACCCTCCACACTCCTCTCTTGTACATACTGCCCCATCATCCCTCCGCATTCCTCTCCTGTACATACTGCCCCCATCATACCCTCCACACTCCTCTCCTGTACATACTGTCCCCATCATACCCTCCGCACTCCTCCCCTGTACATACTGCCCCCCACATCCCCTCCATACTCCTCTCCTGTAAGTACTGCCCCCATCATACCCTCCGCACTCCTCTCCTGTACATACTGCCCCCATCATACCCACCACAGTCCTCACCTGTACATACTGCCCCCATCATACCCACCACAGTCCTCACCTGTACATACTGCCCCCATCATACCCACCACACTCCTCTCCTGTATATACTGCTCCCATCATACCCACCACAGTCCTCTCCTGTACATACTGCCCCCATCATACCCACCACAGTCCTCTCCTATACATAGTGCCCCATCATACCCTTCACACTCCTCTCCTGTACCTTCTTTCCCCATCATACCCTCCACACTCCTCTCCTGTAAGTACTGCCCCATCATACCAACTACACTCCTCTCCTGTACATACTGCCCCCATCATACCCACCACACTCCTCTCCTGTACATACTGCCCCAATCATACCCACCACAGTCCTCTCCTGTACATACTGCCCCCATCATACTCTCTGCACTCCTCTCCTTCAGAATTAGATATAAAGGGGGACAAACCCTGTGCATTCAGATGTAAAAGGGGAATTATGTTGACTCGGATGTAAAGGGAAACTCCTGTAATTAACTCTATATGATTAGAAATTTTATTTAATCACAAAATTGCTGTGCATTGCTTTGTACAGAGGTAATACATTTAATGTACTACAAAAAAAAAAAATTGGCGTGCGCTGCTGAAGTGTTCGGGTTTGGCTTGACGCAAAGGTGGCAACCCTATTTAGAAGGGAAATCGAAGGAAAGGGTAAGGGAACCAACAATGCACTAGCTTAAAGGAACCTATTTAGAAAATAAAAAACAAACCTTTACAACCCCTTTAATGACCAGACAAATGGCTATTGGTGGATAACAAAGACAGAACAGTACATAAGGGCTCCAGGGCATGTATAGAAAGCAGCAGTGTTGTAACCAAGGACCATCTAGGTAAATGAGTTTTACTGACATTGTACTAATTACAAGCAGGCAGAGATCATATTTGGAATTTTGATTTGGGTAAACATACCCATACTGTAGATATAGAACAGAGCTCAGAATGTCCACCTGTGATTGTTTGTAATAGCAATTGTGGTTTAAATCTCCACCTTTAGAACATCCCCCCTTGGCCCCCTTTCCTTACTTGAGGGGGTGGGGGCAACTATTTTTTAGAAGTGTACATACCTTAAGGTCCCATTTACATTTTTGCAGTGAGCTCAAATGATTGGGCTGTCAATGCACCAAAATATCCCAAAAATCTCTTATGCCACAATCTTTGTAACACAATGCATATGTATTGCCTTGTGCCATTCAAAATGATTGGCACCACAATGCATCATATAATATGTTTGTTGCTAAGCGCAGGCCGCCCCCTTCCCCAAAGCACCCCCCCCCCCATGTTGAGGGCATGCAGCCTGGTACTGTTCATGAGGGGGGCTCTCGCTCGTCCCCACCCCCTTTCCTGACCGGCGGGGCTGCGTGCTCGGAAAAGGGTCTGGTATGGACTTTGGGGGGACCCCCACGCCGTTTTTGTGGCGTAGGGGGTTCCCCTTAACCACTAGCTGACCGCCCACTGTCAAATGACGGCGGGACGGTGCAGCTACTGTGGCGGGCCGCCGTCATATGACGTCGTCTACAATTTGGCCACTGGAGGGCGCGCGCGCGCCGCGGGAGGCGGGCGCGCCCGCCGCGTAGCTGGGGCCCCGGTGCGCGTGCCCGGCGGTCGCGATGACCGCCAGGCACCCGCGATTGCCCGGTAATCGAGCAGGACGTGGATCTGTGTGTGTAATCCACGTCCTGTCAGAGGAGAGGAGACCGATGGTGTGTCCCTTGTACATAGGAACACCGATCGGTCTCCTCCCCCAGTCAGTCCCCTCCCCCCACAGTAATAATCACCAAGATAGGGTACACATTAACCCCTGCAGCGCCCCCTAGCGTTAACCCCTTCCCTGCCAGTCACATTTATACAGTAATCAATGTTTTTATAGCACGGATCGCTGTATAAATGTGAATGGTCCCAAAAATGAGTCAAAAGTGTCCGAAGTGTCCGCCGCAATGTCGCAGTCACGATGAAAATCGCAAATCGCCGCCATTACTAAAAAAAAAATAATAATAAAAATGCTATAAATCTATCCCCTGTTTTGTAGACGCCATAACTTTTGCGCAAACCAATCAATATACGCTTATTGCGATTTTTTTTACCAAAAATATGTAGAAGAATACTTATCGGCCTAAACTGAGGAAAAAATTTGTTTAAAAAAAAAAAAAAAATTGGATATTTATTATAATAAAAAGTAAAAAATATTATGTTTTTTCAAAACTTGTCCCTCTTCTTTTGTTTATAGCGCAAGAAATAAAAAACGCAGAGGTGATCAAATACCACCAAAATAAAGCTCTGTGGGGAAAAAATGATAAAAATTTTATTTGGGTACAGCGTTGCATGACCGCGCAATTGTCATTCAAAATGCGACGGCGCTGAAAAATGGCTTGGTCAGGAAGGAGGTGTTCGTGGCTGGTAGGCAAGTGGTTAAAATCCATACCAGGCACCGGCTCCCGCGACGGGGCTCGCAAGGTGTCAATCTCGCCGATAAAAGTGGCGAGATTGACTTCCTTTTCTAGTACCTGGAGTCACGTTCAAAATGAACGGACTTTAGTCCTTGTGTGGGCAAGTCCGTTCATTCGGAAGTCCATCGTAACTCTGTCGAAAGTCCGTCAGACCTAGTCTGCGGGAAAGTCAGTTCGTGTGTGCGCAAGTCCGCTCATTCGGAAAGTCCGTTGGAACTCCGCCGAAAGTCTGTTGGACCTAGTCTGCTGAAAGTCCGGTCGTGTGTACACGGCATAAGCCCTCCATTCCTCAGTGATCACTCCATTCAGAGTAGTGGTTACAATTTTTTTAATAATTTTTTGATTCTGGTTTTAGTAAATCAGGAAATTAATGTTTCTTTCTGGTAGTCACTGTGGAGTTGATTTACTAAAACTGAAGAGTGCAAAATCTGGTGCATTTCTGCATAGAAACCAATAAACTTCCAGGTTTTATTGTCAAAGCTTAACTGAACCATCTAGAAGCTGAAGGGTTACTATGCACAGCTGCACCAGATTTTGCAATATCCAGTTATAGTAAATCAACCCCACAGTGCAGAAGAAAGTTGACCAGAGGCAAAAATGTTTGTTATCCTTAATTATGCTACTTGCAAACTGTCTGGTGCCACCTAGAGACAAGATATAGAAAGACAGGCGTATGCATAGAATAGTTAAAAGAGATTCGATCACCAACTTAAAAAATTTAAGGTAGACCCCCTTTGAGAGCCTCTGTAGAGCCAGACCCATTCCCGGGCCCAATATCGTTGCTATAGTCATCTATAATTTCTGCAAAAAAGCCTCAGTTGAGACCCTATCATCTCCAATGGGAAAAAGAACTGGGGAGGCAGTTAGATCCAGAGGACTGTCAGATTATGACTATAGCTCTTTCCAAGTGTTCGAGAATTTTATTATATTAGGGAATGCCTAAAAAGTGTTGTATAGGTGGTATTATATGCCGGCTAGACTGTCTCGTTTTATCCCAACTTACTCTCACCTTTGCTTTCGGGGATGTTTACAGGAAGATGCTATGGCACATATTTGGTGGTCATGCACTAAGGCATGCAGGTTATGGGACAGAGTCTATACCCTTCTCTGTAACTTATTTCATGTTATCCTCAAAAAGGGACCACTATGAAGTCCTTCTTGGCAAACCAATTGATGGATTGTTTCGCCCGGAATGGCAATTGGCTCTACATATCTTTACTGCAATTAAACTAACCATTGCAAGGGTGTGGAAAACCCCTACGCTTAGCTTCGACGAGGTTTAAAAACGTATGAATGATGTCATGGTGAATGAGAAGTTGATGGCCATCCTCGGATAAGCACGTCAAATTTCTTCGAGTTTGGCAACTGTGGATTATGTGTACCCAGCCCTTTCGGTTTGACAGTATGCGTCTCTCAATTTAACACTCCTTCTGCGCATACCCACATTAAAAAGATTGTCAGCAAGTATTTTAAATCCCAACTCCACGTCCCCGTATTTCTTGGCAGTTATGGTGTGTGGTATTTACTCCTGGACAGCATAGGTAATAATGAGTGAGTCCAAAAATACAAAAAATACCTGCAATATGTATGTAGCGCACTACTCCCTTGGGAGCTGCAAAGTTGTTACCCTTACCTCTGACACTTCGGGTTCCATCCTTGCAATAACACAAACTCACTGTTTTATAAGTAAATATTAGATTAAGTTTACTGAAGAATATTAAGCATAAACACAAGGATTTCACTAGCACAAGTATAACAGTGATTACTATAACTGTACCGCGACACAAATGTAATGCAGCAATGCAAAGAATATTCACAACTTTTACAGTATGAAAGTTTTGTTTGGCTAACACCCGTCAGCGCGTCTCCAAGTGGGACCAATGCTTAGAATGACAATGCCTTGACTCTGGGCACCTTCCTACTTCCAGCACACTGTAGTAAACACAAAAAATGCGAGATAAACAGTACCACACAATTGTTAAGAAGCTCCCCCTGCTTTGTGATGCAGTCCCTCCTGATATTTATAGAATGCAAGGCCTTGCAATAAATGATGTAGTCTTTAGTCTTCTGTCTTCTGCTAGCTATTTGTGTTGTAGTAATTGTAATACAAAAGGCTTAACAAACAAGGAACATTGTAGAGTAAAGGTTGAAACTGTTCTTGTAGTGAACCACACAATGTCAGTAATCAGTGGAGTAAAGGCTTGAGGCCTGTTTAAACTCAGTCCAATAAGATAAGATTTCCTCTGTGGGACTACAGGTCCCAGCAACGCTGTCTTGTGAGTCTAAGTGTGTGAAAGTGAGTTACGAACTATGGGCAGCCCTCTCCCCCAACCAGGCCTGGAAAAGTAGGAATCCTCCATTCCGGTTGTCTCCATCTTGCTTCACACCAGACGACACCGTCACACCGCTCCGCTCTGCAAGATGACCGGGACCCTCCGATGGCTCCGTCAGATGTCTCTGGATCCTTCCCGATCCGGACTCACTGTCTTTCCAGCACACAGGTATAAAGCAGAGTTGCTGGTTGTTCCGCTCCGCAGTTGGTGTAGGCCGTGCTCTCTGGAACACCTCCTCACAGATCCTTGTAGGCAGGCCACGCATCCAAGAGACAGAAAATAGCTGTGCAAGATCTTTTATAACCTACCCAGAATGCAGTGCAGTACTGAGTGTTCATGGGTAGGTCACTTGGCATTGTGGGTAGGTAAGTCCTTGTAAACAAAAGTTACTTCCTGTAATATTTCTTTGATATAAAAAAGACCAAATCCATACTACATCTTGGCCACTAGATGGTGCCAAATATCAATTTATAACATTGTCCATAGGTTAACATGGCAGAAATGTCAGCGCTGCATATAAATGAAACTTATATGCAGGGCCGATCCTGGGCGGGTGCGCAGAGGGGGGGTGCTGAAGTGTCAGAGTTCTCCTCCTCCTCTCCTTGTTCTGTGAAGTTGCTTTGCTTGCTATGGGGAAGGCGGTGCAGTCCGCCAGTGAACACAAGCGGCCGTTCTGTGACAAGGGGGAGGCGAGCTGCAGGATGTCCCCCACTCGCCCCCCCTTCTCCTGTCAGCAGAGAGCAGCTCTCATCTTGTTAGCTGCTCAGCTTGTTGCCCGATTTGCTTCGGTCCCCATTGGCCACAGTGGAGTGCCAATCAGAAGATGCTAGCAGTGCATCATGGGACATGTAGTCCTGGAAGATTATCAGCACCATTGTTGTCCACAGGCAGCAGACTTCAGCCCCCAGCATGCACTTTGCTGGGGGAAAGAGTGAGAGCCTGGAACCCAGAAATAAGCTGAGTAAAGGAAAAAGAGAGGCCTGTGCTGGGGGAAGCCAGGGAGAGAGCCACGCTGTACCCACACCACTAGAGAATGCCACCGCCATGCTGTACCCACACCACCAGAGAGAGAGTGCCACTGCCACGTGCTGTACCCAGACCACCAGAGAGAGAGAGAGCGCCACGCTGTACCCAGACCACCAGAGAGAGAGCACCACCGTCATTCTGTACCCACACCACCAGAGAGAAAGCACCCCCGCCATGCTGTACCCACACCACCAGAGAGAGAACACCACCACCATGCTGTATTACAAGGAATGTAAACATCCCTTGCAATAGAAAAAAAGCATGACAGGTCCTCTTGAATGTGAGATCTGGGGTCAATAAAATGCAATAATAAAAAATAAAAAAAATGTAAATGTAATTTAAGAGCATTGGGCGGAAACGACATCAACCTCACTTCCGCCCTCCAATGTTATGGAGCCAAGTGGGGGCCATCTTTCCCTCACTCGGCATCCAGGCTGTGAGGGGAGCAGACACAATCGTCTCGGTAAGCGGCGGAGACGACTGGAGTGCGGCAGGGGGGGGCCCTCTCCCGCCACCCGATAAAAGTGATCTTGCGGCGAATCAGCCGCAGAGACCACTTTTATCTGAAAGCCGACCGCCTGCTGAAGAAGAGGATACCGGGGTTATGGCAGCTATCTGCTGCCATAACAACGGTATTCCTCTTCAAACAGCCACTGTATAATGACGACGGGCGGTCGGCAAGTGGTTAATACATCAGCAAATGTACTTTTTTGTTAGATACAAGTTGTGCAAGTACTTGAGTTTGACCTGGTAGCAGCTTCTTGCAATCCCTATAGAGTAGAGCTTAGACTGGTAGAGAGAGAAGCAGCACCAAGAGTCAAATGGTCCTGCTGCAGTGCTGACAGGAGGAGAAAACAGAGTGACAGAGATAAGAGCTTATCAGTCTGCTGCTTCTCCTATCATTATCCAGTCTCAGGAGTAGGGATGGGCCCGGTGTTCGATTCAAACCCATGTTCGAATCGAACATCGGGCGTTCGCCCACTCGGCGAGCCCAGAACTATTTGGGCCGCTCGCATCAAATTCGTGTGATGCGAGCGGCCCGCAATGCATTGCGCTAGTCGCAGTGCAATGCTGGCTGATGATTGGCCAAGCATGCACTGTGACCCCGCATGCTTGGCCAATCACAGCGCCGGCAGCGAGGAGAGCCATAATTGGCTACAGGCAGGATGCCTGTAGCCAATTATAGCTCAGGGGCTTTAGTACACGCCCCACGGTATAAAAAGCCGCCGTGGCGGCGGCCTCGCATATTATGTTTCAGTGTCATCGTGTCAGTGTGTTGCTGACTGCTGACAATATGTGCTTTATTTCTGGGGATTTGTGTGTGCGTGCTGTTAGAACAGCATTGCAGTATCACATCTGGGGGGGTGTCTATAGGTGGCCTGTGAAGGGGGGCAGGTTTCCTGTGCTTAGAACTTTCCATGCAAAAAGTGTCATTTTTGCAGGAAAAAAGCTATTTAAAAGCACTCGCGGCTAATGAATTGATGGCTCCTGTAACACAGAGAACTGTCATTCATTGATAAAAAAAAAAAAAAAAAAACCCAGCCAAAAAAAAAAAAAAATGGCGTAGGGTCCCCCTCAAAATCCATACCAGACCCTTGAGGTCTGGGATGGATTTTAAGGGGAACCCTAGCCAAAAAAAATGGCGTGGGGTCCCCCTCAAAATCCAAACCAGACCCTTATCCGAGCACGCAACCTGGCAGGCCGCAGGAAAAGAGGGGGGGACGAGAGCGGCCCCCCTCCCGCCTGAACCGTACCAGGCCACATGCTCTCAACATTGGGAGGATGCTTTGGGGGTCTAAGACCCCCAAAGCACCTTGTCCCCATGTTGATGAGGACAAGGGCCTCGTCCCCACAACCGTGCCCGGTGGTTGTGGGGGTCTGCGCGCGGGGGGCTTATCGGAATCTGGAAGCCCCCTTTAACAAGGGGACCCCCAGATCCCGCCCCCCCCCTGTGTGAAATGGTAAGGGGGTACAAAAGTACTCCTACCATTTCACCAAAAAAGTGTCAAAAATTGTAAAAATGACAGGAGGCGGTCTTTGACAATTCCTTTATTAAAATCTTCTTTCTTCTTTCTTCATCCTTCGGTTTCTTCATCTTCTCCTTCCGTCATCTTCTTCCATCTTCTTCCATTGTCTTCTTCCTCCGATCCGCTTCTTCTTGCGCTGGTCTTCTCGTCCTTCTCGTCCGGCATCTTCTTCCATGGCGTCGGCGTTGGTGTCGGTGTCTCTTCTTGGGCTACTCCTCGCAATGGGAGGTTCCCGCTGTGTGAGGCTTCGCTGCGTCTGACAGGTGTTTTATAATGGAGGGAACCTGGTGACCCCGCCCCCTCTGATGCACGGGGACGTCATGGGGAATTCCCTATGGCTTTCCCCATGACATCAGAGGGGGGCGGGGTCACCAGGTGCCCTCCATTATAAAAGACCTGTCAAACGGAGCGAAGCCTCACACAGCGGGAGCCTCCCATTGCGAGGAGCGGCCCGACAGAAGAACAGATGCCGACGCCATGGAAGAAGATGCCGGACGAGAAGACCAGCGCAAGAAGAAGCGGATCGGAGGAAGAAGAAAATGGAAGAAGATGACGAAAGGAGAAGATGAAGAAACCGAAGGATGAAGAAAGAAGAAAAAAGATTTTAATAAAGGAATTGTCAAAGACCGTCTCCTGTCATTTTTACAATTTTTGACACTTTTTTGGTGAAATGGTAGGGGTACTTTTGTACCCCCTTTACCATTTCACACAGGGGGGGAGCCGGGATCTTGGGGTCCCCTTGTTAAAGGGGGCTTCCAGATTCCGATAAGCCCCCCGCCCGCAGACCCCCACAACCACCGGGCACGGTTGTGGGGACGAGGCCCTTGTCCTCATCAACATGGGAACAAGGTGCTTTAGGGGTCTTAGACCCCCAAAGCATCCTCCCAATGTTGAGGGCATGTGGCCTGGTACTGTTCAGGCGGGAGGGGGGGGGCGCTCTCGTCCCCCCCTCTTTTCCTGCGGCCTGCCAGGTTGCGTGCTCGGATAAGGGTCTGGTATGGATTTTGAGGGGGACCCCACGCCATTTTTTTTGGCTAGGGTTCCCCTTAAAATCCATCCCAGACCTCAAGGGTCTGGTATGGATTTTGAGGGGGACCCTACGCCATTTTTTTTGTGTTTTTTGGCTGGGGTTCCCTTTAATATCCATTCCAGACCTGAAGGGCCTGGTTATTGAATTTGGGGGGACCCCCACGCTTTTTAGTTTTTTCTTTTTTTTTTCTTTTTTTATGAATGACTTTTTTTTTTATGAATGACTTTCAATGAATGACTGTTCTCTGTATTACGGAGCCGTCAATTCACATTAGCCGCAAGTGATTTTAAATAGCTTTTTTTCTTGTAAAAATGACACTTTTTGCAGGGACAGTTCTAAGCACAGCAAACATGCGCCCCTTTACATGCATACTATAGACACCCCCCAGGTACGAAATTTAAAGGAATATTACACTTTTATTGTTTCAATTGAAGCATTATTAAAATCACTGCTCCTGAAAAAACGGCCGTTTTTAAAAAAAAAATTTGCATTGATACATGTCCCCTGGGGCAGGACCCAGGTCCCCAAACACTTTTTATGACATTAACATGCATATTAGCCTTTAAAATTAGCACTTTTGATTTTGAACGTTCGCATCCATTATAACTAATAGGGTTCTAAAGCTCGCACGGACTTTAGGTCCGTTCGCGGGTTCTGGTGCGAGCCGAACGGGGGGGTGTTCGGCTCATCCCTACTCAGGAGGGAAGTAGGGATGAGACCTATAAGTGTTACTGAAATGCAGCATAGAAATATCAGGTCTCCTTCTCTGTCAGGCAGGGCTGTGCGGTGTGGCAGAGTTGTGCAAATCTCAAGACTGGATGGACAGAAATACAATACTTTGGCAGGTAAAGCAGCTTTCATGTAAATTTTCATCTGTGTAGTCAGCTGCTTGCCTGGGGTTCAGCTTTAACCCTTTCACTGCTACTGATGTATGCTTTTTTTATACACACTGTGTGTAAATCTGACCAGTGTCGGCTGGTGCTCCAAATTTTTGGGGGACTGAAAAATTCTGAAAAAAAAAACATCAATTGCAGCCTCATTGTGCGCATCAAATGCAGCCACTGTGCCATCAAATGCAGCCACTGTGCCCATCAAATGCAGCCACTGTGCCATCAAACGCAGCCACTGTGCCCATAAAAACGCAGCCACTGTGCCATCAAACGCAGCCACTGTGTCAATCAAATGCAGCCACTGTATCAAATGCAGCCACTGTGCCACAAATGCAGCCACTGTGCCCATCAAATGCAGCCACTGTGCCCATCAAATGCAGCCACTGTGCCCATAAATTGGAGCCACTGTGTCCATAAATTGGAGCCACTGTGTCCATCAAACGCAACCACTGTGCCAATAAATGCTGCCACTGTGCCCTATCAAATGCTGACAACTGTGCCCATCAAATGTTGCCACTGTGCCCCATCAAATGTTGCCACTGTGCCCCATCAAATGCTGCCACTGTGCCCATAAAATGTCGCCAATGTGCCCATCAATAGTTGCCACTGTGACCCCCCCCCGGTTGGCTCGCCGTCTGCCCTGGCACTTACCCCATCTTGGTGGCGGGTCAGGCAACGGGTGACAGTGGCGATCTGTGGGACCTTGCAGCAGCGAGCTGTGTCCTCTATGCGTCTCCTCCCCTCCTTCTGATAGGCATCCAATCGCAACGCCTGTCCTTTTAGCCAATCAGGTGACGGGTATCAGACCCTGATTGGTGGAGAGGCAGTTCAGTGCTAGAAAAGCGAATATTCACCCAGGTGTGGGTGGACAGACGCATGCGCAGTCTGGTCTGACGCATGCGCAGCCGACTTCTAGTGTGCATGCGTGCATGCGGACTGACATCAACTATAGTCCCCCCTCAGTACAGATCCCCCTCCACTAACTACAGACCCCCATTAAGTACAGATCCCTCCTCCCGCAGTATAGATCCCCCTCTCTAAGTAGAGACCACCATCAGTATAGACACCCCTCTCAGTGCAGACCCCCCTTCCTCAGTACAGATCCCCCTCCACTAACTACAGACCACCACTAAGTACAGATCCCCCCTCCCACAGTATAGATCCCCCCCTCAGTACAGACCCCCTCACTAAGTAGAGACCCCCCTTCCTCAGTATAGACACCCCCCCCTCAGTGCAGATCCCCTCCATCAGTATAGACCCCCCCACCCCCCCCCCCCCTGCACATGTCCATCTACATATAGTAAAGTGTACAGACCTCAGAACAGCGCGGTCTCCTCCTCCTGTGTGGATGTAAACAGAGTGGAGGGGGAGTCGGCTTCAGTCCGCTCCGCTGAAGGACACAGCCGCAAGACCCGAGAGGTACAGATCAGTGTAGGGCAGCGGGTCGGTGTTAGCGGTGCCGCTACCCATGGGTGTAACCCCTCTGGCGGGGCCCACCCCCCCCTAGCCACACCACTGCTGTGACCGTGGTGAGTGTTACATATTACATTCATCCTTTGAGGGGGGGTTTGTTTGTGCCACTGCTGCTGACTTCCATTATCTAATCGTGTAAAAAGTAAAAATGCTTTATTTTTTTTTCCTTGCATGTGATTGGTTATTCTTTAAAACCTTACCTCATTTACTAAGCTCTGGAGCAACTGCACTTTGTAATGTGCACAGTGTCCTTTTGTAAATCAACCCCCATTGTCTCTCTTCATTCCTCCCCCTCCCTCTTACATAATCGCCTATTGATTATTATTTTTTTTTCTGTCTTTGAAATATCTCCTTTTATTTTCAGCACATCTCGCTTCCTTAGTTCATGCCTAGGAGAGAGTGATGCCCTCCCATGATATCACACATCCAAGAAGGCTGCAGAGCCGTAAGCACAGAATTCTTGTAGGATTTGACACCCACGTAGATGACTGCTACTACGCCAGCTCCCATTTTATTTTGCACAGCGCAATCAGACAGAAGCAAGTGTTAGAAAGGGTCCAGACAGAGCCTAGCAACCATGAAATATCGAAAGAGAGGTCTGTAGCAGACAAGGAGACAAGACAGCGTGTCACCAGGGGGCAGTGTTCTATCGAGAAATGCCCTCCGTCTAAAAATGCCTCTGATGGGTCTGCGCATGCGCAGTACGCAACGTCACACCAGCTGATATGTTGATCAGCTGGCGTGACATCAACGTGACGCATGTGCAGAGCCATCGGAGGCATTTTTTGACGGAGGGCATTTTTCAAAAGATCAAGAACATCGGCTGTAAAAACCAAGAGATGACAGCCGAATCCAAGATGGCAGCCCAGAATAGCAATACCTTGAAAGATGTTGCTGGACTCCAAGGACTTGTAAGAATGTGGCTGATTGCATACCTCCCAACTGTCCCTGATTTGGAGGGACTGTCCCATAGCTCCCAACTGTCCCCGATTTGGAGGGTCTGTCCCATAGCTCCCAACTGTCCCTGATTTGGGGGGACTGTCCCACAGCTCCCAACTGTCCCTGATTTGGAGGGACTGTCCGATAGCTCCCAACTGTCCCCGATTTGGAGGGACTGTCCGATTGCTCCCAACTGTCCCTGATTTGGAGGGAATGTCCCATAGCTCCCAACTGTCCCTGATTTCGAGGGACTGTCCCATAGCTCCCAACTGTCCCTGATTTCGAGGGACTGTCCCTGATTTCGAGCAAAGTCACTCTGTCCCTCTTTCCTCATTTTGATCTGATCTATATAGTTGTATATAAAATGCACTTTTTAGCGTTCAAAAAGTGTTTCCCAGTGCTAAACCTATCATGCAATTTCTAAATTTCTCCATTTGTACATTTCAAACCCCAGTATAAAGGTTCTATCGAGAAATGCCCTCCGTCTAAAAATGCCTCTGATGGGTCTGCGCATGCGCAGTACGCAACGTCACACCAGCTGATATGTTGATCAGCTGGCGTGACATCAACGTGGCGCATGTGCAGAGCCATCGGAGGCATTTTTTGACAGAGGGCATTTTTCAAAAGATCAAGAACATCGGCTGTAAAAACCAAGAGATGACAGCCGAATCCAAGATGGCAGCCCAGAATAGCAATACCTTGAAAGATGTTGCTGGACTCCAAGGACTTGTAAGAATGTGGCTGATTGCATACCTCCCAACTGTCCCTGATTTGGAGGGACTATCCCATAGCTCCCAACTGTCCCCGATTTGGAGGGTCTGTCCCATAGCTCCCAACTGTCCCTGATTTGGGGGGACTGTCCCATAGCTCCCAACTGTCCCTGATTTTGAGGGACTGTCCGATAGCTCCCAACTGTCCCCGATTTGGAGGGACTGTCCGATTGCTCCCAACTGTCCCCGATTTGGAGGGACTGTCCCATAGCTCCCAACTGTCCCTGATTTGGAGGGACTGTCCCATAGCTCCTAACTGTCCCTGATTTTGAGGGACTGTCCCTGATTTCGAGCAAAGTCCCTCTGTCCCTCTTTCCTCATTTTGATCTGATCTATATAGTTGTATATAAAATGCACTTTTTAGCGTTCAAAAAGTGTTTCCCAATGCTAAACCTATCATGCAATTTCTAAATTTCTCCATTTGTACATTTCAAACCCCAGTATAAAGGAATAGTAGTGGTAAACAAAATCATTTGTGGGTTTAACTAATCTTTTTTTTAAATAATTCTCCTTTAAGGGGGCGTGGCAGGGTGTGTGTCCTATGCCTATATACTTTTGCCAATAGGTGTCCCTCATTCCATCTCAAAAAGTTGGGAGGTATGGTTTTGGTAAATCTAAAGGAAAGTTGAACAATAAAATTGTATAGTGTATGGCCAGCCTTACCTCTTGGGTGCTGAGGTCTACAATCCCTGGCACCCAGAAAGTACCCCACCAATACAAGCCAATGGCTGTATGCAACTAATCTCAGGTAAGCGCTGATGTCTTCTGTATCACTGGATGCCCACATCTGTATCATTGAATGCCCACATCTGTATCACTGGATACCCACATCTGAATCACTGGATACCCACATCTGAATCACTGGATACCCACATCTGAATCACTGGATACCCGACATCTGTATCATTGAATACCCACATCTGCATCATTGAATGCCCACATCTGCATCATTGAATGCCCACATCTGCATCATTGAATGCCCACATCTGCATCATTGAATGCCCACATCTGCATCATTGAATGCCCACATCTGCATCATTGAATACCCACATCTGCATCATTGAATACCCACATCTGCATCATTGAATACCCACATCTGCATCATTGAATACCCACATCTGTATCACCAGATACCCACATCTGTATCACCAGATACCCACATCTGTATCACCAGATACCCACATCTGTATCACCAGATACCCACATCTGTATCACCAGATACCCACATCTGTATCACCAGATACCCACATCTGTATCACCAGATACCCACATCTGTATCACCGGATACCCACATCTGTATCACCGGATACCCAACATCTGTATCATTGAATACCCACATCTGTATCGGTGGATACCCACACCTGTATCACTGGATGCCCACATCTGTATACTCCATTGTAACCCAACTTTCACATTCACATTAGTGTCTGTATCCCCCTTTTTCCCTTTTCTTTTCATCTTCATCTTTGTCGTATGCCCATAATGGGACAAATGTTACTACAAACCTTTCGTTTTCATTATTTTTACCAACATTTTACATTTTTATTACCTTTTTTCTTTCCCCTCTCATCCCCACTTATTGGCTGACCATATTCCTCTTATTTCATTTTTTAATTTCTCTTTTTTCCCATTTTTTCCTTTTTTCTCTTCTACAGTGGGTTTTATGAAAACGTCATAACCCTTACACTTGTTAATCTGCAGTGTGTGTCGCCCCTGTACCTAAATGTTTCCAAAACAGAGTTTATGTAAGTATTGTGGCTATGTTAACCCATAACACTGGACTATGTTATGTCTATTAATATAAACGGCCTTCTCTTCCCTCTATTCCATTTGTATTTAGCCTGGTCCCTGTAGCTTTACGATTACAACTCCCATTGCTGCGGCTGCTGGACTGCTTGAGTGCACGCCCCTTGTGGGAGTCTCCTTGGTAAGTGGGGTGGGATTTGCGGGGTGGGAGAAGCTATGAGCCATGTCACACAATCTGTTTACTATGTGTATTATGTTTCTTTTCTTATCATTTATTTTTGACACAAATTTGTTGTGTTTATTGAAACGTTGTCTCTGTAGTCATTGTTACTAGTGCCATTGCTTAATACTGGTGATTACATAATACCCTGAAGAAGCCATTGATTGACGAAACATGTAGGGACTTGCTATGCACCAGTAACCACCTCATGCATATGGATACTTTGGCCAGTATTAATGTTTATACATTTACTCTCTCTTTTTTTATGCACCCATGATTGTTTTGTAGTACTATCCATGTAATAAAAATTAAATTTTTTAAGTTAAACTATATCCAAATGTATTTGGGCACCGTTCTAATGCCGAACTCAAATCCTCTTACATCTATTCTATCAAAACAAGGGATGAGGTGCCGGATCTCGAGGTCACTCAACTCACACCCTACCACACTAAATAGAGAAGCATGGAAAAAGGATAGCGGCCTAGGGCTTGCACCTGTAAAGCAAAGTTAGCAATGGTGGCACTTATATTTCTGTCGTTACGGCTTCCCCTTAATACCAATTAAGGAACTATAAGGAACTAATGCATCCAATAACAAATTGTCAGGGCTGGGCTCACTGGGCCCTTCCTTCGCTGAGCTGGCCGCTCAGCTGTCGGCTAATTGCCAGCTCCCATCTCTCCACAGTGACTCACCTGTTGATATCCTGCCCATCAGCCCTGCCTACTTAAGCCGTCCAGTCCAGATGATCTCTGCCTTCGCCTTGGTCACATCTCTAGAGATGCTCTCCTGTGTTCCTGTTAAAGACTTGTTTGGCTGACGTTCCTACTGGCTCCAGATCCTGCTTGCTCTGGCTCCCTGACATTTTGGCTTGCCTGACTATCCGTTTCGGTTCCTGAACTCTGGCTATGTTTTGACTACGTTTATTCTGTTTACTTTTTTTATTATTAAACAAGTGAGATTTAACTGTACTTCTGTCTCAGTCTGATTCATGGTTTCTGAAACGAATGGCTTTTTCGGCAACAGAGAATGGGAGTTACAAGAAAAAAAAAAAAAAAAACGCTGAACACAAGATGCAAATGCATTGAATTATTTATTGATAGTGCAAATAAAAATTTAAAAATAATTCTTAAACAATAATAAAACCAATCTGCCTAAAGAGAATTAATATTATCTGATGTTACACCTTCCTTAAATAATTAAAACATTTCTTCCAAACTTTAATACTTTAAAAAAAGTCAGAGCTTAAAGTGAACCCATACGGGGCAAAGCAACATATGCACCTAACTGCCCCCCTCTCCAGCTGAAAATATTCACCTTTCCTTTGCTCCCTGCTAATCTAACTGGGAGAGAGGAAAAAATACTCTATTTCCTGGAATGGGGAGCATGAGACTCACAACCCCTTCCACCCATGTGACAGTGCTGGTGGGGGTCGGGCGAGAGCCCTCAGCTCTGTGTAAGTTCCAAATGAATGCATGGATTTTATACAGGGCTTTCTCTCTTTGTCCCAGATAGCCAAATGGAGCTACAAGTAAGTGAAGGAAAGGTATGTGCAGCTGGGAGATTGGTAATTAGGTGAACCTGTTACTTTGCTCTCTATGAGCAAAGCACAAGTTGTCTTGAAAGGGGAATGCCAATAAGACTGCACCTGTAGTGTATGGTAAAGGAGAATATAAATACAAGTTACGTCCATGCATTTTTTTTTGCCACCTAAAACGTTTGAGGCGCAAGGCACCATCAGCAACCATGGCCTGTACCTCAAGCTCACTGCAATGGTCAGCAGTGACACCTACTTGAGGGAGATGGAAGAACAGACCAGCAGATCCCAGCGAGTCTTTATGGCATTACCCTTTGAAGTTTTCAGGCTGACAATTAAGACAATGGAACTGCATGATTTTTTTTATAAAGATGGCTACATAAAACATGAAGTGTACATTCCTACAAACTTGTGCACGTAAAAAAGTTGCTGTGACCCAAAGCAACCAATCGTATTTCCACACCCAGTAGAATGTAAATGTGAACACCAGATTGCTTGCTAAATATTTGGTTTCTGTGGGACACAAAAACTGCTCCGGGCACAGGTTTTAAAATACATCCCTGCACGGCCTTAAACATCACGTCTACCCTTCTACTAATCAAGTAAAAAGAATATGGTGACTTCCGTTTTAGTAAATTTCTGGCCAAGATCATCTAATTGTTTCTGGAATGGACAGTTAACATATTCAGTCTTTTCATTCCACTCCAGTGCAAAATCCAAGGTTATTTGTTCAAGGTAAATCTCTTTATTTGATGAAGAAGGCTGTCCCTTTCCATGTGAGCCTCAGCAAGAGCCATCTTGGTTTTGGCCAGTTCTTGTTTAAGACATTCATTTTCGTCAAGAAGCTGCAAGAACAACAACAAAGGAAGGCAATTAATATGATTTAGAGTCACATTTTAGACTATATGCATTGTATAATACATTCCTGCTATGAAGGCACTGCATAAAAAGTGTTTATTGTTTCTACAGACATAACTCAGAAGGAATGATAGGAAAAGGGGAACAGTTTCAACTCCCCTTTTCCTCATGGGAGAGCGGTAGGGACAGGCAGTTTCAAGTTCCCCTAGGGGCTCAGGTCCCCTGGGGGAATCTAGCTGGCTCACGTGTCTTGGGAGAGGAATACAGGTGACCTCTCCTGAGGCTCGTGGTTTAGCCCGGGAAAATCCAGTTTAAACTGGCCTAGCTGGCCCCCATAGGGGTTATAAAAAGGGGGTTCCGTCCAGTCAGGCTCAATTCGCCTCAGAAGACTAAGCTGTGGTGTTCTAGGGTTCACTCCCATTGAGCAAACAGTGTCTTCTGAGGCCAGAAGATGAGTCTGCTGAGACGGCTTATCGAACGGGCAGGAGAAGATGGCGGTGAAGATTGGATTCGGCAGTGCCTTGACTTACCGAGGACTTCGCGTCAAGAGGCTCCGGTGGGAGCCGCAACTGCCGCCGCTGAAGCCTGGGGTCCAGTGACCGACATCGAAATGTCGGCTGAAGTACCGTCCCGCCATTCGCCCGTGCCCCGTTTGGAGGAAGAACACACAGAGCCGCAAGAAGAATTCCTGTGTCAAAGGCGAAGAAGAGGAGGCGCCGCCGCTGATGTAAGTAACTCAGCCAGGAGAAGGCGTACCCCGCGCCGCAGGTTTTCCCCTTCACCACCTCGAGCGGAGTCAGCTAGACGGCAAGGCAGGGCTTCCCAGAGCCGGGGCGGAGCTACAGGTCGAATGTCTAGGGGAGCGGTGAGAGGCGGGTGCAGCAGCGTAGGGAGAAGAGGATCAGTTTCGTCCGCGGTGGGCGCACCTACAGGCGAAGTGTCGAATAGCGTAGCCAGGAACGAATTTTTCGACGGAAGGTCGATCCGACCACATCACAACACAGCATCTCCACGACAACATCCCACAGCATTTCAGTCAGGGTCTGTCACAGGCATGGCTATTGGCCCAGCTCCCATGGCTTCAACTGGCATGGGGAATGAGGAAGATTCCATAAGGTCAACATTTAATATTCCGCCAACTAACTCTAGTGGGGTTGGTGAGTTACCTATTAATATTACTAATATTATTTCTGAACTTTTGCAAAAATTAATTCAGGAAGTACATACACTAGGTGCCTCTGCTCAACCTACAGCTAATAATGCAGCGTTGGGGATATGGGCGCCATCTAGTGGTTTTACTACTGATCACATATCAAGTTTGAATAATGATACATTAGATAATTCTTTTGCATATCAGTCGGCAAGATCTCAAAATTTACCCGAAACATGTTTAAAAGAGTCTATTCCTTGTGAAAGCTCTCCGTTAGGTTTCCATCTATCTATGACAATAAAAGAAAAAATTTGGAAGGGTGAATTTTTGGATCTTTTATCTTTGCTTCCTTCTGCAAAAGAATTTATTAGTAGAACTGACAAAAAAGACGACGAAGATAGACGTAGGCCTGTGTCCAGGTCTTTCAACAACTGGTTGCAGGCTTATTGTATATTTTCTGGCATCTTATGTGAAAAATTTCCTGAGAAAAGTTCTGGACTTTTTCAGCATTTAGACATTATATTGGAAGCGTTTAAGAATTTCGGAGGTACGGCTTGGTATACGTATGATGAGGCCTTTCGTCAAAAATTGTCTGTTTACCCGACTTTGAAGTGGGGAGTAAAAGACGTGAGCCTCTGGCTCAATCTTTTTCTTACCCAAAGGGCATATTCCAGGCAGCCTCAGACTTCTCAAAACGCAGCCAACAATACCGGATACAAGAAAGGTATTTGTTTCAACTTCAACGATTCTCAGTGCAGATGGCCAAACTCCTGCAAATATAGACACGAATGCGCATTTTGTTCCGGAGCACATTCGGTATCTAAATGTTTTAAGAAAATGTCCTCGGTTACTCAACAAGCAGGATCTTTTCAAAAAGGCTTCAACGCCAGTGAAGCTGGTAAACATGCTACCGTGGCTCAGGGCTTACCCAGACAAGTTGAAGGCCCAGCTCCTCATTGAAGGTTTTGATGAAGGGTTTTTGCTTCCTAAATATTTGGGTACAGGTTGTACCATGGTAAACAATTTGAAATCTATAGATCAATTTCCAGAAATAGTAGAAGAAAAGATTTTTAAGGAACTTTCGGCAGGAAGAATAGCAGGCCCATTTTTCTCTCCTCCATTTTCTAATTTTAGAATTTCCCCTTTGGGTATTGTCCCCAAAAAAGAAAGAAATTCTTTCAGGCTTATTCATCACCTATCCTTCCCAAAGGGTCAATCATTGAATGACCAAATTGAGGACAGCCTTTCTTCGGTTACTTATGCTTCTTTTGAAGATGCGCTAAAGAAGCTTAGGTATCTGGGAAAGGGCGCATTTTTGGCAAAAGCTGATATTCAATCAGCTTTCCGTCTTCTTCCTATACATCCCTCTTGTTTTAATTCACTAGGTTTTTTCTTTCAAAATAAATTCTATTTTGACAAATGTTTACCAATGGGTTGTTCCCTGTCCTGCTTTTATTTTGAAACCTTTTCTTCATTTTTGGAATGGGTGGTAGTCTCTTTATCCGGTTCTGAGTTGATCATTCATTATCTAGATGATTTTTTGTTTTTAGGCCCCCCTTCCTCCCCTGACTGTTCAAATTTATTAGACACATTTTTTAATATTTGTCATCACTTCAATGTTCCTCTGGCTGTTGACAAAACGGCCGGGCCTTCAACTTGTTTGGATTTTCTGGGTATTACTATCGATACAGAGTTAATGGAATTTCGTCTCCCGGAAGAAAAGGTAACGAAACTTAGAGTACAGTTACTGTTTATTATTCGCAAAAAGAAGGTTTGTTTGAAGGACATGCAATCCTTATTAGGTCTGTTGGCCTTTGCTTCAAGGATCATGCCCATTGGCAAGATTTTTTCCAGAAGACTTTATCATTCCATCTCGGGTTTTAAATCTCCTTTCTCTCATATCAGGATTACTCATGATATGCGAGAGGATCTTTTGGTATGGTTACAGTTTTTACAACATTTCAATGGTCGAGCCTTATGGCAGGATGAATTCATTCTGGATAAAGAGTTTTTTCTTTCTACTGACTCGGCGGGATCATGTGGTTTTGCTGCAATTTGGCAATCACATTGGTGTGCGGACGTGTGGAACCCGAGATGGATAAGATTAGGTTATACAAAGAATATAGTTTTGCTAGAATTATTCCCTATTATAGTTGCTTTGGAACTTTGGGCCCCTTATTTTCAGAACAAAAGAATTTTAGTCCGGACTGATAATAAGGGAGTCATGTATGCAATTAATTGTTTAACGTCTAAGTCTATGCCAGTCATTGTCTTGTTGCGCCACATGATTTTTCAATGTTTGCATTGGAATATCTGGTTAAAAGCGATTCATGTGGCGGGAAAAGACAATGATGTGGCGGACGCATTGTCTCGCCTGCAGATGGATCGTTTCTTTCAACTGTTCCCGTCCGCGGACCAAGTAGGGATACCTTGTCCACACGAATTGTGGGACCTTTTTTGAAACCTATTGCTGATTCGATTCGGAATTCTTTGGCCCCTTCGACCTGGGCTGGATATCAATCGGCCTGGTTGCTTTGGGTTGCCTTTTTAAATTCGATCAATGCTCCTATGAGTGCTTTTTCGGAAGGTTTAGTATTGTTATTTTTGAATTTTTTGTTTCATAAGCAATATTCTTGGTCATATGTTAATAAAACCTTGGCCGGTTTGTCCTTTTTTCTCAAACTTAATAACTTGCCTTCTTGTTTAGCTTATTTTTCTGTTAGGCAAGCCTTAAAAGGCTATAAGAAGGACAATTTTAAACCGGATTCCCGTTTTCCTATTACTCCGGAAGTTTTAGAAAAACTCTGTTTAGCATCGGAACAAGTCTGTTTTTCTTCCTTTGAGGCTACGTTATTTAGAGCAGTTTTTTTCTATTACCTTTTTCGCAGCACTCAGAGCTTCTGAGTTACCAACTATTCGGGCCTCGGATATTTTTGTATCAGACACATCCTTGAGGATATTTTTGAGAAAATCTAAAACTGATCAGTTAGGTAAAGGCAGTTGGATCACGTTGCACGCAGGCCGCAACTCTTCAATCTGTCCTTTGGGTTTATTAAATAAATATCTCAGTGTCCGGCCGTCGGGTGGTCAGGGTTTGTTTTTACACGAGTCTGGCTCCCCTCTCACTAGGTATCAGTTCGTGTGCGTTTTTAAAAAATGTTTAAAGTTTTTAAAATTGGATAAGGTTAATTTGACGTCACATTCTTTTAGAATTGGAGCAGCCACTGAGGCTTCTAGATTAGGTTTGGATGATAGTATAGTTAAGAAGGTGGGAAGATGGAAATCGAATAGTTATTTATTATATATTCGTCCTAATCTTTCTCTTTGATTCATTCCAGGTTTATGCCGAAAAGTAATTTGGATAATTGGACACTCCTACGTCTTTTGGGCACACCTGAGGGCTAAAGAAAGAGTTTATTCTGATAATTTAGGCTTGGATTCCGGACAATTCGAAGTTTTTTGGTCAGGAAAGAGGGGAATGTTATGGGCTGATCTGCTGGGGGAATTTACAGGTCTTTTTCTCAAATTTCCCCCACCAGATGTACTGATTGTACATCTTGGGGGAAATGACATTGGAAAACAAAAAACGTTGGACATTATTTTTAACATTAGAGACGATTTACAGAGGATTCAACTAGCTTTGCCTAACACGGTTGTTGTTTTCTCTGAAATAGTGCAAAGGTTTCGTTGGCTTTCTTTTCCTTCCATGCACCCATTGGAAAGAATAAGAAAGCGGATTAATAGAGCGGTGTCCAAATTACTTACACAGTTAGGCATTATATCATTTAGGCATATAGAATTGGAGGGTGGCATCCGTGGTTTATATAGACAGGATGAAATTCACCTGTCAGAAATCGGTTTAGATATTTTTAACGCAGACCTCAGTTCATGTGTTGAGATGGCCGCGTTAGGGGGTTTAGGGACAGGCGGTTTTGAGTCCACCTGTCTGGTGGGAAATTTATAAAGTAAGTTATTTATTTATGCAGCCTGGGCTGTATGGCTAGGCTGTTAAAAGTTATATATTTAGTTCTTGTCTGATGAATAAATATTTTTGAAACCAATAATAAACAGCCGCGGCCTATATAATCCAACACTGGTCTGCGTCTCTTTTCTTTATTATTAAGTTTGATAAGTGATGTAATAGGGTCCTGCCTGCGATCCCATGATAGGAAAAGGGGAACAGTTTCAACTCCCCTTTTCCTCATGGGAGAGCGGTAGGGACAGGCAGTTTCAAGTTCCCCTAGGGGCTCAGGTCCCCTGGGGGAATCTAGCTGGCTCACGTGTCTTGGGAGAGGAATACAGGTGACCTCTCCTGAGGCTCGTGGTTTAGCCCGGGAAAATCCAGTTTAAACTGGCCTAGCTGGCCCCCATAGGGGTTATAAAAAGGGGGTTCCGTCCAGTCAGGCTCAATTCGCCTCAGAAGACTAAGCTGTGGTGTTCCCCTCCCCCCCTCCCCTTTTGTCGCGGCTGTAATTATGTGGTGGTGTCACTTTTGCAATTATGCAAAGGCGGACTAGTTTGTTTAAATCGTTATTAAAGATTTTCAATTATATATTTGAAGTGTTTTGGGAAATTTATAAAGTAAGTTATTTATTTATGCAGCCTGGGCTGTATGGCTAGGCTGTTAAAAGTTATATATTTAGTTCTTGTCTGATGAATAAATATTTTTGAAACCAATAATAAACAGCCGCGGCCTATATAATCCAACACTGGTCTGCGTCTCTTTTCTTTATTATTAAGTTTGATAAGTGATGTAATAGGGTCCTGCCTGCGATCCCATAGTCAAAGACCCTTACAGTGATGTTTTTATAATGGAAAGCAGGATCTGCTCCCCGCAGGACATGGCCATGTAGGTGCATTTTACTTATTCTACTTATTCTTATTACTTTACTTATTCTACCTATAAAATACAAAGCATGGTATTAGGCCTGTGATGTCCTACAGAATGTTCTCTGCATAAAGATATAGAGAACACTCTGAGGAAGGGAGAAGAAACCCGTCACATGACTGACATTCCATTCTTAATGGCACACAATTGCACCATGCAAACAGACATGAGCTGCTCTGCACCACAATGCCCAGTATTGCACAACTGTGCGTTGTGGTTTGCTGCATTACAAAAAATAGTACAATAGTTTTATCCCTTGCATGATGCAATTTGGCACATACCCACAGACACTAATTATGGTCTTTCTTGATTAGGCTTTGATCAGGGGGGATGTTCTGGCCCCCAAAAAATGTTAGATACATTTTATTTTCCTGTGGTTCGAATTTTAAGAGATTTTGGTGCAAAGTGGTGCCACAGGTAGCCCATTCAAATGAATAAACTACCTTAATGCAACATATGTTGACTCGCAGAAAAGCATGCATTACCATAGAGCAGGGGTGCCCAACCTTTTGAAGAGCGAGGGCCACCTAAGCGACTTGGCAACCGGTTGCGGGCCACAATGAGCGGAGCGTGTGCATGGCAGCTCACTCTACTCTATAGAGCCCACTCTACCCGGATCGGATTGGAGGTAGCCGTTTGTAAACAGACACAAGTCCATTTACATCTGCTACTCCTTAGAGGTGAATGGAGAGTCCAATTGGGTCAGACTGACCGTGTGAAAGGGGCCTATGGCTCAGTGCAGGTAACCCTCAGGTGCACTGCTCTGCACCTGCGGATCAGTTTGAAAGCAGCCCAGTAACCACTGCAGAACAGATATGCCCATATAGACACTGTGATTTTAGTAATAAACTTACTATTAATAACAGTATTCTATTCTATTCCATTCTAGAGCAGGAGGTCACGGGCCATATCAGAGTGCTCCGCGGGCCACATGTGGCCCCCGGGCCACTGGTTGGGCACCCCTGCCATAGAGCAACAGTGCAATCAAAACCTTTGTAAGCATTAGATCCAGTGTGGAAATCTTAGAATCCTTCTAATGCCGCGTACACACAGTCGGAATTCTCATTGGAAAAAGCTCTGATGGTTTTCCCATCGGAATTCCGACGGAATTTCGTTTAAACTGTCTTGCCTACACACGGTCACACCAAATTCCGACGGTCAGTAACACAGTGGCATAAAACATGTTCGACGGCACTATAAAAAGGGAAGTTTAATGCTTCCGAGCATGCGTCGAATTGTTTCCGAGCATGCGCCGGAATTTTGCGTGTCGGAATTGCATACACATGATCGGAAAATCGGATAGAAAGGTTTTCTGTCGGAAAAATTGAGAACAGGTTCTCAATTTAAAGTCCGTTGGAGATTCCGACAGAAAAAGACCGATGGGCATACACACGGTCGGAAAATCAGTTGAAAAGCTCCCATCGGACTGTTTCCATTGGAAATTCGGACCGTGTGTACGCCACATTAGTCTTCTACTGATGTCTGTGGACCCAATGGGGAGATTTCCTACTCATTCCCACAGTTGGGGAAGGCAACGTCGTCCCTGAGACAGAAACTGATGGGAAATTTCCAGAGGGTTAATTTAAAGCAATAGATTGTTTTTGGAAGCATTGGAGAGTGACTAACACCAGGTATTGTTGTTGGCATTCCTGTTATAGATATGGATTATGGTGCTTACCCTTTCCTGCTCTGTCCAAAACATGAAGTATACCTAAAGTCAAAACTTTTTTTTAATATTGAATAATGCAGAAGAGGGGTAAAACCAATGTTTTTTTTTTTCCATCTGCGACTCACATTTTTGAATTTCCTCCTAATTTCATTCCTGGTGCCACTAATGGTTGGAACAATAATATAGAGTGAATATTTAACAGGGACAAAGACAGCAAAATAAACTTGACAGAGGTTCGGACCTCTCACCACTCTATCCAAACTTAAATTATTTTTTTTGCTGTAGTTATACTTAACCACATACCCCTGGGTGGACGCCATATGACATCCTGAGGTTTAAGTGGTTGTTTTCCGGGTTGATGCCTGCAGCTACAGGCATCATCCCAATACCAAAAATTGCATCTGGCGATTCTCTTTGTTGTAGAAGCGATTAGAGTAGCTATACAGTCACTCAATCACTTCTACCGTCGCCTTTCCCAGGCTCTCCTATCAGATAGGCAGTGATTGGCGGCATCCTTTGCAGTGAACAAGGAACAGACGTTTCTCCTCCCTTTATGTGACGTCAAAAACCCAGAAGCAGCGAGGAGTTTGTTACTTCTGCTTTTGGTTCTTTGTTTACTGGGCCGTTACTGCCAGTGAAGCAGCCGATCAAACAGATCTGTGTCTGATCGGCTGCATTGGAAGCCAGATGAGAGCTCTGAGGTCTAATAGACCCCAGATCTCTCCATAAAGAGGACCTGTCATGGCTCATGCTCTGACAAGGGATGTTGTTCATCCCTTGTGATAGCAATAAAATTGATTAAATAAAAAGTTAAAGGGACAGTGTAACAAAAAAAAAAAAAAAAAAAAACAACAACAATTGCAAACGCCCCTGTCCTCCGTGCTCACGCACAAATGCTTACGCATACGTAAACAGGGATCGCACCACGCATGTGATGTATAGTAGCGATCAGATCGGGAGCAATAACAAAAGACCTCCTGTGTAACTCTAAACTGGTAACCAATAAAGGCTTATAAATAGAGATTTTAGGTACTGCAGTTTGGTGCCGTTCCACCTGCATAAACAATTTTTAAAAGCATGACATGTTAGGTACTCGTGAATACATCATTAAATCTATTTTTTTATGTTATGCATAACATATTCTTTTATATTTTACCCAAAAAAATGGGTATTATAATGTGTTTATGTGCAATAAAATTTATTAAAAGTGTATTTTTTTTTTAATTGTGTTTGAAAAACCGCTGTACAAATACAGTGTGACATAAAAAATTGCAACACCCAACATGTTATTCTATAGGGCTTTTGCTTTAACGAATTTATTGTTATATTGGTTGGTAATTTTCTAGCAAACAAAAGCAGATTTTTACATGTATGTGAGAAGTGTCAGAATTGGTCCAGTAGGGAAGTGGTTAAAAGGAAAAAAAGTTTTAGCTAGAGAAACACTTTAAATTATTAACCGTTGCCAGGATTGGGTGAGAGGAGAGATTTATACAAGGCAGAGGCATTAACTGGCTGCCAGCTGATCGGTTTCTAAACATGAAGGTAACAATGAAATGGAGCAGATCATTATCTGACAATGAGAGTTTATCTTTGGAACACATTAGGACCTGGAAAGAAGCGGAAGAAAAAAGGGCACTAGGAGGCCAGTCTATTAAATCAGAGCAATATTTGGAACACTTTGCTTTAGAAATTATTCCTTTATTCTCTAGAAAAATGAAACAAAGAACGTGATTGAATACTACACTTGACAGCTCCAATTATATTTGCTTTAGCATGGATTGGCTGCTCTTTGCTGCCTTAGAAAACATTTCATTATCATGTTTTCAGGCCGTTCCCAACCTAGTGTGCGCAAAATAGCATTGTGATCTGTGAAGTGTTTTTGCTCCTAAACTCTTGAGGATATCCTTTCTTTAGCTGGTTATATCCCAATATGCAATAAACACAGCAGGGTGAATTCTGAGCTACAGTGTGTGATAACTTGAAAACCTGTGTCTTGCAGGACAGGAAAAAAGAAATAGTTTCATTTTATTTCAAAAAAAAAATTTATGGAAAAAATTTCAGAGAAACCAACAGGAAGTACGTGCACGAAAAGGTTATGTAATATTCAATATACCTGAGTACAAGTAGTGTTCCAACATTTCAACCATAATCAAACAACTAACATATGCTTATTAGTAGGATAGTATTCAGTGTAAACATTATGTCTGTTGTACTACCTCAAGTCTACATAGGAACGGGTTCAGCTAGAATTTACTTATAGTATATATATATATATATATTATATATATATATATATATATATATATATATATATATATATATATATATATATATATATATATCATACACACACACACACACACACACATCTATGATATATGCATTCCTGCACTAGGAATAAAGAGGAATAGGAAAGTGGATGTGGGGGGGGGACGTTCTAATACGTGGATGGAACAGTCCTACTCAAGTAGGGCTCCAGTTTATTTTGATACCAGGGAGAGGAGATTCTTATTCTTTGTGGAAGGCTTTCCATGTACACCATTGTTTATGGAATTTGGAGAGACAACCATGCTTGTATGCCATAAGCTGCTCTAGGTAGTATGTTTCAGAGATGACATTTACTACTTCCCCTGCATTAGGGGCTAAGTTAGATTTCCATTCTCTCATAAGGACCAAGCGTGCTGCAAATAGGACCTGCATGACCATCTGTCTGAGGTCAGATGGGTAGGTTTCTATTCCAACATTGAGAATAGCTAACCTTGAGTTGGGTCTGGAGATAATCCCCATCAATTTGGATATGAACCTAAAGATTGAATTTCAAAAACTATGGATATTAGGGCAAAGCCACAGCACATGGGACAATGTGCCCACTAGGCCGCAGCCCCTCCAGCATAGGTTGGAATGGTTAGAGTTAAAATTAGCAAATAAGTACTGTACAGAGTGTAGTACCATCAAAAGGTGAATTTTCTGTGCCATCTCCCAATAAGTGGAATATTTTGAGGCCGATAGATTATTTGAAATAGCTTTATGCCTTTGTTGGTCAGTAATGTTGATGTTTAGTTCGACCGACCAGTTAGGCAATAGATTGGACAGGGAAAAGGTAAGTTTATCCTGCAGTTTATTATGCAATCACGTAAAAGGAAAAGGGGGGGGGGGGAGGAAGTGAATGACAAAAAGTGAATTTAATGGCAAAAGATCCACTATAAGAAATACAGTCTTATGCCGCGTACACACGGCTTGACTTTCCGGCAGACTTTTTCTGCCGGCATTTCCGACGGACTCAGATATAGAACATGTTCTAAATCTTTCCGTCAGAAATGCAGACGGAGCTTAGTCCGTTGGCAAGTCCTGGCGTGTGTACGCGGCATAAGTCATCTCCCTGCCCCAAGTCTACTGATTGGACAGTAAAGGAGCAGCAGCAGGTTTATGAGGTCATTTTCTGCTCCTGTCACCTTGTTGCTTATCAGCACAACTGCATGCAGCAGACCTAATTGGCTTCTAATGCTGACCCTTCCTCTCCGAGAGTTCTGCTGTATAGGGATTGCAATAGGTCAAGACAAATTCAGGTATTTACACTGCTTTGTATATTTAAAAAAAATTGATTTAATGATGTATTCACGAGTACAGATTTGAGTATTTTATACCTGTCCAGAGCTCAACTTTGAAAGGAAATCTAGAAGCAAATCTGAAATCCGATTTAAATGCAGTTATTCTTCTCTGGTGATAATAATATACGGCTGCTCACTGGGTAACATTTCTAAAGTGTGTTCCTAACTTTAACAAGCAGCACATAGAGACATAAATATTTCATCTCTAACTGCTGATTAATCCAGAACGTTCCGCAAAGGGCGTCAATGTCCCCCAGGACACGAGAGGTGAACTAGGACTCAATCCGATCGTCTGATTAATCTGGAGCACTTCAAAAGACATAAGTGATTTTTATGATAATTAATTTTGGACAAAGACTTCGCTGCTTAGGCAAACAGTTTTTTGAGTGTGATCACAATTTCCTATCTAGCTTCTTAAGGATCTCTAAGTGCTCAGAAGATTAGCTCAGCTTATTGCGAGCTTCAGCACAGTTACATTTTTATCATTAAAGGAAGATAAAGTAAGGATAATATTTAAAAGGTCTATCGCAGCTAAAATGGAAAATAAGTAGATTTTTTGGGATGCAAAAATACACATAGAGGAGCAGAACTGCAGCAAAAATACCCACCGGCTTTATGTGTTACTTTACTTTTGTTACTTTATGTGTTACTAAGTACCTTAACCTCTCCCACTCGCTACAGAGTTAAATGAGGACTCACTATCCCTGTTGGTTTTTACATTGTAGAGAATGCAGCTGATACATATGTTGCCTAGTCTTCTTGATGGTTTGAAAAAAAAAGCAAGCAAATACAACGTAATGAGCCATTTTCCCCTGACTTTGGAGAGATTTCCTTTTACTTCCTGTTGTGTCTCCACAAGTGATGAAATATCTCACCAATGGAACTCAGAAAAAAGCTGTGGCTTTAGGTCTAGGTATACCTTTAGGCACACATGTCAAACTCTGGGCCCACGGGCCAAATCCAGCCGGCCAGGCCATTTCATGTGGCCCTTGCACCCAGGTTTTTTTTTTCAGCTGGAATGTGGCGGAACTCTATTCCGCCACCTCCAGTCTCACCCTCCACTCCACACTCGCCACTGTCACTTCTAAAAGCAAAAGCTTTCTGTGTTTACAAGGACAACTTTCCTCTCAACAGCTTTCATAGATCCCTGCCTGCCCTGCACACACTCACGGCAGGGATAGATGCCGACCAATGACCTGTCTGCAAGTCAGAGAGGGAGGCGGAGCTGCCTACACTGCCGGAAAGGTACTAGACATGGGTCAGGTAGGTGAAATGAGGAAAATTTGGTGAGGGAGATGAGGGCCAGTGGAGGGAGATGTTAACAGAGGTGGGGGATGGCAAAGAGTGGCGCAGAGTCGAAGAGGAGGAGTGGAAGTGAAATGCGGACAGCCTGTGAAAGAAAGCTAAACCCTGTACACTGTGCATAGCACTCTCCACGTAGCGCACCCCTGAACTCTCCACGTAGCGCACCCCTGAACTCTCCACGTAGCGCACCCCTGAACTCTCCACGTAGCGCACCCCTGAACTCTCCACGTAGCGCACCCCTGAACTCTCCACGTAGCGCACCCCTGAACTCTCCACGTAGCGCACCCCTGAACTCTCCACGTAGCGCACCCCTGAACTCTCCACGTAGCGCACCCCTGAACTCTCCACGTAGCGCACCCCTGAACTCTCCGCGTAGCGCACCCCTGAACTCTCCACGTAGCTCACCCCTGAACTCTCCACGTAGCTCACCCCTGAACTCTCCACGTAGCTCACCCCTGAACTCTCCACGTAGCTCACCCCTGAACTCTCCACGTAGCTCACCCCTGAACTCTCCACGTAGCTCACCCCTGAACTCTCCACGTAGCTCACCCCTGAACTCTGCACTCTGTACAAATTGCAATATGATAAAGAGTAGATAGATAGCCTTAGACATGCAATCGGCCCTTTCAGGGCAACCATAATGCTGATGCGGCCAGCAATCAAATTTAGTTTGACACCCCTGCCTTAGAGCCTCACGCACATGGTTGCCTGCAAATGACCGAAGGCCTATATCATCCTGCATGTGTGCTGCTGCCATTACCAATACATTGCCGAGATTCACATGCTAGCCCCGAGTTCAGTAGGCCAAGGAGGCAGCACAAAGGCACACTGTTTACATGTGTACAGAGTAAAATACAGTTAAGCAAACATTTTTATAGTTTTGGTTTACTTAGCTAAAAGCTATAGACCAAAATGGAGCAGTGTGAATGGTCCCATGGCATACAATACTGCTACGTTCAGATTTGTATAAATTAGGCTGGGTTCACACTATTTGCAGAGCAGCTCTCAGCAAGGGTCTGGTGCATCCCTGTTCTCCATTTCAGGGGTGAATCCGGTCGGAATATTTGCCTGAATTCGGACCTGAAACGAAGCCAAAGACGCACAGGACCCTTCTGCAGGCCGGCCCAGAGATGTGTGAACTGGCTCCATTGAGAGCTGGTCACACTCTCTTGTCATGCATCATCTTCCACCCAGGAATTCAATGCTCAGACCGGAACAGCCAAAACTGCCCAAACACTGTCACCTGGAGGACTTGCTAGAATAGAAATGTTAGAAAAAGTGCCTAGAAAAGATTTTTCTACCTGGAGAATAT
Source organism: Lithobates sylvaticus (assembly GCA_028564925.1). Taxonomy (NCBI): domain Eukaryota; kingdom Metazoa; phylum Chordata; class Amphibia; order Anura; family Ranidae; genus Lithobates; species Lithobates sylvaticus. The sequence continues at coordinate 184,676,026 of CM053029.1, read as the reverse complement.
TCAGAATCCCAAACTTCCAGGTTGACTGATTCCTTGCCTCCCGCTCCACTCAGTGGTTCAAACCTCTGGTCCTTACATCATTACTGTGTCTCACAGTTATGTAGGACGAACCACAGAGCACAGCAGGAGACCAGGAATCCGACTGTGGGAGGCAAGAAGAACTGTATTATCTGCAGGTGGCACAAGGCTTGCAGGACATCTTACCTGTTCTGTACTAACAGCCATTCCTTTCCGATTGTAGCTTTTATTCCTTTCTATTGGTTCGGCCTGTACAGGGTTATCACAAAGTGTCTGTGTGCATTTTGTAGCGCTGCTTCTGTGCTGTATACTTTTGGTATGGTCACAGTTTATGGAACCTATATGGTTCAATTCTTTGTTATTTGAGGTGGAGCTAGTGCTTGCATCTGGATTACCTGCGAATAACAGGAAAGAAAAATTAAGAAAAGAGAACAAGAAAAAATGACAGATTAAAACAAATCTACCCTCAAAGTCATGTAAGCAGCCTTTTTTGGCGTATAAAAATTTGTAATAAGAATACAGTTGTACATTTAGGTCTCGTTCACATAGCCGTACTACTGCGTAAGGCAAGACTAGGGTGTCATTTGCCCGCACGGGAGATACCCAGGTGTTACGTGCATCCCCCTGCAGGAAGACTCAATCATGAAAATTGGGACACACTGGCTGCATGGACACAAATGCTGCTCCCAATCTAGATGTCAAATCGGGAGCAGCGGCTTTGTCCATGCAGCCAGTGTGTCCCAATTGACATGAATGGTACTGCCTGCACACGGGACACCTGTAAATGAGCCCTAAGGGATCATATCATCTTGCTGTTGTATGTGCGACTAACAACCATGACCAATACTTGCCTAGACTGCTCAAATCTGTACAACCTATTGAGCCCCATTTAATAGAAACATGTGCTCAGAGAAATACAAGGCCTCCCGTTGATGACCTCAATGTCACTTGCCTGGATGTTATGCTGATCCACTGGCTTCAATATTTGAAATCACTGACCTCACTGTCTGCATACTTTGCTACTTTGTTTCATGTCACAGACTCAAACTATGGAAGAGTCTGAATCAGCATTTTGAGAAAGAAGTTGGAGTAATGACAGCCCAAGTATTTCTCTGGGTACCGGCTATCCTTAGGAACAATTGTATACAGACATGTGGGTACCTTTAATGCCGCGTACACACGAAGGGACTATCCCGCGGGATTGTCCGCTGGACTCAAGTCCAGCGGACAATCCCCTCGTGTGTGGGCGCCGGCGGACTTTTTGGCGCCAAAAGTCCGGCGGACTAGGTTTTAAGTTTTGTTTTAAAATTGTCCGCTGGACTTGGCAGTCCGGCGGACAATCCCGCCGTTAGTAGGCTAGTCCGCCGGACTTTTGAAATGAACGGACTTGCCGCTCATTGGAAAGTCTGTTCATTCCCGCAGACTTTTTCCAGCGGATTGTCCGCCGGAGAAGTCCGGGCGTGTGTGGGCAAGTCACGCGCTCGGAAGTCCGGGCGTGTGTGGGGGAAGTCCCGCCGGACTAGGTCCAGCGGACAATCCGTTGGACTAGGTCCGGAGGACAAAGTCCGAACGTGTGTACGCGGCATAAGTATTACTAAAGGCAAAACTTTTTTTTAGTAGAGTGCAGAGGGATTAGAAATTTCCAGTTATTATTTCTGTCTGCATCCCTGTTAAGGAGATTCACCATCTCTATTCGTTTTTTTGATCATTCACAGTGTGAAAGGGGTCTTAAGGATGAGCTCCGACGTGTCCCACCAGGAAGTCGGCACTGCGCTAATCACAGGCAGTGAGACATTGTCCCGATGTGCAGCTGCAGAGATCTGGAAATGTCTCACTGCCTGTGATTAGCGCAGCGCAGTGCCGACTTCTTGGCGGGCTCTGCACGTGGGCTGTGCGAACACGCCGGAGCTCATCCTTATCCACAATGCAGGAAAAAACATGTAAATTATTAACAATTTCAGCCATTCTGTTAGAGAAGAGAGTGCAGTGTGCTTTAACTATGTACTCTCTCTCTGCCCAGTCTCGCTTTCTCGCTGCGCCAGTCTCGCGTTCTCTCTCTCTGTATGTCTCACCCTCTACCCCCCCTGCAGGCAGCAGCACGTGGTAAATTTTGTGTTTCTCCCATATCTTACATGTTCCTGTAAGAACGCTTATAAACGAAAACGTGCCTAAACTCAGGTTACAGCTTATACATGAGTTTACAAGCAGTTACAAGCATTTGGCATTTCAAATGCCTCTGAACGTCCGCTCTGAACCCATTTTTTGCGTTCCAAAAAGTGCTTCTAAAAACTCAACTGCCTAGAAACGAGTATAAACGACCCTGTGTACATGTACTGATAAGATAACAGAGAAGAGTTCAGGGGCAGCTGAAAAAAATTCCCAACTGTAGAATTCTGCATATACTGTGCAGCACCACCTGCTGGTCAAATAATTTATTGTAGGTCCTACATTCATATCTTACATCTTCAAGCCCTAAGTTAAAGTGTTACTAAACCCAGTCATATGAAAATAGTTCATCCCCCCCCCCCCCCCCCCCCCACACACACACAGTGCCCACAGATTCTAAATCTTCTTTTACATTAAATTATATTGCCACTATATACCTTTTTGAATAATCTGTATACTGTACCACGGTTACATCATAAACGGCACAGTTTCTTCAGTGCTGAAAGTTCAGGAAGGTGGAGATTTTCAGCCTGTATACACACCCACATGTGTGATGTCAATATCATGTGACCTGGCTATCTACGAGAACAAGAAACTGTTCTCGCCAGCATAAAAGACACAAGCGAGGTTGGCTACCTTGCCTGTTCTTTCCAAGGTAGACATTGCAGGAAAGGGAGGATCTATGCATACAGGATAAAACAGCCTTTTTACACAATGCAGAGGATTAACCCCTTAAAGTTCCACAGCGAGTATAACAAACATGCTATTCTGCATATACAGACCGATTTTACTGTTGTGGGTTTAGTAACACTTTAAGCAAATACAACAGGGGTTCTGCGTTATACAAGGGCTGTGTTGGTGCAGAGGCAAATGAAAGATTCTCCATGTAAATGTGTTCACTTTATTTATCTGTACTCCCCGATTAACATTATTCTGCAAGTCTGACCACTCCCAATACAGAAGGTAAAGAATGGAAACTTACCTCTGATAGAAAATGACCCATCATCATATCGCTCTACCAAGAGATTCTCGATATTGAACATTAAGGGCTCTGGCTGTTGCTCGCTGTTGTTATTCCGTGGACTGTCATCCTAAAAGGCAAAACGTTCCTTTATAATAGTCATCCCACAGACTGACATGTCCCATTTACAGATTCAAGTGATATTAATTGGCTACCTTATATACTCGAGCATAGGCCGACCCGAATATAAGCCGAGGCACCTAATTTTACCACAAAAAACTGGGAAAATCTATTGACTCGCATATAAGCCTAGGGTGAGAAATGCGCAGCTACTGTAAGTGGAAAAGAGGGTCAACAATGCCCATTTGCAGCCTCACTGTGCCCATTTGCATGCCTCACTGTGCCCATTTGCAGCCATAGGTTCCCCGAACTTCAAACTTGGTAGTTAAGTGTACCTAGATGCCCCCTAGCTGCAGCCAAATTTGGGGTCTCTGGACCCAAAGAGTCCCGAAATTACATTGCTGCAGATGGACACAGTTGACCAATTTTGGGGCCACTTGGTGCTAGGAACCCCCAATTTGGTGTGCAAACCCAGTGGAATGAACCCTACAACATATCCAAAGATGGGGTATATCCTATCACCAAGTGGCCGCGGCATAAGGGGCCCCAAATTCGGTTCCGGAAATGTCAAGCACTTTTCTGCAGCAGAGAATGACATTTTCCGAACAGACTTTGGGGCCCCGTATCTAGGAACCCCATCTTTGAAACACCAAATTTGGGGTTTCTAGCACCAAGGGGCCCCGAGATACTGGGCCCCAAAATCGGGTCGGAAAATTTCATTCTCTGCTGCAGAAAAGTGCTTGACTCCTGTATAAGCCGAGGGGGGCATTTTCAGCAAAAAAAGATGTGCTAAAAAACTTGGCTTATACTCGAGTGTATACGGTATTTGTCCTCCTTGGCCCTGGGCTCATGGAAAGCAGGTCGAATGACACTGGGCATCATTTAACCCAGCAGAATAGCAGCATTGAAGATCATGTAAGTACAGAGTTGAATTCTTTTTAAGAGCTACTGGGTGATCCACTAAACTTTTTGTTTTTGCCCAAGCAAAACACTTTGGCTTTAAAAGAATATCTGGTGACTCTGCCATCAGAAGGCATCTTCTCTAAAAGGGTGACAACGCCATGTCCCCATCTCCTGCATTGTTCTGCATTGCCACCCTGTCACACACTTCAACTAAAAGGAGACTACAAGTGACTGTTGTCATCATCAGAAAATATGACACAATAAATGACATGCAGCCATTACTGATTTGCATGCAGATAGGATAAGGCTGCAAAAAAAGGTTTCAGGGTGTTCAGTAGTGCTTATGTGCAACAAAGGAGAAATAAAAGATTACTTTTAGAATTTAAGAATTTAAAACAACAAACAAAAAAAGTCCATTATTTAGTGGTTTAGCAAACCAATTTTTGTTCAGTGACAGTTTATATCTACTTTAAAATTCCTACAATTTCCTTTTTCCTTTTTTTTACATTCCTCTGCCATCTCTCCAATGTAACCTAAATACTATAGGTTTGCTTTACCATGCAAGGAAGGCTCCATATATTGGCCTGCCTGTTATGTAGTCATGAGAGTTCTTGGTAAGCAATGTATAGTATGCACCAGTGGTAGAGGCAATAAAACAATTGCATAGTAATAGAATAATCCATTAAAGGTGGTGATTCATGCTTGTCCTCTAGAAATATTACCTGTAGACGTGGCATCAGGAGATTCAGGAAACCACGGGGGTTTCACAGGTACTGGCCAATATACTGTAATGGATTTCTGCCTGTGGTGAATCATTTCTAATCTAATATCAGCAGCTGCCAGAGAGGGGAATATCAAGAAGGATGCTTATTGTGTCGCTGCAACTGCAGGATTTTTGTAGTTACCATTTTGAAATGCCTAGCTGTTAATTTAAAGCTGAATCAAGGCAGCTAGCAGAAAAACACAATTTAATCCAATTACATCATTTAAAGTGTATTTCCACTTTTGCTGTCAAATTTGAGAAGCCCCCCACTATATTTGTTATGTGCTCCCATTCACAGCACATACCTAAAAATACATTTAAAAAAATATTTCTATTTCTAGTTGTTTCTTTGGAGCTGTATTAGACATAAGACTTTACAAACGGTTTAAAATAATGTGACGTAACGTGCAATTACGGGTCAGGTTTAACATTCAATATACCACTTAAGCCGTGAGTGCTTTACCCGTGTTAGGACAGACAGCGTGAGCATCTATTTTACAACTGATAATGAGATCTGCCAGTACAGTACAGACAGGGTTAATAATGGTATACACAAGTCCCCAGCCCACCATAAACATTACATAGAAGTAAAAAGCTGCGTTGGACTTTTCAGAAAGTAAATAAAAGTGTGCAGCAATTTTGGAATATTTTTTTCCCAAAAGGGGAAGTTCTGCTCTTCCTCCTACTCCCCCCTTCCCTGCCTGCAGACTTCTAAGACATGTCACAGGTCCCAGAAGTCTACAAGACCAGTCACAAATCACAGTGCACCTCGCACATGGGAAGCAGGCAGCCAGCTATGAAGCCGCACGGAGTCAGAGCCGGCTGCCCACAGTTGAGGTGGGGTGCCCCCTAAAAAAAAAAAAAAAAATGTAAGAGTCAGCAGCTACAAATACTGCATACTGCAGGCGCCGGCATTCTTACTGTGGGCACCCGGCTGTGGCTTCACAGCTGGGCACCCACTGCGCATGGGACACTATGTGTCCCAGATGACTGCGCCGAGGGGAAGTGATGTCAGTGCCTGGGCACTGAAGGAGGCAGACTACGAGGGACCCCCTAGCAACAGGCATTTAGAGGTGAGTAAAAACATTTTTTTTTCAATTATTTATTTTTTTATGAATTTTAACTATTTTTTTTTTTTTTTTTGGTGGAAACACCACTTTAAGATGCTGGCGCCGGGGACGGAAGACCAGTGAAGAAACCAGTTCGGGTGAGAACAGCGCTGGATCCTGGGACAGGCCAGTGTCTGTTTATTAAAAAAGTCAGCAGCTACAGCTTTTGTAGCTGCTGATTTCTATTTAAAAAAAAAAAAAGACTAAAGCTCCTCTGTAAGCTATGGCTATTTGAATGGCTACATATAACAAAGCAATTGTTATCCCAATCTGACTGCAAAAATGGAAATACACTTTAAAAAGAAAATGGTCTTTTTAAATACAATAGGTATAAAACACAATTAATTTTGTGCATAAGGAGTCCGCACTGTTATTCACTACAAACTCTACTGTATATGCTGTGAAATATGTTTATTGTAGAGGATAGCACAGGGATGGCCCTATTATTGTAGGGGGCAGCACCTTGACCGGACCATGCTGCCTAAATGCTCTGAAGGTCAGGAAGGGCTGAACAAAATTACAAATCATTTTGCAGGTAACATTCACATATACACTATATTGTCAAAAGTATTGGGACACCTGCTTTTACATGAACTTTAATGGCATCCCAGTCTTAGTCTGAAGGGTTATTGAGTTGGCCCACCCTTTGCAGCTATAACAGCCTTAACTCTTCTGGGAAGGCCGTCCACAAGGTTTAGGAGTGTGTCTATGGGAATATTTGACCATTCTTCCAGAAGTGCATTTGTGAGGTCAGGCACTGATGTGGACGCTCTAATTCATCCCAAAGGTGTCCCATCGGGTTGAGATCAGGCTCTGTCCAGGCCAGTCAAGTTCCTCCACCCCAAACTCGCTCATCCATGTCTTTATGTATACATATTCATGCACAGCTGTCCCAGACTGTTGGCAGTCATTTTCATGACATATCCAGGTCTCATGGAGAGGTTTATTACATGAATGTAAAATTGACTAATACGTTGATGTCTAATATATTTTCTTTTTTCTGTATTACATGTTTTTAAATGCTTGTTAATAAATCATTTATAACCTGACTGATGTCTCTTTAGAGGGGAACCCCCTCGGCCTGCTTGCTTCACCTTTCAAAACGACCCATTAAGAAATACAAGGCCTCTCTCACCATCCAGCTACTGAATGCTGCCAAGGCATGCATCCCCCTCTGTTGGAGATCGGAGAACCCGCCGATGAAGTCCCTGTGGTTCTCTAAAGTGAACGAATTAAGAGACATGGAGGATCTCACTGCCACTTTGCACAACAGGGAGGAGGACCTTCTGGGAGACCTGGAGACCCTGGCAACACTTTATATACACAGACGCTCATCTCTGTGAGGTTGCACAGTCTGGCTGACCCATTAGGCTTGGTCCGCTACGCTACCTTACCCTACTTTACTCTACCTTACGCTACCTTTTTCCTATCCTCGGCTATCTGCCTCCATTACTTATTTCTTGTGTCCCATGTTTGGGCTCGCCTGGCTTTTGGGTTGCTGTGCCTCCCAAACAACTGTTAAATCTTTAAAAAAAAAGATTGTATTGCATAGCTTTGCATACGCTTTTACGCGCAAGTACTTAGGATACCTTCCTGGCTTCGCACACCGATAGTATATCTATACCGTATTTTTCTTCTCATGTGCTTTATTTACTGGGCGGAGCTGGAGTAACTGATATGTTTACCTCATCTCATGACCAAGTTTGATCTTTCTGTCTGATTTTTATTATGTATCTCTGCTATCTGTGTTGAATGTTAAATGCACTTTCTATGAAAATAAAGGAATTACAAATTTAAATCATTTATAAAATTTTACTTGGCACGTTTTGGAGGTGTACTCATTAAAAGTCCCACGGGCATTTTTGTTTTTAATTTTGTGTGCGAAACATATTCATGCCCATAGTTTGGGAATGGTATGAGGGTCAGGTGTTCGCTAGATTTGGGCCATAATGTGTATGTGTAGTCATCAGTTGGTGCCTGCTTTTAGTAACAGCGCTCAATTATAAACATACTACCTTTAAGTGGCATAGCATTCCTGGGCTGTCATATTTGCTCAGTATACATACATCCTATTCTTATTCCTCCTTAATGCTTCAGAAAACTGATTGATCTCTCTAGGTGCTCTGCTGAAGGCTGAAAGAACACAAAAGCCTCTCTGTCTGGTTAAGTCTCTAAACCAGGAGTCTCAAACTGACGGCCCTCCAGCTGTTGCAAAACTACAAGTCCCATCATGCCTCTGCCTGTGGGAGTCATGCTTGTAACTGTCAGCCTTGCAATGCCTCATGGGACTTGTAGTTTTGCAACAGCTGGGGGGGGGGTCGACTGTTTGAGACCCCTGCTCTAAACTCCTGGCAGATATAAAGACACTTATTAATGCAGCTTTGTAATCATTATTACATCAATAAATGTTATTTTTAACGCAAGCAGTGTAAGGGTTTTGACCAGGTATCAGCCTCCTACAGTCCACTGTATAGCAGAGCGCAGACTGGAAAAAGGAGGAGAAGCAGCACAAAGAGCAAAATCAGTTGTGCTGCAGAGCTCATGAGCTAATAAAGGACATGCTAAAAGAAGGACAGAGCAGAATAAAATAGATTATCTGCTTCTCATTTTACTGTCTAATCCCTGGGCTGGGGACAGACCTAAAAACTGAGCTGCAGTACAGAAAAATCAGATTTGCTCCCTTGCCAGATAGGGCTGTGCAGTGGGGCAGAGCTGTGTAGATCTCAGGACTGGATGGACAGAAATACAAATCCTTTCAAGTTAAACAGCTCCCTTATATGCATTTCATATCTGTATTTAGTGGTTTGCCTGTAGTTATTCTTTAATCTTAGCAGCTGCTCTGTGGGGTTGCAAAAAAGACAATTTTAGGGTCTATTCACACAAGCGTTTGCGAAAAGGCAGCCCATTCATTTGAATGAGCTGCTTAACCACTTCAGCCCCGGACCAATTGGCAGCCAAAGGACCAGGCCCCTTTTTGCGATTTGGCACTGCGTCGCTTTAACTGATAATTGCGCTGTCGTGCGACGTGGCTCCAAAACAAAATTGGCGTCCTTTTTTTTTCCACAAATAGAGCTTTCTTTTGGTGGTATTTGATCGCCCCTGCGGTTTTTATTTTTTGCGCTATTAACAAAAATAGAGCGACAATTTTGAAAAAAATGCAATATTTTTTGCTTTTTGCTATAATAAATATCCCCAAAAAAATATATAAAAAAACATTTTTTTTCCTCAGTTTCGGCCGATACGTATTCTTCTACATAATTTTGATTGGTTTGTGCAAAAGTTATAGCGTTTACAAAATAGGGGATAGTTTTATAGCATTTTTATTAATATTTTTTTTTTTTACTAGTAATGGCGGCGATCAGCAATTTTTATTGTGACTGCGACATTATGGCAGACACATCGGACATTTTTGACACATTTTTGGGACCATTGTCATTTATACAGCAATCAATGCTATTTAAATGCATTGATTCCTGTATAAATGACAGTTGTAGTGAAGGGGTTAACCACTAGGGGGAGGGGTTATGGGCTCTGACGTGTGTGTGTTTTTTTTTTACATTAGGGGGTGGGGCTGACGTCTGACGTCATTGATCGGCTTTCCCGATGACCGGGAACAGCCAATCAATGACAGGCAGAGTAGGAAGCGCGGGGAGAGGTTTGTTTACACATACCTCTCCCCGTTCTTCAGCTCCGTAACCCGATCGCGGGACACCATCGGCGATCGGGTCCCCTGGTCCCGCGGCCGGGGTCACGGAGCTCCCAACCGGGTCGCGAGCGCGCCGCTGGCGGCGCGCGCGCGACCCACGGGCAGGCATTTAAAGGGCCACGTACAGGTACGTGGTTTTGCCTGCCCGTGCCATTCTGCTGACGTATGTATGCAGTGGGCGGTCGGGAAGCGGTTAATTCACCAAACAAGGCGTGTGTACTGTTAGTGCATTGCCATGTACTGCATCGCATGTTTGCTAGCAAGGTGCGTTCAGATGCCATTCAGAATGAACAGAACCGCCAGGAACCTTGCTGACATACTGTACATCATTATGAATAGCATTGCGCTGCATCAAATGGATGCAACACAAGTTTTGCTAAAGCATAAGTGTGACTGGGCCTGTAATGTAAAAAAAGTCATTAGAGAGACAGTTTATATATATGCAGTGCCCTTGTGAAAAAAAGACAAAACTGTCATATAAAAAAAATAAAATAAAAAAAAAGTCCTAAAAAACGACTTCTTAGTAAATTTTACACAGGTACTGTATGTTGTTAATAAATATACACCAGAATTTCTCATTAATGTACTGTTGGAAGTAGCAGTCATTTTATTTTCTATTAACCTGTAAATGTAGCTTGACTCTCTGAACCTTAATCTTCATTGGCATGACTTCAGCCACAGAGTCGTCTTCCACAAAATGGCGGATATTTGCCAGGGTAGAGGTGAGGAACTCTGAGGTAAAATCTGTCACTTGGCACTGTAGGAACCCGTTCTCTGCCGCTAATAAAGAATACCGCTTAGCGCTAGGGCCAGTCTCTAGCCTCAGGCTGATTTCAGGAGACGATTCTCTCTCTTCTACAGAGGAGGACTTTTGATCCGAACCTGGATTGAGAAAACAGAGAACAATTGATATTTGTAAAGCCTCTAACAAAACTAAAATGTATATGCTACTTCAGATCAACAACTGTACAGGCAGCGTTCTGAGCACTGCACACGCGGGCGGCACAAGGAGGACACCCAGCCACTGTCAATCATTGTTGTGCGACTTTTGCTCTGCGTGTCCCTCTTGCGCTGTCCGTGTATGCGGCGCTTGGCCTGCTGCCTGTACAGTTGTAGTACCAGAGCAGGAACACGCATGTAGAGGCGACTACATAGGTCCCCACAGCACAGGGGGGACATTTTAAAAGGAGAGTGTGTCAGCCTGGCCAAGGGACACTTTTAAAAGTAAATGCAGTGAAGGATTTTTTATTATTTTTTTTTAAAGAAAAAAAAATGCAAATGTAAGTTATATTATCTGTTTTATGAAAAAAATATGTAATTTTAACTAAACATGTGGTTAGTACTTTTGTGTATTAAGAAATAAGTTAACATTTTTGTGCTTCTGTGTGGTCATTCCTCTTCTTATGTCAAAACAGAATAGAACAGAACCAGGAATAAGCTAATTTCCCATCATGCAATGCAAGCTTTCCATGCTCTGCTGTCAGTCTGCATGAATGTAGGGGGTACACGTAAACACATCATGTCTGTCAAGTTGCAAATTGGCTGCTCTGCCACTGCAGGGAAAGTGCTAATTGACTGCACTTAGTTATTTTAACATTTTCTCATTTTAGAACAATATCCTGCTATTTAATTAGACCAGCACATTCAGTAAAGTTACTTTTAGGCTTCTAAAAATTGGCTGGTCGTGACACCTAAACCTTATTATCAACCTTGAAATGTATCTAAAGTCTAAACTTTTTTTTTGAACAGAGTAGGGAAAGGTTAGAACCTATACGGTTTTTACTGCCATCTGTGATATCTAGATTCGCCCTCTCTACGTCTCTTGGTGACATTTATAACCAGGGTTGAAGGGATTATTCAAAGTTTAATTGTCACCCACACAGGAACAGATGGGGAAAAAAAAAAAAACGCCAAAGTAAACTTAAAATCAAGCTCAAATTCTACTTTCCCTTTTTTGCCCTGGCACTCCAACTATGGAGAGCAAAAGTAGAAGTCCTTACCCAAGAGTGGCTGGTGTCTGAGCAACTAAACACCAGGGCTGTCTCTCTCTCTCCCTGCCCCAAAGAGCTTGGTACCTGAACAGCCAATCACCAGAGTTGGCATTCTCTCTCCCATTCCCAAAAGAGCTCAGTACCCGAACAGCCAATCACCAGAGTTGGCATTCTCTCTCCCATCTCCAAAAGAGCTCAGTACCCGAACAGCCAATCACCAGAGTTGGCATTCTCTCTCCCATCTCCAAAAGAGCTTGGTACCCGAACAGCCAGTCACCAGGACTGGCACCATCTCAGCTCAGAACCTGAACAGACAATTACCAAGACTGGGGCTCTCTCCTCACCCCCAAGGGAGCTCAGTACCTAAGCAGCCAATCACCTGGGCTGGTACTCTCTGCCTGTCCCCCAAAGGAGCCGAGTACCTTAGTCACCAAGCTCCAGCACTGCCACATGGGAGAAAGGTGAGTCACTCCCTCTGAAAATACAAGTTCTCTGGCTGTCATGCTCGCTCCCCACACTCGAGAGCTTAGTAACTGAGCAGTCAATCACCTGGGCTTGCAATCTCTCCCCCACCTCCAAGGAAGCTTGGTACCTGAGCAGCTAAGACACCAGAGTTGTCACCCTCTCCCCACACCCAAAGCATCTGGGTACCTGAGCAGCCAATCACCAGAGCTGGCACTCCCTCCTTACCCCCAACAGATCTCAGTACCTGAGCAGCCAATTATTAGGGCTGGCACTCCTTCCCTGCCCCCAAGAACTTGGTACCTGAACAGCCAATCACCAGAGTTGGCATTCTCTCCCCCCCCCCCCCACCCCCAAAAGAGCTCAGTACCTGAAGTAGCCAGTCACCAGGACTGGCACCATCTCCCCACCCCTAAGAGAGCTGCATACCTTAGTGGCCAATAAGCAAATGCCAGCACTGCGACATGGGAAAAAGGCATGTCTCCCTCTGAAAATACAAATTCCCTGGCCATCATGCCATGTAATGACTTCAAAACTTTTTGCATCCGGACACAGGCATGCAAATCAGAAGCCCTGACTTCATCTGCTGCAAGCTTGCTTCAGGTCAGTTACTTAAAAAACAGCGACTTGTGGTAGCCAGAAAACAGGATTTCCAGAGAGAGGACAATGACATTCTTTATACTTTACAGACTTTAACAATTACAAATTGCAGGAACCTGTCACAGTCACCTTTTACTTGTCAAACCACTGTTGAAAACCTAACTCTGATTGGTTGGTGGGGATGACTAGGCTGTGTTCTTTATCTTTATGTGAAAGCTGTGCTTGTGTACTTACAGAATGAGCCTTGCGGTGAAAGCCATCAGCTCTCTCTGCTTGTACGGACAGATGGCTGTGAATATGCTTTTCCCACAATCCCTCACGATAGGCGTCTAAGGCAGTTTCTTCACAGATTAAAATAAGGCAATTGTTTTCACAAAGCTGTAATTCCTCAGGACTGTGCAATTTCTCCCTGGATTTACTAGACCCCAAAACCGCTCACTGCACAGGCTGGAAGATTAAATCTCACCCCTCCCCTACCGATAATACAAGATCACATCTGGAGCTTTTAGTTTAAAAAAAATCTTGTACTTAGGAAAAGGCTGTCTGTTTCGGGTCACTTTTATTTTTAGCATCTTTATGTTCCAGTGGAGAACAAACTCCCATAGGATTGAATGGAGATTGTACAATGCAGGCAATATTGACAAGCGGCTTGGAGGCTTCCTGGGCAATATGCCATCAAATTGGGGACAGGTGAATAGAAGTCTTGCATGGGGGCTGCTAACTTGACTCCCAAGAGCCCTCCCACACTTTGGGAGTCAAGAGCCCTCCCACACTTTGGGAGTCAAGAGCCCTCCCACAATTTGGGAGTCAAGAGCCCTCCCACAATTTGGGAGTCAAGAGCCCTCCCACAATTTGGGAGTCAAGAGCCCTCCCACAATTTGGGAGTCAAGAGCCCTCCCACAATTTGGGAGTCAAGAGCCCTCCCACAATTTGGGAGTCAAGAGCCCTCCCACACACTTTGGGAGTCAAGAGCCCTCCCACACATTGGGAGTCAAGAGCCCTCCCACACACATTGGGAGTCAAGAGCCCTCCCACACACATTGGGAGTCAAGAGCCCTCCCACACACATTGGGAGTCAAGAGCCCTCCCACACACATTGGGAGTCAAGAGCCCTCCCACACACATTGGGAGTCAAGAGCCCTCCCACACATTGGGAGTCAAGAGCCCTCCCACACATTGGGAGTCAAGAGCCCTCCCACATTCTAGTAATAAATGCTGATTCTTGCAAAAGGAACAAGCTATTAAAAAAAAAGATGATGCTGGGACATGATCTACCGGGGAGGCAGGGAGTTTTGGAGGTACATTTTGAACATGCCAGGGGATCACCTTTGAAGTGGTTCTAAAGGCTAGGTGTTTTAAAACATGAATGCATTTCCAGCATTAATGTAAAAAAAAATACCCACCTGCTTGTCCCCACCATTCCTAAATACTTACCTCTCTCGATTCAGTGATGTGCCTTGATGCATCTCTTCTCTCCTTTTTTTTGTCTTCTTACAGAACACACATTGGCCATTGGCTCCTGCTGCTGTCAATAAAATCCTATGTGGAGGGAGTGGGGGCATGGCCGAGTCATGCTGTGTGTGTCCATGGACGCACACAGCCCAGCTCAAGAGTGTGCCTGCATGGGTGCCCCCATTGCACAGGGCTTGCTATGGGGGCACTCAGAGAAGAAGAAGAGCAGACAGTGTCTGCAGGGGACCAAAGAAAATATAAGAGACCATTCTATGTAAAAATCGTTTCATAGAGCAGGTAAGTATATCATGTTTTTTTATTTTAACTTTAAAAAAAAAAAAAAAATGTAGATTTTAATATCACTTTAAGTTTCCTCACTTTTACATGACTGCCAAGCCGTGCAACAGAATGGAGAGTGAAAGGATCTGGGAAGAACTATAAGAATACATTTACACCTGAGCACGTCGATTTTCAGGCACTTTTATATGAGCGCTTTTGCACACTTAAGCGTTTTAGAAGTGTATTTCAATTGATTTACCTGTGTACCCTACCTAGGATTTAAAGCCATGACCCTTTTTTTTCACAACTGGCGCTTTACCCCCTGTGCCACCTCTAAAGTAGCCAAGCACCTTTCCAAACGTGGAGTCATAGGTTTGAACCCCTTGGTAGGGTACACATGTTAAATGATTGAAATATGCTTCAAAAACACTTGTTTTTTTAGCACCTCTGGAGGTGGCACAGGGGGTTAAGTGCCAAATGTGCAAACAAAGGGTGGTAGGTTTAAAACCCAGGTAGGGTACAATCATTTTACATGTGTTTTCACAGGTCAAACTGGATGTGGCAATAGACTCCTTCTCATATAGTCTGTACAGTTCTTGCGAGCCAGATGCTTCAGTTTACTCACACTCCACTCCATAGAGAAACATTCATTTACTGGTACTCTGTTAAAGATGTGTCCATGGCTGTCTATACTGGAGCGTTGGAACTTCCTGCTACCTGTGGTTGTACAATTAGTTCTCTCTATCCTGATCTTTAGTTTGTCCCAACCCCTTTAATTGCTACTTTTGCTAGACATCTTACTCTGTCTGTGAATATAAAAATATAAAAGTAAAAAAAAAAAAGAAATCATATCCTGAATACTTTCTATGACCCAAAGCTTTCTAAAACTCAGCCTACAAGGCATTTTTCAACTGCAGGTCTCTGCTGTACAAATAATTCTGTAGCATGATGGACAGTTGCATATCGTTTGGCAGGTAGAATAGTTCACATACATGTACTTTAAGGCCTTATGCACACTGGGCATTAAGCCCCCGTGCATGAGATCCAAGCTACTGGCAGCAGGGCTGAATGGTGCCTTCTACCAGCATGATGCCTTAATATGCATTTAATTGTATGCCTGGAGTTCTTCTCTCGTTATCTATGTGCAGTTTAAGGAAGATTGCTTAGCCTGGAGTGCCACCTCATGGACTTGAAGAGAACTTCTGGAGCCAGAGTAACTCAGATGCAAAGCCCTGATCTCAAACTGAAAACCAGTTGGATGTACTGGAATGTGAACATAAGGAACCAACATCAAAGCCAACATCTTATGTTCTTGCGGGAAAACCAAAGCCAAAATATTCCAACATTCAGCAGAAGCCTGACCTAAAGAACAGAGGAGTTCCTCGGGTCAGGCTGTCCTCAAAGCCAATTACCTGTGGTAATCGCTGTTGGATGCACTTTGTGTACATCCAGCAGCGATCATCGCCGGCAATTTCTGGCTGTGCAGAGAGCCACAAATAGCTGCGGTTGCTGGCGACCAATCATAATAGTGAACAGGACTGGCTGCTGCACCTAGCCACTCAGAGATGCAGCAGGAATTAAAATATTTCTGTCGCAACAATTCACACTGGCCCTAATCGCTGTCCTAAATCTAGCCTTTAATTTGATCTTGTAGCCGGGTCTTATTTTAAAAGCTCATGTAAAGTGCATCTGGTTAAGAAAATGTAAAATGTTGACTGTCCATAGCCTGGCCACCAGATCACTCAAGTCTTCATCAGTTGGAAAAATCAATGGTGATATTACATAAATATATATGAATAAATTCTCTTACTCATGCTCCGGTTGTTGAGGTATTGCCAAACGCTGACATTCCCAAGCTGTTTTGGAACCACTTGATTCACTTGAAGGCAAATGGTGACATCTTCCCCCTTAATATCAATTGCGCCGTTCACTCCACTTACTTTAAATACTACAACGGACATCTGCAGGGAACAAACAAAGGTTATCTGGGCATCAAAGTAACCCATGTATACTCTTACTTTGCAAGGGACACTAGAAGGAGGACAGAAGGGTCAGCTGGAAAAGAGGCCTAAGCCATGGACACCTACCATCTCTTGCTTAGAGTCATGAGTGCTTTCATCAGCAGCACTGCCAACGTCCGGTGAGGAAACGCAGTACTCTTCATTCCTCAGTTCCACGCTGGCTGTGTCCACTGTGGACTGATAGTTCAAGGAAGAGAAGTCTTCCAGACCTGATGCGATGAAATAAAAAGAAGTTCTCAAAAGTCAGTTAAAAAACAAAAACAAACATTTAGCACATCTCAGAGAAAATACTGATGGAGTATTAAAAGGGTGCAGCTAAGGCTTTAGTCATGTAGCCTACATAAGAGGGCAAAGCTAGCTAATCAGCAGCTCTGCATAAAATCTGGGCCTCACGTTTGGTGGAAACCATGTGACTGATGTTGCATCACTGGCTACTTGCCCAGCCAAGTCAGGTAATGCAGTTTATACATGACAATCAATTATTAAACAATAGCTCTCTAATGCCCCGTACACACGGTCGGATTTTCCGACGGAAAATGTCCTATCGGACCATGTTGTCGGAAATTCCGACCGTGTGCGGGCTTCATTGGAATTTCCGACGGAAAAAGTTTGAGATCCTGCTCTCAAATTTTCCGACAACAAAGTCCTATCGGACTTTTTCCGATTATGTGTAGCGAATTCCGACGGACAAGGTGCCACGCATGCTCAGATCACATTACAAGACCAAAGCTATTGGCTACTAGCCTCTACGTAGTCCCGTTGTACGCAACGAACGTCACTACGTTCAGAATGATCGGATTTTCCGACAACTTTGTCCGACCGTGTGTATGCAACACCAGTGTCGGACAAAATCCGCCGGAGAAAATCAGACTGATTTTGTGGTCGGAATTTCCGAGCGTGTGTACGTGGCATTAGGTGTCCGTTTATCAAGCAGCGGTAAATTACTGCTGCCTAGTGCTCCAGCATTCTGTAACATCTTGCAGGAGCCGGAGCTGCATCACCAACTTTCTGTACAGCCCATATGCATTGCCTGGGTTGAGAGTAGCAAGTTTTTTTCTTTTCTTCAGTTTTCCCCTTGGCTCTGCACGCTCAGCTTCCCACCCACTGGTAGTTACCATTAGGACTCATGCACATGGCTCAGATCTTGCTGGCAGCATAATCTTGCATACAGTGCATATATGCACTGAATGCATGTAAAAATGTGCTCTTGCCACCTAGCCTCCTAGGTTGTTAGGATGCTGGCAGCTTTTGCCGCCTAGGATTCACGATTTCTAGGCCGTAGGCGGCCCCTGCTACCTTTCGTCCTTGGTATTCAAGACCAATACCATATGTTTATGCTATACTGTGTTGCATAACGTTTACAGGATCTGCAGCCAGTACATGCAGAGTTTTTTAGTGACGCTGGACTGTGATAGGAGTCTGATTAGGTCTATGGCTGCATCTGTCTCTGGTCTCATCAGCTTGACTGCAGGATGTTTTGTATTATTCTCCCCCTTCCTTTTACATCCAAGCCTGCTCACCTCAGTCCAGTATTAGCTTTGCTATTTCTGCCCCTATTCTTCTCCATAACTTGTTCTCTTACCATGTTTCCACCAAAAAAAAAGGGGAAGAATAAAAATAATAATTTTGGTAAAAAAAAGTCCCAGTAGGGCTTATTTTCGGGGTAGGTCTTATCATGCCATGTGCTGTCTTCTCTCCCCATCCCCCTCCCTGCCTGTCAGGAATCCCAGTGGAACTGAGTAAAAAAGTGCTTGTAAAATCCTAGGATTACAGTATTCTATAATGTAAACCGTGCATGTTTCTGTAATCTATTTGTGATAAATACCTTCTCCGAGCACTGCAGAGGGGGGGGGGGGGGCAAAATCCCCCACTGACAAGCTGAGAGAAGAGGAGGAGAGCAGCGGGAGGTCAGCTGAGTGGCGCTATACCAAAGGTATTTATCACAAATAGATTACAGAAACATACACAGTTTACATTATAGAATACTATAATACAGTGCATTTTAGGATTTTACAACTACTTTAAACTAGGGCTTATTTTTGGGGTAGGGCTTATATTGCAGCCCTCCCTGTAGGTGTAGGTTTTTTTTCCCCCAGGGGAAACACTATAGTTGTGTAGATCAGAGAGGTGTACAGCAGCATGGAGAATACTGCATCGTTCGTTCTCCCTGCTTTTAGTAAAGTATTCTTTCACTGTCAGATTTTTATTGCAACAAGTCTGCCTGTGAACTTTCCCAGTGTTGTGTACACTACTGGAGAAGACTGGGGAGCGGTCTGCTCCCCCATCACTGTCTACACACACTTATGAGCATGTGCAATTTATGGGCACAGAACTCATGGGAAACATAGTTTTGCCAGATGCCATAATTTGCTGGAAATGACATAAGACAGCCTTGTTGATCCCTACTCCTAGCGTTCATAGGTAGAGGATTTATTTCTGCCCTTGAGATGTCACAGAGGCTAAAAAGATGAATTTCTCAGAAGAGGGCCAAGTAAATGGAAACAAAAAAAAAAAACAAACACAGGGGACACTATAGGGGGGAGGTAGGAGGCTAATTTCAGGTGCTGGCTTTTATCTTTAATGCTAGCCATACACCAGTCCAAAAATCATTCGAACGCGTTTTTTCGAAAAACAAAAACACACAGTCGTGAGAGCAAACTATAGTATCATTTAATGACCGAACATGGAAACAATAAATCATTCAATGGACATGAATCAGTTTTTCGTTCGTTTTTTTGCTTTGGGGTCACACATATTGCAGTACCAACAGTTTAATTTTTAACGGGCGAGAAAACACATTAAAGTGTTTGTTACCCCAAACACTTCATATTCCTGATACGTGCCTGCTGTACCATGTACTTGTATGAGAAAGTATCCGGTTCTCTTTGTATCGCTTCCTTGATGTGAAATCCCTGGTGTTCCTGCTAGTCCTCTTGATTTCCTATTAAAAACTGACCACGCTAGGCAGGAGAGCACACCATAGTCAGTTCTCTAGCTATGCTGGGAACCCAGTGTACTCTCCTCCAATGATCAGACTTGTCCCGCCATGCCCCTGCTGCACAGTCAGTCATTTACTGGGAAGCTCAGTGTGCTGCCGCTTCTCCTCCCCCCAGCTCTTATGCAGCTAGGAACAGAGGGAATGTGATCACTTATAAAATAAGGAAAAAAAGGTATTTATAATGTTTTTTTATATCTATACAAAAATGTTTTGCCTTTCATTTTAAACTAAATGGGTTGTTTTACAAGGTGATCGTTTACAATTACTTTAACCTTTCAATTTATCGTTCATTCAGCAGAAGTTTTTTGGTCTCAAAAAAGTCACGATTGATTTTGGATTCGTGCCCATTAGCTGGACAAAAAACAAACGGTCCATTTACAGATTTGTTATCGATTTTTTTATCTGGTGCATGGGCAACATAAGGGTCCATGCACACTGGCTTAAAAAACGCCAGTTACCTAGCCAAAAAAGGCTGTATAAAAAACAAACATATTTAGCAAATTCTAGCAGCGTTAATGTTTATAAGCATTTTTACAACAAAACTGAGGGAAAAAAGGGGGTGTTGTTGGCATTTAGGAGCATTTGCTGCCAAAAAAAAAATGATTTCAAATACGCAAACCAAAGGTGTTTTTTTAAGCTTAAAAAAAATGCCTCTAGACTACCTGTGCACACATAGGATAACATTAGATGCTTCTAGAGGCATAAAAAAAAAATAATCTAAAACTCCTCTAGGAGCAGTGTTTTTTTTTAAGCCAGTGTGCATGGACCCTAAGGATACTTTAACACTGGGGGTGTCGGCGGTAAGGCGCTGCTATTTTTAGCGGCGATTTACTGTAGTTTTTGCAGAGGTTTTCGGCCAATAGCGGGCGCTTTTAACTCCCGCTAGCAGCCGAAAAATGGTTAAAACCACCTGCAAAGTGCCGCTGCAGCGGGGCTTTGCCGGTGGTGCTGCCTATTGATTTCTATGGGCAGGGGCGCTTTAGGAGCGGTGTATACACTTTCCATTTTTTATTGCACAGCTTATTTTAGATCCATGGACTTCATTGCTGCTTCTTTAGACTTTGCAGACAGATCATGGCTGGTGGAGGAGCCAGCAGAGTACATAGCTTTCTGAGCAGGGGCGGCCCGTCCATTAAGGGAGTACGGGCGCTGCCTCCCCTATCTATGTGTCTGGCCCCTTACAGGACACCGGTGCATGAACTCCAATGCAGAGGGGCCGTTTTTTTGACGCACTGATTAGAGCCAGAGGCTCCAATAGGCATCAATATAGGGTGTGCTCCGAGCTCCCCCAGGTGTGTTACAACAGCGAATCAATAACCACCCCCTACCCCGCGCCGACCGAGGGGGGGTAGGGGGTGGTTATTTGCCCCCCTCCCCCCAAAACACCAGTCGCCACGGTTTCTGAGAACATCACAGCACCCTGCCGCAGTATATAATGCAGAAATTTACAAGAGAGCCACACTTGTTCTCAGACCACAGTTGCACACCTTGTAGACAAGCCTCAAGACGAAAAGACCGGCAACACTATGTGCTATGCTCATAAAAGTATTCTTTATTGTAACTCCATCAGGAGTGAAAGGAATCCCATACACAAAAAGAACTGGTGGGCTGAAACGCGTCAGAACTGTGTATGGGAATGCTTTTACTCTTGATGGACTTACAATAAAGAAGATTCTTATGAGCATAGCACACTGTGTTGCAGGCCTTTTCGACTTGATACCTTCCTCAGTAGGCTTCTCAAGAGCCTTCAGGCCTAATGCAAGCAGTGGGCTGGATCTTGGGATGAGTTATGCAAACATCAACATGCCTTCATGCATGGATGCCAGTCTGGAGGGGCAGGCATTCCTAGCCAGACTGCATTTGCATGCAGACCACCCTAGGTAATAATCACACATAATGCCGAGTCTCCATGATTGAATAACTGAAATAAAATGAATGAAAAGGGGCACACCAGGGAGAGCGAGAATGGGGAGGAAAGCGCTACATGATGCAGGACAGTCTGGGTTGCTTTTCTTTTTTTTTTTACGTTTACAGATTAACACAATACAAGGGAGGAAATCATTTTGCTACAAAAAACAGTGTCAGTATTTCCCAGAGAAGTGCTAAAGATAAGGCAATCTTCACTCCTTAAAGGAATAAAACCGAAATGATCCATGATTAGAAGTTTCAAACTTTTCCCTACCAGCCTCCATAGGGTCACTCCCATCGCTCTCCACCAGGTGCTCTTCCAGCAGGTTGCTGTCTATGGAGATATTGTCCAGGGAGAACTGGGACGGGCTTCTCTTCATGTTCTTGTAAGAAACAGAGAAGGTAGGCAGGTTGGACGGACAGCGATCCTTAGGGATTCCACTTAACAAAAATACATGGAAACCAGGTTTCAAAAATCAAAACAAGTAACTTCGGAAAAAGCATAATTATAATAAAATAAAAACAAAAAAACGGGGTTACAGGAAGGAGAAATAAAAAATAAATAAAAACAAACAATTAAAAAAAAAATCTATCCGCCAAATCATATATGTATTTTTTTTTTTTAGACACAGAAAGCCTAAATAAGCTTATGGGATTTCCTATCCTTTTATATAAAAACAGCATAAAATTATAACACAAGAATATACGTTCACTTTTAAATGTTATTTAACCCAAAAGCATCAAATTATTATATTGCAGTTTACCAATTCTTAGATGTGATGGATGAATTTGTTTTCTTTTTTTAGGCTTTTGTTTTTAATTTTCACCTAGTGATCCTGCTATTTTTTTTTTTTTAACTCCCTTTAACAGACCAGGCTGACCCACAAAAATGACAGTAAAGCCTAGTACACAAAGGCCGAAGGTAGGCCGACATTTGGCCCATGTGTACGGCAGCCAGTCGGACAGAAGCCGGCTTCTATGGAAGGCTCATGACCGAAAAGGACCTGCAGGAGCAAGCCACTTGCTATGGAGGCACACAGTGTCTGTGCGCTCCCGAGCTGCATGTCTATGGAGTCACGCATTTACCTTAATGCAAGGAATGCATTATAGTAGAAGTTCAGCCAAAACCGACCTAAGTCTTTTCGCAGCCACATTCTAAGACTAATCTATCTAGCCCTGTAAATAATAACTCAATGTATTTGCCTGTTCTGCAGCCACTCCGGTTTCATCCCACGCTGAGCTATCAGCGGCGGCTTCTCTGTGTGTAGGCGTGTGCAGGAGAGGCAGCCAACCACGGAAGCCCCATAGTAAGTCTATGGGTGACCGCACTTCCCAGGCATTTCCCAGCCATTGTTGGCTGTCTTCTGCACACAGCATCTGATGCTGAAGACCAGACTGGATCGGCTTCAGAAAAGGTATTTATAGCGATTTTTGCTTAAATAAAGGTAAAAAAAAAAAAAACCCGTTAGGGGGGGGGGGGGGGTTTTGTGTTTTAGTTTTTTTTTGTTCAGCCTAACAATACCCTCTCCCCATTTTGACAATGCTGCGGTTATAAATGTGTCACCCTGAGACAGGAAGTGTGTTACTAAATGGATCACAAGGTGGGAAACAAAAAAAAATAAAACCGATTGCAGCCACCACATTTAAGGATTGGTAAGCTGTGATATACAATTATTTATGGAAAAGGAAAACAATGCAAGTAAGGATTTTAAATCTTTGATATTTTTGTGCCTTTCTATTTTTTAAGTTGGTGACAAGGTCTCTTTAATGTCAACCTGTGCTTTACAGTATTAACAGGCTCAATTTAAAGGGGGTGTCTTTACAAAATAAAAACACACATATTCAATAGATCTTTGCATTTTCCTGCGTTTTATCTTTTATGCACTGCAAGTATAGAAAAGACCTGTTGATCCACCAGAAGTCTTCTTGCTTGAGATGACAATACTGTCTCTGATGCACTAATATCCCAACCAGTAGTAGCCCCTTCCCAATACTCCCTATGAGCTACAGAATAGCCCCGCCTTGTATTTTTAAGATGAGGATCACCTGCTGGTGGCACTGTGGTTCCCAGAGCTGAAGGGCATAGTTCTGGTGGCCACCAACAGCAGCCAGCAGATCCCAGTAATTAGGCACCACCTGATGCTGGCTGCTGAAAAGGTACCATATATAACCCGTCCCCTAGCTTCCTTTAGTGCTTCACTGTTTTACCAATTAGCCATATACCTGGATGTTTCTTGATCCTGATCCCTGCCATGATCCTGTTCCCATCCCTGCCAAGTACCTGCATCCTGTACCTTGCTACCTCATATCTGCTCCCCTTGTTCCTGATCCCTCTCTGTTCCTTGCATCTCCAGTATCACCCTGTTTATCTGTGCTTCTCCTCTGTTTGTATATAAAGTTGGGAAAATAATTATTTGATCCCCTGCTGATTTTGCAAGTTTGCCCACTTACAAAAAAATGTATGGTCTAGAATTTTTTATCATAGGTGTATTTTTATTTTTAAATAACAGTTTTATTAGTTATCTCAGCAGGTAAAAGAAAATAGACAGAACGCAGTACCGTATATACTCGAGTATAAGCCGAGTTTTTCAGCAGATTTTTTGTGCTAAAAGTGCCCCCCTCGGCTTATACTTGAGTCAAGCACTTTTCTGCAGCAGAGAATGACATTTTCTGAACCGACTTTGGGGCCCCGTAGCTCAGGGCTACTTGGTGCTAGGAACCCCAAATTTGGTGTGCAGTTCAGTGATTAAAATAAGTATTTGATCCTCAAGCAAAACAGGACTTAGTACTTGGTCTAGAAACCCTTGTTGGCAAGCACAGGGGTAAGATGTTTTTTGTAGTTGGTGACCAGGTTTGCACACATCTCAGGAGGGATTTTGGTCCACTCTTCTTTACAGATCTTCTCTAAATTCTTAAGGTTTCTTGGCTGTCGTTTGGCATTCGAAGTTTCAGTTCCCTCTATAAATTTTCTATAGGATTAAGGTCTATAGACTGGCTAGGCCACTCCATGACCTTAATGTGCTTATTCTTGAGCCACTCCTTTGTTGCCTTGGCGGTATGTTTTGGGTCATTGTAATGCTGGAAGACCCATCCACGACCCATCTTCCGTGTTCTGGCTGAGGGAAGCAGGTTCTCATCCAAGATTTTACAATATATGGCCCCGTCTATTGGCCCCTCAATGCGGCAAAGTTGGCCTGTACATTTGGCAGAGACACAGCCCCAAAGCTCCACCTGTGCTTGACTGTAGGGTTAGTGTTCTTAGGGTCATAGTCAGCAATTTTCTCCCTTCAAACACGGCAAGTTGAGTTATTCCAAAAGAGCAAAATTTTGGTCTCATCTGACCACAGCACTTTCTCCCAATCCTTCTCTGAATCATTTAGATGTTCATTGCCATGACTGTACATGTGCCTCCTTGAGGAGGGGGACTCGCCATGTTTGGAGGAAGAAAAATGCTGTTTATGACCATAAGAACACCATCCCTACAGTCAAGCACAGAGGTGCAAACATTATGCTTTGGGGTGGTTTCTCTGCTAAAAAGATACAGACTGACTTTGCCACATTGAGGTGCCAATGGATAGGGCCATGTATTTTTAAATCTTGGATGAGAACCTTCTTCCTTCAGCCAGAACACTGAAGATGGGTCGTGGATGGGTCTTTCTGCATGACAATGACTCAAAACATACTGCCAAGGCAACAAAAGAGTGGCTCAAGAAGTACATTGAGGTCATGGAGTGACCTAACCAGACCTTAATCCTATAGATGTATAATAATGTATGGATGGAGCTGAAACTTCGAATTGCCATGTGACAGCCAAGAAACTTTAAGGATTTAGAGAAGATCTGTAAAGATCTGTAAAGAAGAGTGGACCAAAACCCCTCTTGAGATGTGTGCAAACCTGGTCACTAACTACAAGAAATGTCTTACCTCTGTGCCAACAAGGATTTCTCCACCAAGTCGTGTTTTGCTTGGGGATCAAATACTTATTTTACTCACTGAACTGCAACTCAATTTAGAACATTTGTAGCATGTGTTTTTTCTGGATTTTCAGTTGATATTCTGTCTCCATCATTTAAAATACACCTATGATAACAATTCTAGACCCTTCATTTATTTGAAAGTGGGCAAACTTACAAAATCTGCTGGGGATCAAATAATTATTTTCCCCACAGTATTGTATTATAGTTAGTTTGCTAGTTGGATTTTCTGTCACGTGGTTCACTCACTATTCACATATGTTTTTAAGTTTGCCTTGTATACGGTTTTCTGTTGTATGGCGTTTTGTTTCACTATTATTAAATTTTATTGAAGCATTCTTGGTCTGATTCCTGCTTCACAGAGTGTAGCACACCAATCTGGTCATCCCGGTCGCTGGATACCTGCACTCGGTATCCCTTAGACCAGAGGTGTCAAACTTAATTTCCTCATGGACCGAATTAGCATATAAATTTATACAGGGCTTTTTTTCTCAGAGAATAGGTGTAGGAACTCAACCCTGCCCCCCCCACGAACAACATAGAACAGTGGGTGTGGCAAAATTGCATTGGGAAGATCTTAAAGTGGTAGTAAACTCTGTTAGACCACCTATACCTACAGGTAAGGCTATAATAAGGCTTACCTGTAGGTACTGTGAATATGTCCTAAACTTGCACTGTTTAGAAGATATTCAGAGTGCATGCAGCCGGTGAGGTCACTGATGCAAGCGCTCTGAAGGTCTGCCATACAGTGCCGGACCTTCAGAACCTGTGCCGTTAATAGCAGCTTCCGTGCGCATGCGCGACGTAATCGCGCTCCCGGCCACACATGTAGCCAGAGGCCGCAAACCCAGAAGGAAGACCGGGGAAGACGGAAGCCCTCTCAGCGTTGACAGTGCGGCACTGGATGCTGCAATGCAAGGTAAGTTTCTCATAATGTGCTAGTATGCGATGCACTTCATGTGCTTGTAATTGACAATATAGTGTATAATTTTCTTTTGTTTGTTAAAAGTATATTGAACAAGTAAATCAAATTACCTTGTGTCAGTTTGTTTCTTCTGAGCCTCAGAGAACTGTATGCTGAGAAGTGGATCTAAAACAGGCTCTGTATCGGGGGCTTGAAGGTTAATAAGACTTTCTTCAAAATGGCTGACTGAACCGGAAATGCTATCATCACTATTATGGGCATCATCTAAGTGGGCATCCTCTTTAAGACCATTGACATTAATCAGCTGTCCCAAGACTCCATCCTCTACCTTCAAAGATGACCCTTCAACAGATTCTTCCAAACTTTCCATCCTTGGCTCAGCAACGTTGGGTGACTTTGACAGGCCAACATCCGGCAAGTCAACCTTTCTAGGTTCTAAAATTGCCCCAGAGTCACCACTGGCAGAATCAATGATTAAGTCAAGCGCTGAGTTACATATGCTATCTTCTTGGGTGCTCTCTGCTGGGGAAGTCTGTTTGTTTCCAGCAAGAGGGCTCCCTTGTTGGGAGATGGGGCAGTTGGATGTATTTTCCTCTGGTAAAGGGTGCAATAATAAGGAAACCTCAGCACTTTTTAGCAGCAGACCAATGGACAGTTTGGTGTCCTCAGCTGGTTTTCCAGTCACGCCCTCTACATCCTTCCGCAGATTGTCCGCCACCTGCTTTAGTGATTCCTGCAGCAGCAATAAGAAAATATACTGATAGTGATTTATTTGAGCACTCATGTGTTTTTGAATATAAGCGAGGACCTGGATGTCTGCTTGGGGTGGCTCTGCAGGTGGTGGGACGGATAAGCTACTGTCTAAGGACTGGGACTTCTGCAGTGGCAGACTCTGGCCATCCACATCTGTGCGATAGTATTGTTTTAAAAGTTTTTTGCGCTGCAGACGACCGGCAAAGTCCGTCGATTCGCTTTTGGAAAGGTTTACTAAAGTATCACCGTTGGAAACTATCTGTTTCTGAGACTGTACGAAACGTCTAGGCTGGCAAACCCAGATGGAGAAGGGGAAAGAGTCAACAAAATTTACAGGTCGGCCTTTTCCGCTTATAATCCCTTCGTAGTCGACCCAAAACTGTGTGAAATGTATGGCCCAGATGTCCTTACCGGAGGATGTTTTCAACGCATTGGTGTCCAGCTTTGGTGCAACAAAACCTTTGTAGACATCATGCATTTTAGTGTCCTGTTCAAATGCATGTCTCTGAAATATGGGGTGCAGGAGGTCATTGCTGTCCTCTGAGCGGGGGAAGGAGGTGAATGATTTGGAGAAGAAAGGGTAGTCTTTATAGTCCTGGAATATGGCTTCAAGGTCTGAACGTCGACAGTTTGGGGACTGCCTCGTGTTGCTGGCGATCATTTCAGAAGTCTGGATGCTGATAGCAGTTGGCTGGTCATGGTGGCAGTCCAACTTCTTTTGTGATGGTAAGATAAGCTGTGTAAAAAAAAAAGCAAAAACACATTATAGAAGTCAATCTTTCTATAGAATCAGCTATGTTTTTGCTCCCGTTTCAAAGCATAGTGGCTAATCCTGGCAAACAGATGAAATATACGACAGTTGTCAAAAAAATTTAGATTTCTGTCCATTGTATTTTGAGATTAACTACTACAATACCAGGCACTTACACCCCCTTCCTGCCCAAGCCAGTTTTTAGCTTTCAGCGCTGTCGCTGTTTAAATGACAATTGCGCAGTCATGCTACACTGTACCCAAACAGAATTTTTATCATTTTGTTCCCACAAATAGAGCTTTCTTTTGGTGGTATTTGATCTCCTCTGCGTTTTTTATTTCTTTGCTAAACAAAAAAAGAAAAGACCTAAAATTAAAAAAAAAAAAAAAAAAATTTTTTCCCGTGTCGGTTATAAAATGTTGTAAATAAGTACGTTTTCTCCTTCACTGATGGGCACTGACAGGGCGGCACTGACAATGGGCACTGGCAGGCGGCACTGATATGCAGCACTGATGGGCACTCAAGGGTGGCACTGGTGGGCACTGATAGGCTACACTGATGGGCACCGATAGGTACTTATGGGTGACATTGATAGGTGGCAATGCTGGGCACTGATAGGCGGCCCTGATACATGGCACTGATAGATGGCAGTGCCTGGGCACTGATTGGCATTTCCCTGGTGGTCTAGGGTGGCATACCTGGTGGTCTAGTGTGGTGGCAATCCCTGGTGGTCCTGGCAGCATCCTGGTGGTCCTGGGTAGTAATCCGAGGGGGGGCTGCACTGATAAACATTCAGCACAGACCCCCACTGTCAGGAGAGCAACCGAACGGCCACTCATGTAGCCAGTCAGACGCGAGTGAGGAAAAGCCGATCAACGGCTTTTCCTGTTTACATCGTGATCAGCCGTGATTGGACACGGCTGATCCGTCTTTACCGAGATCAATGTAGCGGTGTGTCAGACTGACGCACCGCAGCAACGATCGCCATGATGCACGCCCCCATGGGCGCGCAAGAGCGGTCGTTCTGAAGGGCCGTTATATGACGTCTACCCAGAACGAGAGCCGTGCTGCACCGCCCAGCCGTCATTTGACGGCCGGCGGGCGGGAAGAGGTTAAAGCCTCGTACACATGCTTAGATTTTTGGACGACAGAACGTCCGATTTTTGTGGCATGCTAGTCTCATGTTAAAAGTGAAGAGGTTACTAACAATTTGAGAATTTTCATTTGACAGAATACAATGTCAGAAGTGATTTAACACATTGAATAGTTTTGTATGCATTCTTTCGTTTCTGAGCATGGGTAAACTTGCTCTTATGATTTTTTTCATATGAAAACCATACTAATGAAACGAAAATCGGACGTTGAGTTGACATCCGCCAAAAATTTTATAGTCTGCACATCCAGACAAAAAAGTGAAATCGGCTGTCGAAGGCACCGTACTAACGGTAAGATTTGCGGACGATCGGTCGTCGTAACACAATTGACATCCAAAAATCAAAACCTGTGTAGGGGCCTTTACACAGCTCTGCCACACAGCACAGCCCTATCTGGCAGCAGACCTTATATTTTTTTCTGCCGCACTAACACTTACAGGTCCTGTCCCTCCCCTAGCCTGTGACTGTGCAGTGAAACAAAAAGCAGCAGACTGGTGAGCTTGCCTCTCTACCACTCTGCTCTCTCCCCCTATCAGCATAGCACTTTATTGCAGCACAACTGACTGGATTATTGTGTTGCATCTCCCACTCTTATTTTGCTGTACAGCAACTGCAAGAGGCTGAATTCAAGCCAAATTCAGATATCTCCACTCCTTGCATTTGCATTTAAATAAATACATTTAAAGTCGGAAATTCAGGATAAACCTAACTTGTTTTAAAAACGTTCCCTCCCCTCTCCGAACATCAATGCAGACTTTAATCAGTGTAAAAAATATATACTGTATATAATTACCCCTGTGTAAAAAATATATACCGTATATAAAAATTACCTATTTTCATCCCGCTTCAGTCTGGTCATGTGACCCCCTACAGTATATCAGTCAGCTGCATCTCACTGGAGAGGAGAGAGCACTCGGCAATAAGTGGGAATGTCACCCATAGGCTTTCATGTCCCAGACAATGTTACCTCTCCCATGCAGCCACCGCTGGTTGGCACAGGGGAGCCAGGTCACAATACTGGACCAGAGTGGACTGAAAAATAGGTATATAAAACTTTTTTTTAGGTCATTAAGCAGAGGTGTTGGAAGGGGAGGGAACATTTTTCATACTAGTTAGGTTTATACATGAAGGTAAAAACACCTTCTGTGTGCTGCTCCCCCCACAGCCCCCCTAATAAATCGCCTGAGCCCCCTCTCAATCTATCGATGAGCACAGGAGCCTTGGCTGACCCGGGTCTCTCTCTCCTCATTGGCTGAGACACAGCAGCAGAAGCCATTGGCTCCCACTGCTGTCAAGCACAAGCAGTGAGCCAATGAGGAGAGAGCAGGGGGCGGGGCCAAGCCACAGTTCTACGTGTCTTGTGGATGCATACAGTGGGGCTTGGGAGAGAGCACACACCAGTGCTTCCATAGCAAGCGACTTGGTATTAGTGGGACTGGTCAAGGGGGAGGAGCCAGGAGTGCCGGTGGGGACCCAAGAAGAAGAGGATTGGGGCTGCTCTGTGCAAAACCATTGCACAGCGCAAGCAAGTACAACATGTTTGTTGATTTGTTTTGTTTTTTTTTTTCTTTAAAATCTAGGCATCTAGAATACACCTTGCCGAATGCTAGTCATATACTGCTGAAACTATGATGTCTTGTTTCGATATGTACATTCAAGACCTGTGCTGAACTATCAGGAGCCAGCATGTTGTATTCATTGGGGTGACCCATGCTTTCTGTTCTGTTTTGTATACCTGAATGCCAGACGTGTCCCTTGCAGGGGGCCACCCCTTACACCTTTCATAACCAATGTATGATGTTCTGTATTTTGTGTTCTGAAAATCAACAAACCGATAAAAAACAAAGCAAACCTTTAATGTCACTTTAAAGCAGTAGTGAAGCCCGCTTTGTTATTTTTACCTACAGGTAAGCCTATAATAAGGCTTACCTGTAGAAAATAATTAATATCCCCTAAACATGCACCGTTTAGGAGATATTCACCCTGCCATACCTTGCCGGAACTTCAGAGCTTCTTGCAGCAACTGAGGGCTCCCGCGTGTGACGTCATCACAGCTACGGCCAATCACACAGCCAGAGCGTTTGAACCCGGAAGAAAGACCAGGGGGAAGACGTCAGCCCTCTCAGTGGTCAGGGGAGGGTTTTGTTCTAAGGTAAGCATTTCATAATGTGCTAGTATGCAATGCATACTAGCACATTATACAATTGCCTTACAGGTGTTGATTTATTTTTGTAATGCTATGCATAGTTATGTTAATGTTTATATAATTAGTTAGTATACTGCCAGCTTGTGGTCATTTTAGTTATTGCACCATCCTTTTCTGTTTCTCATCTGTGTTCCCTCCCACTTCATTGTGATGTAATTTCCTGTTTCTGGTTCTCTGTCATGTGAGGAAAGAGATGGCCACTAAGGATGAGCTCCGGCGTGTTCGCACACCCCACGGGCAGAGCCCGCAAGGAAGTCGGCACTGCGCTGCGCTAATCACAGGCAGTGAGACATTTCCCGATCTCTGCAGCCGCGCATCGGGACAATGTCTCACTGCCTGTGATTAGTGCAGCGCACTGCTGACTTCCTGGCGGGCTCTGCACGTGGGGTGTGCGAACACACCAGAGCTCATCCTTATTGGCCTCTTCTCTATAGGTCGCATGCAATCTGCTCGCATCCGGGAACACATTACCATGTTTTGACATGCAGATACCGTCTTTCATTCATCTGCCACATCTTGTTTTCTGCTATACCTGCTGCTTGCAATAAAAACCTATGCTGAGTCACACAGCCAGAGTCCGCTGACCCGGAAGGAAGATGGGTGAAGATTGATGCGGACTCTTGCAGGGACGACAAGGGCTTCGTTTGTAGGCAAGTTTCACATAATGTGCTAGTATGTGATGCATACTAGCACATTATGCCTTTACTTTGCAGGTGACCAAAAAAAAAAAAAGGAAAAAAAAAAAAAAAAGAGACATTGTCTACTTCCTCATTAAAGTGGGAGTAAACTCCCATCTCTAACTTTTACCTATAGGTAAGCCTATAATAAAGCTTACCCATAGGAACTGTAAATATCTCCTAAATGTGCACAGTTTAGGAGATCTTTACTGTACACGCAGCCAGTGATGTCACCGGTGCATGCACTCTGAAGGAATGCATATGTGAGTGATGTCATTGCGTCTCCGGCCACTCACACAGCCAGAGTCCGCGAACCCAGAAGGAAGACTGGGTTTAGATGGGAGCCTTCTCAGCGGTGACAACACGGCGCTTGGGGGCTTCATTTTCAGGTAAGTTTCCCATAATGTGCTAGTTTGCAATGCATACTAGCACATTTTAGCTTTACCTTGCAAGTTGCAGAAAACACACACACAGCGATTTACTACCACTTTATTAAGCTGCGTAGGGGGTTTTACTGTCTGGGCGATAAGAATGTGGAACTCTTTTTCCACAATTGGTGGTGTCAGCAGGAAGTATTGATAGTTTTAAAAGACTCTTGGACGTGCATCTTAGTGAACACAACATACAGGGATATGGGAAATAATTATCTACATGAACACACATACACCAAATATTCAACCTTACTAACTATGAAACCCACAGGTTGAACGAAAAAAACTGTTATGCCGCGTACACACGGTCGGAATTCTCGTCGGAAAAAACTCTCATGGTTTTCCCGTCGGAATTTCGCTCAAACTGTCTTGCCTACACACGGTCACACCAAATTCCGACGGTCTGTAACACAGCGGCATAAAACACGTTCGACAGCACTATAGAAGGGAAGTTTAATGCTTCTGAGCATGCGTCAAATTGTTTCCGAGCATGCGTCGGAATTTTACGTGTCGGAATTGCATACACACGATCGGAAAATCCGATAGAAAGGTTTTCCGTCGGAAAAACAGGTTCTCAATCCAAAGTCCGTCGGAAATTCCGACAGAAAAAGACCGATGGGCATACACACGGTCGGAAAATCCGCTGAAAAGCTCCCATCGGACTGTTTCCATTGGAAAATCTGACCGTGTGTACGCCGCATTAGTGTGTACAAGCTTCAAAAATGTGCTGTTTCAGAGCTCTAAAACAACTCCTTCCTCAGGCAACACTATGAGAAATAGATGAGTTGGTGATATTTATTGACATTTCGAAGTATTCACAACAGTGTCCTCCATTCTAAATCATTCTATATGGAGTCCAGGAACCATCTGGATTTCGCCAATATCCTATGGAAATTACCATGTGCAAGTGACTTATGCTCTCAAGCCCATCATTAGGGACAATACTAGCAGTCTGGTTACATAGGGTGTCTATTTATAACGGTTTACAAACAAGATTCACACTGTTTTTCAATTAAATCCTGCTCCTTTGTTTACATGGTCGGGGATTCCTGACCAGCAAAGGAAAGGGGCCGAATGACATTACTGTTTGCTACATTCTTTAACAACCATTGACAGGAAGAAAGCCGTCACATAAAAGTGGTAGAAATACTGCTACTATATATGACATTAGGGCCCCCACTGAACGAGCAAAAAGTCCAGTATTCGGACAAATGCTCAAAGATCCAAAGATTAATCCAAACACCTTGAGCTCATTCTTACCCCCCTAATGAACCACAATAAAAAAAAAATTTTTTTATAGCAGATCTATGTCTGGATACAGTAAGCCATACCTTATTAGGATACAGATCCACCATCATAAAAATAAAATAGCTTCAGACAAGACAAAAACCTTGCATCTTAAAAGGAAATCCTTTCAATACTTTGAGTCAGTAACCCTTCAAGCTGTAGTAAAGTTTTTAAAAAGGAAAAAAAAAAATTCACCCTGAAAGGCAATGTCATAATGTGCTAGTACACATCGCATACTAGCACATTATGTGAGACTTGCCTTAAAACGAATCCCTCCAGTGGCACGCTGTCACCACTGACAGGGCTGCCATTTTCACCCGGTCTTCTTCCTGGGTTCGTAGGCTACGGCTGCCTGACTGGCCGAGCCGCGCACACAGTTTATGGCACAGACCTCTGAACGGACGGCACGGTATGCCGCTCCTTCAGAGCGCATCCGCCGGTGACATCACCGGCTGCTGTTTCGGGGAAGATCTCGCTGGGAAGCTCAGTGTGCTGCTGGTTTCTCCTCCCCCAGTTCTTATGCAGCTGAGAACAGAGGGAATGTGATCACTTTTAAAAATAAAAAATAAACATTATAAATACCTTTTTTTCCCTCTATCTATACACAAAATGTTTTGCCTTTCTTTTTTATTTTAATTTGAATGGGTTGTTTTACAAGGTGATGGTTTACAATCACTTTAAGTTAGAGATATCCAAGCACAACGATGACAAGGAGGTCATCGTTGGCAGGCCCTGGTATTTCTTTAATCACAGGTCTGCTTTAAAGCGGGACTGTACTGAAAACATTTTTTTTAAAAGCCAGCAGCTACAAATACTGCAGCTGCTGACTTTTAAAAACTGGACACTTACCTGTTCCAGGGTCCAGCGGTGTCGGCAGCAGAGGCCGATTGGCGCCGGCTACAGCAGAGAGCCGAGCGATCGTTCTCGGTGAGGGAATCAGGAAGTGGCTTCACTTCCCGATTCCCTACTGCGAATGCGCGAGTCGCGCGGCGCAATGAGAATCTTCAGCGCGGTCTGCCGGGACACGTAGCTGCGTAAACTTCCGTGGGAGTTTATGCCCGGAAGTGGGTGCAGATACCTGTCTTAGACAGGTATCTGCACCCCCCTCCCCCCTGAAAAGGTGCCAAATGTGACACCGGAGGGGGGTGAGGGTTCCGAAAAGCGTGAGTTCCACTTTAGGGTGGAATCCCACTTTAAAGTCCTGCTACTACACTGTTTCCATGACTGAATATGTCTACTTATGGGTGATAGCACCAGGTCTGCAGTGGCTATCATGGTCCTGAACGTACACAGTAAGCAAGTTTATGGGATTGCAGTAGGCCAAATGTGATCTAGCTTGCAATCTGATCCAACACACCCAAAAGCAATTTTTATTTTACAACTCAATTTGTAGTTCTCATTAAAGCAATTCAATTCCCTTGTGTTTGGAACAATCTAAAAGCGCCCATGGATAGAAAATGCCCCGTATTTCACGTAATCACATTGGCGAAATAAGAATAGATTTTATAACATCATTATATGCTGCCATGCTGTGCTCTCATAAAATATACATAGTAAGTAAATATCATTCATGCATGGATTAGAGGAATAGCCTGGAATATCAGACTGAATTATTCAGCAGTGTTTGTTCTCCCTGCAATAACCTGAGATCGGAGAATTACCTTCAGCATCAGACCGTCCACCCGAATGTCAATGTGCTCATCGTTGGAGCTGTCACTGAGTTTGTACATAGCCATGAACTGGTCAACGCTCTGCCTCAAGTCCAGAATGAACTGGTTTAGCCATAGGATGCTCCTCTCATCTACAGTGATCTGTAGTGCATTCAGTTGTACGTAGAGGTTGGAACTTGGAACTAAGAAAAAATCATAAGTGGTTTCATTATAACCGTTAAGTCCCAAAAAGTCAGCTGTATTCAGTATATGTGTATCACTATATACCTGTATATTAGCTAACTTTGTAGATAGTAAGGAATCAAATTACACAGTCATCAAAAGGACATCCTTAAAGCAACCCTGTCAGTAAACTGAAACACCAAATAAAAATTGTACCCAAAGTGGATGTTTACCACTTCTGCCAACTGTACCGCTGCTCTGTTGATGAGAATTCACCAGCTGAAGCCTTTTTCAGAAACCAACACATCTGGGAGAATCCATCCATTGGTCCCCTGCAATGATCGGTGGTTTCTATCACTAACCTCTCATCACTACAGGATACAACATTGATCTACTGGTCAATGGGAGAAACTACTAATGGTTGCAGGGGACACTCCAGAAAGATTTCTCTTCAATAGAACAGCGTGCAGAGGCACAGGTGGGTTTTAAGAGGCAAGTAGTATCCTCCATCTCCCTTACAGGTACAGTTTTTGTGCGAGTTTCAGTTTGCTGAAAAAGGTAATCTGCACTAGTAACACATCCTAGTGCCCTGCATATATCAAGGCAAGTCAAGTAGGTTCACAAAATGTAACTTAACAATTTTGCTTTTGCTTTTGTCTTGCTATTCCCCTATGGCAGGGGTCTCCAAACTTTCGGAACAAAGGGCCAGTTTTTCAGTCCTTGAGGCTTTAGAAGGGCCAGATTGTGGCCAGTGAGATTAGACAACACTGTGGTGTCGTTGAGTGCAAATAACGTCCCATGATTGGTTTTAGTGGAAGGAACAATGACCTATTGTTGGTGTTCAAGGTAGGAATGGTACCCCATCATTGGTGTCTGCGGGAGGAGTGGTACCCCATTGATGTCTGCAGGAGGAATGGTGGCCATCATTGGTGTCAGTTGATGGTGCCCCAAGTGCCAGATAAAGGCAAGCAAAGGACCACATCTGGCCCGGGGTTTGGAGACCGCTGCCCTATAGGATGATCACGTTGCAAGCACATGTTGAGGGGTGCTAGAAATGCCTCTTCTCCTGCCCTGCCCTCTTATTTTATTTTAAGTGTTCAACTACCAGTTAACAGTAACATAAATTAAATTTCTACCACAAAAGCAACTATTGTTTGAAATATGAAGCTTGACAGCTGTTATGCTAGGAGGCTTGTTATTGTAGGCTGGAATCACTATGGAAAATAGAGGTTATCAAGCAGAGGTTAAATGAGGTTGCAGTGCTGGCCAAAAGTGGATCAAAATGCAAGTTTCTGAATCCTAACCTGCAAAGCCTGAACAGCAATTAACCACTACAATGATGGCAGCCATCTGTATATGTAGATTTATATTAGTTTCCTTCTACCTTTCTAAACTACCTATATGTTGTTTTATATTCACTTCCAGCCTGTTCTTACAGGCAGCTCGATGTTAGTCTGGGTTTTCCTTGGGGCCACTGGAGTGATCATAATATATTATATATATATATATATATATATATATATATATATATATATATATATATATATATATATATAATAAAAGGATGACAGTGCACAGGTTTGTATTAGGCCCAGTAAAAAGTTTTTTATTATATACCAGGTTAGAAAAAATAGCCAGTGTGTTTCAGAGGCTCACGACTGCCCCTTCATCAGGGCTGTAGAGCTAGAAAGCATAAAACAATATATATGGAGAAAAGCCAAACACAAAACCTATATGAAACTTTTCTAATAGGTTTGGTGTTAGGCCATGCTCTTAATTATATTGTTTTAGGTTGTTTTCCCCTAATTGTGATCACCAGAAATGTGTTGGCTATCAGCAGGCTAGGGGAGGGTTGATGACTGAATTGTATTGCTTAAAAGCAGTAGAGAAAAGTGAAGTCATGGGCTTATCCATACTACCCCACATGGCTGCTTCGATCAAAGGAAGGTTTAAAACAAAACAGAGCTTTTGGCAGGCAAGACAAAACACACATACCGTATGTATTTTAATGTTGCTGTTTGCCCCAAGTTTTGGTTTAAAATGGCTTTGAAGATTTTGGAAGAAAAGCCCCAGTATGTTTCAAGAGTCGAGGGCTAATGCGCATGCTCATAATTCTGAGCAAAGGCTTTCTGCAAGACGTGTACTGGCACACTCGCGCAAACATATTAGCGTGCATGCTAAGTGACGTGTGTGCACGCACGTTCCGCACTGGCACTGGTGCCAAACTACCTATTTAAGCTGGATTATGACAAATAGATTGCTGACTGGTCTTCAGGTAGTTCCTGCTTCACTTGCGCCCTGACCTTCTATATTTGCCTTCCTGTGCATGACCTGGCTTGCCCCTGACCTCTGTCTCTGGATTCCTGCCTATCTGTTGTGACCTTAGCTTGTGCTCTGACTTCACTCCTGCATTAGTTCCTGTATCTCGCTGCCCGGCTGCTGATGACCTTTTGGCTTGTGTCCTGGCTACGTTCCTGTCTGCTTATCAAGTGTCACCATGCTCCAGTCTCTGGTTCCTATCTGGTGATCCACGTTCACCTGCATGCTGCAACCAACGGCTGGCGCTGCCAGCTACACCAGCCCTTGTGTGCTCTGTGTTCTCACACCACCTGTAACCACTACCAGGGGTGTTGAATAGGAGGTGCAAGAGAAGCCCCCTCTCCAGCTCGATCTCCTCCAGGTACAAGACCCTTTTTTTTCCCCAGACATGGCATAAACAGCAAGACTTGAGTAATACTCACATACTTTGTTAAGAATCTTGCTTCTCACTAGGAAAAGATTCCCAGCATGAACAAGATTGTTTTTGTGTGATCTCATGTAATTTAGTGTAACAGCTCTTACACCCATGTCATACTCTTGCAAGCTGGTTAGATCATCACACATAACGTTTATTGATAAAAGTTTATGTGATCATAACTATATTCATTTTTAGATTAAAGTATATCTAAACCCAACAACAAAAATGTAATATATTGCAAATTACCAGTCCTTAGATAAGATGTTTTTTTTTTTAATATTTTCTTTTTTTTTGCATTTATGCAATTACAGAAAAATACCTATTGATCATGCCTCCTTGTCACCGTTTTGGACTGGACTGATTACATAAAATAGTCAAACTCCTATTTCCATCTATACAGATCACAAAAAGCACACGCATTTACACAGCTTCACTATAAATCTGCTACTCTCTTGAATATAAATGATCTTTCATAGTAAAAATATTGAAGGGGAAAAAATATGATATATGACAAGTCTTACTGGGGAAATTCTTTCCATCTGGGAAATAATATTCAGTAAATTCAATATGAATCGCAGACATTTCCTGGGGAAGATACAAGCTCTTCTTATTGCAGGAAATCATAGTTTTAGGGGACGACCGGCATTGATCTGCTGTGGATACCTGAAAGACAGTTATTTATTACATTGTCATCACAGAAGTCTGAGCCTGCACTGCATTACATCTTCCCTACAGGAAATCTGTAATAGATATTGGAAAAGTAAATGAGAGGAAACAGAGAGGGGTGACGGATGGAGGAGGAGGTGTAGAGAAATAGAGATAGGAAAAAATGATGAACAGCAGGGAACATAGCAGAGAGTAAGGAGGGGATGAGGAGAGCAGAGAGAGGGCTCTGTTGGTGGGGGGAAAGGGGAGAAAAAGTGTGCGGGGTAAGAGAGAGAGAGAGAGAGCGAGCGAGATAGAGAGCGCATAGGGGGGAGAGCACGAGGGATAAAGGAGGGGAGAGAGAACATGGGGGGGAGAAAGAGCATGCACCCAAGTTAGGGAGAAGGTAAGAGAAGACATGGGGCAGAGAGAGAGAGAGAGAGAGAGAGAGAGAGAGAGAGAGAGAGAGAGAGAGAGAGAGAGAGAGAGAGAGAGAGAGAGAGAGAGAGAGAGAGAGAGAGAGAGAGAGAGAGAGAGAGAGAGAGAGAGAGAGAGAGAGAGAGAGAGAGAGAGAGAACGCGAAGGGAGGACAAAGAGAGTGAGAGGGGAAGAGGAAGAGAGTACATAGGAGGAGAAGGGAGCAAAGAGAGTTCACAAGGGAAGCTCAAGAGGAATAGGAAAGAACACAAAGGGGCAGGGAAAATGGGGAAAACAAAGAGCGCAGCTGGAGCAGAGAGAGCAATATGGGAGCACAATGAGCGCAGTCGGAGCACAATGAGCGCAGTCGGAGCACAATGAGCGCAGTCGGAGCACAATGAGCGCAGTCAGAGCACAATGAGCGCAGAAAGAGCACAATGAGCGCAGAAAGAGCACAATGAGCGCAGAAAGAGCACAATGAGCGCAGTCAGAGCACAATGAGCGCAGTCAGAGCACAATGAGCGCAGTCAGAGCACAATGAGAGCAGTCAGAGCACAATGAGCGCAGTCAGAGCACAATGAGCGCAGTCAGAGCACAATGAGCGCAGTCAGAGCACAATGAGCGCAGTCAGAGCACAATGAGCGCAGTCAGAGCACAATGAGCGCAGTCAGAGCACAATGAGCGCAGTCAGAGCACAATGAGCGCAGTCAGAGCACAATGAGCGCAGTCAGAGCACAATGAGCGCAGTCAGAGCACAATGAGCGCAGTCAGAGCACAACGGGAGCAGACAGATAGCACAACGGGAGCAGACAGATAGCACAACGGGAGCAGACAGATAGCACAACGGGAGTAGACAGATAGCACAACGGGAGCAGACAGATAGCACAACGGGAGCACAATGAGGGCAAAGAGAGCACAATGAGAGCATAGAGTGTTCAGTTGGAGCAGAGAGAACACAATGGGAGTAGAGAGAGCACAGTTGAA
This sequence comes from Lithobates sylvaticus, assembly GCA_028564925.1. Taxonomy (NCBI): domain Eukaryota; kingdom Metazoa; phylum Chordata; class Amphibia; order Anura; family Ranidae; genus Lithobates; species Lithobates sylvaticus. The sequence continues at coordinate 184,635,796 of CM053029.1, read as the reverse complement.
GCAGAGAGTGTGCAATGGGAGCGCAAAAAGTGCAGTTGGAGTAGACAGAGAACAATGGGAGCGGAGAGCACAGCTGGGGCAGAGAGAGCACAATGGGAGCGGAAAAAGTGTAATGCGAGCAGAGAGGGTGCGATGGGAGCACAGAGAGCTCAATAGGAGCACAGAGAGCGCACAAGGCAAGAGGAAACGAGAGCACAAAAGAGGAACAGGGGGGCACAAGGGGTGGAGGGATAGTGTAAAGGAAGGAGGGAGAGCACAAGAGGAGCAAGGAGAAAGTGGGGGGGAGGGGAGAGATGAGGAGTAGTGGCCAGTCTGTACTTGCACAATTTAGATCCATCTATGGCCAGAAAGGAAGGATAGAGATTACAAATGGAGCAGAGAGAAAGTGTGAGAGCAGAAGAGAGCACAAGACAGTGGGAAAGAGAAATGGGATAGGATGATACCATTTATTGAATAATTAAAAAGATTGTAATGCAAGTTGTCAAGGCACACTGGCCTCTGCTTTATGTAATCACGTCTGCACTATAATCTATTCAGTTACCCAATACATGGTATTATTATAAATCCAAATGTCTACTTTTGTTGATGGCCAACGCAGTACAATGCTCTGCTGCTATGTATGAGATAAAAAGACCATCTGCCGATATGAAAGGAAAGGGATGAAAGGTGTGATCATGTAATGAATGCATCAGTTAGTGTGTGCGCTCAATCTGTTCTTGCTTCTGTTTCACTCCCACTTGGTCAAGGATTTCAGCTCTAGTGACAAACATCCAGATCTTTCACATTCATCTATATGCAGCTATTCTCATGAATTGATACCTTACAAATGTATTTCAACTGTGCATTTGACTTGAATTTCACCTCAAACTTGAGCATATTACTTTTTTAGCTTACCTGGTAAATATTAAAATCAGCCACCCTAACCACAAAGGAACTGGACATCAGTTTTGATTTAGGCAGATCCAGAGATGCTGTGGGTGAGACCTTAATGCCGGACTCTGAACCTATAAATAAAAAAGTCATAGTTAAATTCCCCCAATAATCTTAGAATAACTGAACTTGATAACGTATTCTGTTACACTGGACCACTGACAAGACTGGCTGCAGACCAGTAAGAAGAGCAGTCACCACAACCAGAAACTATCAGGAGAAACACCACAGGACCCTGGATCAAAGTACTACTCCATTTTATCTTATACCTTAGAAAAAAATGATTAGCCTTCATTTACAATTGCGGTTGGGGGATGGTAAAAATGCTGAACCACGTTTTTGCCACCTGTCAACCTCCCCCACCCACTAAAAGCAGTTGTAAAGCCACTTTGTTATCTTAATACAATCCCCTGTGTTCCATTACATTATGTGCCCCTATGTATGTGTTTTATAAAAATTATGTACTGTAGGTTATACTTAATTTCAGAGGACCGCTCAGTGCTCACGTGACCCTCCCCGCTCTCCTCCCCAATCTGAGAACTACAGCAGGAGGGGTTGAGAATCCCCTGCTGATGTCAGCTGGGAGGAGTCTGGTGGGCAGGCACGTGAGCACCGAGCGGCGCTCCGAAATAAGGTATAAACCTACATATTTTTTATAAAACACATACACTGGGGCATTAAATGTAATGGAACACAGGGGATTATATTAGGAAAACACGGTTACTATAGCAGCAGGGGGGGAGGGGCAGGCACTGACTCTAGCTGCTGACAGGCAGGGAAGGGGGGAGCTGCAGATGAAGGAGGCATGTAAGCTGACCACAGTGTCAGGGCTCAGCAGTCATGATAAATGTGGTCAGTTTACAGAGGGGTGGGCAGCCCCAGGCAGGATCAGCCAGGTATTCTAGATTACAGAAAGGACCAAATTACACAGCACAAGCACTGTGCTGTTATTCATGCTTTAAAGGAACAGGATCAAGTTTTCTTTTAGGGTTACAACCACTTTAAGCTGCAATAGGCTGTAGGCAGGGATGTTTACATGCCATGACCGCAATGCTTCGCTTTGCTCTCGTAGCAAAGTTCACCTGACACGTAGTGATCAGCGGATGGCAAGCCCACCAAATGCTATACAGTCAGACAAATAATAAAGAGCTGCAAACACCCTGCAATCGTGTGCAATGTATGTGCAAACACCCTGCAATCGTGTGCAATGCACGTGCAAACACCCTGCAATCGTGTGCAATGCACGTGCAAACACCCTGCAATCGTGTGCAATGCACGTGCAAACACCCTGCAATCGTGTGCGATACACGTGCAAACACCCTGCAATCGTGTGCAATGCATGTGTTTGCAGCGCGATTGTTTAAAAAAATTGGGTTAAATCAGGCACTGAGTAGGCGTCGCATTGCTCCCTCACTGCCTGTCAGTAGCATCTGAAATGCAAGATCAGGCTTCAGAGATAAGGGAGGTTTAGAGCACATCTAAATCTACTCTTAGATACCAGCTTGCGAAAGCGGGGTTAGGGGAAGCAATATTTGTTGATATTTAAAGAATAGGTTTAGTTAAAAAAAAAATCAGCGCAAGGGAGGTTACTATCCATGAGATGTGTATCCCTTGTGTTGCTGTCTCCTGGTTTGGTTGAAATCTTCCTCCTCTAATCCCACTCTACCCCTGCCTTTGTGATCTTCTGGTGCAGCGAGTGTTATTAGAGCTGAGGGAGCTCTGACAGGTAATCATCAAGAGTGCCCAACTATGCCCTCCCTTTCCACCCCCTGTTCAGTGGTCTGACGTTAGAGTGCTTTCAGTAGCACACGCTAGTAATACTGGTAAAAAAAAAAAAAAAGAAATCCATCCACATTTCAAAAAAGATATGTAATTTTATTGCATTTTGTTCTGTTTAATAACAACTCACCTCCATACTGCTGGGACACGTTGGGCGTGGTTTTAATAGGTGAACTGGTGCTGTGATCTTTAACCGCTTGTTTCAGCATGTCTACATTACATTTAAATTCTTGAAGCAGCTCCTGTGACCAGGAACATCTGGTTTTTGTGGCATCCCCATAGTGCATCCAGTGGCAGCAACTGTCCTCTGTTATAATATGAGAGAACATGATTAGATGTCAGGACCTTTAGAAGCAGGCCTTTGGTAGCCACAGTAAGGTAGAAGTTACTACCTGTGTAGTCAAGTTGAATTTATGTAACTGCCCAATAAAAGAATACAATGCCTACTGTAACGAATCACATTTTCCTATTTACTATTAGTACAGCATAGAGGAAACAAAAAACATGGAATCTGGCTGCTATGGGTGACAATTGTTCTTTAAACAAATCAATGGCCACAGTAACCAGACTTTTTCTATTTTACCTGCGTATGAAAGATGAGAGCCCTAACTGGCTGGTAAGGGTAACATTAACACTTTTCCTCTAGTTTCAATAAATCACTTCCATTCTACATGCTGAAAGCTGAACTCCGAGCACAAAAACTTTTATTAAAAATAATGGGATTTTTGGTTTACCTGTAAAATCTTTTTTGGAGTACATCACAGGACACAGAGCAGTTCATAATCCTTATGACAGGGTCATGCTGCCACCTTTAGGTTACTGGACACTGGCAAAAAAGGCAGGAAGTCCCTTCCTAGGCATAACCCCTGCCTCAGTTTTTTTTTGTTGTCTGAAGGTGATGGTCACATCTGTGCAGCTTTCTGCAAGAGCTAGATTATTCATAATCCTTACAACAGGGATGTCCCAAAGATGCTCTGTGTCCCATGATGCATAAACTGTGTGCACCAAATACATTTGCAAACCCAGTTATCTTGCAAAATTAGTGGTGACATCATTACTGTGCTGTCCATTGCCTGTGCAGAAGGCAGAGCTGTGGGAGGGGCCCAGCAGGCTCCACCCACTACAAGGTGCCTGCAGAAAACTACAGGAGGGGGCGGACACAAGATCAATCATCCTGCACAAGGGGAGAGAGCAGCAGTGACCAGTCTATTTAAAGAAAATCCTGCCCAAGGCAAAGTTTAACTTTTGATTAACACAAAAATCTGGAAGAAAACACACAAAGCACATGCCTCTTGTATTTAGACAATATATGCTTATACTGGAGTTCATCTTAAAACCACAAATTTAACTGCACTTTTAAACACACCTGAGCTCTATTACAATATTCAGGCAAATCAAGCAGGACTGCAATATAAGGCACATTTGTAAATATGGCCATTAGTAACGACAGTATGTAATCTACTTGATGAGATTGATAGATATGAAAGAACCTAAAAGAAGAATACTATTTAGAAATCGCCTATCCAGCTGGGGAAAGGCCCTAAGGCCAGCTTCACACTGAGGTGGTTTTCAGGCATTTTAGCGATAGAAATAGCCTGTAAATAATGCCTGAAAACCGCCTCCCATTAATTTCAGTGTAACTTTTCACACCGGGGTGGTGCGTTTGCGGGACGTTAGGAAAAGTCCTCCAAGCAGCATCTTTGGGGCGGTATTAAAAGGAATAGGCAGCACTTCCAAAGCGCTTTAAAAGCTCTGCAACACGGGCCTGTTTAACCCCTAAAAGCTAGCGTCCAAAAAACGCCGCTTAAACAACGCTAAAGCGCCGCTAAAACGAGCGGTGCTTTAGTGCTGACACGGCCGTGGCTCAGTGTGAAGCTGTCCTCAGACACAGTAATACATCTAAATTGGGTCACTACTTTTAGTTTAAAAGGGTCGAATATGTGAATTTAGGTTCTGGAACTTGGTGTACCAAAATAAAGCAAAAGGTATAGCAGTAATACAATCGAGCTAATCTGTATGTATGCACTTCCAAAATTTCTTATAGCTTATTGCCTCCTGAGAGCTCTACAAGAATACTCAAACATTCGGTCGGTTCAAATTTCCTGTTTGATGGCCAAGAAGCAATCTGTAGATGACTTTAAACATGTAAATAAATATTTATAGTATAGAAAAACCTTGCGCTAAATCTAGGTAAGACTGCTGCACTTTTACTACTCCTTGAATATGAGGAGGTGAAGATACGGTGCTCAAAATATAAAAGATATGCGCTGTCTCATGTGAATCAATAAAGTAGAGTATTGTGAACAAACACAAAAATTACCACCATGTGATTAAACGAACATAATAACATAATGTGAAACCAAATTCATCAGAAAATTATTCATCAAAAAAAAAAAAAGTTGACCAAAAAAAATATAGGCCACTTCTGGGAATGGAGTAGCCTATTAAGGCGAAACATGTTGGAAGGAGATGGGAGCTGTGATGTGACGATCCATACTTGTTGATGATCTCTTGGTTGGATTACCCTCTCTATTGCCTAGATTTATCCTAGTTGATGTAAGTGAAATATTTTAGCTTTAATAAACCTTTTTGTAAAGGTATTATGTGACGAGTCTTCCCTACGTTTAAACCCCACACATAAATTGAGTGGAGAGCATCAAGCGGGTCCATGCTGGAGGGTGCAGGGCTGGGAAGCCAATTAGGAGGCTGCTGGATTGATCCATCGTGGAGGTTGGGTTACATACAGAAGGAATCCACATATCTGTTTACCTAATGTGATTTATGATCTCTTATAACTTGGATATCACTGGGATCTGGTAAGCGGCACATTTAATTATATTTGGAAAAACGGTTTGATAATAATTTTTTCACTGGAATTGGTTCACTTGATTTCATAGAAAGATTTGAACATGGATTGAAATGAAAACACCACGACTTATCTCATTATTATATCATCAACTAAAATGAGATCTCCAGTGCATCTCTACCCTCATACGCTACTAAATGGGCACAGGACATGAATCGAGAGTTATATAACAAAGATTGGTCATATATATGGATAGCCACCAAATCTTCTTCTCCAAATTGTTTTGCTGTGGAAACAAATTACAAGGTTCTAGCACACTGGTACCTAGTACCAGCTAGAATAGCTAAATTTATCTCCACATCACCTAATTGCTTCAGAGGATGTGACACTCCTGGTACGCATTTCCACATATGGTGGCAATGTCCAGTTGTCAAAGAATTCTGGAAGAACATATTTCTTATGACCTCTAAAGCTCTGGAAACAAATATTTATCCAGATCCTGCTATGGTACTATGGAACCCTAAACCCACTACTCTTGCCCATACACACTTTCAATTGTTTATTCAACTTAGCACTGCAGCTAAACAAACGATTGCTAAAGGCATGGAAGTCTCAAACCCTTATTGTAGCCGAAGCTAAACACAGAATGAACAAAGCACTCATATACGCTAAGATGACGGCCATTGAAGAAAATGAGGTCAATAAATTTTGTAAAATTTGGCAACCATGGGTTAAACACTTCTTCCCCACCGACTTTGACCAATCCTTGTTGCTACCACATTAGGTTTATATGGTATATCCCCCAACTAACTATGCATGCCTACCACGAGCCAGGACACCTCCCCAAGCAACTCCTTCCCTCTATCTTTCCTATTTTTTATTTCTCCCCCTTTAGTTATTTTCTTTTTTATATACAAACGTATGTGATAAGGATACTTATTCTTTATCTCTTTTTTTACTCTGCTTACCTTACATCAAGACAATTTTAGTCAATTTGACTACTTTATTATTGTCTATATACTTATAAAGTATACAATGTAAACACAGTTGTAAGATGGTTTGTACATATTATTTTGTACTACATTCTGATTTATGCTATGTATCCATGCATTATACATCTTTATTTTTCTTTGTGAAAACTCAATAAATATATTGAACAAGAAATGAAAACACCAGGACACTTTATATGTATTTTTTTGATGAGAAGATATAATTTTATTATTTTTTGATGAATTATTTTCTGATGAATTTGGTTTCACATTATGTTATTATGTTTGTTTAATCACATTGACGGTGGTAATTTTTGTGTTTGTTCACAATACTCCACTTTATTGCTTTAGATGAGACAGCGCATATCTTTTATATTTTGAGCACGTAAATATTTATAACAAAGAAAGCTTCTCCAACATACTGTTAAATATGCATGCTCGCAGCTTCCAATCAACTGTATGCAGGTTGGAATAAATCTCTATGATTTTAAGTAAAATCGCTGGTAAAAACAGGTGAATGCAAATGCACAGCTGGCATAAAGGGATGATTTGCATAGCTTTGCACACAATCCTTAACGGTTTAGTGCACCTTTAGAACATGCATCCTTCAGCTACTCCCCCTCCCCTAACTAAGGCTGAAAATGTTCTTAATAATTATTATACTTTGATGTTCACTGTGCCAGCCACCAAACACCACTGAGCCTCTTCTCCAAGATCTGCCCAGTGTACATAGTTGGGAAGGTTGAATAAAGACATCAGCCCATTCAGTTCAACCTGAAAGTGTGTGTGTGACTAATGTTTTCAATGTCTCTGTGCATTGTTTTCGCTAATAAACACAACCAAGGCTGGATTCACACATATGCGGCCGTGGTTTCAGTGCGGCAGTCCCGTGCAGTTCTGTTCACTGGTTCAGGCGCAAAATCTTTACCTTAAAATAAAACCTAAAAACTGGACCCAAAAACACACAGGACCCTTTTTAAAACTGCACCGCAGCCGCCCGCACATGTGTGAATTGGCACCATTCACGGTTAAAAATGCATTCAATTCGCATATACAGTAAGTGGACCGAGCCTAAAAGTCTGTTGAGCTTATCTACACTCTCTGCTGACCCTACCAACTGTGGAAGCGAGTTCCACATCCTTACCGCCCTAGCAGTAAGAACACCCTTACACATTTTCTTGTTTCTGTTCATTGTGTGTCAGAGTGCCTTTATAAAGAGAGCTAAGAAAACTTTACTCCTAATGCTAGAGTCACCTTTCAAGGATTTGTATAACACTATAAAATTCCCTCTTAAGCATTGCTTTTCCAGGGAGAATACATTTAATGTGTGTAGTCGTTCTTCATAACCAAGGTCCTTTAGCTTCTTGAAACAATAGGGGAAAGGGATCACCACTCCAGGTGGAAATGTGGGTCTAGGACTCTCCTCGGAACTGGAACACCAGGTGCTGGCTAAGCATATAGCAACATGAGGCAAAAAGGAAGTTCTGGACAGCCGTACTCCAGAATATAGCCTTTATTTATAAAAAGTCCAACAGATACAAGCCACAGCAAAAAAAAAAAAATGGAACGAGCTGACACGTTTCACACTTAACAACGCCTAGATTTGAACGGAGCCTAAAGCGACATTAAAGCTTTGTTTTGTTTTTTTAATTAAAATAACAAACATGTCATACTTACCTTCTCTGTGAAATAGTTTTGCACAGAGCAGCCCGATCCTGTTCTTCTTGGGTCCCCCGCCAGCGCTCCAGGCTCCTCCTCTTCGGCAAGTGCCCCCATGGAAAGCACTCCTGAGCCACCCTGCCTGCATCTACTGCAATATCTCTTGTTGCTATCAATCTGCCCAGGGAAGAGGGAGAGCCGCTGCTCTCGTGCACGTCACTGGATCGGACTCGGGTAAGTATAAGGGAGGGCTGCGGGGAGTTTTGAAGCACAGAAGATTTTTCACCTTAATGCATTAAGGTGAAAAACTTTAAGGCTTTAGAACCACTTTAAGTAGTAACTGAGTAAATACCCTTTTTAATGCATGTTAATAGTCTGCCCGCTTTGCTTGCTGCAGCTTGACATTGCATGCTATTGCTGAGTCTGTCTTCTACTAGGACCCCCAAAAGTTCTCCCCTAGTGTGTAGTTGCATTTATGCTCCCAAGTGCATTACTTTACATTTTCCTATATTGAACCTCATCTGACATATAGCTGCCCAGTGCCCAAGCCCCTCTTAACTAGTTCTTGTAAAGTTGCTAAATCCTGTTGTAAAGTTATTGCCCTGATTAGTTTTGTATCGTCAGCAAATACCATTTCAAACTCAATACTAAACAGGTTAAACAGAATTGGTCCCAGGACAGAGCCCTGGGGGCACCCCACTCATAACGCCAGATCATTCAGAAAATATGCCTTTTTTTTCCCAGGTACATGCCATGTCAACGATGCCAAAAGTCCTGCTTTGTAAAGTAATCATTTGTGGGGTACTGTATCAAATGGCTTAGTGAAATCTTTATACACGACATCCATGGGCCTTCCTCTATTCAAATTACAGTTCACTTGCTCATAGAATGATAAAAGGTTGGTCTGGAGAGAACAGTTCTTCATAAAACCATGTTAGTTACTACTAATGATTCTATTTTCATCATGAAATTCTTGAATAAGGTCCATTATCATTCCTTTTAATAGTTTACATACTATTGATGTTGGGCTGACTAGTCTGTAGTTTCTAGGTATACCTGTATATCTTGGCTCTTTTTAAATATTTGCATTGCATCCGTTTTTCTGCTGGTAACGTTCCACTGAGTAAGCTGTCCTTAAAAATTAGGCACAATGGCTATAACATGACTAAGTTCTTTGAGGACTCTAGGGTGTAAGCCATCCTGACCTAGTGATTTGTTCACATTAAGTTTTCCTAGTCTTTTTTGAATACTGGCAAAACATACAGTTAAGGAGCTTTTCAATGATTTCATAATCATAAAAGCACATTTCATCACTTGTATCACAAACAGCCCTAATGAATATTACTTATGTACCCCATGAAATGATATATATTTGTTGGGTTTTTACAGCCCAGAAGAAAGGGGTGCAATTCCCCTGAAACGTGTTGGCCTAAGTTTCATACCCCCCCCCCCCCCAACACTTCCCCCAACCCTACTACACCAAACTTGTACCATGTACTACCTACTATGCGAGTTTGCCATCTGCACACCCAAACGCCTCTGTACCACTGCTTCTTGAGGGACTTCTAGATGGCAGAAATGATCGTATAAGGGCTACAAATGTATCTGATTACATTCAATTGATATAAGGAACATATTCTTTAAACGTTATCTCTGAGATGTATTTATTTCTTAAAGTTTACCTCTGATCAAGTATATTGTATTCCTTTTTATGATTCTATGTTAACCTGCTAAAATTCCTTGGTTTAGCTGAGAGAGGGGAAGCAGGAATCATTTTAAATGAAAACAAATGCATGGTTTGGCATTTTAAATGCCTGATATAACAATTCATTTAGACTTAAGGCCTCTGTCACACGGGCATGCTTAGGCGTACACACATGCGAGGGCTGCGTTTCCCAGCTAGACTTTAATTGATGGCAGTTTTATTGAATGTGTTTATACCAATCTACTTGGCCTGCCAAACTGGTAAATGTACAATAAATTCCATAACAGACTAGCACAAGCTACACAAAGACATACCTTCTCTATGATAAGGATAATAGTCAACGGTCAGCTGACTAAAGGATAACTGCATGGCGCCTCCAGTGATCCTCCGGTCCTGCGCTGTAAAACAGAAGTGAGTGGTCACAATGTGTATCAAACAATAACCATACTTCCACAACTACAAGGAAGCTGACAAAGGTTTCATCATCTCTTGAAAGTAACTTTATATAAAATCTTTTTGAATCAAAGCAGCACCTCTCCGCACATGCCTAAATTCTGTGTACAGCTGCAGAACTGCACCGCAACATAAATAAGAATAAATTATATTAAATGTAACATTTATTCTGATTATTTTTGCCTTCCCTGGTCCCCCTGCACTTATCAACATGCTTATTAAATGTTTAAAATTAAACCTTTTAGCTTTCATTAAATACCTTATTTTAGACCCATTGATGTCATCACTAGTTCTCCATGCTTCTCCATGCTTCTCAAAGCAATATGGCCAGATCATGGCAAGTGGTGGGGCCAGCAAGGTTCTGTAAATAGCTTTTCTAATTTTGGATAAGTTTAGTTTAAAGTGTTGAGATTCACCCTCTATTTGTCTTCGTAACCATTATTTTCGGAGGCAAAGCGATGGGAAATCCAAAATTTTACATTTGTAATTAAAGCAATAGAGGGGAAATCTTCTAATGAGGACACCTGCTTGGGTGACAACAGTCTAAGAGGGGATTTCCTCTCACTTTGGAAAGATTATCATTTCCTGCACCTACCCCAATTGCTGCACCTTCACACCTTAGATCACCCCCAATTCCTGCACCTTCACACCTCAGATCACCCCAATTCCTGTACCTTCACACCTCAGATCACCCCAATTCCTGTACCTTCACACCTCAGATCACCCCAATTCCTGCACCTTCACACCTCCGATCTCCCCAATTCCTACACTTTCAGACCACAAATCACCCCAATTGCTGAACTTTCACACCTCAGATCAGCCCCGCATCCTGCTTCTTCACCCCTCAGATCACTCCAATTTCTGCACCATCACACACAGTCTCTGTTCCTGCACATTTAAATTAGTAGTTTCCAATAGCTGGTTAATTGCAAGTCCAAAATGAGAGTGGGCAGATTTGAGCATCTGACTCAACACCAGGACCAGATCTAGCCTGTCTGATGTGGGAGTGCAGTAAAAAAAATTCAAGAGGGCAGTGGATGGGAGGTCAGTAGTTTGTAGGGCAGTGTACAGCGGCCAGCAGGGCACAGAATAAGGAATCAGCAAATAAGAGGATGGGGGCAGGAAGGTTTAGAACCGGGTTCAGCAGGGGATGGGGCAGGGGGTCAGCAGAGCATGGGACAGACGGGTCAGAATGTATGGGACAGACAGGGGGGTCAGAAGGGCATGGGACAGGGGGATCAGTAGGGCATGGGACAGGGGGATGAGTAGGGCATGGGATGTGGTCAACAAGGCACAGGACAGCATCAGCAAGGCATAAAACAGGGGTTAGCTGAGCAAAGTAAAGGGTCAGCAGGGCAAAAGGACAGGGTCAGCAGGGCAAAAGGACAGGGTCAGCAGGGCAAAAGGACAGGGTCAGCAGGGCAAAAGGTCAGGGTCAGCAGGGCAAAAGGTCAGGGTCAGCAGGGAAAAGGACAGGGTCAGCTGGGCAAAAGGACAGGGTCAGCTGGGCAAAAGGACAGGGTCAGCTGGGAAAAGGACAGGGTCAGCTGGGAAAAAGACAGGGCCAGCGCAGCACAGAGGACATGCGTCAGCAGGGCAGAGGACATGCGTCAGCAGGGCAGAGGACATGCGTCAGCAGGGCAGAGGACATGCGTCAGCAGGGCAGAGGACATGCGTCAGCAGGGCAGAGGACATGCGTCAGCAGGGCAGAGGACATGCGTATTAGGGAGTAGGAGTTTACTGATCCCGGGCACAGCATCCATGGTGGGGGAAGTGACCCCCCCCCCCCCCCCCTTAGATCTGGCCATCCTCAACACAGCTTCAAAGTTAGCTTCAGGCCAGTCAAGTGAGATTGGCGGCAATGAAAATGAAGTGATAAAAAAAAACAGCCGTGCTCCCTCCTGTGTAGCTACCCGCAACCGCCGGCTGGCTTTCCCAATATGTGGGCAGTGGTTATAACAGGGTAAACCGCCGTAGAGAAAATCTCCAAAATATGTTGCCAACATCCCAATCGTTATATATAGGAACAAAGAAAAAGTACTGTGGGACTTTAAGGGCAAACTTATGTACGGAAAAATTATGATGATGAACACAAGAACAACATTTTTTATTATTTAGGTATTAAAAACCAGTAGGTGTAGAACAACCAAAAGAAGATGGTTTTTGGTTGTTCTCGCCAACGGGAAAGATTTATTTCTCATATGTTTCAGCTTCATTCTGTTCCATTAAGGAGTGTTTTATCCTACGATACAGCACTGGTATGTATATGCTTTCATGGCTGCTGTGCTTCCAATTGTAGAAACAGTGCTTGCCTTGTTCATGCTCGAAATTGTATACTGTGTTTTTCCTCTCCTTTCAGAGTACTTCTTTTAAATTCTTACTTTGTCTTCTCTATGTCCCTGAAGAAGGGATATACTTCAAGACTCCCAAAATGCATCGGGCTACAGGAGAAGCCTCTCTTCCAATGTTTTCCAGCTCTTGATGAGCACGGTACTCAGTGTATGATGTACTGTATACTGTTGTGGTTCTGCACCTACTGGTTTTTAATACTTAAATAAAAAAATATTTTTGTTCTTCATAATAATTTTTGTACACAGAAGTTTGCCCTTTAAGTCCCACAGTATCGGGGGTACTTTTTCTTTGTTCCTAATATGTGGGCAGTGGGTGTTCCAAGCTTCCCTTGTGTGCTATCATCAATGCAGCTGCATACCATATTTGGCACGAATGCCATGGGTTGCCGACCCCTGAGCTAAATAAATCTTTGAAACATGTGTTTACAGTTTTATCTTCCAAAGGATTTGTATATTTTAACAATGTATCCATTTGCATAAGGTTTTAAATTAAAAGTGCTTTGCACACCACAGTGCGCAGGAAGTTACAGGCCTAGAACAAGGCGCTGATGGCACGTAGTGTGCTCACCTTTCTCCTTGGAGTGAATGTCATCACAGATGTGCAGGTCCAGGTGGGAGATGAGTAGGTGATAGGAGGTTTCCTTCACATCAAAGTCTCGGAATAGCGTTAGAATGGCCTGGTTCTGCTCAGCCGTTGTGGTGGACTGTTGGGTCTTCACCTGCTGGGAGCTTGCAGGAGGTGTCCAGCTCTGTAAAAATAAAACACTGTATAAAAACTTTTGTTCTACATACCTCGAGAAACCAATAGATCAGGCAGTTTTTTGTTTAACCAGCAGGTTGAACAAAAAAAAACTGACTCGATTCCCATCCACACACTCAATGTGGATGGGGGAATCCTCCCCGCTGAGCTATTGTATTCTGACAGTGGGGAGACTTCCCCACCATCCGAATGCACTGACCAGAATTGCAGGCTAGAGGTTGATTGGTAGATCGAATTCTGTACAGCCTTCCTGCCCATACATGGATAGAAATCCAACCAGCCGGCCCCTGCTGAGGTGGCCGAATTTTGATCCACGTATGGCACGTTAACATTACAGCCCATCTTTAAAATGTATGCTTCTACAACAAGGCACAATCCCCACCGTGTAAATGGGTTGCCCAACAACCAGCCGAATCACTTCAATTACATAACAGGCAACCAGGGGTAAAAATATAATGGCTATAACGGGCAGAAGATTATGACTCATAAGAGGAAAGAAAAATGTTTTCATTAGTAAACTGTATTGTAATGAAAGCTACACTAGAACTCTGTCTACAGCTTCCTATACAAACCAAGCACAGTTTTTTAATAAAATCACTGAAATTACACTTTACACCAGCACTGATAGCTAGGATAGGTAGGGTAGCTGGGTCACCTGTGTGGGCTCTGCGGTTCTGGCCATGCTTTTCCTCTGCTCCGTTGACTTTTCTATTGCTTCGCTAAGAGATTTAGCATACTGAACCATGGCCTTCAACTGCGAGTCCGTCAGCACCCACAATAAGTCGTCCAGGATCAGCACCAGCTTCGAGGCCACCACATTACAGTCTTTTAGCTGTTGAGAACGAGGAATATAAGCACACATGGTGGTGTCAGTAATAAAAGCACCTCAAAAAGGGAATCTATAGATTTGTATATTTTTTTTAAATATATACTGTAGGCGCACATGACCAGGGAATACAAAAAATGTCATCAATGAACGTTAATATTTTAAAAACTTTGTGTATACAGATTGTAAAAAACACATTAAAACAGGAGCAGCCTATTCTATGCAAACTTATTAATGGTAAAGGTAACCAATCCCTGCAACTATATCAAAATCTTCCTAATAAAAACGAATTAAAGTGAAAAAATAAAGCAGCCATATTTGCGTTCTGTATATGCCGACTCTCCTTCCTGCTTATTAGTGTTGCACATAGGCTCCACGGATACCTTCATACAGTTTTCCTTGAGCTAAAGAAACCTCGCCTTACCCTGTACCAGATGCAGACTGATCTGAATCGGATGACTGCAGCCTGCAGGAATCTTCAAAGCCTTGGGCTGAAACGATCCTCTCCCCTGGCCATGTCTGCAGAGTAGATCACCAGAAATGTCTACAGGACCACCCCCAAACAAGACACAGGAGACGCTTGGGTGACAATCCAGTAGAAGTCTAAGGGGGGTCTAATTGCTATGTGCAGCAAAAATAAAGAACAATATCAGCCCAAGGTCCTGAAGATTCTAGGAGGGCGCGCGTTGCTTTAGGTCAGATGGGGAAAAAACAAGACAACTTTTCTTTTCAACACAAAAACTACTCTTTCTAACAGAACTGGGAGGAGTTTGAACCTCTGTCAGGTTAATTACCTCTGTTAGGCACATTCTAAATAACTTCCTGTATGGTCACCAGAACAGGAAGTGAGAGGAACTCTTCTAAAAAAAAAAAAAAAAAGACCATATGACAGCTCTACCCCTTTTATTTTTATATTTAATATTCTCACAAAAGGTGTTAAAGTTACACAAAAAAATCTTATACAGTGGAAATAATAATTATTTGATCCCCTGCAGATTTTGTAAGTTTGCCCACTTACAAAGAAATTAAGGGTCTATAATTTTTATCATAGGTGTATTTTAAACGAAAGAGACAGAATATCAGCCAAAAATCCAGAAAAAACACACAATACAAATGTTATAAATTGGAGTTGCAGTTCAGTGAGTAAAATAATTATTTGATCCTTAAGCAAAACATGACTTAGTACTTGGTGGAGAAACTCTTGTTGGCAAGCACAGAGGTAAGACGTTTCTTGTAGTTGGTTACCAGGTTTGCACACATCTCAGGATCACCATAGAGGTGGGTAGAATACCTCAAGCAAGGAAAATCTATTAAGATTTCTTTTTAAGGGGGGGGGGGGATTGACAATGACTCTTTAAGAGTTGGTGTTCCAGTAGATGCCTATTTAGTTCCCTCAATTAATTAAAGTGGAAATAAACCCATTTTTTATATAATAAGGCTTACCTGTATGTAATGTGAATATCTCCAAAAACTTTTTAGTAGATATTCACACTGCACCAGCACATACGCTCTGAAAGGACAGCATACCCATGCCATCCCTTCAAAGCTCCGTGCTACAGTCCGTGACTCCCACGCGCTTGCGTGGGAGTTACATCATCCTGGCACAACCAGACGGCCGGAGGACACGAACCCGGAAGGAAGACCAGGTGAAGATTGCAGCGCCTTCGGTGGTGACAGCGTGCCTCTGGAATGATTCATTCTAAGGTACGCATTTCATAATGTGCTAGCACATTATGCAATTGTCTTACAGGGTTCAATAGAAAAAAAAATGGTTTACTACCGCTTTAGAGCTACATGAATAAGTTACTAATCAACATCAGGCACTGGCGAGGTTCTGTTCTCGCTATCTCTTGCATGCATGACTTTTCTAATTCCCTTTTGGCTTCCAGTACCATATGCCGGAAAAGAGCATCATAGAAGGCAAAGCCTGGCTTGCTTACAGTACTGGCCTTCCCACTGTGATACTGAGAGTCAAATAAAAGCCAACGAGAAAATAGAGCACAACTGCTACATAAAATGACCGCTATACGAATGCAACCTGATTTTTACATCAATAAATGAACACCACACCAAACACATTTTACAGAGATCTGTTCACAGAGAGAGACAGATGGTGAGGACACTGACATTCTGCATTTTGCAATAAAAAAAAACATTCGCACTCACTCTCCTCTTCAGCGTGACTCTAATTTTGGACTGATTGGTGATAAGCCGGACAGGGGCGCTCATTATTTCATGATCGGAACTCTGAATTGCGTCTGCTTCAATTCGAATCATCTGCCAGGTTATCTCCTTAAACGTCAACACCTTAGGAGACGAGAAAGAAAATCTCATTAGCCAACTTCACACTTGTTAAATCTTAAATTGCAGCAATATGGGCTCACCTACACATGTGTTACACGTGTTACAGTAGGATACTTGGCCTCTTAAAGTGTTTTTTAAGCTTAAACATTTTTTACCTCAATGCATTTCCTGCAGTAAGGTACAAAAATGTTTAGGTAGCAATATTGTGATATGCTATAAATGGTGCTGCGCTGTTGAAAACTAAGTAATAACCTACAAAAAATAAATGAAATACAAGTACAATATGAACACCAGCTGACAAACACTGGTATCAACTACATAAAACTTCTGAAATGCAACAGTGCATTACTCAAAATGAACTCAAGATGGCAGCGAAAAATCCAATGACCGCTGTATAAAAGTTCTTAAAGTGCAATAGTAAAATAAAACGTCCAGTGCAAATACACAAAATATGAAGTGACTTTATCCACACAGTCTATAAAATCACAAAGTGCTTGAAAGGTAAAGTGCAATAATGGTGTTTTCTGGATTCAATAAAAATAAAACGTGATTGTCCCAATCTATAATCATGCGCATAAAGCAGGTGTGGTTGGTATCTAAAATGTAGCAATGGTCTGATTTCCTCTGCGGCTCCTTGTATAAATCCAGTGGTAGTGGCTGATATACTCCGCTTCCACATACACCCCAGACAGGGTAAAAACTAAGGGGGGGGGGGGGGCAATTAGTAGTAGAAGTAGTCAGAGAATGTATTCTCTGTAGAACCACATGTGCAAAACAACCAGCTTGTACTGCAGAACCTGTAGTGCCAGAACCAGAAATCAAGCAGTTGAAAGAAAATTAGCATGGCTTCTGCAGATTAAAAGGTTTGGTTTATTTTTTTTACTACTTATTTTCTGTAATGTGCATTTTATATTTTCTTTATTTCTCAATGATCTTATCATGGATTTTGCTGTAGGAAAAACCAAATGTGAGGACAGCAGTTTTTAAGAGGTCTGCAAAAGCGGGAGTAACGATTTGTAAACTTTCTTTAGCAGTCTAATGTAGCACGTTTCCAGTCCCTGTTGATCTCCTGCAGCATGTCTGTAGTCTCTGGCCATGCCCAAATTAGAACAAGATAATATATGAAATCACTAGCACTTCAAAGTCAAGTGCGTAATGCCCTTTAGAAAATGTTTTACTATTTTTGGTGGAATTATGACATCATCATGATGTCATGGGAGGGATGTTACATGGGTTGCTATAGGTTACACCAGGGTATATATGTGTTTTTGCTGCATGTGTTTATTGTCACTATGTTACCTTGAAGAAGGAACATGTCTTCACAATAAATATGAGCTATGCATCTGTACAGAGCTTTAGTGACTTTGAACCACATAATCTTGCATCATCTCATGAAGGATGCGCCCAGTCTCCAAACACTCCTGTAGCTTAAATTACTGGACCCTTTCACGCTATGCCTAGAAAGAACTACCCCCACACAAATAATATAAACCAATCCCCAAAGTGAAAATCAACCCTAAAGCAATAAATGAGGATAGTGAAGACACAATCTTTCACAGGTACAGCGCTAAATGCTAACCCAAACACACTCTGCTACAAAATATACACAATGCTGCAATATACCAAGGACAAAAATATAAAATGTTCCAATATACCAAAATTATGTATTACAAATAATAAATATTCCAAAATTAGTCTTATAAAAAATAAAAAATGTTTTGTGTACATCGCTTAATTTATTGCAACATTTTATATTGTTTTTGTGTTTGGTATATTGCAACATTGGGCATATTGTGTAGCAGAGTGTGTTTGCGTTAGTCTTTAACCATCTCCTGCTGCATGTTTCCAGTCTCTGCCCATTTTCTTTAGTATATACCCACTTTCAAAACACTGATATGGCTTCTTGCATGCAATCTCTATGCATCTCTTGCAGTATGTCCTCTGTATCTGACTGCATCCTGTAGACTCTCTGCAGTTTCTATTCAAAAGTCAAATGACTACAGTGCAATGAGTGGCCAGAGACATTGTGGATCCTAGTCTCAGCTGCCTTTTCATAATTGACAAGAATGATGTAGGAATGAATACGACAGAGCTATGGAGTCACATCATTCTGCCCAGCATCACCATCACAGCTTCCTATAAGGTGGCGCCGGGATACCCAACAAAAAATCCCGCCATTGCAGAGATTTTGGTGTGCAGGTCTATTGTGTCTCTTTTCTGGTTTCAACATTGGCATGTTGTGATGAGCACAGCTGGAAAGTGGCGCTTTGGGGTGCAATGGATTGCCAGATGGCTGCATGGTCTGGACTGGTGGAACCAGGGCTGGTACAGGGATTTTTGACACCCTAGGCAAAACCTAATTTTGCCGCCTCCCCTTGGCTCCACCCCCTTTTCCCTGCCCATGGATACCATACCTTTTTAATGAAGTGCCCATCAAATGCAGACAACCAACGCCCATCAAATGTAGCCTCACCAGCGCCCATCAATGCAGCCTCACCAGTGCCCATCAATGCAGCCTTACCAGCACCCATCAATGCAGCCTTACCAGCACCCATCAATGCAGCCTTACCAGCACCCATCATATGCTGCCTCGCCAGCACCCATCAATGCAGCCTACCAGTGCCCATAAATTTATGTTTTCATGCTTCCATTCATTCGTGAGTCGGGACACAGACACGGTCCTCCTCCGCCGCTGCGCCTCTGACACTATGTTCAAATGGAGCGGCGGCTGCCTGCTGATGCTGAGACTTAGTTGCTTGCTGCAGAGAGAAGAGAGAGTAGGAAAACCAGTGGCTGGGCACCCTAGGCAGCAGGGCGCCCTAGGCGGCTGCCTAGTTTCCCTAGTGGTAGCCCTGGGTGGAACACATCTATTTGCAGAAAAATATAATCATGTGACTTGACACACATAAGTGTCCAGGCCAGTCTTGTGAAGGGTGTATTCCCGAACCCAGGTGCAAAATCTATAAATGTAGAACATTCACTCCAATTTACTTTATCTTACCTCTCCACGCTGCGGGTCTTGTATTCGAGTGAAACGCAGATCGCTAAGTTGCCAGGTGGCATTGACACTGTATATTCTTAGCTGGGACAACTCAAATGAAGCATTGAATGCCTTGGCTTTCATGCGGATGACGATGGAATTGACAGACAGGGAGATTCCTTCTACTACTTTCTCTGCAAAACCATATTCACTGGAAGATAAAAGTAGTCAAAAATAAGATAAAAATGGGAGTCTGAAAATTGACATAACAGAAATTAACATTTAGGCTACTTTGTTGTTCTTTATTGTGTGTAACACTGGCTGCTACAATATGTTAAGACTAACGCTGTCTACAGCATCCTGATCTTAAACAAAATGTATCATGGTAAAATGGTTCTGGAACTCTTCAGAATGGATCATGATAGCATGGCTCTGGCCTTCTGTTCACTTGCCTGTTGCATCAATGTTAAATAACCAGTACTTCCAAGTATGTGCAAGCACATGGCGCTCTTGCTTAAGGTGACTCACTCACCTAAAATGCAGTGGGTGTTTCTGTAGCCAATCGCAAGAACTGAGTGAAAATGGGTCCTTCAACCCATTTCCAAAAAAGACTGCAGAAACTGCATCTTGCTGGAAGATTTCTGTGACCACCATGTTTTCCTAAAAAAAAAAAAAGTCTACCCATAAGTGATATTTTCGCTATAAGTGTAAACTAATTGACTTAGTGAGCCTTTCCTTTATGCTTTGGGGGTTGTTCTACAGTATAGGCCTCTTAGTGTGACAATGCTGCTCCTCTATGGATACAGTACAGTGAGTAGAAGCTGCCATCATAGGACAGGAAATATTACAAAAAAACATTACTAGGCGACAATAAAGGAAAAACATCCTGAAAAAAAAAAATTAAAATGAATGTAGCCACCCCACTCAATAATTGCAATATCACCTTTTTTTCTTGTTTTTTTGGGGGGGATATACTTTAATCAAGCCCAAAACCAAACAAAAAGCCAATAAAACTCCAAGACTGTGCTCTGGCTCGTAAAATATTTTCATTTAATAGTGCACAGTGCTATAAAACTGGCTAGTAACACATTTGATTTCCAAACTCATGATAAACCAACAGTGCAAAGCATACATCCTTATTTGTAGCATAAACACAGCGATATTACAGGCTTTATTAACAGCCCAGGTGGCAGTGTGGCGCTCAGGCTGACAAATCGCCCTACAGTGACATCAATCAGAACAAAGCTATATTCATTCAGAAAATATATTCCGTCTTCCGCAGCAAAAGCTCCATTTGTTACAGTAATATTTTTTACATCGAGACAGTGGGATGTATAATTATTTTTTACCAGAAAGATTGGGTCCTTCTCAGTGAACATCAGAAGAGAATAAAGGTCTCATTACTGAAAATAGCTGAAAGAATAATAGCGATGCTTGTAACCAACCTTTATTTTAATGCAGATAACAAGCTGGAAGGAGAAAGGCCACATGACAAATCACACAAGTGTGAATGGAGCCTTAAGTCCAACACCGCCTTTTTAAAAATAAAACTGCCCAACACTGGTAAAATATATATGATTTTTGTACTCCCAATAATAAAATTCCTTTTTTATGGCATTCGTTGAAGGACAAAAAGTGTTTAACCTTCAGGTTATACTGCCGCCTATAGGAGGACTGGACACTGGCAAACAAAATCTGTAGGACAGTCCATGATAGCCCCCCCTACTACCAGCATGCCTTTGTTTTGTAGCAAAGCAGTAAAGAGTGTTGGACAGGTTAAACTGCATACAGTTAGTTTCCAGCAGATGGCCCAGGCTTGGGAAAGGGTTAAGCATTTTTGGCCTAGTTTCCAGGCTTTTTGATTTTAGCAGGCCCACCTGTGATATATAAAGAGGAGGATAGCAAAGATCAGGGAGTAGTAATTGTAGTAGTAGTTGACCTACAGAGACTGCTATAGAGCTTCGCCACCAAGCTGGGGAGAAGACGCAAAGACACCGGGATCCAAGGACAGCATCCAAGCCATGGACAATGCCTATATGGACTCTCACCTCCCAGAGGTATGCCTGGGCCACTACATCTTGTTAGTTAGGATTAGGGAAAGGACACTGTTCATGCTATATTATCATGCCTCATTTCAACAGTAAAGTTATGTTAAAAGTTATGAGCCTGGTCTGAAGTTATTCAAAGGATGCATGTTGGTTCTGGCATATTCCAAAGAACCTGGGTCTGTAATTGCACTATGGGGTATGGAGTAACACTACTAAAAAAGGTTAACGCAGCAAGGCAAGGAAAAGAAGTGTAGTTGCTATGAGTAACCAAGTGAAGTAACAAGCTACAGCAACCAGTCGTTATGCATGGTACCTGGTAAGGTGGCAGGTCCTCTTGTAGCGAGGGGGGGCGGTGTTTTGTCTCGCTCTCTAGTGGTCCATCTACTATAGCAACTGGGAGCAGACTAGCATTATGGAGATCTATGGCCTGGTTAAGTGGTACAGGAAGGACAGAGTTATGCGAGAGCATGCACGAGGTCCATACTAGGTGCTCGGTGGGGCCCCCTTTTGTTACTGGGAGTGAGATAACAGAGATAAGCTGGACTGATGGATTTGGCACAGGCTCAGCACATCCCTCCTAATGCAAACATACAAGTTACAGTGTGTAGTGACATGGGACCAGTCGCTTTTTGGAAGAACTTTACACTTTATTGCTGCACACAGTAAAAGCTCAACTCTAAGTCGGGGAACTGCCTTAATGTTTGATTCTTCACATGACTGCAGTCTCCGCCTGCTCCCGGGCATTGATGAGCATGCTGCATGCGAGTTTTATCCCACGTGCACGGGCGCAGTAGACTCCACCCACCAGCGCATGACCTTAAAAACACAGAGGGGTGGGACCCGTGTCGCTCAATAGACTCCAAGAAATAGATTTTAAACTGTGTACGAAAACCCCATTTTCTTTTTTTCTGTGCCGTTGGGAGACAAAGGAAGTCTTATGCTGTTGGAGCATCCAAATTAAGGGGGTGAAACATACACCTGAAAACATTTATAGATTGTGTAAACAGAACAAGTAGCAGCCTTGCAAATCTGTGAAACAGCTTGATTCGAAAAAGCCCAGAAAGTCCTCACAGATCTACTACAGTGCACGTTGACAGGAAAAAAGGTGCAATCCAATCCTTGAGATCATAAATCTTGGATGATGGTCTATTTAAGCCATTAAGCTATTTGGGATGGTGGAATGAGAAGATTGTGTTTCCTTACAGGGACCATTTAAGATGGCAAAAAAGGGAATCGGTGCTTCTGAAAGAAGCAGTGGCTGAGAGAGAGAGACTCTCTCACCCCAAATCACTACCAGTCAATGGTGACTTTTGGTGAAGTGGAACCAGACAGTGGGATAAAAGAACAATGTACTGGTTGAAAGGCATAAACTACCTTAGATAATAAGAAAAAGTCTTGGGCCTCAACACCTTGTGTTGTGGGTGAGAGTAGAGAGAGGAATGTCTCCAATAGGATCAAACAGTGGTTTGTAGGGCACCTAGAAAACAGATTCAGAATGCATGGAATCACAGGGAAATTAACAGGGGAAGCTACATGGGAGAATCCCTCTACAAAAGGTCTTAATCAATGAGTGGGAGACCATTGGTCTCCAAAACAAGTTACAGCATACAAAAATATGACCTTTAAATGGTGCTGAGAGACAAACGCCGGTCCAGAAACAAGCTGTAAGGAGAGGATTATTCCACGAAGAAACAACAAGGGTGGAAACCCCAAGGGTAGCACCACGTGAAGTACACTGGAAACCGTGCAGGGACCTGCCTTCCTAGCTTTTAGCATTTTAGGAATCACAGATTCAGTGATGCTTCTGTCTCCCAAAACCAGGGGTTTCAACAGCCATACTGTTAAAGGCACCGATCATGAAAACAGGATAGCAAATACGTCCTCGAGACAGAAGAACCTGGCAATATGGCAGAGCCCAAGGAGCATTGGCAAGAGTTTTACCATATCAGTGTACCACATCCACCTGAGTCAGTCCAGAGCAATGAGGATCACTGGAATTCCCTCCTTCATCCTACGAAGCAGTCAAGGAAGGTTTCAGAAGGAAAGGCATAAGTTAGGGTGTGCCGATTCCATGGAACCATCAGAACATTCACTGCTTCTGCTGGAGGATCCCTGTATATGGAGATAAACTCATCTAGTTTGTTGTGTAACATGTAATCCACATCCAGCTTTCCCCATCTGTGACACATGTTCAGGAACACCTCCGGGTGTAGAGACCATTCCCCCAGGTTCAAGAGATGCTGGCTGAGGAAGATTGCCTGTCAATTGTCTGTTTCAGGGTTGTACACATAGAACAAGGCTGGATCGGGAAGTTCTGTTCATGACACGATCTGATCTATCACTTTCCAGAAAAGGCTTCTGGTCCTCTCTGATGGTTGATGTAAGCTACTGCTATGGCATTGTCCAAAATAATCCAGAACAGGTGACCTTCCAGTAGGATGGTCCAAAACCGTAGAAACAGCCAAATCACCCAACGCGTGAGATGGGGCTCGTCTAAAAACCAAGTCCTCTGCTCCCTGCCCAGGACTCCTCCCCAGCCTTACAGGCTGCCATCCTGAGCAAACAGCTTACAGGTTTTTCGAAACTCCATAAAGCAAGAGTTAGAAAAGTGGGTACAATGAGAAAGTCTTTGCCCCCTTAGGAACTGTACCCAAGACTGTAAACAGTACTGATAGAAGCAACAAGGTGATCTATTGATGTGGTGTGCCCCCACCCTTACAATGAAAACAGTGGTTTTATTATTTGGGTCCTCAGGGATAAGCTCACCAGTCAAGCCCTGTAGTGACTCAGATTTAGACAGGATCTCTGCAGCTGATAGCTCCGATGATGGCAGGCAACAAAATGATTCCAGGCTGCAGACATCAGACTCATCAGTAGGCACGCTCAGATGTATTGCAACCGTGTGGCAGGAAGGCTCAGGGTTAAGGTACAAATTAAAAAAGCGGTTGAATGAAAGACTTGTATAGCGCTGCAACTGCAAACTGAATCGCCTCAAGGTGCTTGATCCGTCCTGTGCTTCCTGCTTGTTAGCAGAGGTGGGTCTTGAGTTTTTTCCTGAAGGCCCGATGGTTTTCTTCCATGCGGAGGTCAGTGGGTAGAGCGTTCCATAGCCGAGCTCCTTGGACTGCGAATCTTCGTTCTCCCTTGGTTTTGTAGCGGGATTTAGGGATGAGGAGGAGGTTTTGGCTAGTTGATCGAAGTCTGCGGATGAGTGTGTAGTGTTTTTTGTCGGTTGTAAAGGGTAAAAGTTTTTTACCTTCATGCATGTCAATCACAGCCAGTGAGCCAATGAGGAAGGAGCGGGGGGGGCGGGCCAAGCCATGGCTCTATGGGTCTTATGGACACATAGAGCAGGGCTCATGAGGGGCGGGCTGAGTGGAGAGAAAATAGAACAACAGAGGCGAACTTCTCCTTTAAGGAATGTTTTTTGCGGATTTAAACCGAAAGTGTGCGCTTTTTTGAGAGGGCGAGACGTAGACCCAAAGTTAGTCTTTAATTGCCATGAATTCTGGTTTATAGGAAATGTGTCACATTCCCAGTTTTCTACACTTATTCTATCCTCCCGAGAGAATCTGACTCTTTATCCTAAAATAAGTGGTAAATTGCAGGATAGAAAACAAAATCAGGTATTCTGTCGGGGTATGCAAATCTCAGAACTGGATAGACAAAAATACCAATAGTTTTGCAGGTTGAAAAAAATGTTTATGCATTTCATCTGTGTTTTTCATCTGGGATTCTGAGTTCAGCTTTAAAGGACAAATCCACACTGACATTTAAGAATGTACACGACTTGCGGTACACCATGCCTGTCAAATGTGTGTGAAGTTGTATTGCCTTTTGTTTGCAAAGAGCTGAATGCTGAATAACCATAGGTGTCACACCATGCACAATGCTCTGCAAAACAGCACACAAGCCTCTCCTCTTTGCATGACATTAAACAGAATGCTAAAGTATGCACATTTCTCTCAGTAAATATACATAGTCATGTTTGTTTTATCAAGTCAGACACACCAGTTAGACAGTGGATGTCATATTCCTGCCAAATATTTGCACTGCGATTGTTAAAAACCTTAGATTAACTAGTGCTGGAGTACTCCTAAACCAGTGAGTTCTCCAATTTTAAAATTCTGCTCTGTACAGTATATGGCCATAGGTTTGTGGGAATCTGAAGACCACATCTATACAAGCTTGTTGGCCACTAAGTGGCAGTTTCCAAAATCGTAAAGTAAAGGGAAAGCTGGAATTGGGCGTTAGGTCCCGTTTAGAGAAAACCTTCCTCTAGTGATGTAGTGGGTGGTATTAGTGTCCATACAAGCACCAGTAAGATGGGGCATGGAAGCAAAATACCCCAGCGCTACTAAGATGTAATCGGCTGCTGACCTAAGGGATCTCTATGAGGCTGAAACCCCAGAAAAGGTGGTTCAGAACTCGGTAGGAACAGTTGTATTCACCCTGACCATTTTTACAGTCTTCTGTGGGTCATGAGCAGGGTGCAAAATGCCTTTTAGGCTAGGTCAGAGTCCTGTGATGCGAGTACTATGTCACCTGGGAGTGAGTGAGTGTGCCATCTGCGACTCTCTCCGGCAGGGGAGAGCTATGAGAGAAAGAGCCACCGCTCTAGATCGGCCCACCAAGACGAGTGCTTGTCTTCCCATCAGAGAGCCTCGGGTCCTGGCTATTACATGTAAGGTAGAAGGTAATAGAAAGAACTCTGGATAGCCGCACACTGAAAATGATTTCTTGTGTTGTTTATTCCAAAACGAAGATCACATCAAATCATTCACAACAAGCGGGTGTTACAAGAATAACAGACGCGTTTCACACTGACTTCAGTGCTTATTCATAGCTTATTATGGCTATGAATAAGCACTGAAGTCAGTGTGAAACGCGTCAATTTCAGTGTGCAGCTATCCAGAGTTTTTTCTATTACCTTCTACAGGGCAGAGCTATGGAAAGGACATTGGGAGACTGGCGTTCTAATTTACTAATGGGGGCACCTTGATTATACTCTGATAAAAATGTTATGCTGTAGACTTGGTATACATGGGGGAAGTGGTCCCAACTCTGTGGTGCTCCCAAGGAGAGGAGGTGCAAAGGGAAGATGGCTTACATAATTATGTGCTGGTGTTCTGTGCCTCAATGACACCTACAGAATATTTACTCCTGTATATGGTGTTTAGTGCTGATGAATTCTGTTAGTATGTCAATATGATGTTAAATGTCATGGAAACCTTGCAAAGTTACAGTAAAGTGTGGAAAATGCATGTGTGTAGACGACCCTTTATTCTCAAATTTTAAGGCCTGTGGCCAGAAATGTCAAGAGCAGCCCTACAGCTACTAGTGTGACACTATATTGTGGAGTGTTCCAACTACAGCAGGTGGGTAGCTGTCCTATCCAAGAAGCAGGATGGGAACTTGTACAGTTTGGCGCCAACATCTAGCCAATCGTGAGCCCCCACCCTTACAAGCTTATTGAACATCCCATTCCACCGCCACCAACAGACAGGGAGTCGTCCCCTCCCCTCTTGGAAGGCTTTCATAAGATAATTTGGAGTGTCCCTGTGGGAATTTGTGTTCATTCCACCAGAAAAGTATATGTGAGGTTAGTTGCTCATGTAGGACTGCACAGACCTGTTCACAATCCACATTCCCATTCATCAAAAGGTTGTTCAGTAGGGTTGAGCCCAAGGCCTGTGTAGGCCACTCGAGTTCCTCTACACCAGGTATGCTCAGCCTGTTTTCATGTGAAGAAAATAGATTGTTTGGACCAGCTTGGTCTAAACAAAAGTATTTAAAGTTACAGGAAACATGGAAATAAGATTTAGAAAACAATTCTAATGCATTGTGGTAAATTTTTAAACATGATTTTAATTCATGTTTAGAAGTTCACAAAGTATTTTTTTTAATTACTTTAGAAACATTTGTAAAAATTAATCTAGGTTATTGCTTAAAGTAGTTCCAAAGATGAAAGTTTTTTTTTTTTTTTTACCTTAAAAGAAAAGTTTGGGGTTGTAAAAAACAAACTAAAAAAAACAAAAAAAAAAAACAATTATACTCACCTAGGTGGATGCAGCATTGATCCGATGCTGCATCTGTCCCCTGCCGTCTCTGCAGTGAGAACTGAGTGATCAAACACCGCTGATCACTCAGTTCTCCACTTCCATTCTGAGTGACAGCGGCTCTCTGCTCTCCCTTCCAATGCTTACTGTATCGCTGGGCTGTGGGGGGGACGGGAGAGGTTTGCTTGGGCTCTCGACATATTGTTGAGAGGCTGAGCCAGCTGCCGGTCCAGGCTTCTGGGTGGATCCCGACTGTAAAGTTAGGATCTTTCCCCAGCCTGGACTGGCTGAGTGATGTCACCCGACAACAGGCTTTAGCCTGCTGTCAGCTAAGCACAGGTCGAACTGCACTCCTGTGATCCATAAGATGCATTCTCTGCATTAAGGTAAAAAGCACCCCACTATCTGTCCTACTCACCCTTCTCCTAAACACTTACCTGGCTCCTATAACCACTTCAACGCTGTGTTGGCTCCAGCACCACTCCCCTCACTTCCTGGTCTCACATAGGCTCCTGCTGCTATCAGTCATACTCCTGTATGGAAGGAGCAGGGGCATGGCTAAACTGTGCAGTGTTTGTCTATGGACACACACAGCCCTGCTTGGGAGCGCAAACGCACTTGGGCCTCCTCATCACCCAGCTTGCCAAGGAGGCACCTAGAGGAAAAAAGAGTGGACAGCACTGGCAGAGGACTGCCAGGGGACCTAGGCTTACATCCCACACAGCGCGTGTATGTGTGCCCGGGTTACGCCACACACAGTATAAAAGCATGGCCCCCTGTCTCAAAAGCGGCTGAGGTTTTGACAGTGAGACTGAGAACCGCTGTCAATCAACAGCAGCAAGGCTGGCTGGAGGGATTGGCCACAAAACTGACCGCAGGAGATGTCAGTACACTGTGCATTTCCCATGGTGTCCTGTTAGTTCCTGCATCAAAACCATTGAATCCTATATTTAAAAAGAACACTTTTTTGGGGGGGGAAACGCTACTGTTCCACTAAAGTGAAATGTTATATGAAACATAAAAATGTGTGAACAGCAGACTTTTCAATACAGAAGACACACTGGGGTTCATTTATTAAAACTAGAGAGAGAAAAATCTTCATCTGGTGAGTAGGCCGAGTGCTTGGTGTTGGTGGAGGATTCCTACAGTCACCCATTCATTGGATGAATGAATGAATAATTTGTATAGCGCTACAAATGCGAACTGAATCGCCTCAAGGCGATGAAATCACCTTCCCCCTGAAAAAAAATGTATGACCTTCTTTGAACTTAAATTATTTTCTTTATTTTGGCTATTTGGACATTATCATGTTGTGATTCTTATCAAGTTGATGGAATTTTATGAAAGATCACAATTTTATGTAGATTTATGTTTATTATTTAGTGTTTGATCAACTTTCGATTGGAGTGAATACGGTGGTTTACAATCTTTATTCTGCACTATATGCACTTAAAATTGAGGTATTAAGCCACAGGGAACGCAGTTCATCACACACATACTTCCACTTACTAGTTTAGCACAACTTTGGAACGGGCAGCTCCATTAGATTAAAAAATGTATATTTTACACAATACACAATTTTCTACACTTTTTATATCCAACTGCGCAGGTAGGGAATAATACCAATTGTTCCCCTAGTAAGAACCTGGAATAAGACTGGACAAAGATAGCCAGTGAGGAGGCTTGTGGATATGGTATTGCTGGATTGGAGGGGAGTATAGTTCCTTTTTCTTTTAACAGTTAGGATGGAGACATGCTGGGATTTTAAATTTAAAAGCCCAGCACTATCTGGTCATTTGTTGACTATCTAAATAAATGAAAAAGGTTTCTGATAAGGAGAACTCAAAAAAGGTGTGCCACATCCCAAATGTATCAAGGAACAAAGAGGAACCCCCATACGGGTGAGCGTTTACCGGCACTACCAAGTCCCACCCGTAGGGGGTTCCTCTGTGTACGCCTATCTAAATAAAAATCTATATGGGTCATTGTGAATTATCATAGGGAGGTCTGCCTTCCTCCTAACTCAAATGGGTTGTGTGTTGTAAATAAACTTGTGTGGCAGAAGTTCAAATTACAACAGGCTATTTGCAGCTTAGTAAATCACTGCCAATAAAAAATACCCTGGACAGAAGCTTCTAGTACATTTGCTAGATGCAAATGACTAGTATCAAATAGTCATATGAAATATATATTTACCTAAATAGTAGGGAAGATATTTATAAAAATGCATCCATCTTGTACTCAACCACATCCTCTTGAAATATTCAATGTGTTCTTTGTAAACATATACAGTGCCTTGAAAAGGTATTCATACCCCTTGACATTTTCCACATTTTGTCATGTCCTAACCAAAAATCTACATGTATTTTATTGGGATTTTATGTGATAGACCAACACAAAATGGTACATAATTGTGAAGTGGAAGGAAAATTATAAATTAATTTCATTTTTCTTTTTACAAATATCTAAAAAGTGTGGCGTGCATTTGTATTCAGCCCCCCTGAGTCAATACTTTGTAGAACCACCTTTCACTGCAATTACAGCTGCAAGTTATTTTGAGGATGTCTGTACCAGCTTTGCACATCTAGAGAGTGACATTTTTGCTCATTCTTCTTCGCAAAATAGCTCAAGCTCTGTCAGATTGGATGGAGTGCATCTGTGAACAGCAATTTTCCAGTCTTGCCAAAGTTTCTAAATTGCATTTAGGTCTAGACTTTGACTGGACCACATGACTATGCTTTGATCTTAACCATTCAACTGTAGCTCTAGCTGTATGTTTAGGGTTTTGTCCTGCTGGAAAGTGAACCTCCGCCCCAGTCTCAAGTCTTTTGCAGACTCAAACAGGTTTTCTTCTAATATTGCCCTGTATTTTGCTCCATCCATCTTCCTATCAACTCTGACCAGCTTCTGGTCCCTGCTGAAAAAAAAAAAGCATCCTCACAAGATGATGCTGCCACCACTACCATGTTTCACGGTGGGGATGGTGTGTTCAGGGTGATGTGCAGTGTTAGTTTTCCGCCACACATAGCATTTTGCTTTTAAGCCAAAGAGTTCAATTTTGGTCTCATCTGACCAGAGCACCTTCTTCCACTTGTTTGCTGTGTCCCCCACATGGCTTCTCGCAAACTGCAAACAGGACTTCTTATGGCTTTCTTTCCACAATGGCTTTCTACTTGCCACTCTTACATAAAGGCCAGATTTGTGGAGTGCACGACTAATAGTTGTCCTATGGACAGTTTCTCCGACCTGAGCTGAGAATCTCTGCAGCTCCTCCAGAGTTACCATCGGCCTCTTGGCTGCTTCTCTGATTAATGCTCTCCTTGCCCGGCCTGTCAGTTTAGGTGGACCGCCAAATCTTGGTAGGTTTGCAGTTGTGCCATACTCTATTTTCAGATGATGGATTGAACAGTGCTCCGTGAGATGTTCAAAGCCTGGGATATATTTTTATAACCTAGCCCTGCTTTCAACTTCTCCACAACTTTATCTCTGACCTGTCTGGTGTGTTCCTAGGTCTTCATGATGCTGTTTGTTCACTAAGGTTCTCTAACAAACCTCTGAGGGCTTCACAGAACAGCTGTATTTATACTGAGGTTAAATTACACAGGTGGATTCTATTTACTAATTAGATGACTTCTGAAGGCAATTGGTTCCACTAGATTTTAGTTAGGGGTATCAGAGTAAAGGGGGCCGATTACAAATGCACGCCACACTTTTCACATATTTATTTGTAAAAAAAGTTTGAAAAGCATTTATCATTTTCCTTTCACTTCACAATTATGTGTCACTTTGTGTTGGTCTATCACATAAAATCCCAATAAAATACATTTACCTTTTTGGTTGCAACATAATAAAATGTGGAAAATTCCAAGGGGTATGAATACTTTTTCAAGGCACTGTAATGTATGGAGCCAAGGTTTTTACAGAGGTCCAGAGTACACAGATTATTCACAAAGTTATTGCCCTTACAGTCAAAGATCCATAGCAAAGACATTAAAGTAGTACACCAGGCAGATAAATGAATGCAGATCTGTACTCATTAAATAAACCATGATTTTTTTTTTAACGCATGCAAGGAGGAAAAAGCAGCAGCAGGAGTGAATCACTTGCAGTTGTACTGCAAAGAGCATGTTGATAGAAGGAGAGAGCAAATTGACCGATAGATGATCTCATCAGTGTGCTGCTTCTCCTTGCACTGTCCAGTCAAAGGCTGGGGGATGAGAAGACCTGCAAGTTTTTGTGAACTGTAGCAGGAAAATCAGATCTCCTGTCCTGCCATACAGAGAAGCACTCGTTACCATGGCTGTGTAAATCTCAGGACTGGAAGGACAGAAATACAAATCTTTTGGCAGTTAGGACAGCTCCTATATATACACACTATATTGTCAAACGTATTGGGATCCCTGCCTTTACACGCACATGAGCTTTAATGGTATCCCAGTCTTAGTGTGTAGGGTTCAATATTGAGTTGGCCCACCCTTTGCAACTCTTCTGGGAAGCCTGTCCACAAGGTTTAGGAGTGTGTCTTTGGGAATGTTTGACCATTCTTCCAGAAGCACATTTGTGGGGTCAGGCACTGATGTTGGACGAGAAGGTCTGGCTCGCAGTCTTCGCTCCAATTCATCCCAAAGATGTTCTATCGGGTTGAGGTCAGGACTCTGTGCGGGCCAGTCAAGTTCCTCCACCCCAAACTCACGCATTCATGTTTTTTTTTTAAACTTTATTAAAAAGGTTATTGAGTTTCCAATTATACAACAAAAATAGACAATAACATCCAGATTAGTTATAGAACAATCAGTGATAATGTTACCCCATTGGATACTAACTGTAAACAGGTACTGACAAATGGGTACCCTCTACCACATTCTATGTGTAGCGCTACACCCGGAGGAGCCGCTTGGGTATATTTGGTTCTGTACTCTGCTTCTCAACCCCAAGAACAGTCTCAGCCCCACTGACCTACTCGTCCAACATCAGTGCCTGACCCCAGAAATGTGCTTTTGGAAGCATGGTCAAAACATTCCCATAGACACACTCCTAAACCTTGAGGACAGCCTTCCCAGAATAGTTGAAGCTGTTATAGCTGCAAAGGGTGGGCAAACTCAATATTGAACCCCATGGACTAAGACTAGGATGCAGTTCATGTAAAAGGCAGGTGTCCCAATACTTTTGACAATATAGTGTATATATCACTGTTTGCCTGCAGCTTTAAGACACACCTAAAAACAATAGACCTAATGGACAGCTAAAAGACAAATTTCGCCATCATGTTTTTGGATAGTGGGAAGAAGCCCACATGAACACGGGGGAGAATACAATGACAACAAATAAATGTGTCTGATGGGAGTTGAACTCCAGTGCCAAGAGGGCTGACCACATAATCCTATGCCTTGTCTACATCAAGTGGTACTCACCTTTGCCCCGAAGCAGTGACCAATGGCGAGGGTCCATTACACGTGCGTGGCTCCTCACATGTGCTCATTTCCATGATGACTTTGTCCAAGGACTAAAATACATACATTCAAATTCAGTATCAATAAAATATTACACCACACACCATCATAACACATCAGTAAAACATTCTGAACTTATTTTTTTTTTTTTTATATCTTTATTTAACATTTTTTTTCTTTTTTACTAATTATTTACATATCACTTACACATACATGTATTTACAAGACATGGATTGACTACTTCTTTACTTATTTTCATTAATCTGTTTCTATGCCTTATTTGTCTGTATATCCAAGTCTAAATCCATATCTCTATTTATATAGAAAATCCATTTATTTTTATCCTTCATATATTCATACATTCATTACATTCTGAACTTTGCTAAAGATACAGCTTAGACCTCGTTCACACAGTCATACTTAAAGTAGTTGTAAACCTCAGAAACATGAACAAAGCATATCCCTCTATAGTGTGTCCTTTCTCAATTGAGAGCACTAAATGTAATTTCTGTCTGATGCTTCTTTCCTCTGCTATCTGCTTGAGTCACGTCTGACAAGTTTTCCTGACACCAAGAGAAAAATGGTGACAGAGGAGGGATCTCCAGCTGATTGACAGTCTCAGCTCTGTCCCTTTGTGCTATATGAGGCTGAGCTCTACAGAGTGTAACTTCTGCTCTCCGTCCCCTTTTCCTAAACTTACATAATTAGTCAGGTTGAAAAAAAGACACAAGTCCATCTAGTCCAACCATAAGTTGAACTCTCATGCTTTAAAATATAGCACTTTAAAACGGATGTAGAGAAGAAAGTGCTGCAGATAAACAGGTACAACTTTGTAGGAGGATTTGTTTTATCTCTGTGTATCACCTGAGGCCAGGCACTTCACTGGGTATTTGTAAGGGTTTATAACCAATTTGCATCCCTGCAAAGGGCTGCGTTTACCTGTGTGGGTGGCACATGTGTTCCATGCATTTGGTGCAGGTAGTCCCATCCATGTCCATTGGGACACAGCCGCTGCTCCCAATCTGACGTGTGTGGGTGCGTATCCTCGAACGCAGACAATGAGTTTGTGGGGACACGCCCACACAAAAGTGTCAGATTTGGAACAGTGGCTGTGGCCAAGCAGCTGCTGCACCCCAATAGACATGAATGGGACTATCTGCACATAGATGCACAGAACACCTATGCATCCTGTGTGGGCTAACATGGCCCTTTGCACGAATATTTGTCTGTGTGAACGAGATTTATTTGTTTAAGCTTTTGCTAGAGTGGGGAAGGCCCCTTTCACACAGGCAAACCGTTCAGGTCCGCCTGTCAGTTTTTCAGGCAAACCTGAACAGACGCGCCATACAGGTCTGTGGAGCGGCGGATGTCATCGGTGACATGTCCGCCAACATCCGATCTGCTAAAGTGTGACGGATGGAAACCCTATTTTTCCATCCGCCTGGTGGATCTGATGAAAACGGGCTCTACGGCCCGTCTTATTCCGATCCCCCATAGAGGAGAGCGGCGCTCTGACAGGTCGGTCCCTGCACAGTGTGCAGAGACAGACCTGTCATCTGCCTGCTCAGCGGGGATCGACGTCCGTGTGAAAGGGCTCGAACGGTTAGAACCTCTGGCAATTTTTAATTGTCATCCCTGCCTCACCTGTTCTGCAGACACCTTATACCTAGACTTATGAGATGTCACCTGGAGAACAGGATTCCCTAAATTCCTTCCCTTGCCTGTAGCTAACCCAGGGTTTGTCTATTGTAAACAGCACACTGCACAGAAAAAGCAAGACTAGGAGTATATTAACCCCTAGAGTACCAGTTTATCACAAGCAACATTTTTATTGGTTGCTTGATTCAGAAAGATCAGTAGAATTGTCTTGAAAAATGATCAAAATCATAAATCATCAGTTCTGCATTTTTAGATTTGAACATAGATTTACTTTATTGTGTTTTTAGATTTATTCTGATAATAGGATTTTATGTTGATGTGATTTTTTCCCCCCTCTTCATTGCACCCAAGTTCTGATTACCATATTTAATAAAAAACACACATTTTTCCCCCTGAAAATCAGGTCCCTGCTACTCGGAGTGGAAGGAGGGGACGAGCGACGCTGGATGACACAGAGCCACGATCTCCTGTGTATCTGGCGCTGTCACACACAGTCCCACCCCCCTGGCCCGGCATTGGACCACTGCTCTGTCCATCATATGAGCCGGGAGGGACTGTGAGTGACTGAGCGCCTGATACACAGGAGATCGCGGATCTGTGTCATCCAGCACTGGCGCAGCTGTAATCATCTGCAAAGGCGAGTCGGCAGATGTATACTAAACAGGCTGCAATCATGGGCACGTTAGAGGCAGCAATCATGGGCACGTTAGAGGCTGCAATCATGGGCACGTTAGAGGCTGCAATCATGGGCACGTTAGAGGCTGCAATCATGGGAAGCATGCTTCGTTGCCTAGGCAACTCAACCAACTAACATTAGGCTGCAGGGAACCAATCAGGCAATGCACTTCTGAACCAATGAGGTGTTTGTTTGGTAGGAGTGGGTTATTGGAACAACATAAATACCAAGGGTTGATGCTGGGAGCTCCCTCTTAGCCTGATGCTATGGACATGTGAGTTATTATGTAATGTATCCTCTCTCTCTCCCCCTCTCTCTCCCCCTCTCTCTCCCCCTCTTTCTCTCCCTCATTATTAATATGAAGTGTAATGTATTCTGTGTATCCCTATCCTTTCTCTAACTTTAATCTTTCTCCTAAGACTTTAATATGTATTAAGTAACAGCCTGTGTATGTCCATTGTAATATATCCCCTTTTCTGCATTAACTATCTTTGTAAACACTGGCAACATGGCATTTATAACATCTCTATACTATGTTGGGTAATCTAAAATGTTTCTTTATTATTTTTCTGGACATATAAATAAATTGTAACTGTTTTAACTATTCGCACGGTTATCGTACGTTTATATACTTATACAGACAAAGGTTTAATGGCGTTATTCACTTTATCATGGTTGTATCTATAATCTTTAACTAAGCTAGAAATTCAGCTTTAACAGATGGTGCCCCGTGTGAGGAGTTTTGACGTTTTGAGCGAAACATTCAAAACTAGCAAGCTTCTTTGAACACTGTTTATAGATATATAACCTTTTGTCTGCAATAATACTGTGATGAGACTGATTTTGAATAATGGGTATATAAGTGAAATAAATTGTACGTGCGAATAGAAGGGCTCAATTTGAAATCTTGGAGACAGTGGAAAAGGATATGCGCCTTTGGCAAAAAAAAAAAAAAAAAAAAGAGCAATTTCAGTTGACCATTTGAATGAGATTGGGAAAAAAAAAAAAAAAAAAGTTTGGTTTTTAAGTCGAAAAACCTGTTTCTTAGCCAGTAGACCATGTATTGTTGGGACACAATAGAAGTTGTCACACCCTAGGAGGGGGGGTGGGGGCCTCAGGCCTCTAACTGAGAACATGAGGGGGGGGGAGGGCTTTTATTTTTATTAGTCCACATGTTGGACCTCTGTTGTTCTCTATGCGATCATATTTGAACTCGGATTCACTATTATGTATTTCTGATATTATTAATAGTATTTCTGTTATTAGTATTTGTACTTTGGATCATACATAATTACACTTGTCACAAAGTGTACATAATTTAGATAGCTTCAAAAGTTTTTTAAATCATACCCTAAGGCAGTTTAAATGTATTAGCCTACACAATAGGAGTGTTTATTGATTTCTATTATTCCAGCGCAGCCAGTTTCTTTTTCTTGTGTTTTTGTGTGTATCTCACATAAGGTTGCAGCAGGAATCCATTATATATTTTTTTTTTCACAAAAGACATAAAATAATGTTTTCACATTAACTACTTAAATAGTATATGTGTTAATTTTTTCACTAGTTTAGACAGCGCTGTTACTCCAACAATTATGTTTAGTTGAATATGCCTATATTTTAGGATAGACCCTAATTGTGTTTGTCTAGGGATAAGTGGTAATATTGGTGTCTCAAGTGTATGGTCAGTGTTTGTAGGGAGGAAAAAAGTTTGTGTGTTGGTTTTCATTTGTTAATGTCGGCCATTTTTCTGTAGTCCGGATCTCATCCACCATTTTGCCGTTGACCGATTTGCGATTACTGCAACTGCTTTTTTGTTTCTGATAATTTTAGCCCCGAGCTGAATCTTGTACTGAATTAATGGCGCCATTTTTCACCATGGGCCAGGTCTTGATTTTCGTTTGGCCCGGCTGCCATTTTGTGTCCGCTGTGGTTGGATGGAATTGCTATTTGTGTTTATAGAGGCGTACTTTTAAAATGGTGTGTGTCATTTTTGATTGTTTGTGGCCTACAGTGGAAGGGAAGGGCTTTGATTGACCTTTTTCAGCCGTCTTTTTGCAGGAGTTTTGTTGCACTGTTGTGTGGTATTCTGGTTTTAAAACTGGTGGTTTGACTTCCCAGGGGATATGTGAGTCAAGGGGTTAATTGCAACATGGGGGTTAATTCCACCCACTCCAGGAAAAGTTTTTTTTTTATTTGCTGATGCTAGCCATAGATTTTTTCTAATGTCTTGATAGACAAAATATGACGCTATTCAAGACTCCCCCTCCCCCCCCCTCTTCCTGTTCAGGTGTGCAACAGGAAGTTGATGGGAGGGGCCTGGGGTCTTTTGAATTAGGACAAAATCTTTTTGATTTTTAAAGTAAATTTAAGGTTTATATTGTAATACTGTTTTGGGGAGGCATTAAAATTATTGTAATATCGAGGTACAGAGAGAAGCCATAATATTTGTTTTGAATAGTGGAGGATTTCATGGTGTTTTGTAGTTTGTCTGACAACACATTTAACCGGTAGTAGAGTAAATGTGAGGATTAGTACGCTAGCAAACCAGAAGGCCGTGTATAATAATCGGAAAACGCTGGGTGCCAGTACTGTAAAAATAAGTCACTAGCAGTACTGATCGGATTAGTGCAGGGGTGCCCTGGGTGAGGCCCCAAACCAGTCAGACAGCTGCCTTACACATGAGATCTGGGTTTGGGGCTCCGGACATGAGACCCCTTAAAGCTGTGGAGGGTATTTTTGATGTCTGGTGGTAGACCCCAGAATAAAAAATATCTTGGAAGTAGTTCAGTTTTGGCTTCAGAAATCTGTAATGATGAGGGGAATGATGGATGTGTAGTACATGCTTTTGTGATTCTCAGAGGAGGAACTGTGCTTAAAATCCAGATGCCCATTCCAGAAATTTGTGTGGCTGGTCCATACAATATTCTGAGATGCTCTCGTGTCTGTCCCATTTTATGTAGTTTTTTTTTTGCTAAGAGTGAAGGCAGAATTCCATCTGGTTGGTTTTAATTTTAATTTTTGATTTAGGAACTATGAAATATCTCCCCCACATTTGTATCAAAATGTTTGTCTAAAGTTTTAGTTGTGTCATGTTCTATGTGGTAACAAGAATAAGTCTGAACCTACCACGACAGTCGTGTTGTGGGTGTTGTATTTTAGTAAAAACGTGAAAGTAAGGGTTGTAGAGGGTTTGGCTATTATCGGTTTCGACGAATGTCATTGACAATTTACCAATGGACACGAATGTTGTATTGTTTATGATTGACAGATTAATAACTTGTGTGTGTATAAGTATCTTTTCAGGTCCAAGGAGTTTCTGAGGCTCTACACCATTCTAAACCCGGCATGTTTTCCTCCACTTTGTAAAGATGAGGAAAAGGGGGGGGAAGAGGATGGGCCGAGTGACAATTTTTTTTAAACCAATGATACTAACCACTCTAATTCTAGCCAAGTTTGTGACAGGTGACAGGTGACAAGTGACAGGTGACTGGGTCGTTGCAGAGAAGATTGATGAACAAGACAACAAGGATGAGAAGTATCTTTATTTATATTTTTTTTAAAGTGTATTTCCTAACTAGCTAAGAAAGTGAACAGGACACATTGTTGGGTCTACTCTGAGTCTCCACGGAGCTCTAGTGATGACAGCGGTGTATGATATTTAGGCATATTGGATGAGGAGTTGTGACAAACTAGTGAAGACTCTAAACAGACATTTCTAAATGGAATTTATCGATACATTTCAAGAGGGTAATTTGGGGAGCAGATAGTCACTACTGTATGGGGTTCAGTTTTACTGTAGAGCTGTGGAAGCTATAGTTTACATTTGTGATTGTTGTTTTTTTTTGTACAATAGAGGGCTCGTTTTGTTTTTTTTAATCCCATTGTGTTACTGGCCGATCAATTGTGAAGGTAGTAGTCGATTGATTTTATGGTGGAGTAGTTGTTTCAGCCCTAGTATGAATCTTTCTCTTTATAAACTGCTAACTGTGAATCGTAAGTTTTGTAATTAGATCTGTAAACACTGGCGATGTTGTTACTACTATAACTCATATCGCAAAGGTGTGCACAGAAACTATATTTTGTTTTTGATTTTTTTATTATGATTTTTTTTGGGCTTTCCAACCATTAATACGTTAGAGGGTTTTCTGCAATCATGGGCACTAAACAGGCTGCAATAATGGGCATATTAGAGGCTTCAGATGGGGAGTTCCGCTCTTCCAAGAAAGAGGGGCGATGATGGGCATAGATCAGGCTGCATTGATGGGCACTGGTGAGGCTGTAGAGCACTGACCCTTATTTTAAAATGTAATTTTTTTTTCTGAAACTTCCCTCTTAACGTTAAGGTGCGTGTTATATGCCGATATATACGGTAATTTTATTTCCAGTTAATTTCTTTCATATAATAATATCTGAACAATCCAATTGTTCAGTTTTGACTACAACCTTTCTTAATGTCCATAACGTCCAAAAATCTGAAGGTAATGTAAAACTGCCAACATAAATTAAGTCTTTAATTAATTTTTTTTTACGTTTTGCATGGATTAAAAAACAAAATAAAATTGGATTGAAATGTGTAACACCATAAGCAAAAGAAGGACATTATATTGAAAAGCAAAACTAACCAGACTTATTGGGTGAGTCTTCAGCTTAGTCCATGGTATCTGCAAAACATTAAAGAGCATTAATACTAACATACTGTATAAAAGGAAAAAGAAAAAAAAAACAAACACTTAATATATTTTACACACATACATTTTTATTTATTTTATTTGGAAACAATATGGTTTAAATCCATTGGCCATATGAATACTTAGGGGTCTATTTATAAAACATTTGTTGGACAAATGTTACAAGCATTTGTTTTGGCTGCAAACATATTCTTCATATTTTATCTAATGCTCCCTATGATTGTTAGGTCCATTTATTGGCCCAAATGCAGTATCATTTCTGGTTGATAAAAAAAAAAAAAAAAAAAATTTGTGTAGCATGGACGAATGCTTGTGACATTCCTCCATTTCATGTTTTACAACTAAACCTATTAGGCTGGGTTCACGCTAATGCGATTGCAGACATTGCAAGTGATTCGCTCCGCATTGCTGTTGCAGATCACATGCGTGGTCTGTGTGGTGTGAATTCAGACAGTTTGTATGGTTGAAATTGCATCGCACCGAAATGGTGAAGGACCCTTTTATTGGTCCGCACTAGAATCAGATCGCATGGGTGTTCACACCCATGCAAGCCAATTCCACAGTTCGAAACGATTTAGGGGTGTCATTAACTTTATATTGACACCCACAGTGGTTCGCAGAGAGCAGTGTGAACTGACTGTGATTCAGATGCGATGCACTGGAATCGCAGTGCTTCCCGAATCGCACCAGTGTGAACCTAGCCTCAATGTAAAGGTAAAAGGCAAAAAAATGTTTGTAGTAGTTGTGATGGGTTTTTTTTTTTGTTTTGTTTTTTTCTTTTTTTCTTTGCTGGGTATCCCCACTGAGAGGCCCGCCCTCTCCATTTGTCCCGCTATCACCAAAACAGAAAGTGATGAGCCAAAAGAAAGATACAAAGTAGTACACTAATTGGGCACCTCTTCAGGTCAAAACGGTGGGGGGGAGTGGATTTTAGTCATGTTTCCACTGTTTTGGATTTTGCAACTCTCCAATTGGAAAAAATAAATAAATAAAAAAATAAAAAAATCAGGAGATTAACCACCTTGGCTCTAGGTTTTACCACCTTCATTAACAGGGTAATTTTTGCTGTGCTACTCTAACTGGACGTTTCGCAGTCATGCAACACTGTATGCAAATTAAATTTATGTATTTTTTTTTCACACAAATAGAGCTTTCTTTTGGTGGTATTTGATCGCAACTGGGTTTTTTATTATATAAAATGAAAAAAGACCGAACATTTTGAAAAAAAAAATAAAAAAACAATATTTTCTATTTTCGGTTATAAAAACATATCCGTTAAAATCCAATTTCTTCATAAATTTAGGCCAAAATGTGTTCCGCTACATGTCTTTGGTAAAAAAAAAAAAAAAGTGTATATTGATTGGCTTGCATGAATGTTATAGCATCTACAAAATTCTGTATATATACTGGGATTTTTTTTTTTTTTATAATACTACTAATGGCGGTGATTTATGACTTATAGTGAGACCGCGATAGTGCTGCGGGCAATCTCACGCTAACTGGCACTGAGTGGGAACAGACTGACACTGACATCTCCAGTGACAATATAACAGTGATCAGTGATAATACTGTTAAAAGTGTAAATTCATTATATTTTAAGTGATATAGGTTTCTGATAAACACTCAAAAATATATATATAATACTTGGGGTAGGTTTTGAAGGTCATGGGACATATAGCGACAAATGGTATAGAGAGATGGTCTGCTATGTAAGTAATTCTATTTCCGACATAACTATGTCAGGAAACAGGCCTATGGGTGGAGCTATGCTATCTATCCTTAGACTGAAACCATGTTGGGTATATATGCAAATTAGGGGTATCACCAAGAAGTGCTGACAATACAGTATGGGACAGTATAAGAATGGTAGGGAGAAGAAGCTAGTGGGAGTGGAAAAAGGGGGAGGTGCAGGAAGCAAGATGGAGGATGAAGAGGAGGAGGAGACGGGTTAACATGTAACATCAGAAATCTACCTGAACTCTGAAGCCGTAACCATGATGTCTTGTTTTATTATTCTCGCTGATGAATAAAAACTATCTTTCAAGTAAGTTGGATGAGAAACTAATTCTTAAAAATGGTATGAGAATGCTGCCTTGGAACAAAACATACAATTCTCTTCTACACACATCCTATAGAAGATAGGATATTGACTGACACATTGAAACAGACTTTGCTAATTCATCTTGAAAACGCTCCTGTAAGTAGGAATGACGAGATAGAGATATCTTCTCTTTTTCTCCCCTCTTCACCGTTCTTTCAAATACTATACACTGTCACTGTACTAATGCCACTGGCTGGGAAGGAGTTAACATCTAGGGGCAATCATTGGTTAACTGTGTGCTTAACAATGTGTAATCTGTGTAATATGTGAAAATTGTACTAAGAGATGTGGCAAATTTTTCTCCCTTCTTTCCAGGGAGAAAATAACAGCCACCTCTCTGCTCCGTGTACAGAGCCCTGTGTTGTTAATAAACACAGGGCTCTGTCTTGTCATTTGCTAAGCCGATCAGCAGGCCTGGGCCATAAATCGTTGGCTGGAACTTGCTAACCCACTTGTGCCGTAGCGAATGACAGCACAACCAGGGAAGCAGGCGCGAGTGCACCCCTACCTGGATATGCCAAATCGCGTACATGTACGTGATCAGGTGGAGCAGGGCTACCCTGCCTCAGTATAAGTGCAGTGGGCGGTTCGGATGTGGTAAACTATATCCTACTATATTCAAAATATTTTTTAAGTGTTTTAGATAGGCTTTAGGGCTCATTCACTCCAGAATGCAGTGTGAGAAACCCACATTCCAAGTGCACTATATGTGCGATCTGATGAGGGTGCCCATATATTCCCAACGACACACAGATTGCAATTGTAGTGTTTGCCTGCACCGGATCGTATGGTACCGCAATACCATGAGATTTGGTGTTATGCATATCTAAAAAATAGTGCATGCACTACATTTTTTGCGATTCAGCGTGATTTTAGCTCATTCAAATGAAAAGGGCTGGAAAAAAGTGAGTAGCACAAGGATCGCAATGAAATGCAGACGTGTGCGATTCCAGTGCGAACCGGCCCTTAAATCTGAATGCCGGGCAAATGACTAAAAGCACAACTGAAAGACGTATATAGGGTTTTTATAATTATATTCAGTTATTTTTGTATTGCAGGCATATAGATATCCTATATATCCTAGATATCCATTGCAGCTTTACTGCAGTAGCACAGCTTATCTCTTCTGTAAAGCTTATCTCTTTTTGTGTGCATCTACCAAAGTCCTTATCTGAGAAAGGTAAAAATGTGTGTGTGTGGGGAGGGATCTGTGACCTTTGGGGCTTTTTCCTCTCTCTGACTGGGGTGGGTGGGGGGACCCTCTTTGGAAGAGCCGGGGGGGGGGGTGAGGAAGGATCTGTGACTTTTGGGTCTTTTTCCTCTCTCCGACCGGGGTGGGTGTGGGGTCCCTGTTTGGAAGAGCCAGGGGGGGGGGGGGGTGAGGAAGGAGCTGTGACCTTTGGGTCTTTTTCCTCTCTCTGACCGGGGTGGGTGGGGGCTCCCTCTTTGGAAGAGCCGGGGTGTAGGCAAAATAAAAAACTGACAGGTATTCTACCAAACCCTACTTTATCCAAAGCTTTATATAGCTTTAGATATACTTTAAATGCCGACAATTATTATCAAAATGTGGAGGGGAATTACAAGAATGATGAAATGGGCAGTTTCGCTGCTCTTTACGAGGAAGTAAAAAAAAGGAAATGCTGCGATTTACGGTTTAAAAACCTTATTTACTGTATAGCTAAATTCTGTATAGTGAAATTTCAACATTATTGAATTTGA
Source organism: Lithobates sylvaticus (assembly GCA_028564925.1). Taxonomy (NCBI): domain Eukaryota; kingdom Metazoa; phylum Chordata; class Amphibia; order Anura; family Ranidae; genus Lithobates; species Lithobates sylvaticus. The sequence goes on along the minus strand of CM053029.1, from coordinate 184,591,854 downwards.
CCACACATCTGTAATGTAGATCTTATTTACTGGTTTGTATAGCAGAAAGCCTAATTTAAATGATCCAGTGTAGGTGCATTAAGGAGCTGCATAATTTCCACATGGCACTGGCCGATGTCCTTGATCGTCAATGTGACACATAAAATTTTTTTTGGACTAGATAGGATGAATAAACACATTCATTTGAACCAACCCGAATAGCAGCTTTGTTGCAGAAGACTTTATTGATGGCGAGCCAGGTGGGGAGGTCCAGCATGTTCTGCAGCACATCTTCATCCAGCTCCAGGTTGGTCAGCTGACCTTCTCCTTTAAGGGTGCTGAGATTGATCTTGTCGGGGGAAAGGTTCTTTGTGAACCTAGAAAAAAAGGGAAAATACGGTTATTTCGGAACTGATGGGTTTAAGGAATTCATCTGTTTGGATGTATAGTAGCCAGTCCACAATTGGTCAATATCCCCCTCCCAGCTGCACATACCCACCTTTACTTCCCTCCCAAACGTCTCTTTCAGCCACTGGGAATGAGGAAAGGAACTCCTCTGTAAGCTAGGAGGGGTTCTCAGGGACGAGAACGGACTCCCCACCCCCATTTAACAGTGCTAGGCCAATGAACAAGAACCAGAACTGTCACATGAGAAGAAGGGGAGTGAGTCACGTGCACAGCCATATTGCAAAGTATTGGGTATTTTCTTTGCTCCTGGGAGCCAAGTGCTGGGGTGGGGTAGAGACAGAAAAGGTGAGTGTGCTTCAAGAAGATGGCAAGTCGTTTTGCCTTCTGTGAGTAAAGCACAGCTTTGCTTTAAAGTGAACATTCCCCCCGGGAAAAAAAAAATTTCAACAGCAAGAAAATCTGAGAAAAACGTGAAAAAGGAGCCGAGAGCTCTACCTCTTCTCAACACACAGCTGAATAAGATAGAGAAGAAACACTCTTCTAGCAGATACGGAACCATATGGCTTTTCAGTTATAAGTAGTAGAAAAGAAAAACAGGCATCGAAAGTCTATCTAGTTTATCAAAGTCTAGAATGTCTGCTAAACATATTGTCATGGATGAACTCTGCATTAAATATTTGTAAAAAAAATAAAAAATTTTAACAAATAGCAAAAAGGATATAAAACAGCATGTAAAGCTATTAAAAAAATAAATAAACCAAAAACCATTTTAGTTTCTCTTTTGGCTTAGATCCTTAAAAACTTGAAAACACCTGTGTGAAAGGGCTACATGAAAAACTAAAACACAAATGACTGTAGGAGTGAAGTTTTCTAAATACTCATACTCAATGGATATGGTGTGAACAAGCCCTATAAAAAGGGACACAGCAAAAATTAAACAGGTTGTTAAGCCATGCAACAACCTTTCAACAATCCCCTCTGCTTTGTTGAACAAATGTCTCCAGTGTATTTATTTATTTTTTAAACTGCCGGTGTGTACCTTATTTTATAGTGCCGATGGGTTCTCAGGTGACTGACCGCCTCTCTTCTCTCTCTCAAGCTGACAGCAAAGCGGACGAGGCTGGGAAACCCCCGCTGACATCAGTCAAGAGGCGGCTGGTCACGTGAGCGCAGATCGGCGCTATAAAATAAGGTACACAGCGGCAGTTTTTTTAAAAACATAATACACTGGAGATATTGTTTAACAAAGCAGAGGGGATTGTTGAAAGGTTGTTGTATTATGAGAGCAGCAGGAGGGGAGGATTCATAGAGGTGACAGAGCTGACAGGCAGGGAGGGGAGAGGGGAGGATGACACAGGAGAGCAGAGAGCAGGGCTGTGGATGATGAAGGCATGTAAACTGACCACCGTGTCAGGGCTCAGCAGCCATGATATACCATGGTCAGTTTACAGGGGGGAGGGCAGAATCATGCAGGATCAGCCAGGTTTTTTAAGCTATACAGGGGCCAAATTACACAGCACAAGCACTGTGCTGTATAACATGCTTTAAAGGGAACAGGATTAAATTTTTTTTTTTTTACAAACACTTTAACACCTAGCAGAGGATCAGGCCCTTCCCTATTCTATCCAAACTAAAAAAAAAAAAAAAAAATGTGGCTGGAGTTCCACTTTAAACTGTCCTATGAGTAGCAATATCAGTCACGTATGATTATCACAGTTCATAACAGGAAACAAGCCTGCAATTACAATTAAAAAAAGGGAGATCCCAGATTTGTCCTAAAATTAGCTGACAAAACTAGTCCATCATCCTAATTAGAGGACTTGCAGTTATGGGACAATCAGCTAATAGAATGTCTATAAACGTTTGGTGTCCTTTCCAGTGTCATTGTAACAGATGGAGGTGAGAATACATGAAAGGAAGAGCAGCTGGCAGTACACCAAGCGATTTTCACTAGTGATGTTTTGCGTGTCTCTGCTGGTAATCAGATAATGTAATTTAGCCTCAGTAGCACTATTTCCATCAGGATGGAAAGTCTCTGTATCTGATCAGTTCTGTTTGCTTTCCTTCACTCGCTTAAACATCAGAATACTGGGGAGTGATGTTTAGGCACAACTTCCCAGAGCAGGGTTTCTCAACAGGGGTTCTGCGAGAAGTTCCCATCGTTTCTGCCACAAGACTACCACAGCAGCAGATTTATATTTGCCCAACAGTAACTTTGGGGTTCCCCCAGCAGCTACTATTGATTGACCAAGAACCACCAGGCTGACTGATATCAGTTTGATGGTGTGCTCAAAGTTCTGTATATTGATTTCAGCACACTGAACCAGTAGCACGGTCTTTCCCAGAACAGAGGCTATAGGAGCAGTTCCTTTAACGTTTTCAACCTCCAGAGGATCCTTCACAATTATCAGATAAGGTAACATAAGTAAACAGTACTGTTTTCTCAAATGTAAAAAGGAAAAAAAAAATCTGTGCTGTATGCTGATAAATCATAACAAAGCAGTGCCCCAGGACGACGTCATATTGTGACGAAACGTTTGATATCCCGGAAGTACGGGCATTCATTTTAGCCGGCCAGATTTTTTAACAAAACTGCTCTATATTATCCACGAGGATGTAAGTGCATTACCTTTTATACATTAAACGCTAAGTCTGGTTTTACACTTGGCGAGTCTCTCTCTTTTCGGATTTACAATAACGGTGCCCCGAGTGATGATCCTTTACCCAGTGGAAAGATATGCCTATCCGGTTTCCTTTGTGCAGTGAAAGTTCATCTGGTCTGAGTGCCATCTCTGACATTCTTTGAGGAAAAGCCCTGGGTGGGTATTGGCCACAAGCTATTAAGCTTGAGTAAACTGGTAAAATGTATGTGGTGGCAGATACTCACTTTGTCAGTGTGATCTGATACATCACAAGGATTTTATATTTATTGACTTTTTTTGCACTTATCCATCAAGGAATATTAGCTCTCTGATTTTTATGGACTGATATCATATAGTACAAGTGGTTCATTATTCTATATTTGCCTTATTCATTACAGGTTCTATGTGCCATTTAAAGATTTTTTTTCCTAATTTTGGATATTAGAGCGCAACTCTACTCTTTAAAACACTGTTTTCTCAAATGCAATGAGTTGTGAGAACTAGGCCTCAGGAGGCTTCCGTGTTTAGCTGCAAGTAGAGGGCACAGGTGCACCATTGCCGGTAGCCTGTCAAACTCGCGGTGCACCTAACAGTACTTTAGGGCAGTATGTACACAGGGATGAATGAAGTATATGCCCAGGGGTGAATACTCGGAATGCTTGCATTCCGCAGGCATTCTGAGTATTCACCCCTGGGCATATACTGCCTGCACTGTCCAGCCACAGCATCTGTCAGGCTCAGAGTTTGACAGGATGCCGGCAATTATGCTAGACGGTGCACCTGTACCCTCCGCCTGCAGCTAAATACCAGAGCCTCATGAATAGGGATGAGCTCAGGCGTGTTCGCATGGTCCACACGCAGAGCCCGCCAGGAAGTCTGAGCAGCGCTGCGCTAATCACAGGCAGTGAGACATTGCCCCGATGCGCGGCTGCAGAGATCGGGCAATGTCTCACTGCCTGTGATTAGCGCAGCGCTGCACAGACTTCCTGGCGGGCTCTGCACGTGGACCATGCGAACACGCCGGAGCTCATCCCTATTCATGAACCAGGGTTAAAGACCCTGTGACCATCAGCCAATGATGATGCACATTTGGACACATGCTAAACATGTTGCCTTTTTTTGTGGTAATCTCTTTAGAACAGGCCACTGAAGTGCAAATTTGCAAAAGTAGAACTACTATTTTTAATCAGCCCTTGACAGCCCTGATCACCAATGCAAAGTTACATTTTTCCCTACACACCAATGCAAAGTAAGGTCTCATGCACACAGCAGCTCAAAAACTTATTTTTTACAGTAGCTTTACATTTTTTTTTTTCTGCCTCTAAATGCCTCTCCATGTTAGCCTATGGGGTTGATTTACTAAAGACAAATAGACTGTGTACTTTGCAAAGTGCAGTTGCTCCAAAGCTTAATAAATGGGGTAAAGCTTCACTTCGCAAAGAATACCCAATCACGTGCAATAAAAAAAAAAACGAAAAAAAAAACCGAACAGCATTTTTGCTTGCATAGGATTGGATGATGGAAGTCAGCAGAACTTCTGCTCATTACCTAAGCTCTGGAGCAACTGCACTTGCAAGTGCACAGTCTATTTGCCATTAGTAAATCAACCCCTAGCCCATGCATACATAGGCGTTTACAGGACTTTAGAGGCAGGAGAGTTTGGAGGCAGAAAACAAAACCCATCACCCTTTCAACGCACTCAAGAGAGGAGAAGAAAACGATAAAATGCGACCAAACGCATGTAAACAAGCCTAAGCGCTAGGCGCATTTACAGCTTGAGCATTTATTAATTTCAATAGCCAGAACAAATATTATGCCCATTTAAATGAATAAACACCCTAGTGCTAGCTGTGCCTACACGTGTTTGCAAAAATGCGGCTTAGGCACGTTTTTTTAAGCTGCTTTTCTCCAGCTAGGAGAAAAACGTTAAGGCTAAGTTCACACTTGTGGTTATCACACCTGTTTCTGCACCCGCAGCTAAATCGCGTTGCTCTGCAGAGACGTGCAGTGCTGCCATTTATTCTGGCACCCCCTCACATCTCAACCTGCACCACCATGCGACTTCGCTTTTAAAAAGGTGCTGGCGGGGGGCGTGGCCTAGACCGGCATGTGAGAGGAAGCAGCTCTCACAGCTCCTGAGCTTGATCCTGTACCGATCCTCCATCAGCCAACTTACCGACATTCTGCACATATATGCTGCAAGCTGCTGACCCAGGGATCACAGGGGAACCTCCGCCAGCCCTCTGCACCCGGGGAATGACCCGAAAATCGCAATTTGAGATGGGTCCCGATTTCGAAGATGGCGCCGGCGCGTCTGTGATGAAGGGAACCCCACGAGGCGCTGACAGGCAAAAGGAGCAGGGACACAGAGGAACAAAACAGCCCAAGTCACAGGGTAAGGAGACACCTAGAGACATGGTGTATTACACCCAGAAAATGAATGGGCTGGTGGGGAGTGAGACTGCTGGACATTCACACTGCAGTGATCCTGCTATACATGGGACACAGGCTGGGGCGGCCATCTTAGCTGCAACAAGTGAGCATGATGAGACTGATCACTCTGACTCTGGGGCCCCTGAAACACATGAACAGGACACATCAAGTATCACGCAGCCCACACTGGCTGATATCCTCAGGGCAGTTAATATTGGCAATGCTTCTGTAGCCTCTGTGAAGGAGGAACTGTCGCTGCTGCGACAAGATATGCAGAAAATGCGGGAACGCACTACTGCAGTGGAGAGCAGAGTGAGTGAAATAGAGGATCATTTATCCCCCATTGAGAGAAACTCCAAGGCTGCTTACCAACTGGCGAGGGAGGCTGTTGACAGAGCCAAGGATTTTGAGAATCGCCTTAGGAGGAACAACATACGCATTGTGGGGCTCCCCGAGAAGGTGGAGGGTAGGGACCCCACTGAGTATGTGGAAGGATGGTTGCTGGACATATTTGGCAAAAACGCATTTTCCCCCTTATTTGCTGTGGAGCGGGCTCACAGGGTGCCGTCCCGGCCTGCTCAACCTGGGGGGCCCCCCAGATCCATGCTGGCACGAATACTGCACTATCGGGATAGAGAAACTGTCCTACGGCTAGCCCGTGAACGGGCCAACATACAGCACAATGGGGCCAGAGTGTCCTTTTATCCTGATTTTTCTGCGGAGGTGCAAAGACGCAGAGCAAAATTCTTTGATGTAAAACGCAGGCTGCGACAGCTGCAACTTCCATATGCAATGCTGTACCCGGCAAAACTGAGGGTGATAGTGAGTGGCCAAGCGCAATTCTTTGAAGCCGCAAAAGAAGCCAGTGCCTGGTTAGACCGTAACGAGCAAGCCCTGCGACGGCGAGATCAGAACGAGGAGGAAGGATGAGGATGACGGGGGTACAAGAGGAGAGAATTTGATTTGGAAAATCTGTACTGTTGTTCCTTGACATGGAGAACCGGATTTGAACTTACGCAGATTAACCTTGGCTGAGGGACATTATATTGCTTCAGATCAAGACAAGAGCTGCAGAAATCGTTAACGTGAATTTCTACATTTTGCACTTAGAAGTTTCCCTGAGTGAAATCTCGGGGTACAGAAGTTGTACCGCCATGTTGGCGGGCGAAGGTTTGATGCTGCTGGAGGGGACGGCCTGTTGCTTCCCCCTGATAATTAATTTTTTTACTTTTTTATGTTTTTTCTACAGGTGGTGTACCGGTAACACTTCTACCATTCATTATGTACTTTGCATATGCATTTTCTTTCAGGACTCGGGCCTCGGCCCTAGGACTTCCAGACTCCCTGGTAGGGGAGGAGTATATATACATGCTTTCATACTCTACTCAGTCAAATGGCAGGAATCCCTATAGTATCTTGGAACGTGAGGGGGCTCCACTCACCTCTTAAGAGGACCATGATGCGCATGTGCCTTAAAAAATTTCTACCGGGAGTGTTATGTTTTCAGGAAACTCATTTGACTGAGGAGACCGTGCGTTGTATACAGTATAATTGGGTGAATAAGGCCTATCACTCGACTCACACATCCCACTCTAGGGGTGTGAGCCTTTTGATTCATGGCGCCCTGGATTATGAAGAGATAGACGCTGTCATTGATTCAGAGGGCCGATATGTCTTTCTCCACTGTAGACTGGGTATGTTAACCTGTGTTATTGCTGGTATATATGTTCCCCCCCCCTTCACAGTGGTGGTGCTGAGGGCCTTGCTATCATATTTGGATGGCAGGCCGGAGGTTCCGCTTCTGGTGATGGGGGACTTTAACTGTTGCTTAGATCTCTCGCTGGATAGGCACCCGGCCGTAGGTGCCTCTGCCCTCTCCAGGGGTACCCCCCTGGCGAGGTTGTTGCAAGAGGTGGGCTGGGTGGATGTCTGGCGACACCGCCACCCGGGGGTAAAACAATACTCCTGCTTTTCAAAAACGCATGGTAGTCTGTCTAGAATAGACATGGGGGTCGGAAACGCACGCATGCTCCAATATGTGTCCTCCGTGGACTATAGACCCCGTAGCATATCTGACCACTCTCCACTAGTGGTTTATCTGGTGGTCTCCCGACCAGCAGCACTCCCAAGAGCTCCTTGGAAATTCAACGCATACTGGCTGAAACTGTTTAAAAATCCAGAATCCATAGACGAGAGCGTGCATGGGTTTTTCACCACTCAGAACCCGGAGGGTTCAAGTGCACAGCAGTGGGAGGCCTTTAAAGTCTTTTTGAAAAGGTTGTTGACAAATGAGATGACTAAAGTGAAGAAGGATTCTTCCGCTATGGTGGTGGACCTGGAGAATAGAGTAAAGGAGTTGGAGCAACAATTTATTCTAGATCCTTCAGACTCGGCAAGGGAGGTGTGGCAGGCCGCTCAATCAGCATATGAGCGGGTGCTTACCTCAACCGCCGAAAAAAAACGCTTCTTCTCCAAACAGGCATTTTTTGAGGAAGGGGAAAAAACAGGGCGTATGCTTGCCCGCATAGCAAACTCACATCAAAGATCACCTACTATAGGGGCCATTAAATCTAAAGCCGAGCCACTTGTCCGATCACCTGAGGGCATTATGCAGGAGTTAGCTGGGTTCTATGAAGAGCTATACTGCTCTGGTGCCGCCTATGACATGGAGGCTCTAGACCGGTACCTTGGTGGGCTGACATTTCCCAGACTCACCAAGGAGCAGAGGGATGGGCTGGATGCACCTCTCACGGTGGAGGAATTACAAGAAGCTGTAGGGCTGTTCCCTAATTGTAAGGCCCCGGGGGAGGATGGTATACCCATGGAAGTATACAAACAACATGCAGAAACAATAATGCCCCATTTACTACAGGTATTTAATGCTGCCCGGGAGGCGGGAGAACTTCCGCCCTCCATGGCAAAAGCAAATATTGTACTCCTTTTGAAACCGGGTAAGGACCCGGTGGATCCAGGAGCATACAGGCCAATCTCACTACTGCAGTGCGACATTAAGATTCTAGCGAAGGTATTAGCCCAACGCCTTAATACAGTCATAACTTCCCTCATACATGAGGATCAGGCAGGGTTTATGCCAAATAAATCTACTGCCATCAACTTGCGACGGTTATTTTTGAACATGCAATCTAATGTATACAATGCGGGTAGCAGGGCCCTGCTGTCATTGGACGCCACAAAGGCGTTCGACAGCATTGATTGGACGTACATGTGGGCAGTAATGGAACGATTTGGGTTTGGTGACACATATATTGCATGGGTGCGTCTACTATACAGTAAGCCTGAAGCTGCTATTCGAGCTTTTGGCTTTCTGTCACAAGACTTTGCTTTGAGGAGGGGGACGCGGCAAGGTTTCCCGCTGTCCCCTCTGCTCTTTGCGCTGGCCATTGAGCCCTTGGCGATCGACGTAAGGGCGAACAAGCAAATTGTGGGATTCCGCTATGGCCCCCTGCAGGAGAAGATAATGCTATACGCAGATGACACTCTACTTATTTTGGGAGATACGGACGAGTCCCTGCGGGAGGCCATGGCAACCATTACCAAATTTGGGATGTACTCAGGGTTACAAATTAATTGGTCAAAATCTGCCCTCTTGCTGCTAGATGGCGACGCCACACAGGTAGTGGCTCAGTCATGTCCCATACCTGTCACCACCTCATTTAAATATCTGGGGATCCAGGTTACGTCTAACCTGCGTAATTTCGGCCAGTTGAAAATTTCACCCCTGCTTCAGAGGTTTAGAGAGCGAGTGCGGACATGGAATGGCCTGCACATGTCGGTGGCGGGTAAAGTAAACTTGGTTAAAATGATTCTCATGCCCCAATTGCTCTATTACCTACATAATACCCCAGTGGTAATACCTTTAAAAATATTTCGTATGGTTAACTCCATCTTTCGCGCTTTATTGTGGAAAAATAAGCCCCCAAGAATAAAGTTGGAACATCTTCAGAGGCCCAAAGACGATGGCGGATTGGCATTGCCCAACCCGTGGTTGTACTATCTTGCCGCTCAGCTACAGCACCTCGTAGGGTGCTTTGGGACAGAGCCGGCTGGCTCCTCCCAGGCACTCATGCTACACACGGTAGGCGCAGGCCCCATCCCCATGGCACTGGAATCCCTGGCATTTGCCAGGCCCAACAAAAAGTACCCTACATACAACCTAATACAGAAGGTTTGGAACAAGTGCAAATACTTACAGCAGGCTGAGGGGTATACTGTATATAGTCCCCTGTGGCATAATGATACTTACACAGAACTAGCTAAACTACAGGACGGGGCTAGATGGATAGTGCATGGAGTCACACATGTTAAACAGGTTTTTAGGAATGGTGTTCTGAGGACGTTTGAGGACCTGCAGGCGGAATTTAGCCTGCCCTCCTCAATGGTCTTCCAATACCTTCAGCTGCAACACGCAGTTCGGGCACAGAGCAGGTCAAATGAGTGGCGCTTGTCACCTACTCCAGTGTTTGACATCATCAGAGATGCTGACACCTCGAAAGGATTCATCTCGCAAAGCTACACTGCACTCTTACAATACTTCCTGGGGCAACACCCCCTGAAAGTGAGAGAAAAATGGGAGAGGGATGTGGGACAAATGGACGGTGAGGAATGGGAAGAGATATTTCAGGTGGTGAGTGTCTGTTCTCTAAATGTGCCCAACTTTACATTATTTTGAGAGTGTATTATACACCGTACAGACTAAGGTTGATGGGCTTACAATCTGAGGATACGTGTACCAGATGTCGTCGAGACCATGGGGATCTTATACACCTTCTGTGGCGCTGCCCCAAATTACATTTATACTGGAATGAAGTGGTAAACCTGATTAACTCTGTATTTGTGCTGTCATTACCGGTTGATCCCAAGGTGTGCCTCTTGGGGGTGGTGGAGGAATTTGTGTTGGCAGTTCACACCAGGGAGGCGGTAAATAGGGTATTATTCCAAGCCAGAAGGTTGATCATGCTTTATTGGAAATCTGAGACACCCCCGACCTCGAGGGAATGGATAGGTAAAATAGGGGAAATGCTGCGCATGGAGAAACTTATATACCAGCATAGGGGGAGTACTAGGAAATATGAAAATCTCTGGGCCCCATGGCTGGTCATGGACAGGCTGCTTGGATAATGGAGGGATAAAGTAAATGATTGTATTGGCAATACTGTAAGAATAAAGTGAAGATGTGACTTATTATCATATGCAATAGTGTGCGCTTAAACAACAGGAAGTGCTACCTGCTGGTTTGTTATTGTTGGATGTATACCACCTTTTTGTTCAATAAAAACCTTTTTGTTGGTTAAAAAAAAAAAAAGAAGGCGCTGGCGCCTTTTGTTTTTTGTTTTTGCGGGAAATGCAGGCACGGCAGCTCATTCAAATGAATGGGCAGCCGTCCCCTAGCAAACGCAGGCAGAACAGCCCGCACAAGTGTGAACCAGGGCTTAGAAAAGCCTTAAAGGCCTCAGGCCACTTTTACACTGGGGTGGGGGTGCATCGGCGGTAAAGCGCTGCTACTTTTGGTGGCGCTTTACCGTAGTTTTAGCAGCTTTTAACCCCCGCTAGCGGCCAAAGAAGGGGTTAATGGTGCCCGCAAAGCGCCGCTTTGGCAGCACTGCCAATGCGTTCCAATGGGCAGGGGCAGTGCAAGTGCTATTTTTAGCGCTAAAACACCTGTAAAACGCCTCAGGGGTTTGTACTAAGCACTAAAAAAGTTTTTGTTACCCATGAACACCTTTAAAAGTAAGCAAAATTTTAAGGCGCCCCAGTATAAAATGTCAAAAACATAAAAAGGTTACCTAGTACCACCAATGTAGGGGGGGGGGGGGGGCAGGATTAACTACTAGACTCTAGTTATTCCCTACACTGCCAGATAATATCACCTGAAGCACACGTTGATCCTTCACTTTTACCTATTAGCCTGTGAATGTTGGCTTGATTTCCCCTATATGCATTTACTTTACTCTGTTTGACTGATATGACCCTGGGCCGCATGGCATTAGCCCCATCAACAATGACACTGACCCCGCCCCCCCCCCCCCCCCCCCAACTATTCCCATCAGCACTCCTGCCTTTTTGCTGACCCATCTGGCAGCAAGTAAAAAGCCCTTCTCCTTCCCATCGCAGAGCAGCATGCAGGAAACTCACCATTTTGTTCCCCAAGTTCTGCTTCTCCATTGGCGATGAGTAAACAGATGGACACTGGCGCAGTGTTTCAGAGCCTGTATTGCTGGCAATGATTCTAGTACTCCTGGCACCCCAGGCTCTCTCTCTGTCCTCTGAGACCTAGGTTCCCACTATCCCATGGACTTGGGTAGTTGTCCCAGCCTTCTCAGTCTCCCAGAACTTCACAGCCTCCCAGACCCCTTCTTGGTCTCCCAGACTTGCGTAGCCATTATAATGACTCTGTACTCACACAGGCTGCAGTCCTCCAATAAGAACTAGACACAATATTGAAGGCTCCATTCCACCCAAGACACTTTGGTCCTTTCAAGCTCCAGGCCTAGAGTCAGGCTTGCAAGACCCGATGAAGACTGAAAGACCAGTCTTCTCCATACAGAAACAATAGTCTGGAACTTCACACTCTGCCTATGTCATTCCTATATCCATTTCCTAAACTCGCACCAAGCAAACAGAATGTTGGCATGCATTAAAAAAAGGGATTCATTCCAGAGATAAAACAATAATTCTCCCGCTCTACAAGACTCTGGTCCGGCCGCACCTGGAGTATGCCGTCCAGTTCTGGGCACCAGTCCTCAGGAAGTACTGGAAATGGAGCGAGTACAAAGAAGGGCAAAGCTAATAGATGGTCTGGAGGATATTAGTTATGAGGAAAGGTTGCGAGCACTGAACTTATTCTCTCTGGAGAAGAGACGCTTGAGACGGGATATGATTTCAATATACAAATACGATACTGGTGACCCCACAATAGGGATAAAACTTTATTGCAGAAGGGAGTTTAACAAGACTCGTGGCCACTCATTAAAATTAGAAGAAAAGAGGTTTAACCTTAAACTACGTAGAGGGTTCTTTACTGTAAGAGCGGCAAGGATGTGGAATTCCCTTCCACAGGCGGTGGTCTCAGCGGGGAGCATCGATAGTTTCAAAAAACTATTAGATAAGCACCTGAACGACAGCAAAATACAGGGATATACAATGTAATACTGACATATAATCACACACATAGGTTGGACTTGATGGACTTCTTCTTTTTTCAACCTCACCTACTATGCAACTATGTAACTGTCACAGGCGATATATGCACTATCATATGTGCATTATCATTTAGAAAATGTTCTTCTCTGGAAACTGCAACAATGAAGCAGCAAGGATCTTTTTACCACTTCTTGCTAAATTGCATATACTGTAGGTCAGTGATGGCGAACCTTGGCACCCCAGATGTTTTGGAAACTACATTTCCCATGATGCTCATGCACTCTGCAGTGTAGTTGAGCATCATGGGTAATGTAGTTCCAAAACATCTGGGGTGCCAAGGTTCGCTATCACTGCTGTAGGTGAACATGGCCTTGGTGGTTGAACTGAATCTATTTGATTTAAATCCACCTGAAGCAGGTGGAAGTGTGATCACAAATACTACACGCATGCTTGAGTCTTGTTCAAACACAGATATAGGCAATTGGAGTTTCCCGAAGCCCTGGGATCACTTAAACCCATCTAATATTTCCTGTGTTTCCTTGGTATGCATATTAAGGTATGTAAGTGATCCAACTTTAGATTAGAAGAGACAATTAGCATTTTCTTATGTTCCATCTAGAGCTTGTAAAATGATCCTACAGAGTTGGAAATCAGATATCTACAGAAATCTACAAAGTGAAAAACTGACAAATTAATCTGCCTGCATAGGGGGGATGCCTGGAAGCTGGAAAAGCGATGGGATGTTATGGCTGAATACAGCGGGTATGGCTTTTTCTGTGCTCATCAAAGAGTGAGCATTATGTTTGCAAGATATTTTTGGATATTCTGTAACACTTGTAAACATCACTGCTAATTACGCCCACAGAAAAATAAGGTGATTTTACGGTCTCTGCAACAATTTTATTTTTCCACTCAGAGATACACGATATTGCCAAAAGTATTGGGACACACGCCTTTACACACACATGAACTTTAATGGCATCCCAGTCTTAGTCTGTAGGGTTCAATATTGAGTTGGCCCACCCTTTGCAGCTATAACAGCTTCAACTCTTCTGGGAAGGCTGTCCTGTAAAGAAGAAATCGCTATACATAGCTTTTCTGAAGCCTATCTGGTCAGGTCCCACGCTGAGTCGTGATTGGCGACTTTTCTGTAGAGGCGGGCACAGAGGGGGCAGCCAACAGAAGCCCTAAGTCTATGGGTGATGTCACTTTCCAGGCATTTCACAGCTGTTGTCGGCTGTCTCCTGCACAGAGCTTCCAACGCTGGAAACCAGACTGGTTCGGCTTCAGAAAATGTATGTATAGCGATTTCTTTTTTACAGGGCTAGACAGGTTAGTCTTAGATTGTGGATGTCTGTAGATTTACAGATTTTAGTTTTTGGGTGAACTTCTACTTTAAATCTGAACTTCAGGCACAAAAACATTTCTTTAAATATAAACTCTCAATATTGGATTTGTTATATTCCGCGCTTAGGTTCAAAAAGGCTGCAGCCTTTTAAACTGGTTTTCTGGTTGCAGAGTTCCGGCCCGTGGAACGCACGCCGGTCGGGAGCTCATGTTTTGCAACCAAGGCATGCTAGCTTTGTACTTGACCGAATCAGGTTTCTTTGGATATTAATTTGTTTTTAAACTTTAAAATATAATTTTTTAACAACCATCTGGATTTACACTATGGAGTTCCCGTTTGGTTTATGAGAATACCCTGTGTTTTTCCCACGGAAGAATCGAGCATTACAGCGAGAGAGACCCTCCCCAGGAGGGAGTTGATGGATCAGAATACTCCAGTGTCTGTCGAGCTAAGGTGGAGGTGCCCGTTCCGGATACAGCCAGTATACGCGTCTTACCCCTGCAGGGGTGCTAAAATCTGGTGATTGGGGAACTGAAGGGAAGCACGGAAGTCACTTGATTCTCTGCACACTGGTGGATAAATCCAGTCACCTCAGACAAGCACAAGTCACTTTTTTATTTTTTTTTGCAATTTTTTGCACCATTTAAGACTGGACTTTGTTATTTTTCAGAAATCATTTTCCATTCATTAAATTATTATTTTATTTTTTTATTCTTTATCTTTTCTGACATACTTTTTCTCACTGGACTTTGCATTAGGTTCTCTTTTTTAATACCATAATTAATTCATTATCAATTTATTATACATGAATTTGCACAAGTATTTTCAGGAAGGAATATTGCCTGTACTAGATGATTTGATGAGATTAGCATCACTTTTTGCACGAACACTTTAGAAGTAGGTGTTGGATATAAAGCTTCCAATAGCACGAAGAATGTAGCTATACTAGCACATTCCCCAATATAGGTCACAGGTTAAACACACACCTATAAAATTTCTCTTGTAAAAGTGACCCATTGGGTAATCACCTTTTAGGTGACGGGAATAGGCACTAGTTACTAATTTGCATACTCACCTGGGAAGAGTGACTCACTGTGGGGAGTCGCCCTTCAGGTGACAGGACACTATCTACTGCAACTAAATATCTACCTATTGTGCACTCACTTGGAGGAGTGATTTATTGGAGAGGATCACTCTTCAGGTGATAGTGTCAGGGCTGGGCTCAGCCCTTCCTTCTCTGAGCTGGCTGCTCAGCTGTCGGCTAATTGCCAGTTCCCATCTCTCCCCACAGTTACTCACCTGTTGATGATATCCTGCTCGTCAGTCCTGCCTACTTAAGCCGTCCAGTCCAGAGGAGCTCTGCCTTCGCCTTGGTCAACATCACAGAAACTATCTCCTGCGATCCTGTTCAAGACTTGCTTTGCTGACATCCCTTCTGGCTCCAGATTCTGCTTGCTGTTCCACTACATTGATCCCTGACTTCTGTCTTGGCTGACTATCCATTTCAGTTACTGAACTTTGGCTGTGTTTTGACTACGTTTGTTCTCTTTACTTTTATTATTAAACAAGTGCGATTTAACTGTACTTCTGTCTTGGCCTGATTTCATGGTTTCTAAAAGATAGGCAGCGCCATTCACCCTGTTACACACACAATTTCTTATAAACTCTCAATAGCTACAAAGGATATAAATCCACTTCATGTGCCACAATTGCCTTTTTCAAACTCACATATTAACTTGTAAAAAGTAGAGGCGATATAGGTAGAGATAAGCATCTATTCTCCACTAGGTATGCCTTGTCTAGAGAAGTTTAGCACAGTATCAGGGTTGTTTTATGCAAGCAAGCCCAAGTGGCAGTGCATCTGTAAAGGAATCCTCCTGACCCCACTTATACATACCTTACCTGTGTTCCCTCCATGCACCTTTCTCCTTCACAGCCAGTACCAAAATGACTGGTGTTAAAATGGAAGGCAAGACAAAAACCTAACTACACTGAAATCTAATCCCACTCCAATTCTAAGCCTATTCCATCTACCTTGTAAAAGGAAAGACACTTACTTATACCTACCTATTCTGAAGTTGCTCTGGTCCGAGTTCTAGCGCTGGCTTCAGTGTATAGGAGGGACAGCCGACAACAGATGCCCCATAGTAAGCCTATGGGTGATGTCATCGCCAAGGTTCTGCAGCTGCTGTTTGCGATTTCTCCTCTACACAGCACTGGAGAGATCATATGACTGGGACTGGAGCGACTTCAAAATAGGCAAGTATAGACATCTTTCCTCTTACAGGGAACATATAATAATAAGCTTAGAATGGGGATGGGAGTATATTAAAGTGAAAGGCAAGTTAAAACCTAACTAAGCTTAAATCTACTCCCACCCCCATTCTAAGCTTATTTTATGTTCCCTGTAAGAGGAAAGATGTCTATACTTACCTATTCTGAATTTACCTCAGTCCAGTCATATGATCTCTCCAGCGCTGGCTTCAGGGTAGAGGAGAGATCACCAACAGCTGTAGAGCCTTGGCGATGATGTCACCCATAGGCTTACTATGAGGCATCTGTTGTCGGCTGTCCCTCCTCTACACTGAGGCCAGTGGTGGAACCTGGTCATGTGACCAGACTGGAGCGACTTCAGAATAGGTAAATATAGACATCTTTCCTTTTACAGGGCAGATAGATTAGGCTTAAAGGGGTTTAAAGATTCATTTTTTATTTTCTAAATAGGTTCCTTTAAGCTAGTGCATTGTTGGTTCACTTACCTTTTCCTTCGATTTCCCTTCCAAATGTTTTTTTTCTTTGTCTGAATTTCTCACTTCCTGTTTCTCCTCAGTAAACTTCACATCATCCGAGCGGTGTTTAGTCAGCCAGAACAGCTTACTAAACAGCTTACTGAGGAGGAACAGGAAGTGAGAAATTCAGACAAAGAAAACAAAGAAAAAAAAAAACATTTAGAAGGGAAATTGAAGGAAAAGGTAAGTGAACCAACAATGCACTAGCTTAAAAGGAGCCCATTTAGAAAATGAAAAACTAACCTTTACAACCCCTTTAACTACTTGGGGGAGCAGTAATGTCACTTCCCAGGTCATGTGACAGCCCTCGGATCAAGCGAGCAGCTAGGCTCGGCTTCTAAACTTGAGCACTGGGGTATCAAGGGTAACCACTTTGCCCTGCATAGGCAAGGTAACAGTCTCTCTTTAATTCATTGCAAACAGTACATTGTACTTTTGAACATTAGGAAACATGTCACACAGACTCTTTTCTATGCAATGTAAATTAAACTCAAAGCTTGATTAAAAAAATAGGGTAAAATTAGAACTAATATGCCCTAACCAAATTAGTCATAATTAGAATATATTGTTTCGGCAACCCCCATACTACATAGTTGATGGTTGATCGGAGACTGCACATACTGTCAATTAAGACTGCATGGCCAGCTCTAAAGGCAGCTCCTTGCTTTATCCTCCTACCTTTTACATAAGCAGAACACAAAGTCTTGTGCCAGATCAGTGATGTGTCGGGTCACTGCCACCTGTCACCAGGTCACTGTGCACGTGCCAAGAGGTGGAAACAGAGTAAAGTATACTGAAACACGACTTTAAACACACAAGAGTGAGGGGAAGAAAAAAAAAAAACATACCGAGCTTTCCAAGCAACCAATGAGATAGAGGGGAACAGTTTTAACAAAGTTAACGTAGGCCAGGGACTGATCACTGGGTTAAAGAAGCAGAGGTAGGGGACTGCTGACTTCTGTTATAAAACTACACCTGGCACAGGTAAAGCATCTTGTAGTAGCTGTACATCATTTTATCTTCCAAAGTACCCAGAACTCAGGAGCTGTGCATGCAAGTATAGCACCAAATGCCATGCCCCGATATATAAAATGTATACTATTCAAATAAGAGGTACAGGGATGTGATGATGGAGGCTTGAAAGTTTTAAACAACATTTTTAGAATACATAAATTGAACCTGTGCTTTGCATATGCAGGGAAATGCAACAGGTTCACTTTATTTAGGGTGGCACTGCGGGAAGAGAACCAACGCTTTCCTATGTAAGCTTCAAGTCACATCTAGGGTCATACACAAAGCTAGGGACACTCTTCACATCCTCATATGACAATGCTGGGTGTCTGAACATGCCATCATCCATCACTAGTGCATTTACATGTCAGAAGAGCAAGTCAAATGCTCCCTTATGGCCATTTCCTGCTGCAGCGCTGCGGATTGGCCGAAATGTAGATGCAGCACAGAGTACCCGCGGTTTTCTTGTGGGTTAGCCGTGGTTTGCCATAGATTTCTATTATGCCCAACATTTTCTGATTCCTCCAACTACTGTACCTCATCTGTCCCAACACTAAACCCTTCTGCTCATCTGTCCCACCACCACCACCATAACCCGTTTTCTCATCTGCCCCACCAATGTACCTCCTGCACATCTGTCTCACCTCTGTACCCCCTGCTCTTCTGCCCCACCTCTGTTCCCCCTGCTCATCTGTCCCACCAATACACCTCCATTCACATCTTCCCCACTGCCCTACCCCCCTGCTTTTCTATCCCACCAGTGAACCCCCTTCTCATCTGCCCCAACATTGAACCCCCCTGCTCATCTGTCCCACCACTGTAACCCCCTTCTCATCTGCCCCAACACTGAACCCCCTGCTCATCTGCCCCATCAATTTACACCCCTGCTCTTCTGTTCCACTGCTGAAGCCCCTTCTCATCTCTTCCACCACTGTACCTCCCTGCACATCTACCCCACCGCTGTACCCTCCTGCTCATCTGTCCCACCTCTGAACCCCTCCTGCTCATCTGCTCCACCGCTGTACCTCTTCTCATTGGCACTTTCCTGAAAGACCCCGATATTATTGCAAGTTGTTGTGCTATTGATGCATTTTTGTACATGTCTATGGTTACACATGAATACCATGTATACATACTGTCTTGTACGATTATATGCTTATCTACCCATTCACTGATTTATCTTTGGGCCTGAAGCCCTTAATAAAATATTCTTTGTTTCACATGCATATACTTCTTATGTCTATCTGTTCAAGCTTCTCTTTGGGGTATAGGCCGTGTTAATGCACACCAGGCCTCACAAATTTGCTATTTTTTCTATGTGAGAAGCGATAGACCAACTTGCCACCACTCACTTGCCCAATAAATATTTTACCTTGATGCATTTATGGTTAAGCCATAAAAAAATCCCCTACCCGAGCAAGTGACTGCTGGCACTTTCTACCTCATTTATATTCATGTCTCTACATATGACTTGATTTAAATACGTGCACTGACTCTCGTTTTGCATCTTATGACCATTGGCACTTTCCTGAAAGACCCCGATATTATTGCAAGTTGTTGTGCTATTGATGCATTTTTGTACATGTCTATGGTTACACATGAATACCATGTATACATACTGTCTTGTACGATTATATGCTTATCTACCCATTCACTGATTTATCTTTGGGCCTGAAGCCCTTAATAAAATATTCTTTGTTTCACATGCATATACTTCTTATGTCTATCTGTTCAAGCTGCTCTTTGGGGTATAGGCCGTGTTAATGCACACCAGGCCTCACAAATTTGCTATTTTTTCTATGTGAGAAGCGATAGACCAACTTGCCACCACTCACTTGCCCAATAAATATTTTACCTTGATCCATTTATGGTTAAGCCATAAAAAAATCCCCTACCCGAGCAAGTGACTGCTGGCACTTTCTACCTCATTTATATTCATGTCTCTACATATGACTTGATTTAAATACGTGCACTGACTCTCGTTTTGCATCTTATGACCATTGGCACTTTCCTGAAAGACCCCGATATTATTGCAAGTTGTTGTGCTATTGATGCATTTTTGTACATGTCTATGGTTACACATGAATACCATGTATACATACTGTCTTGTACGATTATATGCTTATCTACCCATTCACTGATTTATCTTTGGGCCTGAAGCCCTTAATAAAATATTCTTTGTTTCACATGCATATACTTCTTATGTCTATCTGTTCAAGCTTCTCTTTGGGGTATAGGCCGTGTTAATGCACACCAGGCCTCACAAATTTGCTATTTTTTCTATGTGAGAAGCGATAGACCAACTTGCCACCACTCACTTGCCCAATAAATATTTTACCTTGATCCATTTATGGTTAAGCCATAAAAAAATCCCCTACCCGAGCAAGTGACTGCTGGCACTTTCTACCTCATTTATATTCATGTCTCTACATATGACTTGATTTAAATACGTGCACTGACTCTCGTTTTGCATCTTATGACCATTGGCACTTTCCTGAAAGACCCCGATATTATTGCAAGTTGTTGTGCTATTGATGCATTTTTGTACATGTCTATGGTTACACATGAATACCATGTATACATACTGTCTTGTACGATTATATGCTTATCTACCCATTCACTGATTTATCTTTGGGCCTGAAGCCCTTAATAAAATATTCTTTGTTTCACATGCATATACTTCTTATGTCTATCTGTTCAAGCTTCTCTTTGGGGTATAGGCCGTGTTAATGCACACCAGGCCTCACAAATTTGCTATCTTCTCATCTATGATATGCGCGATATGCAGACTGGTGAAATGAAAGCAGAGATGAGACACATCTACCTGTCCTGGTACACTCCTCCTGCTGATCCACCATGTGATGTATGTGATGTACGTGATGTCACATACAAGCATCTGGAATGGATGCACAATGATGAGCTCAGGTCAGGGGCATTTTCTGAAAGCAGTGGGTCTGTGTGCCGGATCATAAGTTGGGCCCCCACATCTGAGAAAAAGTGCGGCGCCACAGGAAAAGTTGGGTGTGATTTTCATTGCGCTGAGTACTGGCTGTGGGTAAAGGGACACAGAGTGCAGGGGTTTAGTTGTAAGTGACGCAAAGGTTCAGGAATAATTTCAACAGTTCCCAGAAGCCCAACAGTGATTCCACAAACTGTCACCCGATTGTGGTTTTCTCAATCACAGTGAAATCCCTTCTTTATCAGATTGGTAGTGGATACCAAGCGCGTCATCTTCCTCTAGATGGTGGATAGGGCTAGCAGGATTGTGACTGGCTTTACCAGTGGCCAATGACAACCCTCCTCATCCTGGAAACAGGTACCGCCCCACCTAGCAGAACTGCACCCAATATCTTCCCTATCACAAAAGCCGACGATCGCAGCTACAGCAAAGTTAGAGAACCAAACAATGTTTCCCATCTTTTACAATGTGTGGGGGCACAGTGCCTCCCCCCTCGGTGTAGGTGTGGTGTGGGGAATTGGAATGCATTAGTGTCTCACTGACATCTCCCTGCACTGCTGGGGAGGGAGTCGAGTGTCGGAAAAAGAGGCTTTGAGTGCCGATGGTGGCACCAGTGCCAGGGGTTGCCTACCCCTGAAATATAGAATACAATCTATACCTTTTATTTACAGTAAAATTACTTAATAAATAAAACTGGTAAAAACAAAAACAATAAAATAAAAACAAACAACCTTTATATAGATTCCATAGGATGCTAAAAAATGTTTTGCAAATGACAATGTTTACACCAAATAAATAGGCCCATACTGGAAATGTAAAAATTGCTCTAGTGACTAGTCCTTAAGGGGTATACAAGTACGAGAGCTAAAGTGATTAAAAACAAACAGTTTAACTCTTTTTCTTTAAACATGCAGATTCATTAACAAAAACTATTTACTGGCTAACATTGCACCAAATGCTTTCAAAGAACACAGGCCAGTCACATTATGTCTATTTACAAACAATATGAGTGAAAATGAGCCAAGCAAAAGTAATTCAATAAAAGCCAAAACAAATTAAATATCCTAGCAAGTAGAATATTTAAATGCGCACAGTGGCTGTCCAGAAGCAGAAAACAGTCAGCGCTTTTTTCTTCCAGACTTCGCTTTGTCAACACACTTGCGGCGCTGTGTCAACGGCAATTGGCAGAGTTAATTAAAAGCAGTTCCTCTGCAAGATCGCAATAGGCTGCCGATGTCCAACTGGGAGAAATAAAAACTTTATGCCACCCTGGCTTTGGGGAGTGCCGAGATGTAGAGAACTGGAAAGAATAAATTAACCTCTTCACAAGCGTGTGTTGGGGACACGACTAGAGGATTGTATGATGGCAACTTCCACCAAAAGGAAGTTAAAGGATCACTATAGCAAAATGTTTGTTAGTCTGCTAACTGTTTGTATGGCGTTAAAGAGTATCTCCAGCCAAAACGTTTTCTCTTGGTTTTGCATAAAGTCAGGGAGGGTTACAGCCCCTGTCAGGTTTTCACTGCTATTTGGGACTCCAGAGCAAGTGGAATTCAAGGCTAACTAACCATTCTTAAAAATGTTCCCTCCCCCTTCCTCCTACCTATACTGTGCTGTGTAAAAAAAAGATCTGTATACTTATCTTATTTAGTACAGAAACAGTCATGTGATCCTGCAGCTCCGGCTTGACAAGGACTGGGAATTCCAGGAGCCGTGACATCACCCATAGACTCCCATGAGCCAGTCATTGTTGGCGCTCCTTCCTCTTCCCTGCAGCTACTACTCACTGACAGAAAAGAGCTGTGGGATCCCGTGTATATAGATTTGCCTTGACTGGATCGCATGGTACAGTAGTACTACGCAATCCAAATGCTGTGGGTTTTATAAAGTAGTGCTATTCATGGTGTGAACCAGCCCTTGTCTTGGGCTGGAATTCCACTCTTCCACTCTTTCCTTGTGGGGGCCATGCAGACTCACACCAGGACCGGTTAGGCAGGTTCGATGTGATCTATCCAAACTGCTCTTTCATATTACACGGATTTTAATCATCTTATTCGGTTACCCTCTCTGGATCAGCCATTCTCAAATAATTCTATTTATCCAAATGATGTACTGCCCTTTTGGGCTTTTCCAACAGCTATAGTACACCTGATGTGTTGCCTCCAGTTGCTGGGTGGACCTAGAGCTGACCAATTGGATTAAATAAATACTCAGCGCCTCTGTTTGTATGATCTCCTGATAAAGCCAATGATTGGTGAAATGTGTAGAGATCAATATAATCTATATACCAGCCAGCTAAATTAATGTTATTACTTTATTTGGATAGATATGCGATGTACATGGGCTGGATAATGGCGGGTGTCAGGACTGGGCTCATCCTCTTCTTCTCTGAGCTGGCCGATCAGCTGTCGGCTAATTGCCAGCTCCCATCTCTCCACAGTTACTCACCTGTTGCTGATATCCTGCTCAACAGTCCTGCCTACTTAAGCTGCCCAGCCCAGAGGATCTCTGCCTTTGCCTTGGTCAACATCACAGAGACTATCTCCTGCGTTCCTGTTAAAGACTTGCTTAGCTATATCCCTTCTGGCTCCAGATCCTGCTTGCTGTTCCACTACACTGTTCCCTGACTTTCTGGCTTGGCTGACTGACTATCTGTTCCAGTTACCGAACTTTGGCTATGTTTTGACTACATTTGTTCCATTTACTTTTATTATTAAACAAGTGTGATTTAACTGTACTTATGTCTCTGTCTGATTTCATGGTTTATGACAATGGTTAACCAAGCTTTGGTTCCATTGAGGATTACAGGTCATATACATGTTATTAGCGGATTTATTTTATGGAAATTATATTATGAATAAACTTTTGTTATTTTATATTAATACTTTGTGTACTCACTTCTCTTAGCTGGGGTTATAACGTGGCTACCTTAAAAGTCCTTTTTTGTTTCGGCCTTTTTTTTCCTGTATACACTTTACCTCTTATTCCCTTTGCTGCTGACATTTTACCAGGCAGGAAGTGAGGGGAACTGTCCAACAGCAACAGAATTAAAAATGGTTTTCATTAGCCGAGTAGGGGGAAGGATAGAGACCCTGTCAGATTGTTATTTATGTCTGTGTCCCTATTGCCTATTTTCCAACACTTCCTGTATGGTGAAACTGTTGTGAGCATGTAAGGAAGTAAGGGTAAATCTCTTTACAATACAGCAGTTAACACCCAACAGAAGTTTTAATCTTTCTCAAGTTCTATCTAAAACTAGTAAAAATATTTTGCATGCATATACACTTTAGTATCACCATTTAATATGTTTTTTCAAATTTTTTTTTATTTACATTAGATCTGTTTGGTTTTACAACTGTTGTCCAGTATAAATTTAAACTTACTGCCAGCACACAAGATACGGATTGTCCTTCTAGTTTACCATGTTCATCATGTTGCACCAAGATGCCATTTTTGCTGCTGTAAGTGTGACAAGTGTGAAAGTGGATTGTGCGTAACTTAAATCCACAGATACTTCCAGCGATGTACGCGTTAGGTCCCTCACCGGCCAATGATATCTTATCCTTGGGCTTCTTCTATGTGTTGGGTCTTCAGCCTCTTGATTGGCCGGTGTGGAATGACATAACTCCTGCACATGCACGTTGGTGTTGTTTCTTCATTTTTTTTTTTTTTCCAATTTTATGTGATGCTAGCTTTTTATGCTTATGTTATGATCTATTTTCTGTCATTTATGTTGTTTGCAATATACATAATGTCTTTATTTTTTAATATAGATCTATTTTTTTGAAAGCACATCCTTGTTATAATGGGATCGATGTTTATAGTTTTTATTATTTAGCTTGTGATAAATTTTTTATTTTTAAATTTCCAAATTTTGAAGACAAGCTTTTAGGGTGTACCTCCTTCTTCACGGTCCAAGCAGTATAAATCAGTGAGTAATACTAATTGGAGCTTGAAGAAGGGGGGTACACCATTAAAGCTTGTCCCCAAAGTTTGGATGTTAGTGCAAATAAGAAACGTATCATGGACAGTACCAAGTTATTTTTGTTGCAATACGGCTACAATTATCTCATGCATAATTTAGCTTATATTATTTTTATGCCATTATATTTCTTACATTTTAGCTCCTGAGACTAGTTGGCTTTTTGATTATGTATAATGAAATAAAATTCTTACTGGACTTAAGCTTTGTGGCACTCTCATCCTTCTAATGTCTGCGTTCTGCAGTAAAGGCTTCTGTTGACAGCCTGAGCCATCTGCTGTCCGTAGTTCTATCATATTAGCAAACCCATCAGATCAGCGAACGAAGTGACGTTCCGTCAGCTGCACATGCGTTCCACGGGTTCGCTAATCTGACAGAACAGCGGCATCGGACATCTTACACCCAGCTACAGCTTCAATTTCGGAGTAATTTTAGCAATAAAGTGAGTGTATATAACTAGATATACTGTAGTATATTGACATCTGCAATGCCGTTTCGATGTCCAGCTTCTTTCAAAATGTAACATCAAAACAGGTTTGTTGATGTCAATATACTATATTTATATACGCTCACTTTATTTCTAAAATTACTTACATAGCTGGGTGTAGTAAGATGTCCGCTGCCGCCTTCTGACTGCAGGTGTTCTGTCAGATTACCAAACCTAGTAGCGATGGAATGCATGCGCAGCTAACGGAACATCACTTCTGTTCGCTGATCTGATGGGTTCGCTAATCTGATAGAACACCAACACTCCAGTGAGTGCTAGAGGAGCAGAGCACAGAGCGGTGACTGACAGTCACCGCTCTGTGCTCAGATTATACTCTCAGAGCAAACTCTAGAATTGAGCAATCAGCAGTCACATGGTCACTCAATTCTTGGGCTTAGAGGTGGTGGGGGGACAAGGATCAATACTGCATTATTGCATTTTTTTTTTTTTCGTCACGTGCTTCTCCTTTAAAAAGTGAGAGTAAACTCCCATGTGTGATTTTTACCTATAGGCAGGGCTTTTTTTTCCAGCTGGAAACTTGGTGGAACCTCTGGCTCAGGCTCTCTGCTTCCTGCTCACCACTATCACTTGTAAATACAGAAGTCCAGCTTCTGTGTTTACCAGTGATAGCTTGTCTCCAACAGATCTGCAGAGTTTAGGATGGGATCAAGGGATATGCAAGTGCCGGGGTTCATTGTGGATGCTGACACTCCCACTAGGTGATCTACACACAAGGGAGGGAGGAGGTGCCTCCTACAGAGTGCGGGGAGGTAATAGAGCCGGCTGGGTGCTTCAGTTTAACACAGCAACAAAAATAAGATGTGGAAGATGGAGCTTTTAAGAAAGAGGTAAGGTTGCATGCAGAGGTAAGAGCTGAAGAGGGGTGAAAGTGAGATGTGGATGGGAGATGCAGAGGTGAGCAGTTGTGGAAAAAGACTGAACTTGGCACTCTGTGTGCAGCGCACCCCTGAACCTGGCATGCTATATGCAGCGCACCCCTGAACTCCCAAAGTATGTACATAAAGCACCCCCAAACTCTGCAAGTAGAGCACTCCTGAACTCTGCTCTCTGTGGGAGTGGTGAAATTTAACCACACCTACTATTTGAAGCGCTTTAGAGGGTGTGTGTTTATGTGTGTGGTGTGTGGGGGGGGGGGGGGGGGGGGGGTGGTCGTGGTTGAGTTCCTGCACCTATTTTCTGAGAAAAAGAGCCCTGCCTATAGGTAAGCCTATAATAAGGCTTACTTATAGGCACAGTAAATATTTCCTAAAACGTGCTTTATATGCAGCTGGTGACGTCACAAGCGCATGAGCTCTGAAGGAATGGCATTCTCGTCCCGTTCCTTCAGAGCCGTGCCGTAAACAATGACTCCCGTGCATGAACGCGCGAGAGTGACGTCATCTCCGGCTTGGCCATTCATATAGCCGAAGCCTGGGAAGCCGGAAAGAAGATTGGGAGAAGATGGTGCGGTTTACTACCACTTTATATCCCCATTCATTAGCGAATTTCTTCATTTTCGCCCCATGCTATGTTACGTAAAGGAGAGCATGCACCAGCAGTCAAATACATTTGTGCATGTTGGGCGCTAAGGGTGGAGTTACTGAGGGTAAATGCAAGAACAATAGAAAATGGTATTTGTGAGTGCATAGTCAACAAGAGCACTGTATGAACCATTCCCTCCGATTCCTGGAGTGCAGCGTTTGTCAGTGCTAAAGTGAAATCCCCAATGAGGGTTACCCCATGTTACTTTCCTCAGTGTTCATAAGCTCTTGCAGTGATATGTGCGTCACTGTGGGGAGTGCATGGAATGGGGTGTGAACAGAGACAAAGGTTAAGAAATCTAATCCCAATGCAAGCTTCACTGTTTATCTCTTTTTACAATCCTTTAGCAATTCTAGTAACAGTTCACCAAGCTTCCCTTTTTTATACCCTGTTTCCCCGGAAATAAGACCTAGCGTGAGCGTCGGTGATGGCTGCAATATAAGCCCTACCCCCCAAATAAGCCCTAGTTAAAGTCCTTGTAGGTCTTATTTTCAGGGTAGGGCTTATTTTTGGGGAAACAGGGTAGGGCTTATTTGAGGGGTAGGGCTTATATTGCAGCCATCACCGACAATCACGCTAGGTCTTATTTTCGGGGAAACAGGGTAGCACTTTTTCTGTAATTGCCCAGATGTTGCATCCCTTCCTAGCTGGATGACACGCAGCATCATCCCTCCTAAAGCTGGCCACAGAAGGATCCAAATTCAGCCAGTTCAGTGGGGACCAGTCGAATTTCAATCCATGCGTGACTGTCCCAGCTCAGCAGAAGTCAATTGTTAGATCAACTTATGTCAAACAGGAAAGCCGGAAAACCTTTGTTGCTCAGTGTATAGCAGTCCCATCGGGGGGAAGGATTCTTCCCTCCACCTCACTTCTGCGGATGAAGGCATCTGTTCATGCTTTTTCGTTTAGCCTGCTGGTTGAACAAAATAAATAAAAAAAAAAAAAAGTAAAAAAAAAAAACCTATGGTCAGCAGGCAATCACAGCTACACCTTCCATACACAACAGACTACAGAAAATGCAGACATGACGCACTGCAGTCCAGCAGCACCGGCATGGGTCATACAATTATTCAATCTGTGTGTTTTTGTCCTCCCAAAAGCTGGAACTAGATTAGGGAGCCAAAAAGGACAGCAGTGGTTACAGAAGCACTTTTGAAGGGAAGTACAAAGGCTCGATAAAAAAATAAAAAGGTGTGTAGCTAACAGAAGGGAACCTTTTTTTTTATTATCCCAGAGATGCCCTTTAAAGAAGAACTGAACTCTAGAAGTAGTGTATATAAAAAAAAAAAAAGAAAAAAAGGCAGGTTGAGGGCAAAGGACTAATCACCAGTATTGCCTGTGGTGTGGCGTGGCCTGGCAGAAGCCCAGGCTGAGGTCGTCTCTCTTATTACCACCATAGGACTCCATGGATGTGCGACACCAGGGATCTTTCCTCTCTTCCTTCCATCGTCTGTGGTCTCCCAGCAGCTGATCTTTGTCCTATTGCTGAGTTACCATGCCTTGTTCTGCACAGTGTCTATGTGTGCAGGAAGCCATCTTGGTAGATGCAGGGCTTTGCTTCCTCAAGTCAAAGCCTCCAGCAAAGAGAACAATAAGCAGTACCATAGTGACAAAACACAAAACTCAGAGGACTACCAGTCAGAGGCAGCACTCTAAACATACAGCCATGAGGTTGTAGACACAGGAGTGCCTTGGTACACTCTCATATCAGGAAATGAATTCAAGACAAAAGATAGATCTACCAGTTATGCACAGTTAAGCTTTCTTGCTATTCCCTATAACATGGCAAATCTTTATCCTTTTGCGTTCAGGTCCACGTAGAATACAAAAAAGTAAAAAAGGTCCAGACAGAAATCAAGAGATGACAAATAGCAAAATACTTTCACTGTTTAGCTTTGTAAAAAAGGTAAAATTACCATAGAACCAACTTTGTGATGAGACAAAGGTCTGCTTAAACATTCACTGTCACTCATTTAATCTTCATTTACTATGCCAAACTCTGATCACCGTCCTACTTTTAATTACAGCCCGGGAGCACGAACATTACACCCAACCTAGAACAATTTCAGAAAATATGCCTCCTAACCCTAAAATTGTTGCTGAAGATGTTAAAATGACAGGTGATCCTTACTACATATATTCTGGAAGTGCCCTAAACTCTCAGACTTTTGGGAGAATATAAGGAGAATCTCCCAACAAGTCACTGACTTTCACATCCCTATGGACCCCGCTTCCTTCCTCCATCTTGACACCATTCCCATAAAAAATTTTTATCAGAAATTGATCTTAAGACACCTTCACAATTCTGCCAAAGCCTGCAGGAGGGAAGAGTCTCCAGCATCTATTCAGATGTGGCTTAGCAGAGTAGAGGACATTAAATGAATGGAAGACCTGATATGACACAAAACACCGCAACATTGGCATATGTTCATGTACTCTGAAAAAGGCAAAGTTTTAATAGCTGCTGTGGAGTGAGAGGTAGGAAGATTGTTTTATGTTTTACCGTTATAGACCCCTTTTCATTATATTTTAATCTCCCCCTTGGGCCCATCAGTGACTCTCCAGATCACCGCAACCCTACCTTTTAAGTATGGTAAAATATACCTGTAGTATTACTACTCATAACTCGAAAAGGAAACTCCCAACAAACCTTTACCTACCCCTGTCCCCGTCGTTTGGGCAGCACAGTGGTGTAGTGGGTAGCACTCTCGCCTAGCAGTAAAACAGGTCACTGGTTCGAATCCCAACCACGACACCAGCTGCCTGGAGTTTGCATGTTTTCCCTGTGCCTGCGTGTACCTGATTCTGCAGAAATATTTGTTTCCTCCAGGTACTCCGGTTTCCTCCCACACTCCAAAGACATGCTGGTAGGTTAATTGGCTTCTGTCCAAAATTGTCCCTAGTATATGAATGGGGACCTTGGATTGTGGGCTCCTTGAGGGTAGGGACCGATGTGAGTGTGTGGAGGGCTGCGTAAAATTGAAGGTGCTATATGGGCACCTTAAATAAATAATATAATAGATGAGCATCTTAATGAGGTACAATGTACAGGGATAGGGACAATTGTAGACACGCACCCACACTCACTCAGGTTGAACTGGATGGACTGGTGTCTTTATTCAACCTTACCAACAATGTAACTATGTCCAATGTGTTAATAGTCTTACCCCTCGCCTTTCCCCTGCAGCATTTGCCCTTATTATAGGGAACCGTAACGCTTTGTTCTAATTGCTACATTTATTTCCTATTGTTCTTTACCTTGGTTACTACTTACTAGCTTTATTTATCCTCAATTTAATAGAGAATGTGAATTAACTGGTTATATTTTTAGCGATCTGATAACTCCTCTCCGATCTCATTATAAACCACATATAGGCAAAATAGGAGATGTATCTACATACCTGAATTCCGTAGCTAGCAATACGCCTACATGATATTATGCATTATGCATGTCGGACGTCATTGTAAAATGTACTCTGTGTATCCAGTATTATGAACTGTTTTTCTACGTATGCAAATTCGTTGATATCCATAAATATAGGATTTGAAAAAAATAAAAAAATTACCATGGAGCACCATCTCAAAAACAATAATTTTCATGACAAAGAATCACTCCACTACTCCAAAAAATATTTTCTTTACTGATGTCTTTTTTATACTCCGTGATTTTTAATTTCCCCTGCTTTGAAAGCTAAATCTACTTTACAGCTGTAAGCTGGATATTTACTACATTCTTGATAAAAGTAAAAGCACAATATAAAAATCTGACCTCAGGGGCGGCCCACGGCTTCTTTATCCACAAACCTTATTCTGCAGAAATATTCACAGATCCAATATAGACTATAAGGGAACACCACAATCTGTCCCACTCTGACGTTACATAATAACGCTGACCAATTTTTTTTCCCCCAACACTTAAAGGATTGAAACTCAAACACTAAAATCTAAATCATTAAAAGAGGAAGTAAAACTTCCATCTTTAAAATTTTACCTATAGGTATGCCTATAATAAGGCTTTCCTAAAAGGTAGTGTAAATATCTTCTAAACGTGCACAGTTTAGGAGATATTTACTGTACATGCAGTCAGTGACATCACTGGCGTATGCGCTCTAATGGAACGGCCGCCCGTGTCGTTTTTTCAGAGCCCTGTGCTGTGACCGTTGGCTCCTGCGTGCACGCGTGTGGCAGTGACGTCATTGCGGCTCAAGGCTAGTCACAGAGCCGAAGTCCGCGAACCCGGAACCAAGACGGTTCATTTTGAGGTAAATTTCACATAATGTGCTAGTATGCAATGCATACTAGCACATTATAATAGAAAGGAAAGTTTGGGACTTTGAATGAGGTTCGAGACATGGTGGGAGTAAGTTTATAAGAATCACATGTTTATTAACATGTGTCAAGAAAGACGTCCTGGCAGAATCCCTATCCAAAGAGCCAATCAGCGCAAACGGGTGTGCGTTAGCGCTAACAGGCGCGCGATAGCATGAATGGGCGCGTGCGCTATGTGCGCCGTGTGACGGTACTTGGCGCCAAGAGGGTTATTTAAGGGAGCCTGTCACTGTGCCTCTTGCTGTCCAGTCTACAGCATTTCCTGTGACCTTGCTACTCATTACCAGTTGACCTGATTCCTGTTTACCCGGCCTGTTCCTGACAACGTCTGTTTGCTGCCTGCTTCCGACCCTGGCTTGTCCCAACTACTCTTCTGTCTCTTCCTCTGGTTTGATCCCTGCCCGCTAGTTACTGACCCGGCCTGTCTGACTCTGCCCGTGTTCCTGCCTGACCTCAGAGCACCCTCCTGCAGCCTGTTGATCCAGCTTTCCTGCCATACTACAGGACACCTCCTCGCTGTCAGCTGTTCCAGGGTTCCTGCCCAGCTACAAGACACCTCCGTACCACCACTGTTCCAGTGTTCCTGCCAGGTTCCAGTGCATCTCTTCAAAGCCTGCAGATCCAGTGCTCCTGCTGCACTACAGAACACCTCCGTGCTACCGGTTGCTCCAGCTGTGCTACAGAACTCCTCCCAGTTGTCTGCGGTGTTCCAAGACATCGGTTCCAGCTCGCTGTTCCCACCAGCCTTTCTTCTGCTACTCCAGGAGGTCCAGACTAGCCCCACACCTGCCATCCACCAGGCACTTGTGCCCCTCTGAACTCTTGAGTCCCTGTCTCCACTACCAGGGGTTCTCGAGCCAGAGGCTTACGAGAGGCCGCTCCCTGCATTCTGGGCTCCAACACCAGGTACGTGACAATATGGAAGGTAATGAGTGTAAATATATGGGTCATGGGGTTGCACATAAAAATACATAAATGTCGTGGACATAAGAGCTCTTGTTATGCTTAGTGTCACATTAGACTTAACATATTCCAACGTACGTACATTATATATATATATATATATATATATATATATATATATATATATATATATATATATATATATATATATATATATAAAACCGAAGAGGGACCCAAGAAGAGGAGAATCTGGGCTGCTCAGTGAAAAATCTCACGGCCAGCTTCTGTCGAAAGTGCGTGCTGGAAAACGAGCATCCTATTAGCACTCGTAGCCAAAGACTGCAAGCTATGATCAGTGTGTTCTGGCGCGGGGGGGGGGGGAAGTGTCAAAAAAATTTCCGTTAAGTGTCCGATCTGTCCGCCGCAATGTCGCAGTGCCGCAAAAAATCACTGATTGCCTCCATTAGTAGTAAAAAAATAAATAATTAAAATGCCATAAAACTATCCCCTATTTTGTAGACGCGGTAACTTTTGCGCAAACCAATCAATATACAGGGGGTCCCCGAGTTACGAACTCGTTAGGGACTGGCCCCGTGTACGGAAGTCGGAAATGTTCGTAAGTCGGCGCGCATGCGCAGACCGACAAATACGGAGATTTCCGGACATTTCCGATGTTCCGTCTGTTGCCGTTCTGCGCATGCGCGGCAAATTACGGACATTTCCGTCATTTTCCGGCGCTCCGTATGGCCGCGCATGCGCAGAACGGCCGAAAGACGGCGAAAACCACCGAAAAATGGCGGAGGGTCCCCGCAGCACCCCGTTCGTAAGTAGGGGTTGTTCGTAGGTCGGGTGTTCGTAAGTCGGGGACCCCCTGTACACTTCTTTTTTTTTTTTCTCTTCTTCTTTACCTTTTTCTTTTTTTTTTTTTTACCAAAAATATGTAGCAGAATACAAATTGGCCTAAATTGATGAATACGTTGCTTTTTAAAAATGTGGAAATGTTTTATACAGGCATACCCCGCTTTAAGTACACTCATTTACGTACACTCGCGAGTACGGACATACCCGCAAGTGTATGTAAAGTGCCTCACAAGTACTGTACAGACATTTTGCAGCAGCAGAAGGAGGACCTGTTCCAGTGTGCCCCTGACACCCCCACTACAGCTTAGAAGTGAAAAAAAGGTATTGCTTCACTTTAAGTACATTTTCGTTTTACATACATGCTCTGGTCCCATTGTGTACTCTAAAGTGGGGTATGCCTGTAGCAGAAAGTAAAAAATGTTGTTTGTTTTTTTCAAAATTTATGCTTTTTTTCTGTTTATAGCGTAAAAAATAAAAAACAGCAGAGGTGATCAAATACCACCAAAAGAAAGCTCTATTTGTGGGGGGGGAAAAAGTACAATTTAGTTTGGTTACAACGTCGCACGACCAGGCAACTGTCAGTTAAAGCTACGAAGTGCCGAATCGCAAAAAATGGCCTGGTCATTAAAGAAGGGTAAATCCTTCTGGGGCTGAAGTGGTTAAAGCGGATCTTCACTGCACCTGAGCATCACAAACCAATTTATTTTTTAAAGCGGAGTTCCACCCAAAATTGGAACGTCCGCTCATTTGTCGCCTCTCCCCCTCCGGTGCCACAATTGACAGGTATCCTGTTCCCACTTCCGGGCCGCGGCCCATGACATCACCGCGGGGCTCCCTCCTCCTCTCCCTGTCGCCGGGCCAGTAGGAGAGAGGAGTGGGGCCTCACGCATGCGCAGTAGGGTTCCCGGCGTGAAGTCGTAAGGCTACACTGCTGGGTACCCTTACCCGCAATGGCGGCAGCAGCACCCGACAGCTGCGGTGCCGACATCGCTGGACTCCAGGACAGGCAAGTGTCCTATTATTAAAAGCCAGCAGCTGCAGTATGTGTAGCTGCTGGCTTTTCATTTATTTATTTTTTTGGGCAGAACACTTTAATATTCAAAGCAAACTCCCCCATTTATCCATGTCTCCATGCTTTATTTTGCTGAGAAATCACTTTGAAAATCAAACCCCAAGCATTTCTGGCCAGCTTGAGTAAGGGCAAATGATTCATGCAGCATTTACTTCCTGGGATCCAGATGTATGCAGGAGGGTTAGCTGAGAAAACCCCTCCTCTCCGGAAGACTCCTGGGATGTATGACATAACTTTCCTAGGCAAGAAACCAGGAAGTAACTGAAGAAATGTAAAAATAAAAATAAAATAGAAAAAATAAAAAAGAAGTTTAAAACAAGTAAATGTTATATACTTTCCTATTTATTAATGCTAGCAGCATAAGGATTAAAAATACTAAATAATAATGTTGATTGGGAGAGTGAAGTTTCACTTTAAAGAGGAGGGCCCACAAAAAAAAAAAAATTAAAAGTCAGCAGCTACAAATACTACAGCTGCTGACTTTTATTAATCGGACACTTACCTGTCCCAGGGTCCAGCGATGCGGGGGAACGAGGCCCCCCCTGGTTCCCCGCTCCACTCGCGGCGCCGGCATTTTTAATGTGAGCACCCGGCTGTGGCATTCTTAATGTGGGCCGTGATTCGACGCTCACTCATCTGGGACACGTGACAGGTCCCAGATGACTGTGCGGCGCCTAGGGGAAGTGACGTAAGTGCACGGGCACTGAAGGTGGCAGACTACGAGGGACCCCCTAGCAACAGGCATTTAGAGGGGAGTAAAAAAATTATTTTTTTTTATGATTTTTAAAGACACTTTTTTTTTTTTGGTGGCAACACCACTTTAAAGTCAAGGCTTTAAAAGGATATGTTGTCACTATAGTTCCGTATATACACAGTGAATTCAAGACATGTGTGAATTTTGCTTAGAGCTGCTCTCTAAAATAATCCCTTCCCCTTTCGAATTTTAAATTCCTCTGTAAAACAGGTACAGAAATTTCCATCATGTTCCAACCACGAATGTCAAACACATTAAATAAACTGAAGCCCACGTGGGGTCGGGTAATCAGGCTACGTGTTGTGGTTTTATTTATAAAAGGTTAGAGATCAGATGAAAGCACACACCAGGCTGTAAATCTCACATAATTCCAAAGTTCAGCTAGCCACAGCGATACCTTGATTTACAAGAGGAGGTAAACACACGTCATTCTTGCATTGACTGGTTTTGCTTTACAGCTCACCTTTTTAGACGCGACACAGTCCCATAACACAGCAGCCTGATACTATTCTATTCCACCAGATCTTCCAAAGACTTTCCACATTTAAAGAATTAAGCTGGTCAAAACACCAGTACAATTTTGTTTGAAAATGCTATTTTGATTTTGGAGTAAAATCGAAGTTTGCTTTCACCCACCAGAAAATTTAAAATGATTATAAAACCTTTGTTTCTAGGGGTTTTTTTTCCCCTTAAAATAAAAAAGTAGTTATATTTACATGCTCTGTGCAATGGTATTGCACAGAGCAGCCTAATTCCTGCTCAACTGGGATCACCCACCAGCAGGTCTGCAAAAGATCTGGGGCTAGAGCCCATAGCAGCGGTCACGAACCGGGAGGCACGCCGGTGGTAAGCAATTTTTTTGTGGGCAAAGGAAGGCTGGTGTTGGCGTTTCAATCATCATGGCACCATGGTTGATATGGTGTCAGGGTGATCGCTTCGCATTGTTTCTATTGTTACATTGTAATATATAATGAAGTGGTTCAACTCACCATAATGCCGAATTAGTCGGACCCCTGGGCGTGTCAATTGCCACGTCGCCTGCCACCATTTGCAGATGGTCACTTGCCATGCCAGCCAATGCCACCAAATGTGCATTGTCGCTGCATTGGTGGCAGGCTGGCAGCACTAGCCCATTTTGTGAGAGCAGGAGAGCAGAAATGCGGGGCTGGCAGTGAGAGAAGATGTAATCTCTCTGCTCCCCGCCGCACCTCCGACATTTAAATGGCCCGCGCTGTGAGAGAGCGGTAGAGAGTGGCGACGGGCAGGCAGAAAGAGATGTCATCTCTGCTCGTCCGCCTGCTCGTCTATCCTCTACCTCCAATGCCGCCCGCCACAATCCGCCCGCTCTTCTCGCCTCCAATGCCGCCCGCCTTAGCCGCTATCCTCTAGCTCTTCTCCACCTGCAATGCAGCCTGCCGTAGCCGCGATCCGCCCGCTCTTCTCTCCTCCAATGCCACCCGCTGAAGCCGCGATCTGCCCGCTCTTCTCTCCTCCGCTGAGATTCGGGGCTATGGGCTCCACATTCGGGGGTCCAGCCTCGATAGCCACACCCTGGCGACGCCTATGCCCACCAGTGATGTCCTCTTCTGCACATGCCCCCATAGAAAGCCGCTTGCTATGGGGGCACACGTGCAAATCGAGCTTCCAACCCGGGCTGTGTACCATAGACACCCGTTGCGGCCATGCTCCCCGATTCCTCCTCTCAGGATTTGATTGACAGCAAAAGGAGCCAATGGCTTCCGCTTCTATTAGTGCAGCCATTGAGAGTAGGGAGAGGGAAGAGAACTTTAGCCGGGCACAGAGCTGGATCGGTAAGGTAATCAGGTACATGTTACGAAGGGGGAGGTGGAGGGATTAGGCAGTGAAAGTTTTTTTTTTCCTTAATGCCAAGAATATTAAGGTTAAAAAAACCTTTGGAGTTTAGAACCACTTTAAAGAAGTAGGATAGAATTTTTTTTCTCAACGCGTTTAGGAAAGTAAATAAATAAATAAATTGAACATTTTCTAAATTACACCTGTTTATTACATCTAAGATTCCATTTAGATAGCAGGTCTGGGCAACATTTTAAGGGCTTTTAAACAAAATCCATGACTATTAAATTAATGATTAAACCAAGAGTCAGTGATAGCAGGAAAGATGATGAATGTTTGATGAAAATTTAACCTTGAGCAGCCAGCTTTACTTTTAGGGATGTTGTCCTTTTGGAAACCTCCTTAAGGTCAACCACCCTTACCTTCTTCTCCATCCCTGCAATCGCCAACTGTGTGGCCTTTTCCAGTGCCACACAGCCTTTGGGAAGAAAACACTTAATTTGGCTCCCCTTCCTATTGCGCACAAGCTCCACAGCCCTATTTATTCTGATCGATGAACAACATTTATGGAGGCAATCGGGCATCCAGGGAAGCACAGTTCACCCATCAGAGAAATACACTGAGAAAAAATGCAAACTGGTCTCTAAACATCACCTGTGTAGAGCAGCTAACCTCCTGCTCCTACTCCTGTAGTAGCGGTGTCTACTAGAGCTGTACGATTAATCGTTAAAAAAAAAAATTGCAATCTCGATTCACCCCCCCCCCCCCCCCGACGATCTCTCCTGCTGAGAGTAGGCGATTCTTTCATATAAACAAGTGGAGAGATTATCTGCTTAGAGTCCATTCACACAGGGGCAACTTTGGATCCGACTTGAAGTCGCCCCAAGTCGCGCAACAAAATGAATCAATGTTAGTGAATGAGAGCTGTCCCGTCTTAATGCACACTACTGAAGTTGCTCCGACTTCAGAAAAGGTTCCTGTACTACTTCAATCCGACTTCTAGGCGACTTGTACCCATTGATTTCAATGGAAGTTGCCTCCAAGTGGATCTCCTGTCTTAACTGAAGCAACTTTCCAACTTGAAACATTGTAACTAATAACTAACACTAAGTGCCGGTTCACACTGGGGCAACACTGGGGCTCTTAGAGCCCGTTCACACTACCGTGACTTGGGGGGCGACTTGTCAGACTGCAAGTCGCCCCAAGTCACTTGACATCAGAAATTACATGCAAGTGAATGAGAGCCGTCTTAATGAACACTACTGAAGTCGCTCCGACTTCAGAAAAGGTTCCTGTACTACTTCAATCCGACTTCTAGGCGACTTGTACCCATTGATTTCAATGGAAGTTGCCTCCAAGTCGGATGCCCTGTCTTAACTGAAGCAACTTTCCAGGAAGT
Source organism: Lithobates sylvaticus (assembly GCA_028564925.1). Classification (NCBI taxonomy): domain Eukaryota; kingdom Metazoa; phylum Chordata; class Amphibia; order Anura; family Ranidae; genus Lithobates; species Lithobates sylvaticus. The sequence goes on along the minus strand of CM053029.1, from coordinate 184,553,983 downwards.
ATAAATAGTTTTCTAGGCAAACCCCTCCCTCCCACAGAGCTGATTATTATGTGATTGGCCACTGCCAAAGTCGCCTGGCCTGGGGATGACTTGAAGTTGTGTTGTAAATAACTCAAAGTCACGTCCAAGTCACGTCCAAGTCACGTCCAAGTCACGTCCAAGTCACGTCCAAGTCACGTCCAAGTCACGTCCAAGTCACGTCCAAGTCACGTCCAAGTCACGTCCAAGTCACGTCCAAGTCGCCTTGCTAAGTCGCGCTGTAAGTCGTGTTGCCCCAGTGTGAACCAGCACTTAGTGCCGGTTCACACTGGGGCAACACGACTTACAGCGCGACTTAGCAAGGCAACTTACTTCTTAGATCAAAGGGATAGAACTTCTTGTGTAAACAAATAATCTGGGCAGTCTGCCAAGCTTTCAACCAGTGTAAATGCAGAAAGTTTAACCACTTAATGTCTGAATCTTTTTCTGACACTAAAGTTAAAATCAATATTTTTTGCTAGAAAATTACTTGGAACCCACACACACACACACACACACACACACACACATTTTTTTAGCAGAGGCCCTAGGGAATAAAATGGCAATTGCTGCAATATTTTATGTCAAACTGTATTTGCCCAGCGGTCTTTTAAATGCAATTTTTTGGGAAAAAAATACACTTCAATAAATAAAAAAAAAACGAAACAGTAAAGTTAGCACAATTTTTTTTTGTTTTAATGTGAAAGATGATGTTACGCCGCGAGAATCGTGATCTATCTTCTAAACAAAAAAAAATCGTGATTCTCATTTTAGCCAGAATCGTGCAGCTCTAGCGTCTACTACACTGATTTCCAGCTTCTACAGGGATCCCACAGGTAGGGTATATTGTATAGTTACATTGGTACGATCTAGACCAACATAGCCATGTATTAAGTATCCATACATGGAATACTTCCTAAAGGGACAAAAAGGGGCAAGTGAGGAGGAGAGAGAAAGAGAAGGGAGAAAGACTGAAGGTGGGGATAAAGAAAAATGGAGTTGGCGATGGAGAGAAAAAGGGAGATGGCGATGGGGAGAAAAAGGGAGATGGAGAAAAAAAAAAGAGAAACGTGAGATGGAGAAAAAAAGAGAAGGAAATTAGGTAAAAAAAGAGAAGAAAGGTAGAAGAAGAGATGGAAAAAAAAATGGGAGTTGGAGAAAAAAAAAAAAGAGAAGGGGAGAAGGTAAAAAATAGAAGGGGAGAAACAGGAAAAGAAGATGGAATGGAGAAAACAAAAAACATGTAAAAAGATATAAAAATCTTTTAAAAAAAAAAAAATTTGAAATCTTTGAAGAAGAACATGCACTTTGCCCATGAAGTCCCATCAACAGCTCATGCTCGCCTTTGCTTCTCCACTACTATATTCAGCTGCCACAATAGAAGGAAACATCTGGTACTTCTGGGTATGGGGAGCATGTGACTTCCTTTCTTTTCACACGATAGCACTGTGATTTACAGCAAGCCACTAAAAGGCATCCAGGCTTGTCACATGGGGCAGGGAGATCAGCTTTGTGTCAGCTCCAAATCTCGAAGGTGTAAGTTACACAGGGCCAACTCTCTATCCTAACAATAATTATTACCGTTGGTAGGGTAGGCCATTATTCTGAACCTGTGCTTTGCCCTAATTGGGTTCTCAAAAAGCTAATTTCATAACACGATAGCTGAAAAAAAAAAAAAAGAAAAAAAATAATTCTGCTTTTCCTTTTACAGCCAAGCTGAAACTAGACCTGTATATTCCATTTTTCATGGCCCATCTGAAAATATCATATAAAATCGGAGATAAAACTGTAAAGGGTTCTTTGTGGAAGCTGTGACTGCGGGTGTCAGACTTGCATTTGAATACATGAAAGTAGAGATGAAAATCATTACTTGGTACACAAAGAGTAGAGCTTGCTGTAGGTGCACTGGGGCGTTACATGGAACACAAGAAAAGGTTACTTTGTAGCGGTGACGTACAAAGCACTCGCCCTTCGTGTGTCCCTTATTTTACAGAGAATCTGTGTCACTGAACGGAGGAGACAGAATAAGGCCAGTCAGCAAGCAGACCAAGCCTTGATGTTATCATACATTCTTCCACTGTTTAGAGTTGTCTGTCAATATCTACGCTAAAATCTGTTAAAGATCAGCGTAATGTCATAAACCAGACTAAGGAGTCACCATGTGCACATATTAAATTGAAAGAAAAAAAGAAAGCAAAAAAGTAGTCTTGAAGGCCTTGTTCACGTGGCTTGGTAAATGGTGCGTGCTCAACAGGCATTCTTTACACATGCCGAGGGATCCACGATTTGGGGGTGCAAAGGCGTTTTAAAAAAGGCATAGCTCCCAATTGTCCCTGATTTAGAGGGACTGTCCCTGTCCATCTTTCCTCCTCATTTGTCCCTCTGCTCTCTGTACAAGCTATGATTCTGATCTACAGTATATAAAAACACTATTTATCATTCAAAAAGTGTTTCACGGAGCTAAACCTCCAATTCAATTTCTAAATCACTGCATTTGTAAATTTCAAAAGCCAGTATAAAAAGGAATAGTAGTGGTAAAAAAAAAAAAAAAAAAAAAAAAAAAAAAGCACTTGTGGGTTTAACTAATCTTTTTTTTTTTTTTTACAATTCTCCTTTTAAGGGGGCGTGGACATACTTTTGCTAATAGGTGTCCCTTGTTCCCATCTGAAAAAGTTTGGAGGTATGTTAAGGGGGATGTTCAGACATTACCCAGATGTAACCACACATTTCCCTCTACAGTGGGGGGTTGGCAAACCGTCAAACCTACCGCCTGTAGGTGACAGGTGGACCGCGAACAGGTTCCTGCGCCGCTGACCCCCGCCTTCTTGGTGCCGGTCCTTGTCTTTCCTCCCAGCCTCCTCCGCTCCTTCTATGTCCTGGTCTCTCTCTCTCTCTCTCTCTCTCTCTCTCTCTCTCTCTCTCTCTCTCTCGTCCTGGGCCCTCTTTCCCGTCTCCAGCCTACTCTCCACTGTTATCAGTGAACAGCGGAGACCGGGAGGCAGCACAGCTTAGGACTGAGGGCAGGGGGAGGAGCCGGCCAATTGGACTTTTTAGGTTAAACCACTGGTAATTGGTTAATTAGGACCACCCTGTGGCCTAGCAACCAATCACTAGCTTGCTAATATAAAAAGTGACCCTGCCAGCTCCCGCCCTCTGTCCAAAACTGCTGCCTCCCGGTCTCCTGTGGAAACAGGAAAGACGCTGCTATGGGAGGGAAGTGGGGCCAGAAGACACCACTGTGTGTGTTGTGAAGGGTGGGCCGAGGACACTGCTATGGGCAGGGTCATTCTCATAGCAGTGTCCTCTATCACCCTTCACTGGGAAACACACTGCCTTGAAACACACGGGTCACAGAGACAGCAGGGACCATCCAGATTGCGCAGCGCGACTCGCGCATGCGCAGTAGGGAACTGGGAAGTGAAGCCGCAAGGCTTCACTTCCTAATCTCCTTACTGAAGATGGCGGCGACAGCACCCGAGAGCCGAGCAACAGATCGGCTTCGGGTGCCGACATCGTGGGCGCCCTGGACAGGTAAGTGTCCATATTTTAAAAGTCAGCAGCTGCAGTATTTGTAGCTGCTGCCTTTTAAAAAAAAATATAAATTTCGGCGGACCTCCGCTTTAAGTTCTGGTAAGTCAAAATATATTCGATTATTTAATTTTGGGTTCGGATATACAGTACTTTATTGGATGCATGTGAAGTGGACCAGAGAAGGTTGGGGATAGGCAGAGTACTGTGGTGCAGAAGGCAGGGCTGATAACACTAAAGTTGTGTACACACTATACAAGTTGGTTTACATTAGTAGCCCTGTAGGCCTCTTCCCTCCTGACAGCCTTCCATTGAATAATGGAAGGAGCCAGGCGGAAAATGGTCAGCCAAACAACCACTGCATCCAATCAGATGCAGCAACTATTCTGGTGTTCTGACAGCTGCCACCAACGGCTGTCAGAATACAACAGACACAGCTGGAGATTTCTCTATCCTCGCTGTTTAGCGTGAAGATGGGAAACTGCTAGATTACTTTCATTCAGCTTGATTACGTTAAAGTGATATTAAGAAGGCAATTTTTTTTAAACAAACATGTCATACTTACCTCCTCAATTCGGGTGCCCCGCGGTGCTCCTGGCCCCTCCCTCCTGTTGAGTACCTGCAGAAAAAGCAGCTTGCAGCGGGGGGCACCCAAGCAGGCACGCTCCCAAGCCCCTGCATGTCCATTCAGACACAGAGCCGCAGTTTGGCCCCTCTCCCTCTCTACTCATTAGCTCACTGGCTGTGATTGACAGCAGTGGGAGCCAATGGTTGGAAGATATGAGCAAACTGGATTTCTGGCAGATTAATGTGTGGATTTACAGCTTTTTTATTGTTATAAAACATAGGAAAATGTGAATATATGGCCAAGGCCAACCTATTTTGCCCAGACATGCATTTTAAAGTGGTTGTAAACCCTAATGCCACGTACAGACGTTCAGACTTTCCGACGGGAAATGTTGGATGTGAGCCTGTTGTCGAAAAGCCTGACCGTGTGTATGCGCCATCAAACATTTGCTGTCGGAATTTCTGCCCACAAAATGTTTGAGAGCAGGTTCTCAAATTTTCAGCCAACTTTGTTGGTGGAAAGCACCAAAGTTCACACATGCTCGGAATCAAGCAGAAGGAGCCGCACTGGCTATTGAACTCCCTTTTTCTCGGCTCGTCATGCGTCTTGTAGGTCACCGTGTTGGGAATTTTGGACTAACATTTGTGTTCTATAGGGATGTTGGCACACTCTGTTATTTAAGACCAGTATCTAACTGGCCCCCCTCGTTGCACAATTCTTTTATCGCTGCTGGCGGATGGACTTTCAATTAGTCAAACAAGGTTTCTGTCACTGAACAATGCCTGCAACTTTAAATGTGCGCCACACACAGCTTGTTCATTAACTTTTACTGTTCCTTCAGTCCCCTCCCCCACCACAAAGACAAAAAGACAGGTGAGCGAGCTTTCCAAAGTCATGCAGGTAATAAATGCACTTCTGTATCTGAGCCCATGTAAACTCAGCCTAAAGCCGGCCATAGATGGTTCCAATCTCAGCTGCTTCAGGCCAAGATTCCAACCATATATTGTCAGGCTGATTGTACCAAAGTTGAACGATCGATCAACTTGGGTACAACCAGCATGTTTTATGCGATTATTGCCAGCAGCTATTATAGCCGCTAGCAATAATCATTGTGTTCTTCCAGTAGGGATGCCACCCCCCCCCCCCCCACCACCACCACCAAGAGAACAAAATAGCATCCACGGGAGAGATTCCCCCATTAACACCGACTGTGTTGATGGGGGAATCAAGCGATTTTCTTTCCTGCAAAGTTTCCATCTATGGACGGATTTACCAATAGTTGTTCTACAAAACTTAAAACTGAACTCCAGAATAAATTATTGTCCAAATATTAATTACTGATCATTAGATTAGTGGTGGCTGCATCGGTTTTCTGTTCTTTGGCTTTTGTTTGCCCTCTGTCTTCACCTGGTGATTTGACCAGTAACACACCTTTGTTATTAGTGAGACACAAATCTGGAGGAATGAGCACAGTAGGCACAGCAGACAGCAGCATTGTCAGTCTAGGGGAAGGTAGTGTTACATGTGTTAGCAGATTTAGATACACTAACAAGCTGAAGCCAAACTCCAGCTCTTACTCTTTATAATCAGTTCTACCAAACTTTTTTTTATCCTTTTGGGATAAAGGTTTCACATGAATAAATAAAAAGCTGGATTGTTTTAATCACCCCTGTCAGTGTTAATTGGTTTGTCTTATCCATGTGAAGTAATACTAGGGTTGCGCCGATACCAAACATTTGCACAAGTACTTATACTCCCGATGCTTGATCCGATACCTGGGAGTAAAGAGGCGCTCCCGGAAGTCAGTGGGCGGAGAGGGTGGAGGCGGAGCAGAGAGGGCGGAGCGGAGAGCGAGTCCTCATCAGGCTGACAGCAGTGGATGGTAAGCTGGCCGGGGCAGGGGTGCGGGGTTCTGTCAGAATAGGCGACCCAGGCCGTCGCATTCGGTAACGGAAGTGACGTTCCATGTCTCCATCAGAGGCTAAACACCACGATGCCCATCTTGGTACACCCTGCACTTGGCCACAGTAAGCCTGCAGCAGACATCTTGTTATACCCAGCCCATATAGTTCACTAACTATATAGGCCGGGTGTAACGAGATGTCCGCTGCTGCCTTCTGACTGTAGGCTTACTTCGGCCGAGTGCAGGGTGTACCAAGATAGATGTTGTAGCATTTGTACTAGGCTACTACTACTACTACTACTACTACTAGCATTGCAAAATCTTGTTGTTTGAATTGTTATTGTCTCACTCTCATCTCATCATTTATTATGCCAGCAATTGCCCATCAGTGTGTTTCCATTAGTGACACCCATCAGTGCTGTATATCAGTGCCCATCAGTGCTGTATATCAGTGCTGTATATCAGTGCTGTATATCAGTGCCACCTATCAGTGCTGTATATCAGTCCTGTATATCAGTGCCCATCAGTGCCACCTATCAGTGCCAGCCATCAGTGAAGGAGAAAAATTACTTATTTACAAAATTGTGCTTTGAAAACTGTCACATGACATTAAAAAAGTATCGGTATCGGCGAGTACCTGAAAAAAGTATTGGTACTATCTTAAAAAAAATGGTATTGGTGCAACCCTAACTAATATATTCTGCTGGAGATCTAGAGCTTGTGAAAAACAACAGACTTGCTGGCTGGATCACCAGAACATAGAAGAAAGAAACCCTAAAAAAAAAAGGAAACTGATGCAGCCGTCACACCTAAAAATTGGTAAGCTGCAATGCAATGTCTGCTTTTGGGTTTAATACTTCTTTGAAAGCGGTAAAAAAAAAAAAACGCGACCGCTTAGTAGGCGCCATATAGTATCTGCCCTTATGTATACCTGCAGAATCACAGTACATACCAGCCTCTGTTACTTCTGAGCTGTCTGGATTCCTTACAGAAGTGATTCCCCTTAGCTATACCTTGCACCCCCATCATCAGAGCCCCCACAAATACCCTGTACTTCCAGGTATGAGGTAGATATATACAGCTTTTTAAAAGGCATCTCCTGCTGCCAGAGTAGCCAATGGCTTCCCTAGGAATTTCCGGGTCTCCAGCGGCAGAAGCGTGAAGTACTGCAAGAAGGTTTTTCCGAAGGAAAATAAGGAGAATCATTCTAGAGCAATATCTGTATAATTCATGGACTCTTAATTATTCATGCTTGTGGTATCCTAGGAAGTAATTCACTGCAATCTATAAACATGACGAATCGGAAATACCAGACCTACCTGAAGAAGCCACACAATAGTCGTATCCATGTGCATTCAGGTAGGCTGATAATTGGAGGCCTACCAGTTGTTTTCAAACAAGATCGCCACACACCACTAGTTTATCTAATCCGGTGATAAAATCTAACATCATTAAGTCATTAGAAATACCACAACCCTCTCTATGATACACAATTTTATAGTCTATTTATACCTTTAACTGCTAGGTGTGTGCACACCAATTGGAAATGTCCGTCCTCTTTAGTCACTCATGCTCAGCAGCGCTTAACCAGAAAAAAAAAACTCTGCTCCCATGATAAAATACAAATTGTCTCTTGCTGTAAAATGCTGGCCATACACAGATAGATCCCATTTGGTATAAAGCAATCTTTCTGATGGATTCTAGCAATTACCAACCAGGCGCGGGCGGTGTAGGCAGCTATAACAAAAGTGGAGCGGAGAGCTCCTTTATTAACGCTCTTCACTGACAACTGTAAAAGATGGTTTTCATAAAGAGACACAAATCCATAATTAGGAATTATTACAAGAAGAGATATATTATTAATGGGAGAATAAGGTATTAGCTGTATTATTAGTGGGAGAATAAGGTATTAGCTGTATTATTAATGGGAGAATAAGGTATTAGCTGTATTATTAATGGGAGAATAAGGTATTAGCTGTATTATTAATGGGAGAATAAGGTATTAGCTGTATTATTAATGGGAGAATAAGGTATTAGCTGTATTATTAGTGGGAGAATAAGGTATTAGCTGTATTATTAATGGGAGAATAAGGTATTAGCTGTATTATTAATGGGAGAATAAGGTATTAGCTGTATTATTAATGGGAGAATAAGGTATTAGCTGTATTATTATTATTAATGGAGACTGTAAGCCATACAGATTGTAAACCATTGTACAGTGTTATCTCGCATAGAGAAAAGGTACCTACAGGAAACCCCCAGCCGGCTGTTTAGGGTCAGAACTAGTATCTGTTGTCTATAAGCTACTCTACAACCTTAGCTGACTCTTCCTGGACGAGTCTGCTTGGAGGACAGCTTGTTAGATGCAACTAATTCTTCCAGCAATTCCCCTGACAGGCCAAGGTGCCAGAAAGATGGCCCACAGACCTGGAAGGGTGCTTCACCGATAGCATAAAGACTTCTCAGGGGTGCCAAAATAGAAGAAGAACAGAGGCCCTGGAGGGAGGGGGGTTAATAGGGCAGCACAAAAGTCCCTCGAGAATGCTTTAAAATACCACAAAAGCACCTCAGGGTAGCAGAATGATAACACACAAGTCCTAGGATGGGTGCCAGCATCGGACACAGGCCCGAGGGGAGCGCCAAGAGGATAACATATAGACTCAGGGAGTGTGCAAGTTGAATGGCACAAGGACATTTTAGTGACACCCGAGTGGTACCACACAGACCCTCATGGCTGTCAAAAAGGTGGTCTATTGACCCCCAGGGCTACCTAGAGAACAGCATGCAGCCACAAGTACGACACGTAGACCTCCCCTCCAGGACCGCTAGAAGGGAGATACACAGGACATCCAAAAGGGAGGAGGGGGACCAAAAATGATCCAGGACAACCAAAAGGGGGCGCACACACTATCCAGGACAACCAAAAGGGGGGCGCGCACACACACTATCCAGCACAGCCAAAAGGGGGGGCGCACACACACACACACACTATCCAGGACAGCCAAAGGGGGGGGGGGCACACACACTATCCAGGACAGCCAAAGGGGGGGGGCACACACACTATCCAGGACAGCCAAAGGGGGGGGGCACACACACTATCCAGGACAGCCAAAGGGGGGGGGGGCACACACACTATCCAGGACAGCCAAAGGGGGGGGGCACACACACTATCCAGGACAGCCAAAGGGGGGGGGGCACACACTATCCAGGACAGCCAAAGGGGGGGGCACACACACTATCCAGGACAGCCAAAGGGGGGGGGCACACACACTATCCAGGACAGCCAAAGGGGGGGGGGCACACACACTATCCAGGACAGCCAAAGGGGGGGGCACACACACTATCCAGGACAGCCAAAGGGGGGGGGGCACACACACTATCCAGGACAGCCAAAGGGGGGGGGGCGCACACACTATCCAGGACAGCCAAAGGGGGGGGGGGGCACACACACTATCCAGGACAGCCAAAGGGGGGGGGGCACGCACACTATCCAGGACAGCCAAAGGGGGGGGGCACACACACCATCCAGGACAGCCAAAGGGGGGGGGGGGCACACACACTATCCAGGACAGCCAAAGGGGGGGGGGGGGCACACACACTATCCAGGACAGCCAAAGGGGGGGGGCACACGCACTATCCAGGACAGCCAAAGGGGGGGGGGCACACGCACTATCCAGGACAGCCAAAGGGGGGGGCACACGCACTATCCAGGACAGCCAAAGGGGGGGGGGGGGGCACACGCACTATCCAGGACAGCCAAAGGGGGGGGCACACGCACTATCCAGGAAAGCCAGAAGGGGGGCACACACACTATCCAGGACAGCCAGGAGGGGGGCACACGCACTATCCAGGACAGCCAGGAGGGGGGCACACGCACTATCCAGGACAGCTAGCAGCGATACAGTGAAATGAGTATCACAGCAATGGTACATAGGCAGGAAGGTGAGCCAGCATTACTATTTCAGCCAACACAAAGAAAACCCGAGATTAGTCTTCCCCCTACATACTTTAAATCAGATTTCATTATGCTGGCATCAACACCACCCTGGAATACAAAAAAGCAAAACAAAACCTTTGCACATTCACATCAGCGAGAGGCCAGACAGCACTCGTCAATGACATCATGTTTTTTAAACAGATCTGGCAGACATGAAGACACAGCCAAGCCCAAGAAACCTGACCCATACCGGAGAGAGTCTAAAAAACATCCAGAACATTATTATCATTACAACGCCAAACTGATAATCTCGAAAAGTTCAGATTCCTAGACAGTGAGCAACAGCCCAATCTTGGTACTGGGTGATGCCAGCCCTGGGATGGAGCCATTGGCACCGGAGCAAGCTGGCCGAGGATAAAGACACCTCACCAACTGCTTAACTTGTGTTGGAGGGCCGGGTCAGACCTTGAATGGACAGTGCTGAATTTATGAAAGGGCAAAAAGGGGCAATTGCCCCCAGTTTCTCTTTTTAAAAGTGTATCTTGGGAAGTAATATTTTGCCTGCCATCATCTGTAAAAGCTTTTCCTCTGGCATATTTTTAAAGCCTTAGGCCCCTTTCACACGGGCTTTCCGATCAGGTCAGTTTTTCAGATGGACCTGATCGGACGCTCCATTCACCGATCCTGTTCGTGAAATCCAGACAGACGGTGACCCCATTTTCCATCCTTCTGGCGGATCGATGAAAAATGGACAGGCGGTCCGTTTTCCTCCGATCTCCCCATAGAGGACAGCGGGGGGTCTGACAGGTCCGTCTCAGCACAGTGAGCGGAGATGGACCTGTCATCCACCTGCTCAGCCAATCAATCCCCCCGCTGAGCAAAACTGAGTCCATCGGGGCGGAAAGCCCCGTGTAAAAGGACCCTTAATGTTTTGGTGGCCCAAGCAAACCACCCCATGTAGCACTTACTGTCTTAAGGGAGGTAGGTTACAATTGTATGCATGTGACCTCATAATGACGTTTTGTCATGCATTTTTTTTTTTTTTTTTTATTGAAAGTGAACAAATTTCACAGTTATTGACTTGTTCCTTCGAGAGAAAAGTCAACTACTGAGGAAATGTCATGTCGAACCAGGTCTAGGTATATGGACGTTGATTGGCTGTGAATTTTAATTCCTGTGTATGGGCAGTGCCAACAAACTTAAAGTGCCCTGGGGCCCCTAAGGTCCAAAATCTGGTCCTGTTTACGAAGGCAGTTAGGTTAGCGAGGGGTTAATCTGTGGATAGCTGTCATCTCTCTCCGCCTCTTAGAATGCCTGGCTGTAGTAAATTCCTCCAAAAAAAAAAAAAAAGGGTGAGGAAGGAAATAATTGATCAGAGGATTCCTCTGGCGTAGGCGAGCGATAACAAGGTGACAGGGGACCTTGGGCACGCCAGTCACCACCAGTCACAGATGTCACCCTTGGACCCTCAAACCCCACAGCGTGACATCATGTTTACGAAGCCCATTCCGAATTTCCTGTTGTCACGTCACCCTCCCACTTCAATATACAGCTGAGCAAAACACATTGTCATACTTCCCCCCCCCAGCAATTAAAACATCTATTCCCTCTAACCCTTTTACCACCCACCACCACCACCGTTTCGCCCCTCGTGCCCAGCGCCTTTAGTGCTGCTGGCATCGCCCTCCCACACCTCTTAGGAGTCTTTGGATTCTCTTTATGATCATGTCTCCCCTATAAAATAATTTATAGATAGTCCTTACTACCCCTATTTATAGGGAGCAGCGAGAAACCACAAGAGTCCGCTCACCCCCAGCAACCAGCCAGATGTGACCTCACAAGGCGACCGCTGATGGGTTGCTAGGGGTTTCTGCAGGATCCGGCACAGCCAGGAGGTGGACGAGAAGGATCACAATGATAGAAAACAGACCTGGAGAGATGTTTCAGGATTTGCTTCTTGATAATCCCAGCCATGGTGCAGGGGAAGAGGGCAGGATCAGCAGCAGAAGAGGAGGAGAGTCCTAGGGGGGGTCCACATCTAGACACAGGGCTCTGCCTGTCCCTCCATAGTCACACAGAGGGGACAGGCTCCAGGTAGGGGGGCTCAGAGACACGGTGTCCAGGGGAAAGAGGCACACACCATCACACAGCGTCCATCTTAGCTGCACCATCACCTAGAGACAGGCAGCAGGAGGAGGTACACAGTGACTCATGGAGGGAGGGTGGAGGAGAGGCTGCACAATGGTAGGGGGAGGATAACCCTTTCATGGCCTGAGCTGCTACTGCTGGGGGGGGGGGGGGGGAGCACTGCACAACCTCCCACTCCGTGCCACAGCCCCTGACTTACAAAAAAGAAAGAAAATTAATATATATACACACACATACCGTATATACATGCAAACTTTTTTTATTAAAAAAAAAATGTAAATAATAAAAAATTTAACAAAATGTAATCATAACAAAAATAATTTTGATTATTTATATATATATATATATATATATATATATATATAAATAACTTTTGTTATGATTTCATTTTTTTAAATTATTTATTATTTACATATTTTTTAAGTAAAAAAAAGTTTGCATGTATATAAGGTGTGTGTGTGTGTGTGTGTATACACATACCGTATAAACATGTATTAAAACTTTTTTTTATTAAAAAAATATGTAAATAAAAGAAAAGGTAATCATAACAAAAATATTTTTGATTATATATATATATATATATATATATATATATGTGTGTGTATATATATATATATATATATATATATATATATATATGTATATATATATATATATATATATATATATATATATATATATATATATATATATATATATATATATATATATATATATATATATATATATATAATCAAAATAATTTTTGTTATGATTTCATTTTTTAATTATTTATTATTTACATATTTTTTTAAATAAAAAAAGTTTGCATGTATATACGGTGTGTGTGTGTGTATATATATATATATATATATATATATATATATATATACATACCGTGTATATATATATTATAATATATATTAAAAAAATATGTAAATAATAGAAAAGGTAATCATAACAAAAATATTTTTGATTATATATATATATATATATATATATATATATATATATATATATATATATATATATATATATATATATATATATATATATATATATATATATATATATATATATATATATATATATATATATATATGATCAAAATAATTTTTGTTATGATTTCATTTTTTAATTATTTATTATTTACATATTTTTTTAAATAAAAAAAGTTTGCATGTATATACGGTGTGTGTGTGTGTGTGTGTGTGTGTATATATATATATATATATATATATGTATATATATATATATATATATATATATATATATATATATATATATATATATATATATATATACATACCGTGTATATATATATTATAATATATATTAAAAAAATATGTAAATAATAGAAAATGTAATCATAACAAAAATATATTTTTGTTATGATTGACCGGATCGGGTGACGACGGACTCTACAGTCCGTTGTCACCCAAACTCCCATAGGGGAGAGCGGCGCTCTGACAGGTCCGTCCCTGCACAGAGTGCAGAGACGGACCTGTCATCTTCCTGCTCAGATCGCTCCCCGTGTGAAAGAGCCCTTACATATTTTTTTAATAAAAAAAAGTTTGCATGTATATACGGTGTGTGTGTGTGTGTATATATATATATACATACCGTATATACATGTATTAAATAATAGAAAATGTAACCATAACAAAAATAATTTTGATTATATATATATATATATATATATACATACACTCACACACTACATTTTTTTTCTTTAAAAAAAATACAGGAGTTTTTAGTTGCACTGTTGCAAAAGCTGTGCAGCAAATAAAAACTCTGTTTTTAATGCGAATGTTTGTTTTTTGTTTTTCCTGCCAGTAAGTGCGCTGGGAAATAAATTACATTTTGTTTGCTCTGTAGCAAGCCCTTCCACATGCACCTTCCTATAAAAGCTTGTTGTAAATTAGAGTGGTGGCCTTTTTGTTTGGCTATACATAGCTTTATATCCCTAAATAATTCATATTAAAGAGGAATTGTATCTGAGCACCACAAACTGAAATTTGATATTTAATACGTTTTTAATATTCAAAGCAAACTCACCTGTCCATCCATGTTTCCATGCTTTAATTTGTTGAGAAATCAATTGGAAACACATCCCCCTAGAATTTCTAGACATGGTCATCTTGAGTAAGGGCAGATGATTCATGTAGTATTTACTTCAGGAAGCCATTTGCCCTTAGCTTAGGCATGCAGGCAGGAGGGCACGCTTAGCTGAGAATTTCCTCCTCCCCTCCTCCAGATGAAAGAAAACAAAATGCCCTTGAAGACTCCTGGGATGTATGGCATCTAGAGTTGCCCCCTGTCTGGGATTCACCCGGACAGTTCGGGTGGTTTGGAATCATGCGTCCTGGTTTCAGACTGCCTGAAACCCAAACACATTATTCAAACTGGACTATGGATTCCCAGCAGGGTTGCTGGATGCAGTTGTCTAAGCTGAGAGTGTCTGTTACACTCTCTTTCATGCTGCCCAGAGTCAGCACTAACAATCCCCCCCAAACACATACGTAGATAGGAGAGGAGACAGGGCTCGATCTGCACCTCTTCCTCCCGCCCCTCCCCACACTCCAATCCCCAGCGCTGTGCCTCAGAAAAAGAAAGTGGGGGCCTAAAATTTGAAATCCAGCAGCCTCAGATACATCTGGATGAGAGGTGCTGACTACCAAGGGGTGAGTGAGATCACCATCCATCCCTGTCTGTGACTGAAGTCTCCCTTCTCTCCCCTGCCTCTGAGTACACTAAGGTAAATCAGGGTTCTCAGAGCACCCCTTACAACAGAGTTCCCCTTTACACCAGAGGCCACAGTGTTCCCCCTTATATCAGAGTCCTCTCCGTACATCAAAGTACATAGTGTTCCCCCTTAGATCAGGGTTCCCAGAAGATTCCTTATGTTAGAGTCCCCAGAGTTCTCCCTTACATCAGAGTCTGCAGAGTCCCCCCTTACAGTGAAAGGGAACTCTGCAAGTTCAGATGTAAAAGGGGAACTCTGTGGACTCTGATGTAAAAGGGGAACTCTGTGGACTCTGATGTAAAAGGGGAACTCTGTGGACTCTGATGTAAAAGGGGAACTCTGTGGACTCTGATGTAAAGGGGGACTCTTGTTATTAACTTCATATGATTGGAAATGTTATTTATTATCAAAATATATGTACCGTATATAAAAAAATTGGCGCTAAAGTGTTCGGGTTTGACTTGAAGAAAAGGTGGCAACCCTAATGGCATCTTTTATCTAAGCCAGAAACCACGAAACAACTGAAGAAATGTAAAAAAAAAATAAAAAAAGTTTTAAAACAAGTAAGTATAATATACTTTCCTATCTATTTATTAATGCTAGCAGCATAATAATTAAAAATCATTGGGCCATTAATTCTGTATGGCTCAAATCGCACCATTAATTCTGTATGGCTCAAAAGTGCAGAGAAGGGCAACCAAACTGATAAGAGGCATGGAGGAGCTCAGCTATGAGGAAAGATTAGAGGAACGGAATTTATTCACTCTTGAGAAGAGGAGAATAAGGGGGATATGATCAACATGTACAAATATATAAGGGGTCCATATAGTGAACTTGGTGTTGAGTTATTCACTTTACGGTCAACAAAGAGGACAAGGGGGCACTCTTTACGTCTAGAGGAAAAGAGATTTCATCTCCAAATACGGAAAGGTTTCTTCACAGTAAGAGCTGTGAAAATGTGGAATAGACTCCCTCCAGAGGTGGTTCTGGCTAGCTCAGTAGATTGCTTTAAGAAAGGCCTGGATACTTTCCTAAATGTACATAATATAACTGGGTACTAACATTTATAGGTAAAGTTGATCCAGGGAAAATCCGATTGCCTCTAGGGGGATCAGGAAGGGATTTTTTTTCCCCTGCTGTAGCAGATTGGAGCATGCTCTTTTGGGGTTTTTTTTTGCCTTCCTCTGGATCAACTGTGGGTATAGAATGGGGTTTATTGGATTGTACGATATTTTATTTTTATTTATTATTTCTTTTATTTTTATGGTTGAACTGGATGGACTTGTGTCTTTTTTCGGCCTAGCTAACTATGTAACTATGTAACTATGTAACATCCGCTTCAAAATCATGCAGGGCTTTTTTTTTGCAGCATCAGAATCGGACCGATTTTGGGGTGTCGGTAACTTACCATACACCCCCCGCAGTGGTTTGCATGAACGGGGGTGCAATTTTGATGTGGTGCAGAAACTCCAAACCTCCAAATGCCACACTGTATCAGTGTGAACCAGGCCTAAGTGTAAAACAATATGCAAAAAAAAAAATTTTTATTTAAAAAGAAGAGCTCCAGGCAAGTGACAGTGCCTAGGCAGAGATTATATCATCTCTCTGCTGCAGGCAGGAGAAAACATTTCCTCAGTCTCCTCTACGATCACTCCAACTGTACTGTACCTCTGTAACTAGTTACAAGCTGAGGGACTGCAGCAGGAACTGAACTATGTCAGACATTTGAAGCACAGCCAAGAACTGCACAGGCACCAGGCTTTACATGATGGCATATTTACACCCTGGATAATGTCTGAACATATATGGCGTGATCATTTTGGAGAGAAAAGCAGACGAAGGCATTGTAAGGGGTGTACTTTGATCTCAGTGAGAGACAATAAATACCTATGTTACAATTACACAGTTCTTAGCTTGCGATACAATTACATAAAAGCCTAGCAGCCATAATTGTAAAAATACCATATATCTGATGCTGGTTCCACTTTAGGGACTACATTTAGCGTTACGCCCCATACACACTATTAGATTTTCTACAGATTTTTGTCTTCAGATTTACCAAAACCATGTAGTGCAAGGGCCTGATTGCATACAAATTGAAACTCTAATGCCACGTACGACGGAATTCTCGTCGGGAAAAAGCTCTGACGGTTCTCCCAACGGAATTCTGACGGAATTCCGCTCAAACTGTCTTGCCTACACACGGTCACACCAAATTCCGACTGCCAAGAACGCGGTGACGTACAACACTACAACGAGTCGAATTCAATGCTTCCGAGCATGCGTCAAATTGTTTCCGAGCATGCGTAGGAATTTTGTGCGTCAGAATTGCTACGCATGCTCGGAAACAATTTGACGCATGCTCGGAAGCATTGAACTCAACTCGTTGTAGTATTGTAGGTCAGAATTGCTACAGACGATCAGAATTTCCGATAGAAACCTTTTCCGTCTGAAAAATTGAGAACATGCTCTCAATTCTTTGCTGTCGGAAATTCGGCCAGCATAATTCCGATGGAGCCTACACGCGGTCGCATTTTCCGATGAAAAGCTCTCATCTGTCTTTTTCTGTCCGGAATTCCAATTGTGTGTACGCGGCATTAAGGTTTGACCTCATATTATATGGTTTTGGTAAAAAAATCTGCAGAAAATCTAATAGTGTGTATGGGGCTTTAGAGTCAGGTTAACCTCCCTGGCGGTATGATTATGTCTGGAATTTTGTGCCAAAAGCGGTACAATTATTTTGCATGGAAATTTGGCGTTTTATATTGTAGGCATGCAATTCTTATGAATAACTCACTTAAATCTGTCCAAACCAGAGTCTAGTAGACATCCCGGGTATGATAAAGTTTGAAACACAAAATCATAAATTATAATATAATAAATAACTATAAAAAATATTCATAAATGTAATCAAATCGAAATTTGCTCAGTTGCAGAATAGTCGCTGTCATTAAATTTATTGTTTGATGATGAATTGTGATTCTAATTTATTATCGCTGTTTTCTAGCTGGTCTAAAACCACTTTTGACATAAAGGGACACTGTTTGGTTGCTATGGACAATCTCCAGTTTCCAGGCAGAAAAAAATATTTTTATTATATAAAATGACATGCAGGGCACTGGACAGACCACTAGGGACAAAGGGGTGTGTATTTCTTTTTATACAGTACTGTAATCTGTAAGATTACAGTACTGTATGTGTATTGTGTGTTTTAACTTTTTTGAATTTGGCACCGATCTCCGCTCCCGTGCGTCGTAACGTCGCAGGGAACGGAGATCAGCGGCACTCGGCACTGTGTGAATCGAGCGGAGGAGCTCGCTCACACAGCGGGGAGACATCGCAGGATCCAGGGGACAAGGTAAGTAACTTCCCCTGTATCCTGCAATGCAGCCCGAGTCTGGCTCGGGGTTACCGCTTATGGTACTGAAGTTTCCACCCCGAGCCAGACTTGGGATTACCGACAGGGAGGTTAAGCATTAAAGGTTAAAAGTGAAGGTATTGGTTGGGGTTATGCATTAAGTGATGGAGGGGGACAGCTAAAGCTGAATTCCAGACCAATAAAATACATATAAGGAAACGATTTTATCTGCTAAAGGATTTGTTTTTGTGTCCATCCAGTCCTGAGATTTGCACAACTCTGCTACAATGCACAGTCCTGTCTGACAGGGCAGGAGATCTGATTTTTGGAGAGGGATTAGAACCCCTGTGAGTTTTTATTGCTGTCTGTGCCCCTGTTAGGGAGATTCACCCTCTCTATTTTTCCTGTTTACCGTTATCACTGAGAGTGAAAGTGAAAGAAAATCCCAAATTTGGGTTGTTACCAGAAGAGGTTTAGAATGGAAATCTTCCAATAGGGACACTAGTTCTGTTGATAACCAGGGATTCCCTCTCTTTGAATGGATTTCCATTACTGTTTCGCATATGGGACAGGAAGTGAAGAAAAATCTCCCCAATGGGACAAAGATGGACCATGGAAAAAAATGATAGGGGTTGCAACCCTCCCTTACTGTATCCAAAACGAAGAAAAAAAAAACAAAATGAATGATGAATATAAAGCTGCTATAATTTGCATTGTTTATATCTCCCTGGAGTTCGGCATTAAAATGATTGGAAAAACATGTTTTTTTTTTTCTATTAAAATAATAAGCATGTTATACTTACCTACATTGTTGCAGTGGATTTGCACAGAGCAGCGCAGATCCTCCTCTTCTCTGGTCCCTGGCTGGATCTCCTGGCCCCTCCCTCCTGTTGAATGCCCCAACAACAAGCAGCTTGCTACGGGGCACCCGAGCCGAGCTGCAGCTCTCTATGCCCATTCAGATATGGAGCTGCAGCTCAGCCCCGCCCCCTCTCTCTCCTGATTGGCTAACTTTGATTGACAGCAGTGGGAACCAATGGCGCCCATGCTGTGTCTCATCCAATCAGAAGGGAGAGTCCCATACGGCCGAGACACTTGTGGACATTGCTGGACAGAGATGGGGCTCAGGTAAGTATTAGAGGGGGGCTGCTGCACACAGAAGGGCTTTTTATTTTAATGCATAAAATGCATTAACCACTTCACGCAAACCGTTAAAACCGCAAACCGGCATGTACCTGTTCATCGGTAGGAGGAAGTGGATGTATCGGGGGAAGCCGGCAGCTACAGGCTTTACCCCGGTACCGTTTCTTTAGAGCGGGCGGTCGGCTATCGTTATTCGAGGAAGCCAGAGGGGATGTCCCCCGTCCCCCCGTCCCACCGCTTTCCAACGCTCTTTCCGGGCCTCCCGTCCCACTCGGAGACCCGAGCCACCATCCGACACGTCCGCTGCCTATGCTGAGACCTGACCAAAGCCGAATTCAGCTTCGAACGGGTCACCAATGTAAAATCCCATAAGCGATGCCACAAAGTCACTTTCGGTTTACTCAGCTGCCAACGGCGCCGGTTTAAAAAAAATTACAGTATTCAGAAATGCTCATTTTGGCGTTCTGAATACTTTTAAGTGCAAAGGAAGGATTTGGGGTCTTTTAGACCCCCGATCCCTCCATAAAGAGTACCTGTCACCACCTATTACTGTCACAAGGGATGTTTACATTCCTTGTAACAGCAATAAAAGCGATCAGATTACATGTTTGGTATCTATTTACTCGGCGTAACTTCCTCTTTCACAATATAGAAAAAAATTGAGCTAACTTTACAGTTTCGTTTTTTTTAAATTCAGTGAAGTGTATTTTTCCAAAGAAATTGCGTTTGAAAGACCGCTGCGCAAATACCGTGTGACATAAAATATTGCAACGACCACCAATTTATTCTTTGCTAAAAAAATATATAGAATGTTTTGGGGTTCTAAGTAATTTTCTAGCAAAAAATACTGATTTTAACTTGTAAACAACACAAGTCAAAAATAGGCTTGGTCCTTAACCGCCTCACGACCGCCGGCCATCTGTTGACGGCCAGGCGGCGCAGCTCTCAGGGCGGGAGGACGTCATGGCCCTCCAGGTGTCACTGGGCACACGATGCGCGTGCCCAGCGGCCGCGATGTCCGCCAGGCACCCGCGATTTCCTGGTAATCACAGCGGGACCGTGGATCTGTGTGTGTAAACGCGCCTGTCTTTGTACCAACATTTGGTACATGACCTTCTTTGGAGTATTTTCGGAGCGGAGCGAGGCCTATTCAAATGAATAGTGGTGCTGCTTCAAATATGTGCCACAAAAACACACAAAAAGGCTAAAAAATAAAGATGCGGTGCAGCAGGTGTCGCCGCAGTACGTTCAGATGTGATTATTAGGCATTATTGTTAGGATTGAGCTAGGAGCTTTGGTAGAGGAGGTGTGAAAACACCCATTTCGTGTGGGACAGAATTTTAGGGGCTTCAAGTTGAGATTTTACTTACTGTGTCTAACATGACTGGCAGTGATCAGAACCAGTGGCATACCAAGTGTATTTGACACAAGATGAGACTTGTTATTTTTTTAACACCTCCCTCTATAAGGGTCCTTTCACACGGAGCGGATCTGCTCAGCGAACTCCGCTTGCTCAGTGGGAGATCGATCCATTGATCCCCACTGAGCAGGCGGATGACAGGTCTGTCTCCGCTCACTGTGCAGGGATGGACCTGTCAGAGCCCCACTGTCCTGTCTGTTTCATATGATCCACTGGACGGATGGCGAACGTATCAGAGGCACGCTGCTGAAACTGACAGTGGGAGGCAGCAGGAGCAGATATTATAGCGGACCCGAACATGCGGCCGTGGAGGCACAGTGAGCCACCAGCGGGTCTGAATAATGTGCAAAAAGCCAGGCTGTCTGGGTGAATCCCGGACAGGTGGCAACCCTAATCCACCTGCCCATAGAAGTCAATGGGTGGCCCGCTTGGATCCGCCGGAAAAACAGACAGGCAGATCCGAGCAAGCCGATCGTGTGAAGGGGCCTTAGTCCAAATTATTTCCAGTAATAATAATGAAATTAGTACAAATATCATCCAAGAAAGAAACATAGGGCTAAACCAGATAAGCTGGGGACTACGGTACCATTCGATCTGGTGCAGGCAAAAGCACTGCGTTTGCGACCTACACTTGGCGTATAGTTAACACTGACACCCACTACAGATTGCAGGTGCAGTGCGTTTTAAATACAGTGTGGGAAATGCGCATCGAACACGACTTTCCCATTCTGGTGTGAACCGGTCCTGAGAAAGTGAAAACATTCTTTATCCTAGCCTAGGTTCACACTGACTGCGGGAATGAAATTGTGCGAGTTTAGGGAATAAGTGCGGTGCAGCAAATGCGGCGTTGCATCGATTTGGACGTTGCGATTGCCACTGATTTGGCATGCGATTTGACATGTCAAATCGCATCAATGTGAAGCAGGACTTAGTGTGGAATTAAATTTAGAAAATGTAAAAATGCTGAAAGGCAGGTTTTTTTTTTTTTTTTACCGACCCTATTAGACTCTTCTATCATAAATGCTCCCCTGTCTGTCAGCTGTAATATACACTAAGGGCCAGTTTTCACCACATGCAGTCTAGTGCGTTTTTTTTTTCTGTATCAAAAACGCATGGAAAGTGGGTTATATTGTTTTCAATGGCATAGTTCACACCAGTGCTTGCAGTTCCAAAAAAAAAGTAGAACATGCATTTTTCCTGCACTGGACTGTACTGGAACGCTGTAAAACGCATAAAAAACGCACACTGAAATGCACCTAAGCACACCAACAACGCACTGGAACACACTTCCTTATTTAGGGCCAGGTCACACCATAGAAACGCAGTCCAGATTCCAGATTTTTTTTCTGCATGCGCATTTTGACGTGTTTTTGGAGCATTTTTGATGCAGTACAGTGCATTCCCCCCCTTTTCTCTTAACCTTAAGGGCCAGTTCACACCATAGAAACGCAGTCCGGATGCATTCCAGATGTTTTTCTGCATGCATGTTTTTGATGTGTTTCAGTGCATTTTTGATGCAGTCCAGTGTATTCCCCCCCCCCCTCTTTTTTTTTAACCTTAAATAAGGACATGTGTTTCAGTGTGTTTTTTGTGCATTTAGGTGCATTCCGGTGTGTTCCAGTTTTTGATGCGTTTTTAAGCGTTCCAATCCAGTGCAGGAAAAATGAAGCATGTTCTACTTTTTTTTCTGGAACTGGAACACACTGCAACTGCAAGCCCTGGTGTGAACTATGGCATTGAAATCCATATAACCTACTTTCTATGCGTTTTTGATGCAGAAAAAAAAATGCACTGGACTGCATGTGGTGTGAACCAGCCCTAAAGGTTAAGAAAAAAGAGGGAGGAAAATGCACTGTACCACCCTCTGCTGGGGCAAACTCATAAAAAAAAAGGAGGAAACCACCTCTAAGGGGCGCTACACTTAGAAAGGCAGCCAGAGGTACGGTTCTAGGTCTCCCTACGTAAAGCGGTGTTTCACTTTAAAAAAAAAAAAATTGAAAAGTCAGCAGCTAAAAAAAAAGTCGCTGCTGACTTTTAATAAGTACACTTACCCCTCCCAGGGCGCCCGCGATGTTGTTCGTGGAGGCCGAGATGTCCCTCGGCGATCCGGATCCAGCGCCGCCATCCTCAGTAAGGGAAACGGCTTCCCGTTTCCTACTGCGCATGCGCGAGTCGGCGCGCGGCCTAATGCACATGCGCGAGTCGGGGCGCGGCCTAATGCGCATGCACGAGTCTAATTTGTGAATGGGGAACGCGATGTGTTGTGGGACACAGTTCCCATAACACACCGCGCCCCATTCACTAAAAAACGGAAGGAGAGAAGATCACCGCGGCGTTGGAGGAGGCAGATTAGGACGATCTGCCTAGCAACAGCCATTTTCTGGTAAGTAAAAAAAAAAAATTTTTTTTTTTCATTTTAAATTGTTACTAACATTTTTTTAAAGTTTTTGTTTTCAGGGTGTCCCACCACTTTAAGGAACAGAATGTTTCTAAGAATGTGATCTTCTTCTTGCACTTAACTACCCCCTGTGGGAGCCCAGTTGGGGTTCCAGGGATATGGACTTAAGCCCCTGCTAAATGGACTTGAGGAGTTAAAAGGACTTTCTCACCTAATTAGGTAGGACTTGATGATGGGGACAATTGCCCCAGACCCCCTGTCAGAAGGTCCCAATTCCCCCCCATTCAAATATATAAAAATACACCTATGTAAGCATGGCAGATCGCCGTTCTGTCAGTAGGGATGGCATTGATCCTGTGTTCATGTAAAACACCTTCCCCACAGCACCAGCAAGGGCAGTCACGCTATAAGTCGCTGTTCGCCGCCATTACTTGTAAAAAATAAAATAAAAATAGCCCATAGTTTGTAAACGCTATAACTTTTGCAAACCAAAATATATATGCCTATTGGGATTTTTTTTACTAAAAGTACATAGCAGAATACATATTGGCCTAAATTTATGAAGAAAATAGTTTTTTTTACAATTTTTTATTGGATGTGTTTTATAGCAGAAAATATTTTTATTTTAATTTTTTTTCAAAATTGTTAGTCTTTTTGTTTTTGTTTTATAGCACAAAATATAAAAACCACAGAGGTGATCAAATACCACCCAAAGAAAGCTCTATTGGTGGGAAAACAAGGAACACAAGGAACAAGGAAAACAAGGACATCAAGTGTATTTGGGTACAGTATCGCAAGCGTGTGCAATTTTCAGTTAAAGTAACGCAGTGCCGTATCGCAAAAAATGGCCTGGAAGGTAAATCTTCCGGAGCCGAAGCGGTTACATTTTAGTGTCTCAAATGAAACACGCATTGAGCGCTTTTAGGGAAGGTAGCCAAGGCGCGTGCATGCGCATACAACCTCATTTTGATGTTGTGTCAAGCATTTTTAAAATGGGTGACTGTCACTGAAAAAAAAAAAAAAACAACTGCATAGTTATCGATAGGTTACAGAGATCAGTTGATTAGACAGGAGGTAGGTCAAGCCAGCACTGGCCGGTGCTGAATATTCTCTATAGTCTGTAAATCTTAATGCATTTAGCTGTAAATTGATAAAACTTACTGTACTTAGGCAAGCCATATACTGTATAATAGTTTTCTTTCCTTCAACCACGGGGTAAAGGAAAGAAAATGTCTTGAGTCCCCCATCATCAACACAGTCAGTGTTGATGGGGGAATCCCTCCCTCTGTGCTATTGTATTCCAACAGCAGGAGGTTTCCCAGCCACCAGAATACAATGATCACTGTCGGCGGCCATAGCCGCCGGTAGAGATTGCATGGAAAAAATGGACAGGCTGGTCATACTAAAGTCAATCGTTGGATCAACTTCAGTACATCCAGCCTGTCCATAAACGGGCCGAAGTTCAGCCTGTTCCTTCCGAACCGGCCAAATTTTGTTCCATCTGTGGCAGCTGTTAGTGTAGATAAATGTAAAACTTTGCACTGACAGGTTCAGAGTTTAATATTGTTGTGTAAATTGCTGAATCAGCCATTCTTATCTATGGAAACTAAAGAGTAATAGTAGCACTGGGACAAGGTTATCCAGTGCGCAGGGCAAAGATGGCAAGCTGCTCCTTCAGACATGTGGCTATCATGGTGCCCCTCTTAAAAGTGAGACGCGTTGGATTGCTTTTCAGAGGGCCTTTGCCAGGTGGCGAGAAGGCGATTCATTGCCTCCCCACTGCCTGTTTTAACTCTGAAAATGTCATGCTACTGTGCCTCTTGCAGAATGGCACCCCCAGGGCTGGTGCAAGGATTTTTGACACCCTAGGCGAAATCTAATTTTTCCGCCTCCTTATTTTGGCTCCACCCCCTTTGCCATGCCCATGTAACCCATGTGACCTACCTGACCATTACACTGACCTACTTGACCCCTACACTGACCTACCTGTACCCTACACTGACCTACCTGAACCCTACACTAACCCACCTGACCATTTCACTGACCTAACTGACCCATACACTGACCTACCTTCACTGACCTACCTGACCCCTACACTAACCTACCTGACCATTAAACTGACCTAACTGACCCCTACACTGACCTACCTATACTGACCTACCTGACCGCTATACTGACCTACCTGAGCATTACACTGACCCGTACACTGACCTACCTGACCATTACACTAACCCCTACGCTGACCTACCTGGCCCCTACACTCACCTACCTGACCCATACACCGACCTACCTGACCCCTTAACTGACCTACCTGGCAATTACACTGACCTACCTGACCCCTTCACTGACCTACCTGGCACCTACACTGACCTACCTGACCCCTACACTGACCTACATGGCACCTACACTGACCTACCTGACCACTACACTGACCACTACACTGACCTACATGACCTACACTGACCTACCTGACCACTACACTGACCTACCTACCACTACACTGACCTACCTGACCATTACACTGACCCACCTGATTCCTATTGCAATTTCAGTGTTCTGAGACTAGCGGGAGACAGCGGGAGCGGGAGAGTAGGGAAACCAGCAGCCGGGCGCCCTAGGCGGCAGTGCACCCTAGGTGGCTTCCTAGTATGCTTAGTGGTAGCACCAGCCCTGGGCGCCCCATTTACTTGAATAGTTTGCACACAGCTCTGAGCAGTTGCATTTGCTTGTTCAAGTAGTGCAGTAAAAGCAGGCACAGTTGCGCCACTGTTTTATTGCCACCCCGCCCAAGCTGCAAAGGCAACCATACGGAGGTATTCCCATGCCATGGCTGCAATTCTTTGCATCACAGCGCAACAAAAATTACCCCCTCCCCCCCCCCCCCCCGGCGCGTTCTAGAAAATTTAGAGACTTGGCCTCATGCATACAGAATGTAAAAAATTCTGCTTTTACAGGCGTTTGACATTTTTTTCAGCCTGTGAACACACCTCTATGTTAGTCCATGCACACATCAAAGGTTACAGGCGTATTAGAAGAGGAGCAATTCAGAGTCTGGAAAAAAAAAAAAAAAAACGAACAACTAGCGTGTTAGGGAGATGAGCTTTTGGGTAGAAAAAACACAGAACGCTGAAGAAAAAAACATGCCTAAATGCATGTAAATGCACCTAAACGCTAGGCAGATTCAGCGCCTGAGTGTTCATTCATTACAGTAACCAGAATAAATTAATGGAATGAATGCCCAAATGCTTGATTCACCGAAACAAGTCTAATCATGCCTAAACTTGTGTACAAAACGTGTCTTTATGTGCGTTTTTTAAGCTGCCCTTTTCCTGCTAGGTGCAAAGACATCTGGGGGAGGAAAAATATCATCCTGTGTGCATGAGGCCTTAGGTGTGTTCTCTGCCACAGTAGGAGGGAGGGAGGAAATAATATAACAAATTTTCCAGCAGTTATTAAGGCCACTGCTCCTTCTAAGGGCCCGTTCACATTACTACTACTACTGCGCTTGTTTTCCTTGCACGTATGCATGCAATGATGTGTGTTTTTATGCGTGTAGTACCCTCTAGTGTGCTAGAAAGTGTAAATGTTTTTTTTTGATAGTGTAGTTAAATTTGGCATGGCTGAAGCCAGGCTGGGTTAAATCTGGGTCAAGGTGAGTGACTCAGGGAGGCTGGATGACTCATAAAGCAGCACCTCTGGTACCTCCCACTACTTGATGGAACCTTGGAGAAGCTTCTAGAAAAATGGGAGGGAGGTTAGAAGGAGCTGCCTGGATTATTGAGGGGGTGGGGGCCCAGCCAATCCCCAGCAAATGGGCTGGCAGGGGGTAAGCCCCTCTTAAATACTCAGGGTCAGGCCAGTAGGGGCAGTGGCGTTTGGGTGGAAGCTGGAGATGTAGTGCAGAGGAGGCTGTCAGTGGCTCTTGAGGGCAGCCCCCTAGTCTGGGGGGGGGGGGCGGCCTCGGGTGCTGGAGGGATCCTCTTAAGACACAGGGAGGAGTCCTGTCCAGAGGCATGGGAGCAAGAGTGAGGACAGCAGGAGCCAGGGAGCATGTCCAGGAGGTCTCCAGGAGAAGTCAGCCAGGTGGGCTGGTGAGTGTGCAGCCTGGGAGGACTGTGGGATGTAGCCAGGAGGGCTAGTGAAAGAGGCTGCTGCAGCCAGGCGGGTTGACAGAGCCTAAAGGGGTGGTACTGGGACCAGTGACTATAGGGGGAAGTGCAGTGAAAGTACTAGGGGTGTCACCCCAAAATTCTCAAGTATAGGGGCCCGCAGTCCCTGCCTGTAAAGGGCCTTTGCTAAAGATTTTTTTTGGGTGACACCACAGTGGATTTGCAAGCAAGATTGTGCAGGAGGAAGAAAAGGAGTGTATATAGTTGAAGTGTCCCTGAAGAGAATTTTTTTCCAGTCAAGTGAACATCCAATAATATCCCTATCCCCATCCAAGTTTATTAACCCCTAAATAAAACACAAAAATAACATTGCTGGACTGTTTCCTGTCTCAAACGAACCTGTGGAAATTTGGTGTGCCTGGCTGTGCAGGGTGGGGAATCCCTATTCAACAGCGGCTCCTACAGGGGATGCGCTACATTCGCATTTACATGCAGTTGATGCGGGTCTACATGTAGTTGAGGCACGTTTTTCTATCTGCATTTGTCCTGTGAAGTCACTTCCTTCTTCTTTCTTTCCCTGGGCTTCTAGATGCACTGTGATGCATTGCAGTGCGTTTTTTTGCATTTGTGGTGCAATAAAATGCAGCATGCTCTACTTTTTTTTACTGCATTGCAATACTGTGAACTATGCCCATAGAATTACCTTGATTTTGGACAGTGTGCGCAGTTGGAGTACAGTCAAAAATGCATCCAACTGCATCCCACTGTGTTAGGTGTGAATTTGCCCTTACAGTTACTAGTGTCAGTGAACACAGAAGATGACCCCAGATGATGTCTTTTTAGACGAAACGCATCGGGACCAGCCCTGTCAATGCCATTGCATTATCATACAGTTACTTCTACATAAATTTGAGTGTTCCTAATCTTCATTTCAATAAATACTCTTTTTATCAACGATATCACACTTTGTGGAACCTTTTTTCATTTCTTGGTTACATCGTGTGAATATATGGGTATGATCCGGTCCACCCCTCTGTGAGAATCTCTATCTGGTAACGGCACTGGGAACCAGTTGAAGGAAGGCGTGAATGTCTTCTATTTGTGCTAGTGGCTACAGATGTTAAGTTCAAGTTTCAGCACAAGCCTTGATGATTCAGGGGGCGTATGCCCTTTGAAGTCCATTAATTCCTGTAAGCCTTCTCATTGTCGGTGGTGGTCATTTTCCATACTTGCTTTCCTCAACCGTCCTCCCACTGATGTTCCAATGATGTCATCTAGTTGACACCATATTCAAGGATTAACTTACAGACTCAATTCTCTTTTGGCTTCACCTTATATGCATTTCTGTATATACTTTTATTTATTAATTTGATTCATCCATTTTTCACTCTCTTTTATCTCATTACTTTACTGTTTATTTTTACATTTATATTAACATCATATGTATATGTATTATCACTTTTTATCACCCATACGGCCTCTTATTACATAGCGACCGTTCTTACTAGCACTGCACTTCTACCAGTTATTATAGGCACAGAAGAAGTGGCTGGCCAAAGCTCCCAGAACACCCCCAATATATCAACACTGCGCCTTGGGCATGTGCTCCTTCTGCCCTCCTTCTGCTCAGCAACGTTGTTCCTTTAAATTTGTCTTTTCTAAAATCTACTTGGAGTTTTGCTGCCATGTATTCACATAGATACATATATTTTACATGGATACATGTATTCACATCAACTACTGTATATAACTCTTTTTCTATGTATGTATGTATGCATGTATAACTTTTCCGTTCTAATGAAATGCAATAAACAGTCTTTAATGTGTAAATTTGCTGTGTATTTTAGTTCTTGAATTCTTTTAATTCCTGTGTATGAGAGTACCAGTGAACCTGTCCAGTGTCCTGGACCCCCAAGGTCCAAATCCAGTTCTGCCTGGAAGTTTCTACCTCCAATCTCAAAGTTCTCATTCCAGTTCCCTGCCTGAGCAGACCGTCAAGTTTCTCACTACTTGTGCCATGACCCGTACACACGATCCGAATATCGTACGACAGATCGTACGACCTTTTTTGCTTAATAGTCACAAGTAGAAACTGAATAGGAAAATAAAGTCACGAAAATTCTCGTACGTCATGTGTTTTAATGTATTTGTATTGTATTTTTGGACGAAAACTATACTGACTAAATGAAAATCATAGGATCTGGAATAGTACGAGGAAAATTTTCGTGCATGTCCGATTGAATAATATCGGATGAACTGTCCTGATCGGCTGTCGAAAGTAGTGTACACACGATCCGAAAATCGTACGATTCTTCCTCGGACGACAGTTTTCGTACGATATTTGGATCGTGTGTACGGGCCATCAGCCAGCTACTGCTAGTGAGAGTGTCATTGTGTCTCCTGGGAGTGACCCGACAACTCAGGTGTGTCCTATTAGTTGTCTACCAGCCAGCTGTCACAGTCACATTTCCAGTACAGCATTCCACTGTGCAGCGGGAGAGAGCTGTGCCTGTGATAAAAGGTATGCAGGAGTCAATATTAGGGCTAATGCACATGGACTTCCTGAGTTTTATAACATAAAACACGGGATCTAGCTAGGAGCATGATCCTGCATGGAAAAGATCTTCAGGGTTTATGAAATAAAATTAAACATCAGCAGCTACAAATATTGTAGCTGCTGACTTTTATTAAAAAAGGACACTTACCTGTCCAGAGATCCAGTGCCGTCCTCACCTGGGCTGGTTCTTTACCAGTCTTAAGCCCCATACACACGGTCGGACTTTTTCATGGATTCTGTCCGATCGGACAAGGTTGTTGAAAAATCAGACCGTCTGTATGCACCATCGGACAGTGTTCGTCGGTTTGACCGACGGACAAAGTCTTATCTCCTGCTGGAAATCTTTGCCGATCACACCAAATTCGATCGTGTGTACGGTTGTCCGACCGGACAAAGTGCTACACATGCTCAGATCACATTACAAGACCAAAGCTATTGGCTACTAGCCTCTACGTAGTCCCGTCGTAGGCAACAAACGTCACCACGTTCAGAATGATCGGATTTTTCGACAACTTTGTCCGACCGTGTGTACGCAAAACCAACATCGGACAAAGTACGACGGACATGATCCGACCGACCTGGTCCGCGGATTGTCCGACCGTGTGTATGGGGCTTTAGGGACCCCGCTACTGGCATGTTTACTCAAGGAAACCTGCTGCAGGAGCTGCACTAGGCTTTTTGAATGGCCCTGCAGCCTTCTGGGCCCTGTGGCATGTCCCAGAAAGCTGCAGGCAAAGAATGGGGGCCAACTTCTAAAGTGGGAGTGGACACCTGTAAAACCAGGTACCTGCTCCCCCCCAAAAAATAAATGACAGCAAATAAAAACAGGGATAGGGAAGGTGGCGCTGTTCAACGAG
Organism: Lithobates sylvaticus; assembly: GCA_028564925.1. Taxonomy (NCBI): domain Eukaryota; kingdom Metazoa; phylum Chordata; class Amphibia; order Anura; family Ranidae; genus Lithobates; species Lithobates sylvaticus. The sequence goes on along the minus strand of CM053029.1, from coordinate 184,523,314 downwards.
GGTACACATAAGAGGTATCCCTGATATAATCAAATCAATTAAATTAATTAAATGAATCCTGTGATAACCAATATATAAAAAATAATAAAAATATATATAAAATATATATTATAAAAATGTGAATAAAGTGAATTTACCTAGGAGTTCAGTATTAAACGAACAAAGTTATAGGTGCATCCAAAACTCTTTAGCAATAATTCATATGATGTATACAAAAAATTCATCAAAATGTGCAAATAAATCAATCAATGTCCGTGAACAATAGTGCAACAAATATTATTAACCACTTCCCGACCGGCGCACAACGATGTACGTCTGCAAAATGGCACGTGAGTCCGATCGCCGGTCCTGCAGACTCGATCGCCGCGGTGATACCCGCGATCGGCTCATGGGGAGGAAGAATGGGGAGATGCTAAAGTAAACAAGCATCTCCCTGTTCTGCCTAGCAGCAGTGTCACTGATCTCTGCTCCCTATGATTGGAGCAGAGATCAGTGATGTGTACAACACAGCCACGCCCCCCACAGTTAGCAACACGCCCCTAGGACACACTTAACCCCTACATTGCCACCTAGTGGTTAGCCCCTTCACTGCCAGTGTCATTTACACAGGAATCAGTGCATTTGTATAGCACTGATTGCTGTATAAATGACAATGGTCCCAAAAATGTGTCAAAAATGTCCGGTGTGTCCGCCATAATGTCGCAGTCACAATAAAAATCGCTGATCGCCGCCATTACTAGTAAAAAAAAATTATTAATAAAAATGCCATAAAACTATCCCCTATTTTGTAAACGCTATAACTTTTGCGCAAACCAATCAATAATTGCTTATTGCAATTTTTTTTACTAAAATATGTTTTTGGGGGATATTTATTATAGCAAAAAGTAAAAAATAATGTGTTTTTTTCAAAATTGTCGCTCTTTTTTTGTTTATAGCGCAAAAAATAAAAACCCCAGGGGTGATCAAATACCACCAAAAGAAAGCGCTATTTGTGGGGAAAAAAGGAAATCAATTTTGTTTGGGAGCCACGTTAAACGACCGCGCAATCATCAGTTATAGCGACGCAGTGCCGAATCGCAAAAAGTGCTCTGGTCTTAGGCCAGCAAAATGGTCCGGTCTGAAAGTGGTTAAAGTGACATTTGCTACTTCCAATAGTTCATAACTCAGTCAAAAACCATGACTAATAATTCCAACAAAAATAAATATATATAAAAAAATCAGGTGGTGAATCCGATAAAGTGACAGTCTGTGGACAATAATCAGTGCAACAAGGATTTTTTGTTAAGGTGACTGTTCAGTGCTCCCCTCCTTCATCATTATTCCCCTCTTGTATCTGCACTCACCAGAGCGCCTCACTCCTGCAGGGATAAAAGGCGTAGTAGTAGTATCCAAGTGGCGGGATACCTCTCTAGATCACACAGCTTATCCAATCAGGGTAGATCAGGTAACCCGGGATGGGTCTTACTCCTCTATAGATACTCAGATGGGGACTTCAGTTATTCTCCACCTCGATAGGACGAGTAAAAAAGCCAGCAGGCCTCCACATATATTTTAAGAAAAATAGGACCTCATAGCGTGAATCCGCAGAACAAAGTTTTCATTATATTAAAAAATGTACTTTAAAAAACCTAAAAAGCTCTAATGCTCCGACTAGCGTGGAATGCAAGCTATTTACGCAATTCCGACGAAAATTGCAGAAATAGCTGTAATTGCAGCTGTAATTGCAGCAAAAGGTGGTTCTACAAAGTATTGACTCAGGGGGCTGAATATAAATGCACGCCACACTTTTCATATATTTATTTGTAAAAAGTTTGAAAGCCATTTATCATTTTCCTTCCACTTCACAATTATGTGCCACGTTTTGTTGGTCTATCAAGGCACTGTAGTGAGTTCTGAATACAACATGCCTGTAGTTGATTATATGACCACACAGGGGCTATGACACATGTCAAAGCCACCTTCTTTTTCAGAGGTGCCACAGGCAAATTTATAGAATAGAATGAATGATAATATAGAATGACTATAATCAGAAAAATTGCAATGCTCAACATTAGTCTGAGTATGACATATAAGAACTGATGAATTCATACAGCATAGCAAAAAGGGTAATATCATAAGTCACAATAGCTATTGACCTATGAGTGCACAAAAAGTATATATGTACAACCGCTGAGTAAAAATGTTGAAACCAAATCGATGGCATTCCGTGGGTCAAACCAGAAGAGGGGTATGAGGAAGCATGAAAATAAATGTATTCAAAATTGATAGAGGAAAGGGTAAGGAGGCGGAAAAGCAGAACTTCCTCTTTTGGGTGAAGTTCCACTTTAAGGCCCTTTTCACACGATCGGACCGTTTGGGACCGCCTGTCTGTTTTTCAGATGGACCCGATCGGCCACCCATTGCCCTCTATGGGGAGGCAGATGTCAGACATGTCTGACATTTGATCTGACAAAATCCCATGAAAACAGACAGATGGCTTTACGTCCAGCGGGTCGGATCGGATGGGATCGGATGAAAAACGGACAGGCTGTTCGTTTTAATCCGATCTACCCATAGAGGAGAGCGGGAATCTGACAGGTCACTTTCTGCACAGTAAGCGGAGACAGACCTGTCATCCGCCTGATCAGCGGGGATTAGCGGAGTGATTCACGCTGAGTAAGCAGAGTCCGTCAAAATGGATCTGCCCCGTGTGAAAGGGGCCTAAGTTGTCCAAACACTGTATGCATGTAACGTTTGTATCTCGTTTACATGCCTACAAGTGTACAGCATTATTGCAGCCTATTGGTTGCTAGTAATTAAGAGGTTATTGCCACTGTTGCGTCAGATATGGCGACCCATCAGAATTGGTAAAGAAAGTGATGTTTTGTCGCCTCCATCTTGCTACACCCCGCACTCCTCCACAGTAAAGATACACAGAGAAGTGGGCAAGTCGACATCTTGTTACACCCACCGAAGTTTTGCATTTCACAGTTATTTTTAACAGGAAACGGAGCTTATATGGTGAAATACAGTATTTAGAAATCCAAAGGACTGTTTAGATGTTGAATTTTAAAAGCAGCGGCAAAACTGCTGATCTCACAGGTTTGCCAATGTGTCAGAACAGCGCTGCTTTTTGAATTCAACATGTAATCAAAATTTTCAAATACTGTATATCACCATATATGCTCCGTTTACTGTTAAAAATAACTGAAGTGCAAAACTCTAGTGGGTGTAACAAGATGGCGGCGACGATTCGCCTAATCTGACGTGCCTTTTGTTGCTAGGTCACAGACAGCTCTTGTATTCCACGTCACGTCAATGTTTGCAGAAACATTTTCATGCATACAACAGTTAATGTTCTGTGTATTGTGGTCTTATGCTTTGCCAAAAATAGTGCAGGTATTTTTTATTTCCTGTGTTGAGGCTCATTCACTTCCTGTTCAAAGTGAACTGGGGGGTCTAATGAATGCAACATGTCAACATATGTTGAAAGGTGTGAATGGGCCCTGTGGATTGTTGGATTAATGTATTTATAGTTATTTATTAGCCTGTTTAGGACACCGCCTGCATTGTACTGCAGACGGGCAGCTCCTACAGGCACAGCTGGCCTTTTCTGGGTACAGGGAGAAGGAACAAATAGATTTTTTTTTTGTAAAAAGCAGCACGTAGTACACACATTAACACTTGTTAGGCATATGCTTAACCCTTTGATTACCTAGAGATGTTAACCCCTTCCCAGCCAGTGTCATTAGTACACTGACAGTGTATAGTATTATCCGTGGCACTGTCAAGTACTAGTATAACCACTTCAGCCCCGGACCAATTGGCAGCCAAAAGACCAGGCCCCTTTTTGCGATTCGGCACTGCATCGCTTTAACTGACAATTGCACGGTCGTGCGACGTGGCTCCCAAACAAAATTGGCGTCCTTTTTTTCCCACAAATAGAGCTTTCTGTTGGTGGTATTTGATCGCCCCTGCGGTTTTTATTTTTTGCGCTATAAACAAAAATAGAGCGACAATTTTGAAAAAAATGCAATATCTTTTACTTTTTGCTATAATAACTATCCCCAAAAAATATATAAAAAAAATATTTTTTCCTCAGTTTAGGTCGATACGTATTCTTCTACATATTTTTGGTAAAAAAAATCGCAATTAGCGATTATTGATTAGTTTGCGCAAAAGTTATAGCGTTTACAAAATAGGGGATCGTTTTATAGCATTTTTATTAATATTTTTTTTTTTTACTAGTAATGGCGGCGATCAGCGATTTTTATTGTGACTGCGACATTATGGCGGACACATCGGACATTTTTGACACATTTTTGGGACATTTGTCATTTATACAGAAATCAGTGCTATTTAAAATAGCACTGATTCCTATGTAAATAACAGTGGCAGTGAAGGAGTTAACCACTAGGGGGCGGGAGGAGTCAGTGTGACGTGTTGTGTTTTTTTTTACAGTAGGGGGGCGTGGCTGTACGTCTGACGTCATTGATCGGCTTTCCCGATGACAGGGAACAGCCGATCAATGACAGGCAGTGTAGGAAGCACGGGGAGAGGTTTGTTTACACAAACCTCTCCCCGTTCTTCAGCTCCGTAACCCGATCGCGGGATACCAGCGGCGATCGGGTCCGCTGGTCCCGCGGCCGTGGTCACGGAGCTCCCGACCGGGGCGCGACCCACGGGCAGGCAATTTAAAGGGGACGTACCCGTACGTGCTTTTGCCTGCCCGTGCCATTCTGTAGCCGTATATCTACATGAGGCGGTCGGGAAGCGGATAACATTAAGAAATAAATAAAAATTCCAGTATATATACCATAGCTTGTAGACACTATAACTTTTACACAAACTAATCAATATACACTAAAGCCTCATACACACGATCAGACTTTCCTATGGGAAATGTTCGATGACAGGCTGTTGACGGTAAATCCGACCATGTGTTCGCTCCATCGGAAAATTGTTGTCGGATTTTCCACGAGCAAATGTTGGCTAGCAGGTTTTAAAATTTTCCGTGGACAAATGTGTGTTGTCGGATTTTCCGAGTGTGTGTACACAAGTCCGTCGGACAAAAGTCCAAAGTACAAACACGCATGCTCGGAAGCAAGGATGAAATCTCGAAATGCAGTGCACAATTCTCTTCTTTTTTAATGGGATAATAATGAAGCTGCTTTGCTGGTGATACTGATGGAGTTATTGCAAACAAATTTTCAAAGGCTTTTTTTTCTAGTGATATCAAGAATAATATTATTATGCTTTTTTTTTTTCATTTGGGCAAGTTACCACAACACAATTACCCTGTAGTTTTTAGGATCAAAGATACAACTATGTCGGTGTCCCTTGTCAATTTTACATTGTATTTTTTTTTTATGTAACTGCTACTCCCAAACTGTCATTTGAAGTAAAACACATAGCCAAGTATTATTTTCCACAATTATTTTTATTGTGCATTAAAAAATAAAACAAATAAAATTAGACATGCTATCTGCTAATAGAACTTAACCGAAAAGTTCATGCATCAAGCTATGCATCCAAAAATATAGACAATATACCAAATCAAATCATTATTCAACCAAAAAAATAATGTCAAAGCAATAACTCCAAGGCCAATAATAAATAACACCTTATCTCCTCCAATTCCACAACATGTCTGGTTGACGAACTGAAAAGCGTGAAATGAAAAGTGCGAAATGAAAAGTGCGAATCAACATTCACCAAACTTCTACTAACACGAAATTAGCAGAAGGAGCCCAAAGGGTGGCGCTAAAGAGCTGGAAACCAACGTAGTACGGAGGAAAACCCTATTTTTCCATCTGTCTGCGGATCGGATGACGACAGACTCTACGGTCCGTCGTCACCCGATCTCCCATACGGGAGAGTGCCGCTCTGACAGGTCCGTCCCTGCGCAGTGTGCAGAGACGGACCTGTCATCTTCCTGCTCAGCGGAGATCGCTCCGGCGATCCCCACTGAGCAAGCGGATATCCACGGGGAGGATCAGCACTGATCCGGCCCGTGTGAAAGAGGCCTAAGGGATTTGTCTTTATGTTTTATTTGGAGAACTTGGATAGGAGAAGACAATTAGTAGGATACTCCAAATTAACTATTCACAGGTGAGGACAACTCTCTCTGTAGTACTGTGGAAGCAGGTGATCTGCTGAACCATACAGGGTCTGTATGGAAGAATAAGTCCCTCTATAGCAGAAAAGACTCAATGGACTTTGTCATTAGACTCAAGTCTTCAGGACACTAGCCAGTGTCTCCTTTAGCTCACACGCCCAGTATGATGACTTCTAGGACCGAGAGGTAGATTTCAGCAACACATACAGTCTCAAGGATCCCTTCAGGGTCTGTACTCACAAAATGTCCAGGCACAGCTGGTAGCCTCCTTCCAACTTCCAAGCGACACTCTATACCAGTGACACTCGACCAGATCCATAGATCCATAGACCAGACCTACGCTGTAGGTTCACTTCTTGCACACCCTACCGCTTGCTCCTCCCACATGGCCACGTCATTCATCCTTTGTGGCTGTTGGTTTGTAGTTCTCAATGAACTACCACAGGGAGCCGCGTGGTAATTCATTGATTCTTCCTGTCAGTGTATTTGCTTGCCCGGATGTATGGGCACACAGATACACTGACAGATCTGCAGGAGACCTGCATGGCACCAGTGATCTGCTGATATATGGTGCAATGCTTTACAGGCTCCAAAAATAAATAAATAATAAGTGCAAATTTTTTTACCTGCAAAAAAAATATGCATTTATAATTTTTTTCTAAAAAGTGAACTTATCCTTTAATAAGCATTGACAATTATATAGTGGCAACAATTTATGAAGCATTTTACATATTGTACATTCACATCAGTCCCTGTCCTCAAGAAGCTTAAAATCAAAGGTCCCCATCTCACATACTGTACATACATACACACACAAACATACTAGGGATAATTTAAACAGGTGCCAATTATACTACTAGCATGTCTTGGAGTGTGGTAGGAAACTGGGGTACTCAGAGGACACCCAGACAAGCACAGGGATATCATGCAAACTCCATGCAGATAGTGCTCTGGTTGGGATTTGAACCAGGGACATCAGTGCTGCAAGACAGAAGTGCTAATGACTGTCAGATTTAAATGAAACGCATGTCCATAGAAAATGTACGGCAGCCAGAATACATGACAAAGAAGAGATCCCAAGCAGCCAAGTTTAAATCAGGGCCATTTCCTGTGACAGATTCGAGACGATTGGCATAGCTGGTAGCAGATGGCACAATTTTTTTTTCTTGTTCCAGTGGGAGCTATAGCCAAGAATCTGCAAAGTAGGACAGAAGTTGCAAAAGAGGCCTGGAAGTAGGGAAGAGAATACTTGCTGATACAAAGACTCTTTATTATTTACATGTATCCTTTCCCCTTACTGTATCCTTTCTTCATGTTCCAGATAAAACAGAGGCAGGCCATATACCAGAAGATTCACATGTCAAGCTGAGAAAAAAAAATTGTAAAATTGTAAAAGGAGATGTAAAAAAAAAACACACTGATTGAACCCATGAGTGTTGTTTTATTTCTTTTGTTCCTTCAGTACTGATTTACTATATTAATCCCAACAATAAACTTTTGCTCCCATTTGGTCTGTTAAATATACCTTTTATTCTACCAGAAGACTGTGGCAGGCTTTGAGATGCCTGACTGAGGCACACCAGTAATACCGGAAAATGCAGTCCACAAGGGACCCTGCATAGCCACTAGAGACCCTGCATACCACCAGAGACCTGGATGGAGATATTTTATATATATGCTTTTTGGAATTTTTTTTTTCTTCTGGGATTGTTTTTTGATTTTAATCTATTTATAATTTTGCTCAGTTTCCTTTGGATTTGCCTCCAACTGTGTGGTGCAGGGGCCTGCCTGATTGCATACAATTTGAAGGTGTTTGGGTTTTGACCTCATGTTGTGTGGGTTTGGTGGGTCTGGAGGAGAGTTGTATGGGAATTTGTATGGGGATTGTATGGTGTGTGTCTCTTGCTCTCTGTCAGCTCCAGGCTACCGTGATTGTCCGCCAAATCCTGATGGATGGTGGTCCTATTTTCCATCCATCTGGTGGATCGGATTGGTCCGTTTTCATCAGATCTCCCCATAGAGGACATAGGGACTCTGACAGGTCTGTCTCTGCACAGTGAGTGGAGACGGACCTGTCATCTGCCTGCTCAGCGTGGATCAACAGGGCAATCCCCCTGCTGAGCAAGCGGAATCGGTATAATGGAGGTGCCCGTGTGAAAGGGTCCTTAGGCTGCCAAGGGTGTAAGGAGACTGGATGGCTGCCTTGACAGGCTGTGCTTAGGATGGATTGCTCCAGTCCACATCTTGTAGTTAGCCTAGAGCTTCAGTAATTGAGACAGCTCTTTCAGGGGTCAGCTGACGAAGAGGAAGGCCCCTTGAAACGCGTACTGTGACTCTGGACTCCAGGTAGACATTACCTTAGTATCTATATATTCAGTAAAGCATTCTTGTTATACTCACTGTGGAACCTAAGGGGTTAATCCTCTGCATTGCTTAAAAAGGCTGTTTGATCCTGTCTTTTCTGATCCTCCCCTTTTTCCACAGTCCCCCATCTCCTGATAGAACAGAGCCTTGGGGGCACTCTGCACATGCTCAGTTTGGTGTGTATTGCTAGAGAGTATTTTTTTCTTGGGAGAGTGCATGTGATCAGCACAAGGATAATCAGCACTGTCCATACAGAGTGTTCGGGATCCTGCGGCCTCACAGGACAGTCATAGTAGAATGAAAACTCCTCCTACAAGCTTTAACCAGACACTGATAAAAGTCACAAGACTTCTCTCGCTATATACTGCCGATGAGAAAAGGTATTTAGCAGTTTATATTTTCCTAAAATAATTGCATTTCCATGTTCTGTATACTGTGGGAGACCAGATCTAGTGAATGCAGGGTCCTGGGTTTAGTAACACTTTAACTCACTGAGACTTGCCAAAAGGTTACACTGAGCTGCACAAGCTCAGCTCAGTGTACAGTCTAAAGACGTTTGCGAACAGAAAGGTAAGAAACATTTACTAAGGCAGACACAGAGGGGTGGATTTACTAAAGCCAAATAGACTGTGCACTTTTCAAGTGCTGTTGCACTAATTTCCCCAAAGCTAAGTGAATTTGGTGAAGCGCTGCATTTCCATCATCCAATCATGTGCAAGCAAAAATGCATTTTTTTTATGTTATTTTATTCTCCTTGCACCTGATTGGGTGTTCTTTACAAAGTGAAGCTTTACCGCATTTACTAAGCTCTGGGGAAAATGAGTGCAACTGCCCTTGCAAACTACACAGTTTATTTGCCTTTAATCCTGACCCCTGCACTCTGTACGTTGCTCATTCCTGTACGTAGCGTACTCTTGACTTTTGATGGTGGGAGGGCTCTTGACATCTGCTGTATTGGGAGTGGGGTGCTCTGGATGTCAGCTTATAATTATTATGACCTCAGGAAAACGGTGTCAGACATTCAGTCAGAAAAGTTAATGCCTTGTGTTTGCCATATGTGTAATAAACAGTGCCTGGCAATATTTTTATGTTTTAAAAAAATTAAAAAAATTACTGTTACCAAAACTAATTTTTAAATAAATTGTACAATAATTGTACGTTTGAATATCTGCTTGCTATTATGTTTCCTAGGCTTCTGTTTCCAGAGCTAGTTATTACTTAAATTATTCTTAAAACCAGTAGTAATTGAATGCAGAGGCAATTATTTATGATAATTTAGCACTTACCCCCGAAGGAGCAGCTGATTTTTCTGGGCTTACCGATTACCTCCACCAGCTCGTAACTCGTTGTCCTTGTCTAGGGGTTCCCAAGGTTGATACCCAGTAACTGTAGAGACTGACAGCTGAATTTCTTTTTAGGATTTTTATTTTGCTGAAAACAGTTGAACAAACTCAGTCTCTAAGTTGGGAATAGAGGGTATAAGGATGAAGTTTAACTCAGGTGCTTGAAACTGCTGACTTCAATAAAAGTCTCTCTCTCTGTACATAATCCAGGGAATAGCCACTCGCAACTGTATTCTTTAATGGCTAGATAAATCCCTGAGCTGGGATCTAATAGCCAACAAGTAATTCTAGCTTTGCAAAGTCTCTGACACAGACTTGGTTGAAAAGCTTAGTTGTAACCGGAAGGTAAAGGTAGGAACTTTTCTTACTGTACCAGAATCTTTCAGCCGGTCCGGCGATACCGTAAGAATTGTGGATTCAATCAATGTCCATGGCAGCTCAGCTTCCAGGCTCTTACCGAGCAGCCAGCCTCATGCGTGGCTCTCTTACTGAAGAGTCCTCCCCTGGTTGCATGTAGAGTTGCTGGGCCTCTCCAAACCCGAGGTGGCACCGGAACACTTTAGAATCCTCCTTCCAGTTACTGCGCCTTGAACTAGCCAGTTCCGATGCTCGGAAATGTATGGATCCGCACCCCAGGCCACGAGGGCCTCTGGGGGCTGGTCAGGAGGACCAGGACCACGGAGTCAGCAACAACTTCTGGACCGGAAACCGCGAACCACGTGACTTCAGCAACCTTAAGTACCCTCTCCCGGAATACACAGCGAGACAAACGTGCCCACTGATTGGCTACGAGAAGAGATTGGTACACAATGTGTCCAACCAGACTGCGTTCTAAGGCCTCTCACAGGTGCACACCCCACCTATGACCAGGCAGAACCTCAATACAGCCCAGCCAAACTGATGCCAAAGCATCATTTAGAACAATTAACCCCAAAACTCAACTACAGTTTTTGGCAAAAACTAAATTTAAATGCATAGTGCGTACTCATCAGGAGTACCGGCGTTACAATAATAAAGAGTATATACATAGTCCTACAGATACAACCAGCCCTTTGAGGGCAACCATACTGCTGATGCGGCCCCCAATGAATTTGAGTTTGACACCTCTCTGTCACTCTCCTCTTTTTTATTAAAATATATTTTTATTAGAAAATGTTCACACGTTCACAGGCTGTAACAAGGTTAGGCAACATTTGGCATACACACGGATCGGATTTTCCCATTCCGATGGATTCTGTCCTATCGGACAATGTTGTCGGTAAATTCCGACCGTGTGTAGGCACCATCGAACAGTTTCCATCGGATTGTCCGATGGACAAAGTTCTATCTCCTGCTGGATAGATTTTTTGACAACAAAGTCCGATCACACCAAATCCGATCGTGTGTAGCGTAGTCCGACGGACAAAGTGCTACGCATGCTCAGAAGAAATTCTGTGACGGAAGCGCTCGGTCAGGTAAAACTACCTTTCCTAATCGACACAGCACATTCGTCACGCTGCAATGTTAAAATGTCTTTAATGCAGCGCATTCTCTTTTTCTTTACAATGCAAGAAGAATGACATGTTTTAGCTGCTCCTATTCACCCGCACTTCTCCCAAACTTAGTTCTTTATTAGTTTTCAGGATTTCTAGACTAGATGTTTATTTTTCCTCAGATCGTAAAAGAATCTTTGTTATATTTTTTGGATGATTTGTCATTTTTGTATTTTTTTTGGAATACATATTTTAAGGATAATTTATTTATTTTTTTGAGGGGGGTTGTGTGTCTCAACTTAGCAAAACAACATTATTAACATTTCTATTTGTTGCTTAAATTTACTAGGAGTTTGTTTGTTGTTGGTGCCCCTTGTTAATTGGACTTTATGATTTGTGAAATGTACCTGCCTACTCACAAATAAACTGTCATTGTAGAAAAGTAAAACACATAGGCAATGATTCTTTCAAATCAAAAATACCTTTATTTAGGTCTCAGCAACAAACCAAAGAGGAACGCAGCGATGGAGAAACTTGGGGAATTTGCAAAGCCTTGGACCCCCACGGCAAACATCATTTTTGAAGCGTCTAAAATTGGGGGCCTGAGGAGTACGTATCTTAAGGGGAGTGCTATCTGGTCCTGAAGTCCAAAACATCCGGAACTGCAGCAGATGCCATCTAGGTCCCCAGACTCTGGTCCTACGAGAGGCTCCATCTTCTCTCAGACCAGACTGAATCCAGGTCGTCACTCTCTTGTCTTCCTTGTACGCTTCCTTGCACGCTGTGGCTGTGGTGCTGGTGGGGTGGCAGAAGGAGGAGGAGGAGGAGGAGGCGGAGCAAGGTCACTATCGCAAACATGTGTGAGTGGGGTCATCCCCCCAGCCATACCCTTATTTAGGACTTTGAGGATGACATCCTCACACATGCTGCGTTGCCCCACCTCCATAGCCATCATTTTCGTGACAACCACGGAGCCAAAGGTCTCCTCGTCGGTGGGTGTGGCATGTAGGGAGGCTGAAGCCTCTCTGATCATCCGGAGCGCTGACTCTCCCGCCTCACCCCCCCTTCTCGCCCTTTTGTAGGGAAGGCGGAGGGGAGGGACTTGGGAGTCAGTCAGGCTCCTAGGCCTACCCCCCTCTTGGCTGCCACTACCCACCTCTTGGCTGCCACTAACCCCTTCCTCCTCCTGACTGCCACATTCCACAGCCACCTCCTGGCTGAGGTCTTCCTGTGTATGAAAAAGGGACATAGTTTCAGTTATTTGTTCATCAAACACACACAATTTTCATCTAGTGACTGTTGCAAAATGTTTACAAATAGAAAACCATACAATTCTCAGCCCTGCAGTTTATATTCTGGCCCCAAATGTCTACAACACTACTGTCAGTTGATATGTCAAACACGTTAGGAACTAAGCAATTGGGGATCCTGAATTAACTGAACATCATTTATTTTTCACAAAATTGGTTCCCAAACTACTATACCTGCCACAAGCTGGGCTCCTCCACATCTTCCAGACTGGAAGGTCCAGGTTGCTCCTCGGAAGCCTCATCAGGGGTGGCCTGCGCGCAAGGAAGCGCGGAAGGAGGAGGCGAGAGTGACTCCGTGACATCAGTCTGGTCTTTGAGAAAATGGAGCCTGTCATAGTACCAGAGCTTGGGGACATAGACCTCATCTGCTGCAGCTCCAGATTCTTGGGACTTCAGGACCTTCTTGTGCTCCCTGATATACGCACTCCTCAGGCTGCCAATTTTCTGTCTTAACTTACGAACAGTTGCCGTGGGGAACGTTGGCTTTACAAATTCCAAAAGTTTCAGCATGGCTGCGTACCTCTTTGGTTTGTGGCCGTAATAGGGGTGTTTGCCCTGCCATAAAAGGGGAATTTCCCTGTATTTATCAATGAACAGGGGGAGAACACTCACGTCGTTGAATCCGTGCATAATCTCTGCAAGACACAACACCACACAAAACACTATAAATAATGTCAGGCTAAACTCTCCTAATCTTCTCCATAAAGAAGCCTCAAGGTCTAATCAGTCTAGGCTAGTTATGTACCAACGTCAAATTGTACCTTCGTTATAGCGATCGTCTCGTGCGTGAGCTTTCTCTCCCCTCGTCTCACAGATCGTGGCTACGACACAGGCGTGTGACGTTTTATATACAGTGAGCATGCGTCAAACTCCGCCCGCCCCTGACGATCTTTCTCGTCTATTCCCCACCCCTTCTCTTTACGGCGCAGTGGGGAGAGCACATGGCGGGGACACAGCAGGTGCGCCCGAAATATTGCAGCAACGAGGAGGAGGACGAGGAAAGGCCGGAGGCAGAAACGTCCCGATCCCAGAGCCTGAAATTCAAGGCCTCCAATATGTCATTTGGAGAAATGTTGGAGATGGTGGACATATTAAAGAGGAGCGACTATGATGGGAAGTATGGGCCTTACCCCAACCCCAATGTCCGCAAGGCCAAGATCATGTCTAAAGTTGTGAGGAGGCTGTACAATCATTTTGGGGTACAACGATCCAAGGAGCAACTGAGGAAACGCTGGTCAGACCTGAAACTGAGGGAGCCCGATCAGTACAGAAAGATCAAGCGAGTTCTTCAAAAAAGTAAGTAGTTGTGTTTTGTGTTTGATTTTTGGCTTGCATACTGCTCCATGTGTTTGTATTTTTACAAAGTTGTACATTAGAAAATGGCCACTTTCATGTTCGTCTGTGCATTCGATCGTACTCAACCTCGATCTTTCTGCCGCTGTCATGTTCGTGTGTGTGTCCATTCGATCGTACTCAACCTCGATCGTTCGGCCACTTATAATACGATGTTTGGTGTTTTTTTTTGGGGAAAGGAAGTTTGTTCTCACTAGAGATGTCATCAAGAATGTAAAGCCAATTTATTCAATGTAAAGGAGAGGTCACCCAGTAGCTGTTTACCCATCTGGACTCTAGAGCACTAGTGCTGGGACACCCAAACCCACTTTTTATTATGCTTTTCCACACATGTGCTCCAGTGGATACTAGAGGGGGGTCTCCATCAGACAAACTTCTACCAAAAAGCTAGTAAGTTTAGCACCTTTACAAAGTGACTACATTCATGTTGTTGTCATTTGTAACTGGCCAACCAAAAATATTGTCCCTCACTTTCAAGCAATGTTTGTCATTTCCTATTTCTGCCCTCAATAGATTGTGTTGCTAAATCTTCCTTTTGTACATTCTCATAGGGGAGCGAAAACTCGGGACGTCTGAGGAAACCACAAAACCAACACCTCCCAAAGAAGGGGAAAGACCAGAAGCAGAGGAGGAGGAGGAGGAAGGAGAGATCATAGAAATTGGAGAACTTGTCACCACAACAGGTGAGTGTGGGAGAACACAGCTACTGGTAAGCTAATCAATGTATGCCTGCCTCATTTCCAAGACACATTTTTGTTTTTTTTGGTTGTTTTTAGGTGACGTGGATGTTGTGGAAGAAGAATCGCACTTTACCACAGAGAGTGCCCACGTACTCATCGGGGAGATAATGGTCTGCAATCGAGATCTAGATGACATAAAGCAAAACATCAATGATGTTCAACAAAAATTGAAGAACATCATTGATGTTTTAGGAAAAATCTGAAAACGCACCAAGTAATTAACACACATTTGTGGCTGTTTCTGAACACATTTGCAACTTAAGAACTGTGTGAAATTTGGAACATGCACACATTGTGTCCCCATGTGCTAGCTCCCATCATGGTGGATGAATGACAACGTTTTTTTGGGGGTGCAACCACTTTACGAACTACTAAAGTGGTTGTGGTGAAGGGGTTGCACCCCCAAAAAACGTCCATTCATCCCCATGATGGAAAATGGCACTTTTGAAGATTCTAGGCATGTGTTTTACCATCTAATGTCCATTTTCAGACCCAAATTGTGTGCATGTTCTAAATTTCCAGTTTCCAGGGGTGACCCCCCATGTGATGAAGGCAAGATCAAACACACTTTGAACATATAGTCATGTCTGATCTTGTCTTCACTTTAGAAAGTTGAACTTTCCTAGTTCCTATGTTCTGTTTTGCTCCATGCCTGGTTTTAACAAACGCGGAATGTTTGTAAACAATGTTGTAAAGAACCAAGATCTTGTCAGTTTTGCCAAGAAGTTTGTAAACGCACTTGTGAATGTGTTGCAAGTAAACTTTTTGAGTTTTCTAAATGTGTGGCTTCCTTATTTAAAAACACAAAAGCATTATGTATGTCAAATGTAAAGGATTTGGGGGGCAATGGGTGTTATTTACTAAAGGCAAGTCCAGTTTGCACTGCAAGTTTCTTTTCCAGGGCACTTTTGCACTGCACTTGTAGAGCATAGTGGATTTGACTTATGTAAATGACACCCACAGTGATTTGTACGAAAACACGTAGCACACCATTTTTGGGAATACACACATTTCTGTCATGGTGATGAAAAGGAGTATTTTGGGTGTCAGTTATGCACTACAAACCTTCTCTAGACAAAAGATTAGGTATCAAACACACAACATGAGAAGAATCTTTTTGGGAAGAAGAGACTGTTACCTCCTTTTGCCCAGAAAGTGCATTCCCACTGTTGAAGCTAAAGGGCAAAAATGTATATCTCAAATAAGCTAGAATATGGAAATGACAAGAAATCATAGGTTTGGTTAAAAAATATATTTATTTAAAAATGCCTCTCACACATCGTCAGGCAGAGCAATGGCCCCCCTACACACAAAGTACTCCATATATTGCTCGCGGACCTCGCGGGCATTTAGAGGGGGCAAGCCTGGACGTGCCGCTTGAAGGGCTGTGAGGTCGGCATTGGAAGGGCCCTCCACATCTGGGCCAACGGTCACCACATAGTTGCTGTTGTGTCTTTTCAAAAAGTTGTGCAATATGCAACAGGCAAGAACTATGTGGTTCAGTTTGTATTCCACCAAGTTAATAGCCGTCAAAAACAGGCGGAAGCGGCTGGCCAGGATCCCGAAGGTGTTCTCCACCACTCTGCGGGCTCTCGACAGCCTGTAATTGAAGACCCTCTGGTCTGGGGTGAGGGTCCTCATCAGGAAGGGCCTCATCAGATGGGGAGTCAACGCAAACGCTTCATCTGCGACAAAGACGAAGGGGAGTCCTTCAGCATTCTCCTCTGGAGGTGGCAAGCACAGACTGCCACTTTGGAGACGCCAGTAGAACTCCGTGTGCGCAATGGCACCACCATCCGAGATCCGGCCGTTCATCCCCACGTCCACATACAAAAACTCGTATGTCGCCGACACCACCGCCAACATCACTACACTATTAAACCCCTTGTAATTATAATAGTAGGACCCCGAGTTGGGGGGTGGGACGATGCGGACGTGTTTCCCATCAATTGCACCTCCGCAGTTAGGAAAGTCCCAACGGCTGGCAAAGTGGGAGGCCACAGTCTGCCATTCCTGTGGCGTGGAAGGGAACTGTGGAGTGAAACAAGAAAAAAAAATTAGTCACTTTGCACATAAACATTGCAAGCAGATTAGACACTAAACATCTTGGAACAAGATCAGACTTTTACATTTTAAGCTGGAAAGTATTTGCAACGCAAAGTAGAGGGTCCCCCTAGCAGATTACTCACCCCCCATCAATCCCCCCACTTCTGATGGGCCATTGACAATAACTAGGGGTTTGGGGGGGGGGGGGGTTTTGGACAGGTAACCCTCTGCACTTCATTGATTGCCAAATGGCTCAATAATGTGTGCTAGTTTGGCCAGACCCTCCTTACTTAACACTATTGGCAGCCCACAGGAAAGATAAAAGAACATTCCAAATACCCCACCCCACCCCCCCCCCCCACCCCCCCCCCCCCAAAAAAAAAAGGAACGCACATTTGGACATTCTGAAATTACCTAGCAAGCTAATAGGAGGGAAAGAACACAAAAAAAGAGGAAATGGAAAGTATGGAGCCAGCCCCTTGCACTACATGCTTTGCTGAATTCATCCCTAAAGATGCCCACTATAAAGAGGTAGGTATATAGTGTGTATTGACCTTTGGAAAGCCAGCAGATAGAGGATTGGTACCATCTGACAGAGCAGTTGGGGGAGGGGGTTCATAATGAGTTTGGCACCCCCCCCCCCCCCCCCCACCAACAAAAAGGGAAAAAAAAGGGGCTCTACATGAAGTAAAACACACAGCAAACATTTGTGCATATTTTAGGGGGTGTTTGGGGGAAAACAATACTATGCAGCAGACAAAATACATTGCTTAAGTGACTAGGCCATAGGTGTCTATTGGGCCAGAAGAGCATGCTGGGGAGGTAAGTGAAGGGAAAAATGCATGAAGGAGAAAAGGGGCACAGCATATTAGAGCATATTGCAATCATGGTAATTAGGGAAGGAGGTCAAAAATAGAAGACATTAGCAAACAGAGCATACATAGAAGGGAATAGTAAAGGAGAAATGTTACCTTAATATAGTCCTCCTGCAGGACCTGGATGATGGCAGAACAGGTCTCTGGAATAATGATTCCCAGGGCCTGGGGAGAGATACCTGAGGAGAACTTCAAATCCTGAAGGCTTCTCCCTGTCGCCAAGTACCTCAACGTAGCAACAAGCCTCTGCTCCGGAGTGATGGCTTGTCTAATGCAGGTATCCTGCCGGCTGATAAAAGGGGTCAGCAAAGCCAAAAGACGGTGAAAAACGGGGTCCGTCATCCGGAGAAAGTTCCTGAAATCATCAGGATTATTCTCCCGGATTTCTCACGAAGCAAAGGCATGTGCGAGAACTGATCACGCTGAAGCAACCAATTCTTGGTCCACATACTCCTCGTCACTCTGTTCATGGACGGGTCTTGGCTCAAAGCTAAAAGCCCGACACCAATTCCGCGTACAGCACGAACTCGGCGACGAGTACGTACGGGAAACATCGCTCACAAGCGGTCGGCTGGTCAGAACAGACAAACAGAAAGCACCGATAAACAGCAAGGCCTGAAAGAACGAAATGAATACCAGAAACGAGCAGACAATAAGCAGTGAAAATCAAAGCGTCCTATATCAAGATATAGGCCGCAATGACCAACAAATGCGAACTGACTACACGCACTAATAAACAGATACGCACGACAAGCACAAACTGAAGAGCAGTAACGATCTGAGTCAGAAAACTGAGAAGCGCGAATCGTAAGTCCCCAAACTTCGACTAACTCGCGATAAACACGGGATCAGCAGAAGGAGCCCAACGGGTGCAGGACGTGGTGCTGAACTTCCCTTTTCTAGTCTCGTGGAAGACGACTTACGTCACAACGTTCTTGCAGACCGGAAATTCCGACAACGTTGTCCGACCGTGTGTACGCAAAACCAACATCGGACAAAGTACGACGGACATGATCCGACGGACCTGGTCCTCGGATAATCCGCGCGTGTGTATGGGGCTTTAGTAATTGGGGAAGGGGGTGAGTTTAAAAAGAATAAGCTCTCTTTTGGAAGATAAGGTCCACTTTAATGTTAACACTCAGCTACCTCTCAACTCCTCAGCCTAATCTCCTCTTTTGACCTAACGCGATCGACACACACCTCTACTAACTCTAATAGCAACACCCTTGATCTTGTATTCCAACTCTGAATTCCTTGCAACCTCTCCAACACTTCTTTTCCTCTCTCTGATCACAATTTTAGCTTCACTTTGTCCTTGCATTTAACCTCTGATTCTTCCAACCAACAAACAGTTACCCATAGAAACCTTTGCCACTTTAACCCTTCTCTTCTCTGTTCTCAACAGACTAATTCTACAACAAAATCTCACCCCTATCATGCCCCAACCTGGCCACTTTTGTCTAAAACAGCTCACTCTCATCCTCCCTGGACACACTCTCGCTTCCCTCACTATAAATAGAATGAGGCCCCTATCGTTATAATGGGACCTTCAGTGGCAGTGGACGGGCCAAAAGTTCACCCCAGGGCTGAGTCCATGGATAAGATGGGGAACTGAGAAAGAACATTGGGCACCAGTCACTTTTGTCTTTTTAAGTTTGATTGCAGAACCGTTAAGCAAATGAGGGTTAGGGTGGTCCCAGACACCATAGAGATCACTTACAGACTCTCCAGATCCATGTCTAGCTTCACAGTGCTGACACAGTGACACCGTAGGCAGTAACTCATCTGGTTCATAGACTGTGCTCTCTCTATTACTTAGATTCAGTGCATCCTTCAAGTGAGTCATCAGGCACTTCTGAGAGACCAGCATTTTTCATGGTTCTCTCCAGCAAGGGTCCTCCCCTGGTCTCCTCCTGGGCACAGCTTCGTCCATCACCAGGCAAGACATCTTCAGGGCCAGTTCAGGCCAATCTCCAAATTCAGCACGTTAGGCTCCACACAGGCTATTGTGCCTGAAGACAGAGCTCAGTCTAGCAGCACCAACCAAGGCCTCAGCCTGGGGGATCAGAGTGAGCACATGGCCAATTCCAAATATACATTTTCTTCCCCAGCATGCACCAGCAGCATAAATCTCCTACTGGGTTGGCTGATGGAAATATAATTATTCATAACTCACACCTACTGGCAGCAGTAAGAAATCACATCCCAACTGAAACTTAGGGAAAACCAAGTGAAAAACTACAATCAGTTTGGGCTAATTACAGCCCAGCCAAAAAAATAATTTTACTAGTAGCCCCTGTTTAGGACAAGGGGGCTACACTGATAACATAATTTCTCAAAAGACATAGCTGTACTCCTGAGCAACTGTGGCGTTAAACTAAATCCCGGCAGGACTTCCTGTATAAATCTGCCCTCTTATCAAAAATAAACATGTAAGTAATTCATGATGAGATCTCCACTGTCCATGTATTTATCCCAACTAAAATGCCATGTTTACCACCACATTACTTCCCTCTTATAGCCCTTTACCATAGATGAGGTTGTTAAACTTTTTTTTCTAATGCCCGCCTAAACCACCTGACCCTGTTCCCTCACAACTACCACTGTCACCATTTGCTCTATTCTACACTCTTCAACCCACATATTCAATCTCTCCCTCTGCACTAGCCTCACCAGTGTGAACAACCTAAGAGCTATCTCCTTGCTCCCACTTACTCCTAGAACCCCAAATTTACAACTGCTTAATCTACCACCTCACTGATAACAACCTTCTTGACCTCTTTTCAGTCTGGATTTTCCTGCAACATTCTACTGAAGCTGCCCTATTAAAACTCACAAAGACTTTCTATCTGTTAAAACCAATGGCAACAAGTCCATACCCTAATGCTGCGTACACACGAGCAGATTTTCCATCAGAAAAATCTTGGATGGTTTTTCTGACGGAATTCCGCTCAAGCTTGGCTTGCAAACACATGGTCACACAAAAGGTCGCTGAACTTTCGACCGTCAAGAACGCGGTGACGTAAACACTACGACAAGCTGAGAAAATGAAGTTCAATGCTTCCGAGCATGCGTCAAATTATTTCCGAGCATGCGTAGGAATTTTGAGTGTCGGAATTGGTACAGACGATCGGAATTTCTGATCAAAACCTTTTCTGACCGAAAAATTGAGAACCTGCTCTCAATCTTTTGCTGGCGGGAATTTGGCCAGCAAAAGTCCGATGGTGCATACACAAGGTCGCATTTTCCGACCAAAAGCTCACATCAGACTTTTGCTGGCCGAATTTCCGATCGTGTGTATGTGGCATTACTCTTAAAACTTTCTGATATCTTTGATACAGTTGGCCACCTGCTCCTACTCACAGAAGTGGACCCTATGCATCGAAGAAAATAAAATTGCGCAGAGGGTGAAAAGTGGGCATGGTTTAATTTGCACTAAATATTGGGTGTTGCATAAAGGGGGTGTGGTTAAATAGAGTCTGAGATTACTTACATGCAGTGCAGAATATGGTAACATTAAATAGGGAATGTACGGTGCAGAGTGCACGGTGGTGGGCAGTATGTGAAGGGAGAGGAATGCAGAGTATATGGTGGAGGGTGGTATGTGCAGGAGAGGAGTGCGGAGTGTACAGTGGGTAGTATGTGCAGGTAACAAGCCCCAATTCATTGCTCCAGCACTACCAAGGCCACTTGGCAGTGACATGCATGGAGCAACTTACGCTGGCTACAGGCACATGGCAGCACTGGCCTCCCACCCTCCTGCAGACACTGCTCGCACCCCCTCCCTGCCCTTCCCTGCCATCTCAATTCCCCTCCTCAAGTCCCAGCAGACAAGTCCCTCCTGACATCTTGCAAAACTTTGCCAAATTAGTTCCTCATACATCTGCCTGTCACTAAATACATACAGCACCGCTAAGTTGATACACTGCCGGCCTGGATTCTCCTCCCTCCACCTCTCTCAGAATGAATTCCTGCAGCTGGCATCCCTCCCAGTGGAAACTCAGGCATTGAGCTCCAATCCCACCAGCACTTGTCAGCAACGACCAGTAGCTCCATCTCCACCCCATAGACATCCTTTTACAAGTAGTGCTGGAGCACACTGAGCAAGAGTGCTAGGATAGGTGGAGGGAGGAGAGTGTGTGCAGTGCCCGGACAACCATACTACCATAGGCTGCTCTATCTGGAGCACTCCTGTGTATGATGTCCCATAAGGTGTGACGTGTCAAAACCTTACTGCAGGAAACATTATTCTTGGCACGGAAGCAAATAGCGGTAAGGTGGATGCAGGTGGACCACATTCGGTAAACTAATGGATGAAAACAGTTAATCAAGTGATAAATAATGTATGAGCATAGAGGAGGGATACAAAAATATCATAAGATATGGGACGTATGGAATAATGCGCATGTAACTGTGGATAGGAATGAAAGCTAAATGGATAAATAGAGAATTGGATGGAGACTGTGACTGGCAGCAGCCAAAGGAGTGATTAAGATTGGTATATGATAGTAGTGAGAGTGTATAGAAGTTTGTTGGAGGATAATTTGGAAGTATGTATGAAAATGTAAAGGATATAGACTATATATATATATATATATATATATATAGAGATATAGTATAAAGTGGAAAAAAAAAAAGTGTGATGTGTCTGGGTGTGTGCAGGCTCCAGGAGCCAGTCCGGGCACATGGAAGATGAGTGGCTGAGTGATGAACGATCCCCTGACTCCGACTAAGACCCCATACACGCTATACAACTTTAGTCTGATTTCCTTTAGATTTACTAAAATCGTGTAGTGTGAAGGCCTGCCTGATTGCATACAAATTGAAACTTCTAAGGTTTGACCTCATATTATATGGTTTTCGTAAATCCGAAGGAAAAAATCTACAGAAAATTGTATGGTGTGTATCCAGCTTTAGTCTGCAGTCTCCCCAAAGCTGATACACATCTCCCAATCAGACACACATCACTGCATAAGCATCCCCCAATCACTCTGTGTATGTAATGTGAATGTGAATAATGTGAATGTAATTTATGACCATTCCAATTAACCCTGTGTTATCCAAACTGTACAATAAAAAGTGTAAATTCACCACATAAACGAAACATTCTATATATAAAATAACAATCCTCAATAAACAGAGCATAGCACAGTGTTCACAGCTATTTGCATGGTAGCACTATTGTATGAACACTGATTATTTAGCGAATCATTTATGTTTATGGAGGATTGTTATTTTGTGTGTACTCACAGTTAGGCTCAGTTCACACATACAGGTGCGACCAAGCATGGATGTATTTTTCACGCGTCACGTATATAGGGCAGCCCATTCATTTCAATGAGCTGCCCTATGCGCAAGCCATACAGACAAGAAGTCCTTGAATCGTTTTCAAAAGTGTGCTACACTGAACCACAGGGTGCTGTGGCACTATTAGAACTGGCACGCACATTTGATATACATGGGGTGCCATCAACAATTAATGGCACTGCTAAAGGGCATTTCTGTGTTTCTATGTTGCAAAAGTATGCTATTTTTGCATGCATTCCCCACATGCATAGATATATAAAAAAAAAAATCACAAATATTTGAACAAATATACTTACACAGTGCGTGCTTTCAAGCCCTCCCCACTCCTCTCCTGCACATAGTGCCCCATCATACCCTCCTCTCCTGTACATATTGCCCACTGTCATACCCTCCACACTCCTCTCCTGTACATACTGCCCACTGTCATACCTCCACACTCCTCTCCTGTACATACTGCCCACTGTCATACCCTCCATGCTCTTCTCCTGTACATACTGCCCATTGTCATACCCTCTAAACTCATCTCTTGTACATACTGCCCGCTGTCATACCCTCCACACTCCTCTCCTGTACATACTGCCCGCTGTCATACCCTCCACACTCCTCTCCTGTACATACTGCCCACTGTCATACCCTCCTCTCTTGTACATACTGCCCAACAGCCGGCCGGTATGGGAGAGACCTGTCATCTGCACTGCCCATCACCTCACTTCATAGTGCGCACCCGGCTCAGCCTCAGCACTGCTGCATTGCTGAAAGGCAGCCAATGGCTGTGCAGAAATTCCAGTTTCTGAAATTCCAGCCAATGAGGCTGTAACAATGTTCCTGCATGACGTTAGCCCTCCCACTTCATGTGGTCACTTGTTTTTGTGAATGTTTGCAAAAGTAAAGTAGGCCAGTTTGGATGAAGTCCAGGGACAACATTTTTGTCCCAGTCCAGCCCTGCCTTGGACCCCTTTCATTCTCTATTTACTTCCTCCCTGGGTCAGCTGACGGCTTCCAATAGCATATCTATGCTGATGACACATAACTCCTCTACTCAGTCAGTCTCCTCGCACATCACTTATTTATTGACTTATCAGTATGGGTGTTACGTCACTTTCCCAAACTCAATATTTCCAAAAAAAACTGTAAAATAATAATATATGTATTAAGGTTCATTTTTATCTGCAGACTTTTCTTGTGCAAAGCTACTTTTCCATTTGAATGCAGCTCCATGTGTTTGAATTGAAAACATAGTGTTTGCCTAGAACACCCATCAGCTTGAACCCTAAACAAGTTCTTGGTACATACTCTAATACAAATGAGAACTGGATACTCAAAATAGGTTGGCTGAGACAGTTAGAAGCATAATGGGACAATGACGTACTGTGAAAATCTTTCTAACATTCTCAGCTCTTAATGATGACGCACAGGCAAGTTCATGCTGAATAATATTAGGAATATTACATTATAGAATTACGTGGTGTGACTCATGAAGTTCCACAATTTTATGTATATCTTAATTATAGGTGAGGATTCCAGTTAAGAATTGAACATGTGAATTTAACACAGTGGCCAGTTACACAGGAGCAGCACATGTTGGGAGATATTTTATTCACAAGGTGCTTCTATATAACTAAATATCATCACAGGGCTAATGTTTGAGAGGCCTTTATCTTGGGCTGCCTGTGATATAAAGCAGATAGAAATCAAACAAATCAAATGTACCTCTGTATTCATTAAAGTGACATCACACTCTGGTTATGAAAACATATACAGTATTTCTCCAGACCCAAACCCTATTAAGCATCTGTGGGGCATCCTCAAACGGAAGGTGGAGGAGCGCAAGGTCTCTAATATCCACCAGCTCCGTGATATCGTCATGGAGGAGTGGAAGAGGACTCCAGTGGCAACCTGTGAAGCTCTGGTGAACTCTATGCCCAAGAGGGTTAATTAGGGCAGTGCTGGAAAATAATGGTAACCACACCAAATATTGACACTTTGGGCCCAGTTTGGACATCTTCACTTAGGGGTGTACTCACTTTTGTTGCCAGCGGTTTAGACAATAATGGCTGTGTGTTGAGTTATTTTGAGGGCACAGCAAATTTACACTTTTAGAAGAGTGCCAACATTTAGGAAATGTATAAGAAACAGGGGGGGGGGACCTTCGTCCCATCAAGATAGAGAAGAAGTTTTTTTGCAGAGGCTGAAATGGACTTTAATGGTACCATACAAAAGCTTTGGATAACAAAAGTTGGTATAAAAAGTATATACATTTTATTACAGTCACAATTTAAAATACATTGTTTAAAAAGGAGAAAACACAACAAAGGCTCCATATGGTCACAAATTATGTGACACTAGAATGATTATACCATGTAAAAACTGTTCGCTCGACATGTTTCGTGGAAAAAGTTACTGCTTCTTCAGGAGCTTGTTTTTGTACATATATATATATATATATATATATATATATATATATATATATAATGCTATAGAGCGATTACCAATGTCAACAAAGACACAACCTCGTGCACGATCCGTTGAGGAGGTCTAACCCAGCTGTCATGGAAGCCCCACGCGCAGAGGACTCAAATCATATATCATAGCAATCATTGCATAGCTCTGAACTGGCCTCTATGATATTTAAAAAACACAGCCGCAGCACACTAATGCAATAGGTAAACAGTGAAGCCGCAGGTGGGATTTTTTGGATATGCAAATTATTCAAAAAAATCTGTATGATCTGTCTGTAAAAGTCTGTATGATCAAAGTTATCTTATTCTTCAAGAGTATGGACTCTTGGATACAACTGTAATAAATTGCTGGGTCAAGGGGTACAAGCATCCATTATGGATTCCACGTAGCAGCCCATCTGTGTAAGCTGATTCCAACAAGGGTATGGCGGCGATAGCGTCAGCCATTTTTTATGATGCATCTCAGTGGGATCTTTATCCCCAGGACCCTTTGTTTTTATTATATCCATATACACTGTTTGCTTTGACACCTCTGGGAAAATGGCCGCCAAATACTTCGGGAAAATGGCCGCTATATAAATTTCAGTAGGAAGACACTTAGAAAATGGCCACCACTATTGAATTCAATGGGAACTTCAACAAAATGGCCACAATACCATACGTTCCTAGGAGACTATTTAAGTGCACTGAGTGTTAGCTTGTACCCCTGATTGTGACGATACGCATTGGGATTGGTTGACAGGCACACAGGAAGTGATGTAGAAACAAGCTTGGTGCTTGTGGATGATGTATTGTGTTCCATCTTGCTTAATGTGAGTGTTTTAGTGTTTGTTTTTATCTAAAAAAAAATGTATTACATACTACACTATATGGGCATCCCCCTTCTTCCCTCTATACCCCCCTCCCCCTTTGGGTGAGAGTGAGAATACATTAAAGAGGAATGAATCACTGTCCGCTACCCAACATGGATTCTTGAGATAACGAGAGGAAGACCCTGAAAGGAAATTGAGATTTTCTCAAACCACCAGCCATTTATATAAAGACCCCCAGAAGATATTGCAACCACTGGTTTTCCTATGCTGTTACCTTACAGCAGTAAGGTGAGAGGCCACTTCACACAGAGGTGTCATTGCATGGAATGAAGAGACACTGGTTTATATTTATCAGTTTGCACGGTAAGACTGTAGCACTACACTTCACTGTTTTTCACCTTAATCCTAAGAAGACTGCATTAGAGACTTGTTACTTGTCACATTTTCATTTCACTGTTCAGTGTATGTCGTTCAGCTTAATGACCATTGATTGACTAACCACCCACATTTGTTAAATATGTCATTTTGTTTGTTGTACAAATCATTTGTTATTTGCTTGATTGTAAGGAATTTGTAAATTTGAAGAGTTTATTTGCACGTTTGGTTTACACTGCCACCTTGCACACACCTTTATCATTGCCTTTTTTCATTTCAAGTACTATTTTGTATTA
Source organism: Lithobates sylvaticus (assembly GCA_028564925.1). NCBI lineage: Eukaryota > Metazoa > Chordata > Amphibia > Anura > Ranidae > Lithobates > Lithobates sylvaticus. The sequence continues at coordinate 184,496,465 of CM053029.1, read as the reverse complement.
TTATTATTATTATTATTTTGTGACACGTTGGTTACACTTCAGTTGAACAACAGCGCAACACCATTTATTATACACACTGCAGTCCAACTGTTACTAATTATCTGTCTGGTAGGAATGGGCTTGGGCGTGTTCGGGATCCCACCTGCCCGATCCCACCAGGAAGCCGACACTGCACACCGCTAATCACAGGCAGTGAGACATTTCCCTGTCCGCAGCTGCACAGATCGAGAAATGTTTCACTGCCTGTTTCACACCCGAGCTCACCTCTACTGTCTTTGCACAGCTTTTCTTTGGATTTAGCGAAACCAAATAATTTTTAATTTTTGGATTGAATGGTGAGGTGGTTAGAACAAGTTTTTATTGCTGTCTGTCACTGCTTGGGAGATTTACTCTCTCTCTCTTTTTGTCCTGGTGACCACTGGTATCGACTAAAGTAGAAAATGCTAAATTGAGTGAGTTGTCACCAGAAACAAAAGAGTGGAAATCTTACAGTCAGAACAGTTCTTTTGGTGTAACTGGATTAACTTCACTTTGGAGAGATTTGAAACACTTCCTGTTGCATGTAATTCTCCTCAACAGTACATAAGTCCTTTACTTCCAAGGATTCAGGTACAGTGTTGAAGACAAATAGGAGCTTTCTGATCTTCCCTGCCACTCAAAGCAACACTGAAGATATCTATTTAACTACAGAATCATTCAATTCCCTCTTCATACTCTTGAAAATGAAATTAAATAAGCTCTTCAACAAATCTATCCAGGATTATTTCTGGATGGAAAAGCTCTTGTAACTCAGATTTTTACAGCTACCAAATGAACCATTGCCAGGGCTTGGAACACCCCCCACTCTGAGCTTTGAAAAGGTTACAGGTTGAATCAATGGCACCATGCTCAATAAGAAGCTGACATCTATCCTAGATAACAAACACTTCATAACATTTTGGCAACCCTGGATATCTTACTCAAAACCTACCGATTGCCCAGCCATATTACCAGGGCTTTTTTTCAGCGGGAATGCGGGGTATCGCAGCTCCAGCACCTCCAGCACTAAATGTATGTAGGGGCAAGGAGTGCTGGGGTGTGCTGAAGGGGCTATTGATGCTGGGTGCTGGTGGATGTTTTGTCTCTGGTGGGGATCTATTTTTGCGTGGGAGTCTATTGTTGCTGGGTAGGTCTATTGTTGGTGGGGGGGGGCTTATGTTACTGGGGTGTGAATTGTTGCTAGTTGGGATCTACTGTTGAGAGAGAGGTCTATTGTTGCTGGCTGCTGGAGGGTCTATTGATGTTGGCTGCTGGGAGATCTGTTGTTGCTGCTGGGGTCTATTGTTGCTGGGGTGCTATTTTGTTGTGCGGGGTCCATTGTTGCTGGGGGGGGGGGCAATTGTGTGGGGGATCTATTGTTGCTGTGGGGAGGGGGGTCTACTGTTGCTTGGGTGGGGTCTATTTTGCTTTCTGCAGGTTATCTTTTTTACTATCTTTCTTGTTATCATGAACAAATTCCATACAAATTAGTAACAGAAAATGATGCTTGGTTCTGTATTCTCCGAAAGGGGCGGTACTGGGAGGTGGATAGGGGTTGGAACCAAGGGACAGTGCTCAGAGGTGGGTAGGCGGCAGAGACAAAGGGTATCTATCCCCACTATACCCCCAGCCACTACTCTTACATTCCCAAACCTCCTCTCAACCTATACCCAAATTGTTTTTACTGGCTTGGTACCAGTTTTAAGATCCAAAGTAATAAAAAACTTTTTTATTTTGCATAATTCGTTTTATTATATATGTATATTATACATACAGACTAAAGAAACTTTTACAGAACAAAAGAATGTGTTAATTATTCCAGTGATTGCACAGCATGAGACAGGCCATACAGTACACACAGATGCATTGTAGTGCCATAGACAGCAGATAGAATGAGTGTGTAAATACATCAAGGGGTTGTAACTTGATTGAGAGAACCCCAAGTATCGCACAGTGTCTTAATACATCAGAATATGTCATTTACACATTAAAAAAGGAAATGTAGCAAGGGTGGGAAGATAACCAATAGAAAAATTAACAAGAAAAACGGTGGCACGGACACATACAGTTTCTTTAATTTACATAACAAGTGCAACAACCACTTGCAAAAAGTTTCACATATATGTCAAGTAGGTGAAACCCATCTATTAATCTTAAACAGTACTCCAGGCTTGCGGGACTTGTCTATTTCAAAAGAATATTATAAGGGGTCTTCAAAAAAAGTTTCCACACTTTTTTATATTTAATAGAGTTTAAAAAAAGTGCGGAAACCTTTTGAAGAACCCTCGAACATCCAGCCCGACCAGATGTCTCGGAACTTATTCTGTCATGTAGACCCCAACATCACTGGGGTCCTATACCAGTGCAAGAAAAACTAATAGCACATCTGAGTTTTTGGAACTAATAGAAGAGACATAAAAAATGTATTTTATCCAACAAATACGAGGTTCTTTGAAAATAAAAGTGGATAGAATGTTAAGAATAGAACGCTGAACGGTCGCAAAAAAAAAAAAATAGTACACCTAAAAAGATTTTAGTTAAAGTATTTGATAATCCATTTTTATGAGTCTATGCCAGCCCCTCCATTAGAGGCTGACATAGCACACTATGTTAGTTGTTTTAAAAAACGAGCATTGTAAATACCGATTTTGAGCTGTCTTTAGGCCAGTCACATGACTCGCGGCCGCTTCACAGCTCCGACGGATGGCTTCTGCGAGAGGGACCGAGATCAGGTGGCCACTCGTCTCCTCCCGCAGAAGCCCTGTCTGACAGACACAGAGAGGGAGCTGACAGGCAGGAAAGAGGGGGTGAGGGGGAGAGAGGAGAACAGAGGGGGCAGCAGTGTATGATGCAGGCATGCACTCTGACCACGGTGGTCAGGGCAGAGAGGGGATACAGGAAGTGGCAGGTTCAGGGAGTTTTTTTTTTACAGTTTACAGGGGGGCAGATTACACAGCGCAAGCACTGTGCTGTGTAATCTGCTTTAAGGGCAAGGATCTGTATTTTTTTGGGGGGGGGGGGGGGGTTAACAAACACTTAGGAGTTTTTTTTTTATAATAATAGTTGTCCTACAGTTTCACCACCCATATCTCTTTTTTCTTTATTATCCAACTTTGTTAACCTCTTGTTCTTTTATCTTCATCTTTTAAACATTAACTTTGTCAGGTCTTGTTACCTACGATCACCTAGGTTTCCTTCTGGAAAATGTATATTTTATGTGCTCTAGATGTCACTCTCTGTTGTCACATGTAGATATAAACCCTAAGAGCTTGTTTACGCATAATTTGTCCATATGTGGTGGATTGCTTTTCACAGGTGGTGAGGAAGCGTTATGTCACCTCCTCATCAGCTGTTTTAACTCCTAAAAGCATGCACCACCATGCCGCAATGACCACTTAATGTGATGAGGTTAACTTTTGCCTTTGCAGCTTGGAGGGGGGCTATTGGGGGGTGGCAAAATTCAACTGCATGCTATTACCACCCCCCAATTTGAAGCGTAAGGCTCCATGCACACTAGCCTTTTTTTTAGCTCCTAGAAGCTGTTATTGGCATTTTTTCTGCTCCTAGAAGTGAAATATTGTTGTTCTACTGTATGTGTCAATGCACAGTACTTGTTTCTTGGAGAGTTTTTCCAGCAGAGGAGCTCCTATTGGCTGCTAGATGCTACTTATAGTGTTTTTGAGCTCTTTTTTTTAATGGAACTGCAAAAAACGCTATAGGAAACGCTAACGCTCCAAAACGCCCTACTACCAGCATTTTTTTGTCCAGCTTTTTTTTTTAGCTTAACCTGTTGGCCACGAGCACACGCAAACATGCGGGCTCTCGCGGCCGAGCCTTGTCGCCGAGAGGTAGCATATTTGCGCGCATTAGTGGCAACAGAGCTGTGCCGAGAGCATGCGCTCTGCACACTCCTGGCGGCTACTGCTGCTGGACCTCTGCAACAAATTCTTGTTTACATGTATTCCAGTGATTGCTACATAGCATTTTTCTGGGCTGGTTTCATAATGTAACAATGGTGGACCATGCCTTAGTGACATGTGCTTACAACAGGCACTTGTAATCTCCATCAGAAGCCAGTGCAACATGGTGACAACATAGGAGCACAATTGATAGATAAGGACAAAGTGTTGCCACCCTATAGCAAGAAATGCCTGAACAAAAACCTTCATGGCAGGAGCACCATTTACTATTTCAATGTAAGCTTCAGGTTTAAAAATATAGAATTTTTTTTTTCTTTGCATCTATAGCCAAATGTTTTTTTTTTCCAGCATTGGTTGGAAAGTATTAGAACCCCTGTCAGGTTTTACTGCTATCCCAGACTCTGAGAGTTTTTTTTTTTTTACTTTCTGATCTGGTAACAGTTTTACCAGACAACTAGTGAAGGAAATCCACCAACAGCACACAGACAGAGGTAAAAACACTAAAGCTGGCCATACACCTATAGATTATCTGCAGATTTTCTATTGTTATATGGAAAAAGTGGGAGATTCCTCCATCCACACAGTTTAGCATACATGGAGAAATCTGTTGCACTTTTTCCATCTAACCATAGAAAATCTGCAGATAATCTATAGGTGCATGGCCAGCTTTATTTTAGGTCAAGCAGAGGAATGCTACCACGCTTCAGCTTTCTATTGTTGTTTGGTGTAGATTTTCCCTCACTGCCTGTTTGTTTAAAAAAAAATGGTCACCAGGGCAGGAAGTGAGGGGAAATCTCTTTAACAGAGCCCCAGATAGTAGTAAACCCTGACTGTAGCTGGAGATCATCTTTAAGCAACAAATGACACAATGTTTTGGAAGCCATTCTTCAGTGCCAGTTCACACAGGGGCGGCTTCAAAGTCGCCTCGACTCTCGTCGACTCTGTGCGGCTTGCAAAACGACTTCTGTATAGAAGTTAATGCAAGCTGCTCCGAAGTCGCCCCAAAGTACTACAGGAACCTTTTTCTATGTCAGAGTGACTTGAGTCGCTCCTATTAGAACGGTTCCATTGCAATGACTGGAGCGCGACTTGTATGGCGGCTAAGTCGCTTGACAGGTCGCCCCTATGAGAACCGGCATTAATTGTCCTTCAAAAAAATTGTAGCAAAAACAAACAAAAAAAATGTGTAAAAAAAAAATCTGACAGCATATAGCCAGTTTGAATGAATACTTGAATTTTAACTGGATCCTAACAATAAATTCATACTTGTGAATTACGACTCCGATACATGTTAATTAAACATTTGCTGCCCCCTGCTGGCTTTGAAGAACCTCTGACACTTTGTGAATGTAAACAGATGTGTCTGGTGTTATAGTTCTACTTACAGAATACCAACATTTCAGTTTGAGTTTATAATACATAAACCACAAAATGTTTCCATTGTATGCTCTGTCATAACGCTATGGGTCTTCATGTAAAGAAGCAAACCGCTGTAACTGCAGGTGTGGTGTGTACAGTGTTGGTCATCTTACTTTAAAAAAGTAATTAGTTAAGTTACAAATTACTTCTCCCAAAAAGTAATTGCGTTAGTAACTCAGTTACTACATTGGAAAATAATTAGTTACGCAGCAAAGTAACTGACTTTTTTTAAAAATATTCTATACGTGTAACTAAGGGGCGGGTCTAGTATTACTGTAACCAAGGGGCGCATTTATTATTATTCTTATATATCGTGTAAGGGGCTGCTCTATTATTACTCTAACCAAGGGGCAGATCTGTTATAGCATGTAAGCAAGGGGCGGGTCTTTTATTATTATATCGTGTAAGGGGCGGATGGCTACAGAAGAGGGCGAATGTTAAATTAATGGGCAGAGCTCGATATATAACAATAATAATAAATGCGCCCCTTGGTTACAGTAATACTAGACCCGCCCCTTACTTACACGATAGACGCCCCTTGCAGAGTAGCACGAGCATCGGGAGCGTGCGGCATCGCCTTGTACAATTACATGTTAACTGCACCTGCGCGGTGTAGAGTTCACTCAAAGCTGTTTAGGTTCGGCAATTTTCGGAAGCTCTGTAGTCCTTCGTACTGCGCAAGCCCTGCGCCTGCGCAGTACAGGGGGTCCTTATCCGGCAGGGGAACTTTTTCGGCAGCACACCGGAATTGCACTACTGCCATCTAGTGGCGGTAGATGTAATTGGGGTAACTAAGCCAAAGTAATAGGAACGGAGTTACCATGAGGGGAAAAGTAATCAGTTAGATTACTCGTTACCCTCTAAAGTAACTGCGTTAGGTAACTCAGTTTATTTTAACTCAGTTACTTACATCACTGGGTGTGTATACTCCCTTTAAATCTCAAGATTCAAATTTTGAACTCTAAAACCTCGTACACACGGTTCAATTGTTCGAGTGTCTGATTTTTGTCAAAAGCGCATGTGCAAGATTTTGTCTAGCATACTAACTATCCGCAAATTGTCGTTCGACAAACACGAACATAGTGACGTACTATGAGAGTATAAAGAGGAAGTTCATTTCTCGCCACCCTTTGGGCCCCTTCTGCTAATTTCATGTTAGTAGAAGTTTGGTGAGCGTTGATTCGCAGTTTTTTATTAAGTTATTTTTATTTAGATGGCAGATAGCATCTCTAATTAAATTTCTGTTGTTTTTTTTTCTGCACAATAAAACAATTGTGGAGAATAATACTTGACTATGTGTTTTTCTTCAAATGACAGTTTCGGAGTAGGCAGTTACATTAAAAACAACACAATGGAAAATTAACAAGGGACACCAATATAGTTGTATCTTTGATCTTAAAATCAAACAACAACCATAATATTAATATTATTTATATTACTACAAAACAAAAACGCATTTTAAAATACGTTTGGCATAACTCCATACAGTATCACCAGCAAAGCAGCTTCATTATTATCCGATTAAACAAGATGAGAATGTGCGCTGAAATTCGACATTTAATCAATTGCCACGTCACGAATGTTAATTATAGATTACGAACAGTAGTTTACAAGACCAAACTCTTTCCGGTCTTTCTTTGATTCCGATCATGCGTGTTTGTACTTTCGACTTTTGTGTGATGATTTCTGTACTGACCATCCGAAAATCAGACGTTGAGTTCACATCTGACAAAAATTTTATAGCCTGCACACCCAGTCTGACGAAAAAGTGAAATTGGCTGTCGAAAGCACCGTACTAACGATCTGAAAATCCACAGACAGCTCGTCTTACGACTTTTCCCTTCTGATTTTCGTATCGTGTGTACGGGCCTTAAGGCTACTTTCACACTGGGGTGGCAGGTCCGCTGTCGGTAAAGAACCGCTAGTTTTAGCGGCGCTTTACTGCTGTTTAAGCAACAGTTTTTGGCCGCTTAAACAGCAGTTTAACAGCAGGAGTTAAAAGCGCACAGGTTGCAGCACTTCCGAAACGCTTTTCAGGCATTTCAGAAGCGCTGCCCATTCATTCCAATGGGCAGGGGCGGTGAAGGGGTGGTGTATACACCGCTCCTCCACTGTCCCAAAGATGCTGCTTGCAGAACTCTTTTTCCCGTCCTGCAACCGCACCGCCGCAGCGTGAAAGCACTCAGGCTTTCACACTGGGGTGGCATGGGAGGCAGTTTTCAGGTACTTTACAGGTGCTATTTTTAGTGCTAAAACGCTTGAAAACTGCCTTAAGGGGTCTTAATGCTGACTCAGGAATGTCAAAGTCTGACCTTTAAACTCAGATTTAAATTTGAATCGAAGAATTCTGACCTAATTACATACAGTAGTTCTAACCTTTCATTGAATCAGAACTCTGAGATAATAAAGTTAAGGTTCTGACATTGAGCCTGGGTTCACACTATAGCGATGCAGGAAACAGCGCCATTCCAGTGCAAGTTCCCGCATTGCATCTTTCCCACAGGAAGTTCACACTGCCCTCTGCGAACCTTTGCGGGTATCAATACAATGTTAATGACACCCCCCAGGTCGGTTCACAGATCATAGTGCGGACTGTGGATTCAGACAGGAATTGGATGTGAACAACCATGCGATCTGATTCCAGTGCGGAAAAAAAAGTCCCTGCACCTTTTTTATGCAAATCCAATGCGAGTTCAGCCATACATTGCATGTGATCGGCACAGCAATGCGGGTGTGAATCACATGCAATGTCTGTGTTCGCATATGTGTGAAACCAGGCTTAACGTAGTTCTAAAGGCTGACGTTTTTTTTTTTTTATCTTAATGCATTCTGACCACCAGCCCCCCACCCCTTACACTTACCTGAGCCCGTTCTCCATCCAGCAATGTGCACAAGAGCAGAGGCTTTCTTCTCCCTCCTCATTGGCTCAGAATCATAGCCGGGAGCGAGTCTGCATGCATGCCCCAATAGCCACTGGCTTACTATGGGGGTGCTCGGCAGGGAAAGGAGCCAGGAGCACAAGCAGGGGACCTGAGAAGAGGAGGATCGAGCCTGCTCTGTGCAAAACCATTGCACAGAGCTGGTAAGTATAATATGTTTGTTATTTTTAAAAAGTGAAAATTATGGGTTTACAATGACTTTATTGTTAGAATTCAAGCGCTCAAACTCAGAATTCTGACTTTTAGCCTAAGTTCACATTGACATGTCAAATTGCATGCCAAATTGGCGGCTATTGCCGTCAATGGCACCGTCCGAATTTGTTCCCAAAAGTAATTTCTGTATTACTTTTGGCGACTTCGGGTGCGATTTGTATAGACATCTGTGCAGGAACCCACACAGATGTCTCTGAAATCGCCCCCCGAAGTCGAACTGACATGCGGGAATGAAATTGTGCGAGTTCAGCTGAACTTGCACAATTTCAATCCCGGTGTCAGTGTGAACCTAAGCTTAAAGGGGTTGTAAACCCTCGTGTTTTTTCACCTTAATGCATCCTATGCATTAAGGTGAAAAAACTTCTGTCACTGACCAGCCCCCCAGCCCCCCCGTGTTAGTCACCTGAGCCCGTTCATTCCCACGCCAGAGACGCGCTCTACCTCTCTAGGCGGGGGTTCTTTGCTCTTGATTGGAAAGATTGATAGCAGCACAGTCATTGGCTCGCGCTGCTGTCAATCAAATTCAATCATGCGGGCGCCTTGACGTTCTTTTTTTACAACAAATAGAGCTTTCTTTTAGTGGTATTTGATCATCTCTGCGGTTTAAATTTTTGGTGCTATAAACAAAAATATTGAAAAAAACACAATATTTTGTACTTCTTGCTATAATAAATATCCGCAAATTTTTTCTCAGTTTAAGCCGATATGTATTCTTCTACATATTTTTGGTAATAAAAATCGCAATAAGCGTATATTGATTGGTTTGCACAAAAGTTATAGCGTCTACAAAATAGGGGATAGATTTTTTTTTTTACTAGTAAAGGCGGTGATCTGCGATTTTTATTGGGACTGAGACATTATGGCGGACACATCGGACACTTTTTTGAAACCATTGACAATTATACAGCGATCTGTGCTAAAAAATGCACTGATTACTATGTATTTGTCACTGGCAGGGAAGGGGTTAACACTAGGGGGTGATTAATGGGGTTAACTGCAGGGCTGGACTGGCCTACCGAGATACCGGGAAATTTCCCGGTAGGCCACCTGCCCTGGGGCCGATCTGAGCGGCGACTGCAGCGCTCTCCTCCCTCTGTCCTCCGGCGCTTTTATGTCACGGAGCTGGGTCTGTGTGCAAGGTCCCGCCCCCCTAGACCGGCTCGTGTGATAGTAGATTGAATCAGTGTTCCGCCTATCACACAAGCCGGTCTAGGGGGCGGGACCTTGCACACAGACCAAGCTCCGTGACATATGAGCGCAGGAGGACAGAGGGAGGAGAGCGCTGCGTGGTATCCAGAAAATGGTGAAGCTGACATTAGTGGGCACAGAGGCTGCAATTGGTGGACAAAGAGGCTGCAATTAGTGGGTACAGAGGCTACAATTGGTGGGCAGAGAGGCAGCAATTGGTGGGCACGGAGGCTGCAGTGGTGGGTACACAGAGGCTGCATTTGGGGGACACAGAGAGGCTGCAATTGGTGGGCAAAGTGAGGCTGCATTCATGGGCACAGAGAAGCTGCATTGGTGGGCACAGCGAGGCTGCATTGGTGGGCACAGAGAGGCTGCATTGGTGGGCACAGTGAGGCTGCAATGAAGTGAAGCTGCATTGGTGGGCACAGTGAGGCTGCATTCATGGGCACAGTGAGGCTGAAATAATGGGCACAGTGAGGCTGCAAAGATGGGCATGGCGAGGCTGCATTGATGGGCACGGCGAGGCTGCATTGATGAGCACGGCGAGACTGCATTGATGGGCACGGCAAAGCTGCATTGATGGGCGAGGCTGCATTGATGGGCACAGTGAGACTGCATTTGATGGGCACTGATGAGACTGCATTGATCTCTGGTATCATGTCTGCAGTCTCTGGCCATCTCTTGTACTATATGTTTGCAGTCTCTGACCATCTTTAGAATGATGTCCTCAGTCTCTAACCATCTCCTGTACCATGCCCGCAGCATCCGACACCTCCTGTATCATGTCTGCAGCCTCTGACATCTACTGTATCATGCTTGCAGCCTCTGACCATCTCTTGTATCATGTTCTCAGTCTCTACCCATCTCTTGTATCCTGTCCTCAGTCTCTACCCACCTCTTGTATCCTGTCAGTCTCTACCCATCTCTTGTATCCTGTCCTCAGTGTCTAGCCATTACTTGTATCATGTCCTCAGTCTCTAGCCATCTCTTGTATCCTGTCCTCAGTCTCTAGCCATCTCTTGTATTATGTCCCCAGTCTCTAGCCATCTCTTGTATTCTGTCCTCAGTCTCTAAACATCACTTGTATCATGTCCGCAACCTCTGATCATCTCTTGTCTGCAGTCTCTGAGGGGGAGTCTGGAGAGTAGTTAAGAGTGGGAGTGCCGCCATAATGGAGGTCATGGGAGAAGTCAGATGTATGTGGACTGTGGAGAGGAGACTATAGGATAAAACCAGAGCCACCAACCTGGAGCCATCTAACTAAGCTGTGCACAGTGCACCTGAGAGGAGGTCAGTGACAGCGCCGCCAGGCCAGTCTGAGGGGGGGTCACTGATGTAAGGGGGAGTGAACACAATAATATAAAGGGGCACTGATATAAAGGTTTCCCCCTTATATCAGTAATCCCCCCCCACGTTCCTGGGGTGCCCCTTGACGATGGACAAATTTTACCACTTTTAACTGGAATTTGCTTTTATATATATATATATATGCCTTCTATGTGTATATATAATACACTCTTCAAATGTGCTTTAAATGCATGGAAATAATGACATTATGATACTGGGCTGGTATAATAATGCTATGGGGCTGGTATGATATTTTTTTCCAGGGCTGGTTTTTATTCCCAGTCCGGCCCTGGTTAACTGTGTTCCCTGACTGTGTGTTCTAACTGTGGGGGGAGGGGACTGACTATAGGAGATGACAGATCATGGTTCCTAGTAGGGCTGGGGAAAAAAAATCGATTTAAATCTTGAATCGAGTTGAGAGGTCAAATCGATTCAAAATTTCAGCAAATCTATTTTTTTAGATTTTTTTTTTCACCAGGACTGGCGCTCACACCGCGCTGGTCCTGAGGTGCTGCAGGCAGGAGTTTTTAGGCGAGGCCATGGCTTCGGCCTAGTCCGCGAGGCCAGACACCGTGGACTAGGCCGAAGCCGCGGCCTCGCCTAAAAACTCCCCCGACACCTCGGAAGGGAAGGCAGCGATCCATGGCCTTACCTTGGAATAGGGGTCCTTTTTAAACAGAGGGCCAGTTCAATGTCCCTCAGACTGTTGGGGGGCTGGATCATTGCAGCCTCACCAGTGCCCACTTAGGCAGCTTGGAGAGCCCAGGCAAGGAGGTGTCGGCGACTGGTTATAAATCAGGGGATGGAGGGAGGCAGGCTGAGCAAGGATGGAGACTCACTGGAGATCTGAGGCACGGATGGCGCAGGAGGACATAAGGATGGTCAGAGTTTATTTTTCCAAAAAGTCTGCCGCGGCTCACATTCGGACACACCCCACTCCCTGGCCAATCAGAAGACCCACTTCCTGGTTGGCCAGGAGGAGGAGCAGGAAGACATTAGCAAATATTAATTCACTAATGTCACACAATTGGCTGGGCTCGGCCGCAGTGCTCTGCACTCCAAGCACACCCTCAGGCTCTAATCATGTGCTTCAGAAAAAAAAAAACATTGAAATCCATGCATCTATCACCCCCAAATGTAGATTAGGGGCCAGGCGCATGGTTAGGGGGGGCGGTGCGTGTGTGCCCCCTATGGACGGGCCGTCACTGCATACAAGTACAGCAGACACATATCAGGAATATGAAATGCTGGGTTTACTTGTTCTTTAAAGTGGACATTTCAGTAACTTTTAAACTTTAAAAAAATTCCTGATATTCAACAATATAATTACAAAAAAAACCTACTGCTTAAAATTATTGGCTATTATTATTATACAGGATTTATATAGCGACAACAGTTTACGCAGTGCTTTACAACTTGAGGGTAGACAGTTCAAATACAATACACTTTAATACAGTAGGAATCAGAGAGCCCTGTGGGGGATGTGCTGATGGAGAAAATAAATGTACAGTTGTTAGGTGGGGGCCAGATAGGCTTTTCTGAAGGGATGAGTTTTCAAGGATCGTCTGAAAGTGGACAGAGTAGGAGAAAGTCGGACAGATTGGGTTAGAGCACTCCAGAGGATGGGAAAGATTCTGAAGAAGTCCTGAAGGTGAGCATGGGATGAGGTGACAAGGGAGTTAGAGAGCAGGAGGTCTTGGGAGGAGTGAACGATTAGTTTGGTATTTTGAGACTAGGTTAATGATGTAGCAGGGAGCCAGGTTGTGGATGGCTTTGTAACTTATTGTTAGTATCTTGAATTTAATTATTTGGTTGAGTGGCAGCCAATGGAGGGATTGGCAGAGGGGCATAGCAGACACTGAGCGGTTTGTGCGGTGGATGAACCTGGCAGCAGCATTCATGATGGACTGAAGTGGGGATAGCCTATTGAGGAACCAATGAGGAGGGAGTTGCAGTAGTCAAGGCGAGAGATAAGCAGGGAGTGGATTAGAAGATTTGTGGTGACATTGGTTAGGAAAGGGCGTATCTTGGAGATGTTGCGGAGGTTGAGGCGGAAAATTTTGGATAGCGTTAGGATAAGGGGCTGAAAAGTTAGTTCGGAGTCCAGGATTACACCTAGGACCTTGGCATGGGGGGACTAGTTGATAGTTGAGCCATTAATATTGACAGAGAAATCAGGGGAACTGGCACCTGGGGAGGAAATATCCTGAGCCCGGTTTAGGAAAGGTTGAGTTTGAGGAAGTGATGTGACATCCAGACTGATACTGTATGTCTGCTAGTAAGTTAGTGATGCTTGAGGAGACAGATGGAGAGAGCTGGGGGGTGGAGAGATAGATTTGGGTGTCATTAGCGTAGAGATGATATTGAAAGCCATGGGAGGCAATCAACTGACCCAAGGAGGTGGTGTAGATTGAGAAAAGGAGAGGTCCAAGAACAGAACCTTGGGGGACCCCGATGGAGAAAGGAAGAGGAGCGGAGGAAGTAGAGTTGTAAGTGACACTTATGGCTCTCATTTCTTGAGGCCCTGAAATGTCAGTACAGTACAAATACCATCCAACTGACCCCTTTTTGAAAAGTAGACAGTCCAAGATTTTTATTAAGAGGCATGGTGAGTTTTTTGAAGTTGTAATTTTGAAGTTGTCATTTTTTCCCACAATTCTTGTGAAAATTAAGAAATTATTTTTTTTTAATTTTTTTTTTACACAAAATTGTCATAACAAGTTATTTATCACACACAGCATACACCCCAAAATACATTCTGCTACACCTCCTGAGTATGGCGATACCACATGTGTGAGAATTTTTCGTAGCCTGGCCACATAGAGTGCTCCAAAATGCAGGGAGCACCGTCAGGTGTTCTAGGAACATAAATTACACATAAAATATCCTTATGACCTATTACACTTTTGAAAGCCCTGAGGCACCAGGGCAATGGAATTACCCACAAAATTACCCCATTTAACGACCAGCTATTGGGGAGGGGGTGATAAATATTGCATCTATTTTTTACTTTCTGTTCTGTTTGTGAATTGGAATGAAAGTGATTGTAAAGTCTCGTTTTTTTTTTCTATTAAAATAACAAACGTGTCATTCTTACCTGCTCTGTGTAGAGGTTTTGCACAGGGCAGCCGAGATCCTCCTCTTCTTGGGTCCCTGGCTGGAGCTCCTGGCCCCTCCCTCCTGTCAAGTGCTCCCACAGCAAGCAGCTTTCTATGGGGGCACCCAAGCCGAGCCGTAGCTCCGTCTATCTATTCAGGCACATAGCTGCAGTTCGGCCCCTCTCTCTCTTGATTGGCTGAGTTTGATTGACAGCAGCGGGAGCCAATGGCGCCGCTGCTGTCTCAGCCAATCAGGAGGGAGAGTCCTGGAGGGCGGCCGATTCACTCATGGATATAGATGGGCTCGGGTAAGTATTAGGGGGCTGGGGGGGGGGGGGGGGTCTGCTGCACACAGAAGGCTTTTATCTTAATGCATAAAATTTATTAAGATAAAAAACCTTCTGCTTTTAAAATCACTTTAACAGCTTACTGTATGTATTTTTACGATATTTACCAGCACATTTTTCATATTGAGTTAAATACCACATAATCTGTATTTTGTTTGTGAATTTGACTTTTTTACCGTATGTAATAATTTAGTGAGCGTGTTATCCAATGAAGTAAACATTAATGAATTGACCCCATAGTATCAATTCATTGTCACTGCAAATAATCTTACATAATTGCAGCCTTGTACAAAGTTATAGACCGATACAGCTTCCCGACCTTTTGGCTAAGATCAAGTGTAGTAATTGTTCTTATCAGTTTTTAGGAACAGAACGCTGATCCCCTTTCCCAGTTAGTTGGTATAGTAGGAGAAATATTTTCTCTCCAGGCTGAATCTGGCCTGGTTTACCAGGCTTGCTGCAGATTGAAATCAGAGCTCTTCCTAAGTACTAATGCTTTTCAGGTAGGGATGGAACTGCATTTTGTGTCTGGTACCCCAAGAACCCGGCATGTCCCACTACAGCCAGAAAACTACAGAAGGAGGCGGATATAAGACCAGTAGCCTGCACAAGGAGAGAGAGCAGCAGTGACCGGTCTGTATTTCAGGAAGCTCAGAGCACTGAGGCAAAGTGGAGTATTTTTTATAGTGGATTACTGCACAGACCAGGAAGAAATACACTAATGACACAAATTTCAAGTAAGAATAATGGCTTGTGTATGTAGGCAACATTTGTTCAACTCTAAGGGCTCATTCGGCCTCGGTGTGTTGCCAGGGGGCGGTAAAAGCAAGCAGTTGAGCCATGTTTTTATCACTACCCAATTGCCCACCTGTAGGGCATTGTACAGAGGATATTAGTTTGTAGGGCATTGTACAGGGGTCAGCAGGGCAAAGGAAGGTAGGTTAGCAGGGGATTGTACAGGAATTGGAAAGGCAGTGTACTGAGGTTCAGTAGGGTAGTGCACTGGGTTCAGCAGGGCAGAGAACAGGGGTCAGAAGAGCCAAAGATAGAGGTCAATAGGGCAGTGTACAGGAGTCAGCAGGGTAATGTACTGGGGTCAACTGAGCCAAGGACAGGAATCAGCAGGGTGGAGGACAGGGGGCAGAAAATAGGAGTCACTGCTAGTAGGAGAGAGGACAGCGATCACAACTAGCAGGGCAGAAGATAGGAGTCACCGCTAGTAGGAGAGAGGATGGGGGTCACCGCTGACAGGAGAGAGGATGGGGGTCACCACTGGCAGGAAAGAGGACAGGAGTCACCGCTGGTAAAAGAGAGGATGGGGGTCACCGCTGGCAGGAGAGAGGATGGGGGTCACCACTGGTAGGAGAGAGGGCAGGGGTTACCACTGGCAGAAGAGAGAACAGGTGTCACCACTGGTGGGAGAGAGGACAGGGGGTCACTGCTGGCGGGAGAGGACAGGGGTCACCGCTGGAAGAGAGAAAATTGCAAAAAGGCAGCTTTTTATTACAGAACAGACATGCTATGTCTTTTCTGTAATTAAAACAACTTACCTGCAATTTTCTTTTGAATGTAGGCTGAATAGTGCATGTGTAGATCACTATTCATTCTTGGCATGGTGTCAGTGTGCTGGAATGAGTGACTCTTGTGTGTATGCGTGGGAGTCCCATCATCCCTGCTGGCAAATAAGGAAGCTGAAAACCTGGCACCTGGGAGAAGATTTCAGGGGTCAACGCAGGGCTGGATCCTGCCTGTCTGATGTGAGGATGGGGAGCAGTAAACAATAATAGAATGCCAGCAGGGCAATGTACGTGGGTCAATATGGCAGAGGATATAATGGGGACAGCAGTTTGAAGGGCTTTGTACAGAGGGTATTAGTTTGTAGGGCATTGTACAGGGGTCAGCAGGGCAGAGGAAGGGAGGTTAGCAGGGGATTGTACAGGAATTGGAAAGGCAGTGTACTGAGGGTCAGTAGGGTAGAGCACATGGTTCAGCAGGGCAAAGAACAGGGGTCAGAAGAGCCAAAGATAGAGGTCAATAGGGCAGTGTACAGGAGTCAGCAAGACAGTGTACTGGGGTCAACTGAGCCAAGGACAGGAGTCAGCAGGGTGGAGGACAGGGGTCACCGCTAGCAGGGCAGAAGATATGAGTCACCGCTAGTAGGAGAGAGGATGGGGGTCACCACAAGCAGGAGAGAAGACGAGGGTCACCACTGGTAGGAGAGGACGAGAGTCACTGCTGGTAGGAGAGGACAGAGGTCACTGCTGGTAGGAGAGGACAGGGGTCACCACTGATGAGAGAGAGGACAGGGGTTACCGCTGGTAGGAGAGGACAGGGGTCACCGCTTGCAAGAGGGAGGACGGGGGTCACCGATGGCAGGAAAGAGGACAGGAGTTACCACTGGCAGGAGAGGATGGGGGGTCACTGCTGGCAGGAGAGGACAGGGGTCACCACTGGTAGGAGAGAGGACAGGGGTCACCGCTGGCAAGAGGGAGGACGGGGGTCACTGCTGGCAGGAAAGAGGGCAGGGGTCACCACTGGCAGGAGAGAGGACGGGGGGTCACTGCTGGCAGGTAGGACAGGGGTTACCGCTGGCAGGAAAGAGGACAGGGGTCACCGCTGGCAGAAAAGAGGAGAGAGGACGGGGGTCATATTGTGTATTTATCTTTGGTACCACACATATGGTGATGTGGGCAGCAACTAGTTAATACATTTTTCAATGTGTTTTCATGCATCATGCATTGCTATGTGCTCCCATTGAAGTGTGTGGGACCAAAAACTGTCCAGCAAAGACACCCAGGTGTGAGGAGCCCCATATACAGTAATGTCAGTGGTGACATTAGATGATCGTCGTATGATGAGGTGGAGTGACATCCGGGATCTCCCCTCACACACACACCTAGGACAGGCTCCTGAGGGAGTGTATTCGTGGCAGTCTCCCCCTCATCCCCGTACAGAGGGGCCGGCCTGGGTGTGATGGGGGAGGAGAAGGAGGAGGGAGGACACTTTTTCTACACTCCCCACAACTTCACCAACTCTTTCTGGACTCGGCACCTCGCTCGGCGGGGAACCCAGAGCTCAGCCCTCCATTCACCATGACCGGTGCCCGGCATAGGAAAGCCAATTCCACGGACAGCCAGCCGCCGGCTGTGGCCAACGACGTGCCCAAAAAGAACCCCAAAGCCAGCAAAGCGGGGTCCCCCCCGGGGGGCTCGGGGCTCCTCCACACTCTGCTCTCCATTGTCCGCTATGGGCTGCTCCTTGCCACAGCCGCCGGTATAGGATGGCTGCTCTACACCCTGCTGGAAGAGGTCTCCACCATCAATACTAAGCTACTTCACCTCTCCCAACAGAAGGGGGAGCTCGCCGACACTGTCCACAACCTCAACAAGCAGGTAAGTCTACCACACCTACCTACTTACTCTATGGGGGGAGGAGAGAAGGGTGCTCATTGCAGGTCAGTATATTGGACTGGAGGTCAATGGCAGTTTACTGCTCAGTGTCAAGCTGGCCATTCAATTCCTTCCAAATGGAAAAAAAAACCAGATCCTCCATCCACAGAATGAGGGGAATAGAGGAACCACCCCCTCCTTCCTGCTGGTAGTATAATGTAATGAGAACTGAAATACAACTCCAATGCTAGGAGGTCCACATACAACTTTATTCCATTAAAAATCACGTACAATCCGAAAAAGTAGCCTTGTTTCGAGGGTCCAAGCTCCCCCTTCATCAGGGCTAGAAAGAACAGAAGCAGATTTTCATATCAATCTGATATCCATACAGTATCCCCTCCATTGAGTCATAATTAAAAACAATCAGTCAATCGTAAAGGGGAATGTCAAAGTTATAATACAAAAAATGAGAACATGAGTGCTGAATGATCTTTAAAAAAGAGAGAGGAAAAGGAAAAATAAAAAATTAATAAACAATGAGAGTTTGGGTAAATTATATCTCAAAATAGGTATTTGGACATTGTACAATGGGGGAAAAAAAAATTTATATATAAAAAAAATAAAGTATGTATATGTGTGTGTGTGTGTGTGTGTGTGTGTGTATGTGTATATATATATATATATATATATATATATATATATATATATATATATATATATATATATATATATATATATATAATTTAATTATATACTTCAACCATATATCATACATTGTCCCACTGAGAGCAGTATAATGACTTCTGTCGAGCGGAGGTGACCACACACGGATCAAAATGTGTTCGATCTCTGCTGAACCAGATGAATTTCAATCAGTGTATGACCAGCCTCAGCCTTGTTACTGATGATGAATGCCATCACTGACAAGCTGATGATGGCACTTTGCAAATTGTCATTGCTCCACTTCATTGAATGAGCCAGAGAATATGGGGCTTATAACACTAGAATTGGGCAATGCTCCCTTCATCATCACACAGTAACATGCTGTATATGTGCCCTATAATGCAATTATGGTGCAGTTCTTTGTTGCACTCAGATGCTGTGTGCATTGAGTTGCTTTATGTTTTATAAGGCAGTGCAGTGTTTTAATCTATTGATAACCTGTTCACAACCAGTGGGCTGCCTCAGTGTACAAAAACACGCGTGTTAGTCCCCAGTCACATCTGTGTTCTGCAGGAGCATGTGCAAAATCATGAAAGTTCCTTCAGCATGCAAAAAAAATGTGTGTGGCTAATTTCTGTGCTCCACGACACCATCCTTAAAGCTGAAGTCCTAGGTATGGTTTTTATTCCATTGGACCAATATTGTAAGTATGTATAATTCATACCCAGGTGGCTGCTGGAGGAGCTGAAAATCTCCTGTAATAGTCAGTACTACTACTGTATCCAGTGACTTCTGCATAGTAACCACAAGGAGTTAATTGCCTGGCACTGCCCTCATTCACAGAACTCCTCATATTCTTTCAATGAACACAAGGCATTCTCTGATTGGATAAGGCGGAGATTGTGATGTCACCCTTGCCTCTCCACCTCTCCCTACTATGAATAGTTTTGGGAATTACAAAGGCGATTGTACAGTTAGACCAGGGTTCCTCCAGAGATTGCTTGGAGTTCCTTGAGCAATTTCTTCCTCTCAAATACATTCCGACTCACAGCATTGATCCTTTTAGCTATCTTCTTTCCAATGACCACAAGTGTAAGGAGCATTCTTCCCACTGACCATCACACTTTAATATGTGTCATGAGTTGTAGATACAGTAACTTTTAGCAGGGGTTCCCTAAAAACCGGAAAGTTATTTCAAGGTTTCCTCTGTGTTAAAAGTTTGAGAGTCTAGATTAGACTATAAATTGTGGTCAGATGGAATATCATTCATTGCAGGACTAAGCTTACCATGATCTGAGATATGACTTTTGCAGATCAGAAATCAGACATGGGGGGGCAGCAAAATCGGTGACCTTGTACTCTAATGGGTAGTGATGATTCATATTGAA
The DNA here is from genome assembly GCA_028564925.1 of Lithobates sylvaticus. Taxonomy (NCBI): domain Eukaryota; kingdom Metazoa; phylum Chordata; class Amphibia; order Anura; family Ranidae; genus Lithobates; species Lithobates sylvaticus. The sequence continues at coordinate 184,476,536 of CM053029.1, read as the reverse complement.
AATGATGGGCTGTAGGGACCTGCTTGATTTTACTTAGAGGAAGTAAACCCTGATGGGTATGCTTCCTCTTTGTTTCCCTGCAAAGGTAAAGCATAATGGACTACTATGCATCGCATAGTAGCCCATTATGTGTCACTTACCTGACACAGGAGCCTGCGATGTATCCGTTGTCCCCTTGTGTACAGAGCCCTTTATCTTCTTGGTGGCTCTCGCTGCTCCGGCGCTGTCATTCGACGGAGCCACGATTACGTTACTCCCGCGCATGTGCACAGGAGCCGCCACTCGCGGCATATCGCCGTTTACAGCGGCACGCTAAGTGTGCCTGCGCGCCGCTGTCTATGGCGCATGAGACAGCAGTGCCTGTCTTTTGGCAAATATCTCCTAAACCGTGTAGGTTAAGGAGATATTTCTTGGACCTACAGGTAAGCCTTAATCTAGGCTCACCTGTAGGTCAAAGTGGCTTCTAAGGGTTTACAACCACTTTAAGTTGGCCTGTACTCCTTGACTTGGCGATTGGATGTAAATAAAATCTGTTTAGCACCTGCCTAGTGATCCCTACTACTGGTCTTCAGGGTATGTACAGAGCTGAGCATTTCAGTATATAGTGCTGGTTAACTGGGTGACAGGTCACATAATGTTTGAGGTTCCCTCTGTTAATGGACCAGGCCCCTAAAAATCAGGCTGGCTCCTAAATTCCATATTGGCTTGTCCACCCATGGTTTATGTACTTCACATGTGGCTGCACCTGGGGAGTACCAGAAAAAATATATGTAAAGTTCTTTATTCTTTTCATCCTGCCCAAGGATGCTGTGGCTGTACCTCCGTACACACAGCAGGTTGTCCCATCTATACTTCTAGCTTCTGTCCCATTCAATATCGATGCTCAACACATAACCTTTCAGCAAATACATTTTTTTTCCAGGTGTATTTTTGGATCCTACGTAAATAAGTTAAGTGGACAGCAGGATATGTAAGGTATTTCTGTACATGCACCAATGCTTGGAATGAATGAAGGGCTGAACTGCCATTGGTACAGCTGACATTAGTGTAGCAGATGTCTGTGTCACTTACAAGAGGGAACAAACATACTTCCACCCACCTCCAAGATTCCAGGCAATGTATTGGAACCTGATCTTATATATGTAATTGAAGCCAGGGTTTGCTGGGTCTGTGTTAATATAGTGAGTTATGCAAATGCAGGATGACCCCCCCCCCCCCCGCCGCACTACTTAAACCTGTTATACAGGTAGTTGGGGTGAGCAGTGTCTGCTTTCTTGTGAAAAAAAAAAGGTACAACAAATGTCTTCCAGAAATGTAGATGTATAGCTGTGTTGTATAGAACCACTGGGCAGGCCTGAACTGAGCTACTGGGTTACATCGACCAATTTTAAAGTAGTTGTAAAAGGTTGTCAATGTTTTCTATCTTCATGCATTCTGTGCATGAAGGTAAGAAACCTTCTGTGTGCAGCAGCAGCCCCCCCCCCCAATACTTACCTGAGCCACCCATCTTGATCCAGCGATGTCAATCGCAGCCAGTGAGGGGGCGGGGCCGAACTGCACTCCGCGTCTGAATAGGCACTCAGGAGCCCCCATATGGGGCATGAGGGAGGGGCCAGCAGGGAACCTGATAAAAGGATTGGGGCTGCTCTGTGCAAAACCACTGCACAGAGCAAGTAAGTATGACATGTTTGCTATTTTTTATTTTTAAAAAATTCTGCCTTTTTAATATCACTTTAATCTCTTGCTACTGGGGGGTTTATAGCTGAACTCCAGACAGTTATAAAGGAATGCAGCCATATAATCAATGATACCTCATTACATGTATATTTTAATTGCAAGCAGTCTAGGTACCCGAAGATGATTTGGTATTGGCCTGTACAGCAGGCCTGGAGTGTGGGAGGAAAAAGCAGCACAAGGAAAAAATCAGCTCATGTGTTTACAAGAAATGTGCTGATAGGAGGAGAGAGCAGAGAGATGAGCTCTACCTTATGTTGCTTTCTCTTTCACTATCTAGTCACAGTCTGGGGCGGGTTCAGAATGACCTGGGCTTAGAGGAAATAGGTTGAATAATTTCTGCCATCAGACATTTAGTTGCAGAAAAAAATTCAGGGGAAATCTCTAGAATTAATATTGCAGCAAAAGCTAGGTTTGTTACGTTGTATTTTACTGGGATTTTTTAAATGTTACTTTTGACTGGAGTTCTGTGTTAAACCCAAACTTTTCTTCACACCCTCCGTTACACAAGTAGGATCGCATCTGGTACCGATCAACCACACATGTTTGGAGCTGTGTGCAATCATGCAAGATTGATCACTGCTACTTCACATCCGCGTGTTCCAGTTCAACACGTTTTCTGCATTTATGTATGATATATATACACACATTTTTTAATGCATCTGCACCACAAAAAAATCTACTGTATATCCTGCAATTTTCACCTTCACATTGTTTCACGAGACACTGTTGCACTCCATTCGTTTCAACAACATTCCTCCTATAAGATTTTACAGGTATGTTCATTAATGGTATATTATCCATGTTATTTACATGTAAAAGCGTGCAAAAGCCCTGAGTCTGCTGGGTGCCACCATCTTGTTTTTTTTGGGGGGGGGGGGGTTGCGAGACCGTGGCAATCTGAGCCACTGTCTCTCACCCCCCCCCCCCCCCCCCCACAGTCTTTTGGGACATATAACAGGTCCCAGAAGACTACAGGACCATTCACAAGGCACGGCTCGCGCATGCGCAGTAGGAGACTGTCTGTGAAACAGCAAGGCTTCACTTCCTGTTTCCCCTATGCTATGCCAGGGCCTGCAGCCAAAGCCAATTTGAATAATCTGTTCAGGTAAGGACATCTCTGGATCACTGGACAGGTAAGTATCCTTATATTAAAAGTTAACAGCTACAGTAATTAATTTCTTTTGGGGGGAGCCTGGAGCTCCTCTTTAAGCAACACTCTGTATTATTGCCCTTCACTCCTCCCCCCAGCAGCTACATAAAAGTTTATGTAGGGAGGTTAGGGGAGGGCAAGGAAGCAGGGCAAGCACAGACAGTAATTGCACCCCTAGAAGAAGAGAGGGCTCTGATATGCAGGGCGGGAGGGACTGTGCAAGGAAATTGACCCTTCCTGTATTTTGTAAATTTTCTATCAAATTCATAGGCATTTTGCAAATGAATGAAAATACATGGAAAGAATAAACTGCAAGTAAGATTTTTTATTTTTTTTACCTGAAATTGGTAATGGGGTCTCTTTCGTTCTCCATGGTATGTAACAATTTTGCCACCCTTTTTTGCTCCTCCTGAGATATACAAGGAACTATAGGCTATGGGATTGGTAGTGTGCATAGTCCTATTGTATGTAGGACAGTAGTCACCCACTCTTGCCCACTTCCTAGATGGACTAGGAACTATGCACTATGAGACTTGTAGTGTTCCTAGAGCAATGCACATGACCGCAACTAACACTGCTTTTTCCACGCGAAAAGGAGATGTTCCAGAAAAAGACAGTAGGAAGCAATTTTCATGAAAAATAGGCCCACTATTATTAAGTAGTGGATGTGTTTTTTTAGAACAAAGATATTGTCCAGTGTCACTTTAACTTATTACAACACTGTGCATCGTAAACAATTCCATTTATTTCACAAAATATTACAAGTATTTTCACAAAATACTTTTTTAACTTTTTTTTTTTTTTTTCTTTTGCATCTTGCTGATCTCCTCCAGCCTTATTCAGCTGCTTCATGTCTACATGCACTCGGTTTAATGTTAGCCACACAATAACACTTAGGGCCAGCTTCCTGATGTTGACACATCCACTGTTCATAAAAAGCATTAAAAAATGCATTTCTTTAAAGTTGATTTCCTGTTGCTTTGTATAGCTCATTTGGAACAAGCTGGTACAAACAAACTATTTACTTCACTAATTGCTGCAGTGTCTCCAAGCGCTGTATGTACTGCATGTAGCTTCAGCTTCATACAGTACACAGTGCTGGGTTCCCAGGGTTTTCTGTCAGATTAGGTAACGGAAGTGACTTTCCGTTGGCTGTGCATGCATCCTACCACTACCAAGTTTGCTAATCTGACAGAACATCTGTGCTCAGAAGAAGGCAGCGGACATCTTGCTACACACAGCTACGTCTTGAATTTTAGAGTCATTTTAGCGATAAAGTGAGCGCATACAAATAAATATAGTATATTGACATCTGTGATGATGTTTAATTTGGAAAGCCTAAAGGTTTTAGCGATGAGCAGTGTGGGGTGTACTATTATGGCCTCCGCCACCTTCCTACTGCTTGCGTCCATCTTCTTTAAAAATGTAACATCAAAACCACATCACAGATGTCAATATGCTATATTTATTTACAGTTGTGCTCATAAGTTTACATACCCTGGCAGAATTTTAGATTTCTTGGCCATTTTTCAGAGAATATGAATAACACAAACTTTTCTTTCACTCATGGTTAGTGTTTGGCTGAAGCCATTTATTATCAATCAACTGTGTTTACTAATGACAACAGAAACTACCTAAATGACCCTGATCAAAAGTTTACATACCCCCATTCTTAATACCCTGTATTGCCCCCTTTAACATCAATGACAGCTTGAAGTCTTTTGTGGTATTTGTGGATGAGGCTCTTTATCTTCTCAGATGGTAAAGCTGCCCATTCCTCTTGGCAAAAGGCCTCCAAATTCTTGGGCTGTCTTGCATGAACTGCACATTTGAGATCTCCCCAGAGTGGCTAATGATATTGAGGTCAGGAGACTGAGATGGCCACTCCAGAACCTTCACTTTATTCTGCCGTAGCCAATGACAGGTCGACTTGGCCTTGTGTTTTGGATCATTGTCATGTTGGAATGTCCAAGTACGTCCCATGCGCAGCTTCCTGGCTGATGAGTGCAAATGTTCCTCCAGTATTTTTTGATAAAATACTGCATTCATCTTGCCAACAATTTTGACCAAATTTCCTGTGCCTTTTTGTTTATCAGGCCAAAATCACCAGGGTATGTAAACTTTTGATCAGGGTCATTTAGGTAGTGTCTGTTATTATGATTGAGTAAACACAGTTTGATGATGATGATGATGATGATGATGATGATGATGATGATGATGATGATAATAATAATAAATGGCTTCAGCCAAACACTAACCATGAGTGAAAGAAAGGGTTTTTGTATTATTCATTTTCTCTGAAAAATGGCCAAGAAATCCTAAATTCTGCCAGGGTATGTAAACTTCTGAGCACAACTGTATATACTGAACGCTCTCTTTATTTCAAAAATTACTGTGAACTTAACCACTTGAGATCCTATTGACGTAGTCCCGCGCTTGAGCGGCCTGCGTGCCCCCTGAAGGTCCATTAGACTCGCTGGATCACAGATCGGAGTAAGGGGTCGATCCCGACCCCTTACCATGTGATCAGCTGTCAGCCAATGACAGCTGATCACGTGATGTCAACACAGCCGTTAATCGGCTATTTTTTCTCCTTGCGCTGACAAGAAAAAAAAACGATCACCGGCGGCAGTGAGAGGGACATCAGTCCCGATCACTGCGAGCTGCTGCCAGCTACTCAGTGCCCACCTGTGCCCCCTACAAGTGCCACCTAGCAGTAGGCAACAGTGCCGCCTACCAGTGCCCACCAGTGCCACCCATCAGTGCCACCTGTCAGTGCCCACAGTACCACCTATCAGTGCCTCAAGAACAGTGCTGCACATCAGTGCCGCCTAGCAGTGCCATCTATTAGTGGTACCCATCAGTGCCATCTTATCTGTGCCAACCAGTGCCGCCTCATCAGCGCATATCAATGAAGCAGAAAATGTACCTGTTTGCAAAATAGTTTATAACAAACTATTAAACGTGATATTTATTTTATTTTTTTTCCATCTTTTTTTGTTTAGCAAAAAATAAAAACCCCAGCTTTGATTAAATACCACCAAAAGAAAGCTCTATTTGTGGGTAAAAAAAAAATAACAATTTTATTTGGGTACAGTGCTGTATGACCGCGCAATTGTCATTCAAAGTGCGTCAGCGCTGAAAGCTGAAAATTGGTCTGGGCAGGAGGGGGGTTTAAGAGCCCAGTAAGCAAGTGGTTAAAGACGTAACTGGGTGTAGTAAGATGTCCGCTGCCACCACCTTCTGAGTACAGGTGTTCTCTCACATTAGCAAACCTGGTAGCGGTGGAATGTATGCGCAGCTGACATAACGTCACTTCCGTTCTCTAATCTGATGGGTCGCCGATTCTGATGGAACACCGGCTATGAGACAGAGACTTCCTGTCCCACACCCAGAACAATGCAGAGTCGGTCTGAGGGACGCTCAGCCTTTCAAAGGCAGCTTTGTATTCTGTGAATGAGGTGGAGGGATAGGCTGATGTTCCACTCATTTGACTTGACCAATCATAGGAAGCTTTGTATTCACGCTGCTCAGCCCCAAGTGCCTGTTTCATAGCTGGAACCCAGCACTGTACTATATGTAGCTGAAGTTGCATGCAATACATACAGAGCTTAGAGACACTGCAGCAATCAGTGAAGGAAATTGTTTGAACAAACTTGGTCCTAACAAACAGTTACAGTTAAAATGGAAATCGGCTTTAGGGATACAGCTAGGATGTAGACAGAGGGACAGTTTAAATCTTTGGTTGCGTTGGATTGATTGGATCTGTCCAATCCCAGGGCTGGATTTGTCAGTACATTGAAGGAATGCTGTTTTTATGTTGTCATTGTCCTTGTCCCTGCCGATCCTTTCCTAGTGTTAAAAAGCCAGCGCAACAGAGCCAGAATTCTACAGAGCATTGGAACAACTACTCATTGGGCTAACAGCAGAGCAAATGTGATATGCACCCTATAAGAAATTGTTATCAAGTTTCTCTTAATAGTGAAGTGGACATTTTGCAGTCTATGTATAGTGTCTGGACCATCAGTTGCACTTGTTCATTTCATAGCTATATCATTTTTGGAGGATGATTTAATGGGTTTGTTTTGTGGATGCAACATTCAGGTGCATCAAAACCAAAGGTGTGCAAAGTTTTCAGATTGTTTCCATTAGAAAGCACCCACCATCGTGGAAGAAAGGCCTGTCCTTTGCCAGCATTCTATAGACAAGTACCTTTTGCTCTCTGTTTAGAAGCAGAGGTCTGTATGCAGAGGTCTGACACACACCCTGCTGAGTTAGAGCTGAAACCTTTCAATCAGCAGTGAACATGAGCTTTGCAAAATGCATAACTATAGATTTCAGCTAGAAACTCTCTCTGCAGACTGCAGCTTCAACACCGAGAGCAATGATAACTTCAGGGAGGAAAGAGTCTTTGTTACTTTGGCTTTCTAAAGAAAAAAACAACTCAGACGTTGCGCATCTTTTGTTTTGATGCACCTGGAATGTATTGTCAGTGTATCTAGAACAAGGATAGTGTTATCACCTTTGTTTGTGCTATATGAATCACAAATGTAGCTTAATAGAGTTCTAAATCTGTTGGCAGATCAGTTCACATGTGTATTTTAGCTGTTTGCCTGAGGCCATCTTTGTATAGCTAGGACAGTGGCTGTGGTGAAGCCTGTATGCATAGAACAGAATATATAACAAAGTGTCACTTACAACAAACAAAACTAATTATGTGTGGACGGGGTATGGGGAAGGTTAAAAATAGTTTCTGGCTTTTGACTTTCATGCACAGTGCTAGAAACACAGCTGACTGCTTGTTAACATGCCTCCTGCTCCCTTTTATGTGGACAGAAGAAATGCCAATGAAAACAACGCCTTTCTATTTACCAAGCAATTGTTTTTGAGTCAAAAATTGAGTCTGAGATTTTATAAAATAGGTCTGTATGAATGGTTCTTAACCACTTCAATACAGGGCTTTTAAACACCCTTCCTTACCAGAGCACTTTTTGCGATTCGGCACTGCGTCGCTTTAACTAACAATTGCGCGGCCGTGCGACGTTACACCCAAACAAAATTGACGTCCTTTTTTTCCCACAAATAGAGCTTTCTTTTGGTGGTATTTGATCGCCCCTGCGTTTTTTATTTTTTGCGCTATAAACAAAAGAAGAGCGACAATTTTGAAAAAAAAACACTATTTTTTTACTTTTTGCTATAATAAATATCCCATTTTTTTTTCAAAAAAACTATTTTTTTCCTCAGTTTAGGCTGATACGTATTCTTCTACATATTTTTGGTAAAAAAAATCGCAATAAGCGTATATTGATCGGTTTGCGCAAAAGTTATAGCGTCTACAAAATAGGGGATAGATTTATTGAATTTTTTTTACTAGTAATGGCGGGGATTTTTTTTTCGTGACTGCGACATTGCGGCACTTTTGACACATTTTTGGAACCATTCACATTTACACAGCGATCGTTGCTATAAAATTGCAATGATTACTGTGTAAATGTGACTGGCAGGGAAGGGGTTAACACTAGAGGGCGCTGGAGGGGTTAATGTGTGTCCCTATAGGAGTGATTCTAACTGTAGGGGGAGGGGACTTAAGGGGAGGAGACCGATCATGTGTTCCTCCGTACTGGGATCACATGATCGGTCTCCTCCCCGCTGACAGGACGTGGAGCTGTGTGTTTACACACACAGCTCCACGGTCCCGCCCGGTCCCGTTGTTTTAACGGGCACTCGCACCGGGTCCCGAGCGATGGCGCGCGCGCCCCCCAGGCGGCCGGGAATCCGAGGACGTCATATGACGCCCACCCAGGATGGTAGATCCACCTTGTGGGCGTCATATGACTATGGGCGGGTATTGAAGCGGTTAATTACAGACTCTCTTTAGCTTACAGATATCTGTGAGTTGTAAGGTCCAAGGTAACCTGCATGTCTATAAAAATTTGAAGGGTGCTTTCACATTGCTCTGTAGCAAAATCGCGGTACAAATGCAGATTTTGCTGTGCATTTCTGCACAAAAAAAATGCAAAAATCAAGGTGCGTTTTTACTGCAATTCCTTTTCATTTCAATGGGAAGCTGCGTTTTTGGTGTGGGTTTCAAAACTGCACCAAAGATGCAGCATGCAGGACTTTTCAAAACGCACTGCATCAGTAAGGCAGTGGTGTGAAAAGTCCCATAGGCTTAAGGGAAACATTTGTTTTGCATTTATCTTGCAAGGAAGAAAACGCAGAGAAAAACATATCGGTGTGAAGTGGCCCTAAAGCTTACATTTACTATTTAACCCTTTGGCTGCCAGCGTATTTTTGCACAAACCTTAAAAAATAATTTTAAGGCCTGAAGATTTCATAAAATCCCCAAAACATTCAAACGCTCCGGCTTGTGCGGCGATATACAACATGTGTATTGTAATCAATGTTTCTATGTGTAGGCATCCCTGATACATGCGTTTATGTTCGTGCGTATAAAGGCCTCAAATTTTTGGGGAGGAATTTTATTTTTTTTTTATTTTTTTTTTAACATAAGGGACAAAAAATCCCCAATGTGATAATTTCACAGGGGAAACTGACAGGGAGATGCGTCACACACGCCGCTTACGGGTCACCAACAGGAAGGGGGGGAGAGCGGGCGTGTCTGCTCAGCTCCCTACCCCCCCCCCCCCCACTCGATGGCACCCACTATGCCAGTCCTGGGCCTGCAGATGGACCGGTGGAACCAGGCATACGTGGTGGGGGGGGGGGGGGTTGCGACTTACCAGGAATACCAGGAGGTGTAAAAGTAACACTGGACTACTTTCATCTGACAGGCAGCAGTCTTCTTGTCAGATTTAAGCCCCTTTCACATGGGGCGGATCCGTTTTGACAGACTCCGCTTGCTCAGCCAGGATCGCTCCGCTGAGCAGGCAGATGACGGGACCATCTCTGCTCACTGAGCAGAGACGGACCTGTCAGAGTCCCACTCTCCTATATGGGGAGATCAGAAGAAAACGGACCTGATTCGACCCACTGGACGAATGGCGAACGTATCGCCATCTGTCTGTTTTCAGCAGATTTTGTCAGATCCGATGTGAGCGAACACATGCAGAGGACAATGGGTGGCCCGATTTGGGTCCGCCTGAAAAACAGATCGGTCCAATCGTGTGAAAGGGGCCTAACACACAATCCCCAGTGGCTTCCAATGGGAATGTGTGTATAACCCCCTGCTGTTAGGTCGCATGATGTACAGACCATTCAGTAAAAGGGTTAACGCAAACATGCTTTGCTGCAGAGAAGCTACATAATCGGCCTAATGCCCCCCTCTCTAGCAGTACATACGTGCAGCAGCCCCCCTCTGCCCCCCTAATACTTACTGAGCCCCATCTCTGTCCAGCGATGTCCATGAGTGTCATGGCCGTCCAAGACTCTCCCTCCTGATTTGCTGAGACAAAGCAGCGGTGCCATTGGCTCCCGCTGCTGTCAGTCAGCCAATCAGGAGAGAGAGGGGGTGGGGCCTGGCGGTGGCTCTGTGTCTGAATGGACACAGTGAGCTGTGACTCGGGTGCCCCTATAAAAAGCTGCTTGCTGTGGGGGCACTCGACAGGAGGGAGGGACCAGCAACACAGTAGAAGGACCCGAGAAGAGGAGGATCCGGGCTGCTCTGTGCAATTCCACTGCACAGGGCAGGTAAGTATAACATGTTTGTTATTTTTAAAGAAAAAAAAGGCTTTACAATCCCTTGAACTTGCTTCCATGTGACATCGCCGATGATTGGCTTAGTGCTGTGACATGGGGAATCCTATCCAATGTAACATGGGGAATCCTATTCAATCAACTTGGATCTTTAAACAGGGCTGTTTTCCTTGCTTCCAGTGGCTGAATGGTGCAAAGAAAAAATAAGCTTGCAGCTGGGCAGGAGAGCAGAAAGAAAATCTATTGCTGTTGCCCTGCAAAATGGGGTAAATTAACTGTAAACTGTGGATATCTACATTACATCATACCTGCAGTTATTTTACATTACACTCTCAGGCGATCTGAAATTTATTAAAATTTAAATATATAAGCAAAATTATATTAATTTGCTGCTAAAACTATATCAACTTGGGCTGTTTTACATTGTTTAATTTTTTTTTACGTTATGTGTTTTCACTTAGATGGATATACTTCAAAAAACAGTCGGAAGAGTTGAATTCATCTCTAAAGATATCCAGGAAAAGCAACAGAGTCATGACAATTCCATCAAAAACAGCGAAAAGGAGCTTGATGTTGTTGGTGTTATTCTTAAGAAACTTCAGAAAGACCTGTCAAATGTCATGCAAGATGTAAAGGACCAAGGGGAAAGAGATCTGGTCCTCTTTGAAAAAAACATGAAGGAAAAATTCACAGAATTAAACAAATCAATCAATGACGACATAGTTGACCTTGCTGAAGTACAGAAGTCAAGCCAGGAAGAGATAAACAATGTGAAAGCTGCAATAGCTTCTTTGGGAGATGTCAGTTCAATCACAGATGAACTCAAGAGGTTAAAAGAACTTTTCTCTGAGTTACAAGCTTCATTTAGGTCCAAGGAAGAGTCTGTTGACTGGCTGATGAGCAATGCAATTAACATCGATACTGTCACCACAAATAGCAATGAAATTTCAGTTCTCAAAAGTCAACACGACCTTCTAAAAACAAATGTTGAGGAGCACTTGTCCACAGTAATCCAGCTGAAGGACAAAATCTTAGCAGAAAAGTCCACCATGAAAGCAGAGCTGGACAGAGTTCTTAAAGACTTTGAACAACTTTCATCTTCTGTTGGAGAAATAGAAAAAAATGATGGATCAACCAACAACGATTTGCTTAAGGAAATCGAAAATAATAAAGATAGTGTTGAGTTGAGGCTGAAACCTCTTGAAAGTACAATTGAGGCTTTGAATTCTGAAAAATCTTCTTTGGAATCCAGTATAGAATCATACAACAGGAGGTTGAATGCTGTTGAAGAAGCTTTTGCTGGTTTGAAGCACTTAACTTCTGGAACCTCTGAAAGCCCTGAAGCATCTGAGACCCTGTCAACGCTAAAAGAGGATCAAGAAGCTTTGTCCCAACAGGTCCAAGAGTTGAGATCTGCCATTGTTGACCTTCCAAATGCTTCCCCAGATATTCAGAAATTACAAGTGGAGGTCACAAGTGCTCTTGAAGGTCATAAACAACAGATTGAAGACCTTAAATATGACTACGACCAGTGGAAGAGTAACCTAGGCAAGGCCGGGCAATCCGAAAAAGTAGATGAGGATGGCTTGAAAACGTATATTACAAAACTGGAATCTGACTTGAAGAGGTTAAGGGAGGCAGTAGATAGTTTGATAGCATATTCTGTGAAAATAGAAACCCATGACAAAGATTTGGAATCTATTAAAGAGTCTGTAGAAGACCTTAGAGAAAGTACAGATAAACTGCAAGTAAAATTTGAACAGATACATGAAAACGTATAGCTGTATTTGCTTTGACAGGAAGAAAAATTTAGGATTTTCAAAAGTCTAGTTTTTAACTTGTTCTCATTAAAATATGTTTTTCTGTATTGTTTTTTTTATTGGGGTTGTATTTCCTTCTTTTATATATTTTACTGAGATATCAAGCAATGCTAAAATGTTCTAAAACTGCCCATATACAAAATTGTTTAAGTTATGAAATATAAAAAAAAAAAATACAGAATAACTGCTGTATAGTAAGTACAGGCATGAGATAGATAGATAGATAGATATATCTAGATTGGCCATGTGCAACTTTTTTTGCTTGTAACTTTAACCACAGCGTTAGCCATATCCAGTTAAAGGCCATTATTAGAACTTGGAATAAAGTCATCACTGGTTGTTTTTTGGGTTTTCTTGTGAATAAATTGAACATAGCCAACCTAGATAAATTTATCAGCAAAAAGCCCACAGATCAAGAGGGAGAGAATATACATTCTTGTGTATTTGAGAGAGTACTTAAAGCTCAGGGTTTACATGTGTCACAATACCTTTTATATACAGTCTGTCTACATTGGAAGAATCATGAGTAAAATGTATCTTGACTGGAACCAACTACCTAACTAAGGAACTCAGAAGATACCAGGTTTGGGTCTGTTTGACTGCATGATCAGTTTAACAAAATGCACATCTATTGGGCAGAATAGGTTTATTTATAAAGCAGAAGTAAATACATTGATAAAGAATGCAAGAGCTAGTACAATGCTAACAAGGCGCACACTGATGGAAGCAGAGTGACAGAGCTGCTGCTTCTCCTTTCAATGTCCAGTCACAAGCTGAGGGAGGGACAAGAGTGTTAATTAACTACAGGTTTCCCACCTTGGTAGAGAGTGCTTTTGCTGTGTAAATATCAGAACTAGATGCACAGAGCTATAGATTTTGTGTATCTCACAGTGAACTGACGTAAGGCATCCCATTTACTTTGCATAGGCTTTCAACACGTCTGAATTATTTTTACTTTATATGTGCAGTGGATTGCCATTCTGCATGAATGACAACACACAATGAATACAAACCTGCACATTTCTGTGCATTGAGCCACTCACAAGTGTATATCTAATAACGCATAAAAAGGGTACACATAAACTGCAAAGGGTGTATATCTCTCTCAGAAAGTAGTAACTCAACGAAAATGTATAATAAGGAGATGAAAAAAGTTACACCTTTTAAAAGGTGTTTAGTCTAAGGCTACTTTCACACTGGAGCGGTGGGGGCGCTGGCGGTAAAGCGGCGCTATATTTAGCGCCGCTTTACCAGCGTTTTAGCGGCGCATTGCGGCCGCTCGCGGGGTGTTTTTACCCCCCGCGAGCGGCCGAAAAAAAGGGTCAATACCGCCCGCAAACCGCCGCTATAGCGGCGTTTTGCGGGCGGGTTCGGCGCGCTCCCCCATTGTTTTCAATGGGACCGGGCGCTATAGGAGCGGTAAATATACCGCTCCTATAGCGAGCCAAAGATGCAGCTTGCAGGACATTTTTGAGCGTCCTGCAAGCGCACCGCTTCAGTGTGAAAGCCCTCGGGCTTTCACACTGAAGGAACAGCAAAAGCTGTTTAGGGTCGGTTTGCAGGCGCTATTCTTAGCGCAATAGCGCTTGCAAACCGCCCCAGTGTGAAAGGGGCCTTATTGTTGTGGGCATTTGATTCTTCACCTCCCAACATTTTCTGTATTTGTTATGTGTCTTGTTGAATGTACACATTTATTAAAACTGTAATAAATCAAACGGAACAGGGACAGACAGAGGAAGCTCCTTATACTGGCTGCAGCAGCTGTACAGATCTCACCAACATAGTCCCAGAGGATTAGTTTAAACCGTTTGTGGTTTAACTCTGTTTTGGGTGGTCCTAAAGCATATTGGAACTCTAGAACAAAAATGTAATGTATTGCAGCTTACCAGTTCTTAAATGTGGTCGTTGCAGCCATCTTTCCTGCTTTGTTTTAACCTGCTTACCCTGCCAATAAGGCTACATTCACAGTGGCGATTTAAGCGGGGAACACCCTAACCGTTTTTTTTGGGTTGAATGAAAAAAAACGGACAGCTCTGGTCAGACCTGCTGTACTAACCATGCAATGTTAGTTCAGCAATCGTCCCCCGCTGAGCTGTTGTGTTCTGAAAGGGGTTGTGGAACCCCCGCTAGAACACTCCAATCAGTGCTCTCTTCCATTGGCTGGGAGCACTGATCAGGAGTGCTGGTTTTCCAGCATGCACGTCCAACAGACCAACGAACACACAGGCCAAATGTCGGCCGTTTTTTTGTTTTTTTTTAACCGGTTGTCTGCCAACATTCGGCCTATGTATACAGGGCTTTAGGCCTAAGTCACCAGTATGAATGAAGGCTAACCCCTCCCTGTCCTATGGTGACAATGTTTACTTACTGCACTGTACATATGGTGGAGCTGTGTTATCACCAGAGGCTTCATTACTGCTTTGGACTACAAACACCTCCTTTATAGTGGGGAGATGTTTTGAAATTTGTAGAAACTACACATGAAACTACATGAACACAAGATTTCTGAAAGCTAAAGTGATAAAACATCCTTTTGCTTTCGCTGTGTGATGAGACACCGAGCTAACTGGTGAGAAGCCTCACTTTTGCCATTCACTGTGTGCGCTGCTACTAATACTGAGTCATGTCAAAGCTTACTGAGCTTTAACGAGCTCTGTGACTAAAGTTGGCAATTTTATTTGCGGTGTCGTGAGGTACGGTATCAAAGGTTATGACGGCATATACAGTTTCCTGGAAAAATGTCCTCCCATAAACATAAGTGTGGTTATCCTGGAAAACCAAACTAGGGCCTGATCAAACAGTTGTTTCCCTTGGTTGGCTCAGGGAGGAGGCATAGTGGCAAATCTACCTATACCAGGTATTCCTTAATCTGACCATAAACTACCTGGTGGAGCATTCACATGTCTCTAGATACCTTTGCCCTAGAGGAATTATCTTTTTTCTTGTAGTACAGTTGGTTGCAGAGATTCTTCAGGGTGCTAGGAAATTTTATTTACCATTTATTATCAATTGCTATGTGTCCTTTACATTTTTCAGGTCACTTGATTCCAAACTTCTGGAACGTCATGGCTAATATTCACAAAGAAATATACCGTACTTCCTTTCAAGAAGTCATTACAAATTCACTATTAGTTTTGTGGGTGGCTGATTTAGCATTTTAGCATATGACTCACTTGCCCAACTGCCAACTATCTTTAGAAATCACTTTAAGGTGTTTAATACAAGCATCACTGAACTAGTTTTACTGCATTTTCTAATCAGGTTAGTTACAAAACAATGAGCAACACAAAATAAGTGAAGGTTGAATAGTTGTTTGCAAGTCTCTCTTGTTATTTTCATTATCGTACAGTCAATACGTTTACATATTACAGGTATTTAGAAAGCTGACAATTACATTCTGTGCATTCATATCAGCCCTTGCACTTAAGGAGCTTAACATCTAATGTCCCTATCTCACATGAAAAAATGCAGACATAATAGGGCCAATTTGAATAGAAATCCAGGGAGAGCATGCAAACTCCATGCAGAAAGTGTCCTGACTGAGATTCATAGAAAAGTGAGAGCAGACAAAAGACCAAGTGGTCCATCGAGAAGGCCCATGTGTTTTTTTTGTTTTTTTAATACGTTTTGTATTTTTTTTTTTTTGGTCAACATTTTAGTCTGAGTACCAAGGACCCCAGTGCTGCAAGGCAGGGTCTTAAAATCTAAAGATGCAGTCACTGTTTGGTTATCCTGACAGCCGAGGGTGCCATACAATAGCGTGGGTGAAGAAAACTGTGTATGACTAGCCTTGCTGATTAGAACAAGAGCTGGGGATGCTAGCATAGGAAGCTGGTGCTACTTGCCATTAAATATCAAGTCTTTTTGTAGTATATTGTATACATCAGGGGTAGGCAACCCCCGGCACTGTGGCTGCAAGCGGCACACAAAGCCTCTTTTGCCGGCACTCGTCTCCCTCCCCATCAGCAGAGCAGCGCAGGGAAGTGTCAGTGAGACACTAATGCATTCCAATTTCAGAATTCCCCACACTGCACCTGCACTGTGCCCCACACACATTGCAAAAGATAGGAAACATTGTTTTGTTCTCTTTTTTTTTTCTGTTTTGTTAACTTTGCTGTAGCTGTATTTGTCAGCTTCTGTGATGGGGAAGAGATTGGGTGTAGTTCTGCTGGGGGGAGGAGAACGGCTGTCATTGGCCACTGCTAAACCCAAATACAGTCCTGCTAGCCCCGCCCACCATCTGGTGGAAGATGAGACACTTGGTTGCCACTACCAATCTCAGAAAGAAGGGATTTCACTGTGATTGAGAATACCACAATCAGGTAACAGTTTGTGGAATTACTGTAGAGCTTCTGGCAACTTTGTTGAAATTATTCCTGAACCTTTGCATCACTTACTACTGAACCCCTGCACTCTGTGTCCCTTTAAGCCACATCCAGTATTCAGCGCAATGAAAATAACATCCAACCACTTTTCTCAGCTGTAGGGGCCCAACTTATGATCCTGAACACGGGCCCACTGCTTTCAGAAAATGCCCCTGACGTGAGCTCATCGATTCCAGATGCTTGCACGTGGGCTGGATGTGAGAGTTGGATCAGGTAGATGTGTCCTTATCTCTGCTTCCTTTCACCACTCTACATATCATAGATGAGAAGAGGGTACATCGGTGGGGAAAATTAGCAGGAGGGGTTCAGAGGTGGGACAAGAGTAGGAGGGTACAACAGTGGGGCAGATGTGCAGGGAGGTACAGTGGTGGAAGAGATGAGCAGGGGGTTCAGCAGTGGGATAGACGAGCATGGGGTACAGTGTTGGGGCAGATGAGCAGGGGGTTCAGTGTTGGGACAAACAAATGGCCCCCGCCCCACCTATAACTGGTGAGTTGAACTATGGATTGTTCTGTTTTTGTCTTTCATGCTTTTGCCCTTCCATGTGCTTCTTGTTATGAAGGCCAGTTATAGATGGGGGTGGGGGCCATTTGTTTGTTACTGGTGTAAATATGATCCGGGGACACACTGGGCACCTTGGCTGCCACTGTGCTACTGCTGAGTGTCCAGTGTGTTCCTGTTCCTTTAAGGGGGATTGGGCTGCCCCCAGGCCCATCTGCCCCTCATCTATCCATTTAATGCATGTGCTTCCATTGTGGAGACGCTTATGAAGCAATACACATGGTGCCGTGAAGAGGCCTTGCAGCTTAAGCATGCATTTGCAAATATGTGCTAACTAAACCCCTGTTTTTAACGCAGACTGTTGGACAGGTTAATTTGGTCGGTTGGCAAACTGGTTGGTGAGTTGAGCTATGGAATGTTTTTTTGTCTTTCATGGATTCAGAGTTGGGACAGATGAGCAGGGGGGGGTTTAGTGTTGGGGCAGATGAGAAGGGGTTTAAGTGGTGGGACAGAAAAGCAGGGGGTAGAGCAGTGGGGCAGATGTAAAAGGAGGTGTATTGGTGGAACAGATTAGCAGGGGGTTACAGTTGTTGAACAGATGTGCAGGAGATACATTGGTGGGGCAGATGAGAAAGCGAGTTACAGTGGTGGGGCAGATGAGCAAGTGATTCATTAGTGAGACAGAAGAGCATGGGGACACAGCAGTGGAAAAGATGTGCATGGAGGTACAGTGGTGGGGCAGATGAGAAAAGGGGGTACATTGATGGGGCAGATGAGCAGGGGGGTTACAGTGGTGGGACAGAAAAGCAGGGGGGTAGAGCAGTGGGGCAGATGTAAAAGAAGGTGTATTGGTGGAACAGATTAGCAGGGGGTTGCAGGGGGAACAGAGGTGGAACAGATGTGCAGGAGGTACATTGGTGGGGCAGATGAGTTCAGTGTTAGGGCAGATGAGAAAGTGATTCATTAGTGAGACAGAAGAGCATGGGGACGCAGCAGTGAAAAAGATGTGCATGGAGGTACAGTGGTGGGGCAGATGAGAAAAGGGGGTACATTGATAGGGGAGATGAGCAGGGGGGTTACAGTGGTGGGACAGAAGAGCAAGGGGGTACAGTGGTGGGAGGGATGAGAAGGGGGTTTAGTGGTGGGGCAGAAAAGCAGGGGGTACAGTGATGGGGCAGGGGGTTACAGTGGTGGGACAGATGAGTCAGGGGGGGTTTAGTGTTGGGCCAGATGAGAAGAGGGTTACATTGGTGGGACAGATGAGCAGGAGGTTACAGCGGTGGGGCAGAGGAGCAGGAGGCGGGGTGCAGATGTGCAGAGGAGAAAGGAGGTACATCAGTTGGACACATGAGCAGGGGGTTACAGTGATGGGACAGATGTGCAGGAGGTACAGTGGTGGGGCAAATGAGAAAGGGGGTTACAGTGGTGTGGCAAATGAGAAAGGGGTAAAGTATCTGTTTGGGACTTTATATGAGGTAACGACCATTAAAGTCATATAGCTCCATCCCTGGGACTTTATATGAGGTAACGACCATTAAAGTCATATAGCTCCATCCCTATCTAGTGAGAGTATCATGGGAAAGAAAGGGGCGGGGGAAAAAGTTGGGACTTTATATGAGGCATGCAGTCTCGGGGAACAACCAATTATCAATAGTGTAGTTGCTTAACTGAGTACATTAGGCCCATGATCGATAAAGTAACATAGGTAGGGGATAGTGGTATTGTAAACTCTGAGTGAAATATAAAGTACACCTAAGTATATATGTAGTACATAGTTTCAGAGAAGACCAACTATCAATATTACCATATCGTTCTAGTAATTAAGATACAGTAGGACCATTATAGAAAAAGTAAAAACAATTTTTAATAATGGTAATATAGCCCATAGTTTCATCTATATACACAGACATCTTGATTATTAACATATCAAACAATAATTACAGTGATAGAGAGGGTCTCCAAGCTTGCTAGTCCGCCATGTGTTATTGGGGAAGAGCCCCTCAATGGGGTAACTCAAACCCATAACACAAAGTAGGATAGGATATAAAAAGTACAAATATAAAACAATATAGTATATACGTCCAGACACGGCTTCAGTTAGCTCGACGCGTTTCGTGGTTTGGTAATACCACTCATCAGGAGCAAGCACGTGGTAATAATCTGAAATAAGATACATAAAGGTCCAATGATTAGCATATAGCAAAAGGAATGATGAAGCCAAGATGGGACGGGGCCAGTCCTATAGTAATACTTACAGACTGGTCTGCTGTGTATAGGAGGCATGGTCTAGCGCTGGATATTAGAGGCCCCCCGGTTATGTCAGGCATGGGAACTGAGGGGGCATATAGGAAGAGGCAGCCCAGACAGAAAACCCTGCCGAAGATAGGCTGGCGTCCTAGGGCAAAGAATCTGTGTAGAACTAGGAATAAATATAAATAAATATGTGTTAAAACCACTACATAGTGGGAGTGACAATATAAATTAATGTAAGACTTATAAGGTAGGACTGTATCACATCGTGATGGTAGATGGTAAACATGTGTAATATTAGCTATATAGGCATGGTAGAGCCTAGTAGCAAGGGGTTTGGGGATGAGAAAAATATAAAAATAAATTAAGGTGACCTTGTAAAAAACAGTGAGGAAGTAAGTTCAAAAAGAGCCAATTGGTGAAAACAAAAAATCAATAGAATTTACCTCGATTGGGGAGTAAAGAAATCAAATACCCCTGGTGCAGTGAATTGTATACAGGTAGATGTGGCCTGGACGGAAAGCCATTGAGGACAGGGTTATATAAGGGCACAGCCAGGACCCGCCCCCAACGCCACGCCGCGTGCATGAAAGGGAGGGACGCGTCGTCGCCTGGGCAACAAGAACAAGCACCCGGCGTTTGCCGCCAAACCTCCATCACGCACGCAGGTTAACAAAGGTCCCGCGTGCGCTAGCCCCGAGTAGGGCGCGCACACGTTGGAACCAGCGTGACGTCGACGCGCAGTGCACGGCGCCCACCCACCCCAGCACGGAGGGGGGGGGAGGGGGCACCTAAGCAGTACGCGTCGCAGTTCCCAGCCCAACACAGAACCCGGGAGGGCCATCAGTCCAGCGCAACCAGTCCTCAAAACACACAGCCACAGTTAATGACTATAAAGTCTGTAAGGGAGAACAGACCCACATATCCCAATTGGAATCATGCTTGTGCTAAATGCTGGCGGAAGGAGATGGAAGTCAATAAATATAAACATTGGAAATTAACACTGTAATTGATATGATGAATGTGTTAGTAATGCATAAATAGGATAATGAGGCTGCATGCTTCCATCCCTAAATCAGTTTTGAAGAGTAAAGTATCTGTTTGGGACTTTATATGAGGTAACGACCATTAAAGTCATATAGCTCCATCCCTGGGACTTTATATGAGGTAACGACCATTAAAGTCATATAGCTCCATCCCTATCTAGTGAGAGTATCATGGGAAAGAAAGGGGCGGGGGAAAAAGTTGGGACTTTATATGAGGCATGCAGTCTCGGGGAACAACCAATTATCAATAGTGTAGTTGCTTAACTGAGTACATTAGGCCCATGATCGATAAAGTAACATAGGTAGGGGATAGTGGTATTGTAAACTCTGAGTGAAATATAAAGTACACCTAAGTATATATGTAGTACATAGTTTCAGAGAAGACCAACTATCAATATTACCATATCGTTCTAGTAATTAAGATACAGTAGGACCATTATAGAAAAAGTAAAAACAATTTTTAATAATGGTAATATAGCCCATAGTTTCATCTATATACACAGACATCTTGATTATTAACATATCAAACAATAATTACAGTGATAGAGAGGGTCTCCAAGCTTGCTAGTCCGCCATGTGTTATTGGGGAAGAGCCCCTCAATGGGGTAACTCAAACCCATAACACAAAGTAGGATAGGATATAAAAAGTACAAATATAAAACAATATAGTATATACGTCCAGACACGGCTTCAGTTAGCTCGACGCGTTTCGTGGTTTGGTAATACCACTCATCAGGAGCAAGCACGTGGTAATAATCTGAAATAAGATACATAAAGGTCCAATGATTAGCATATAGCAAAAGGAATGATGAAGCCAAGATGGGACGGGGCCAGTCCTATAGTAATACTTACAGACTGGTCTGCTGTGTATAGGAGGCATGGTCTAGCGCTGGATATTAGAGGCCCCCCGGTTATGTCAGGCATGGGAACTGAGGGGGCATATAGGAAGAGGCAGCCCAGACAGAAAACCCTGCCGAAGATAGGCTGGCGTCCTAGGGCAAAGAGTCTGTGTAGAACTAGGAATAAATATAAATAAATATGTGTTAAAACCACTACATAGTGGGAGTGACAATATAAATTAATGTAAGACTTATAAGGTAGGACTGTATCACATCGTGATGGTAGATGGTAAACATGTGTAATATTAGCTATATAGGCATGGTAGAGCCTAGTAGCAAGGGGTTTGGGGATGAGAAAAATATAAAAATAAATTAAGGTGACCTTGTAAAAAACAGTGAGGAAGTAAGTTCAAAAAGAGCCAATTGGTGAAAACAAAAAATCAATAGAATTTACCTCGATTGGGGAGTAAAGAAATCAAATACCCCTGGTGCAGTGAATTGTATACAGGTAGATGTGGCCTGGACGGAAAGCCATTGAGGACAGGGTTATATAAGGGCACAGCCAGGTCCCGCCCCCAACGCCACGCCGCGTGCATGAAAGGGAGGGACGCGTCGTCGCCTGGGCAACAAGAACAAGCACCCGGCGTTTGCCGCCAAACCTCCATCACGCACGCAGGTTAACAAAGGTCCCGCGTGCGCTAGCCCCGAGTAGGGCGCGCACACGTTGGAACCAGCGTGACGTCGACGCGCAGTGCACGGCGCCCACCCACCCCAGCACGGAGGGGGGGGAGGGGGCACCTAAGCAGTACGCGTCGCAGTTCCCAGCCCAACACAGAACCCGGGAGGGCCATCAGTCCAGCGCAACCAGTCCTCAAAACACACAGCCACAGTTAATGACTATAAAGTCTGTAAGGGAGAACAGACCCACATATCCCAATTGGAATCATGCTTGTGCTAAATGCTGGCGGAAGGAGATGGAAGTCAATAAATATAAACATTGGAAATTAACACTGTAATTGATATGATGAATGTGTTAGTAATGCATAAATAGGATAATGAGGCTGCATGCTTCCATCCCTAAATCAGTTTTGAAGAGTAAAGTATCTGTTTGGGACTTTATATGAGGTAACGACCATTAAAGTCATATAGCTCCATCCCTGGGACTTTATATGAGGTAACGACCATTAAAGTCATATAGCTCCATCCCTATCTAGTGAGAGTATCATGGGAAAGAAAGGGGCGGGGGAAAAAGTTGGGACTTTATATGAGGCATGCAGTCTCGGGGAACAACCAATTATCAATAGTGTAGTTGCTTAACTGAGTACATTAGGCCCATGATCGATAAAGTAACATAGGTAGGGGATAGTGGTATTGTAAACTCTGAGTGAAATATAAAGTACACCTAAGTATATATGTAGTACATAGTTTCAGAGAAGACCAACTATCAATATTACCATATCGTTCTAGTAATTAAGATACAGTAGGACCATTATGTAGTGATCTAATATAATCGTTCCTTCCTCGTAGATGGAATATAGTTATTAAAAGTATTGTCTCCGCAGCAAAACCCGATTCTCCCAGAGAGAGATTTTATTGACTTCCAAAACAGAACATCCTTACAGACGACAAAATCCAACAGAGCACATGACAAAGACTATCTTCTCCTAGACCCGTCTTTCTCTCTAGACTAGCTGACAACCTGCCTGTCTTCTCATATACTGATCTGACACTGGGGGGGGGGGGGGTCAACTAAATGTTTACCATGAATACCCCCCTCAATTCTAATTACCATCAGTAAATACCAGGTGAAAAGGCTATTCCTCACACACACAACTTGCATAAGATTTACACATCAAAGGGTAACAGATAACATTGTCTTTGATGTGTGCGACTACTGATTAGATTAAGAGATGACACCTGGACACCCTTTTGAGGTGTAGAATAGACTTGAATCCCCAATCTATATTCTTGCATAATGAATTTGTCTTAGAATGCCTAAATAGAATGTCTATACGAACTACATAAAAAACACTACATATATATATAAATATGTATATATATAATATATATATATATGTATACATATATATATATATATTAGATATAATATACTACATATACCCCCACTTGGGTCGTTCTAACTACTAGAACTGACCCATAAATCAAGCAACAAACATAGCATTACCGACTTGAGGTATTGGATGCTTCACAATGGCTCATATGAAATATAAAGTTGAAACTGGTTACATCTCTCTTCACCAGCCTCTAAAATATCCCCATGAAACAGTCATTAGATAATATAGCTTTAGACCATGACTGGAAAAGGATTCGGTAAACATCCTTATTATATCACATCAAGATCTTGAATATTGCACAAAAACGAGCGGATGTCGCAGTTCATTCTTCAATTTTCAACTTCATCATAACTCTCATTGAAAGTAGACTTGGTGTGCTGGGAGCTCCGATCCACATAACTCCAGGATTCCTCTCCAGGCTCAAGGTTTTCATTTTCTTAAAGATGCTTTTGCACAAACACCAGCAAATCCCGAAATTCTACTTCCATCTTTATAGTAAGAAGAACCATCCATGTACCAGCTCTCACTTTCAAGTTCAAAAGGCTGAAAAAAAATGCTATTGCTGTACTTTGTAATTTGCTGTAGGCCGACTCCTCATTTCCATCCTTAATAGAGCAGTTGCTTGAATCATTCAGTCCATAATTCCACCTGAATGGTATACCAATCTATATACCAATCTATAATTCATATATCCATATAATCCATATATAATCCCCCACTTTCAGATAGAATCAGCTTGACATCAGCGTTTATCAGATCTTCTATCCAGACAAAGCAGCAGTGGAAAATCTTGCCAGTAAAGTTAGGTCTTTTTTTCATCCATATGTCAATAATATTAATGACTGATTCAACAAAGTTTCAAATCATGACTGGAGTGATGAACTTCACTCACCCCTCTTATAAATTTAGGAAAACCACCCAACATACTATAATTTATGCTATGCCAAGCCATTGTGCAGCATCTCACCTTAGATATCAAATATATTGATCAATATGCAATATGTAATATGCAACATGTAATGTAACATGAAAAATTATTTTCGGTTTAAATGTTTCGCTCTGGGTTTAAGATAAAGTTCAAGAAATAAAACATAATAAAATAAAAAAATAAAAATAAAAATGGAAAAGGGTGAAAAATAAAAATAAAAAATAGGGCTTGATGAATAAAAATGGGAAAGGGTGAAAAATAAAAAATAAATAAAATATAGGGAAAAGTCCATTGTCCAAGTCAAAAAGTAAAAAAAAAAAGGTCAATTGCTTGATGAATATTGAGAGAGTCCATGATATTGTTTATTCAGTGTTTCTCCCCCACTAGCCAGAAATTTCAGCTTGCAGTTCACATGCTATGCGGATGCAGTATCTTCAATATCTGAAAGACAAAAAACTCTCCAACAAAACTAATTAGCAAGGTCCTTAAACACTGTTTGAAGTCAAAACAAAGGACTATTTACACATCCACAGGTTGAAACTAAACCACCCCCACTGCTAGGGAAATGTCACTTGTATTCAAAAACAGATCTGGATAATGTAATCTGTTTAGCTGTCCCAGCAATGTGTAATGTTCCATTTTCATTTTATCGTACTCAATCTTCAAGTGGTCATATTTCTGTTTTAACTGAGAAAATGGTATCCAAGCCTTAGATACCTTTTTATTATGATTTTGGTCAGCTCTGCTTTTCATATTAATATCACCTATATTTGACCTGGTGTCTCCTCTTTGATTGTTATCATAAGACATTATCTTTTGATCTTTATGTTCAGTATTTGTCCTAAACAATGTGGCTAAATCAATCTTGACAGCTTGCTCATTTGACTTTCTCCATAAATTGTCTGCTTTCAACAATACGTCTTTTAAATCATGAGGATTTGGGGTAACTAGTAAAATATTTTGTCTGATCTCTTCATTTAAAGCATGTAGAAATATACTCATATGTAACAAGCCACCATGCTCAAATGCAAGATTATTACTGACCAATATTTCCATAATAGATTTTATCCTTCCTGACAGTTCGTAGGGAGATTCGCTTTTCATTTGTTTGATCTTCCCATGAACAGTAACATCAGAACGTACACCATACAAAACACATAACAATTCCATCAATATGTCCCTTGTCCTCATTGGTTGAGTACAGATCTGCTTAATTCTCACCCAAAGACTATTTCCTATAGAATGTTGCATAACTCTGTCTAAATCAGATGGGTTGAGATTGTACATATCTCTGACATTCTGCAAGTCACAAAACCATTTTAAAAATCTGTTTAAATCATGGCAGGGAATCATTCCTATTTCTTTAAGAATTGCATCTAATTCTTTTGGTTTCAAAGGCTTCATTACAAGCTGAACTTCACCTGCATTATTATTATTGTTATAAACTGTGGTGGTCACAGTGGGTGCGGCTGGCAATGAATTATCAGATTTAATATGAGGTTCTGTTTCGTTTGATAGAATGTTTGTATTTGCATTTTGCTGCAGATTGCTGAATCCACGATTCGATGCATATCTGCATTCCTGAGATCTCTTCTCTAATTCCATAATTCTTAATTTCAATCTCTCATTTTCCTCTGATAATTCATTACAACGTTTAGACTTCTCAAGCAGAGCTTCCCCAATGGTGACTGCATGCAATTTTAAATTTACAGTCTCAGATTCTGATTGGTTTTGTAACCTCTGACAAACCTTGTTGCTATTATCAACTGCACTCTGTAACTGGGTAATTTCCTCAACCTTATCTTTCAAAGAACTTTCCATTGTTAAACAGCAAGATAACAAGCCCTGTACAATACAACCTTTTCTTTTACTTTCTGAAATTTTGCTCTCAAAAACAGTTTTTTCTAAAAATTCATTCATCATAGTCCATGTCTGCTTATATTTTTCTGGCACTTCATAAGGACCGCCATGACGCTTAATACATTTTAACACCCATCTGTTAACTTTATCAGAACTGACACTAGCTTCACACTGAGTAAGCATTTTTACTATATTATTAATAATTTAAAAAGAGAGAAATATTTTACTCACCGCATTAATTACTCCTTCAGCTTCCAGCTCACGTCTTCTGGTACACGATGCAGTCCTTTTTCTTCGTTTCCAGTCTCCAGAGAATAATTCTGGGGTTCCAAACTTGTTTGATTTTGTAGATCAGACTCTCTTATGTCACAACCAGACGTTAGAGTCACAGCACAGGTCTTGGGTCTCCATCAGACTTCTGTCCAACTCACGGATTGTTATCACCACGATTTCTAATACAAAGTCCTGAAAATGCTCTTCTGGTCGCTTGAACGGCACCAATGTAGTCATCTAATCTATAATCGTCGTTCCTCGTAGATGGAATATAGTTATTAAAAGTATTGTCTCCGCAGCAAAACCCGATTCTCCCAGAGAGAGATTTTATTGACTTCCAAAACAGAACATCCTTACAGACGACAAAATCCAACAGAGCACATGACAAAGACTATCTTCTCCTAGACCCGTCTTTCTCTCTAGACTAGCTGACAACCTGCCTGTCTTCTCATATACTGATCTGACACTGGGGGGGGGGGTCAACTAAATGTTTACCATGAATACCCCCCTCAATTCTAATTACCATCAGTAAATACCAGGTGAAAAGGCTATTCCTCACACACACAACTTGCATAAGATTTACACATCAAAGGGTAACAGATAACATTGTCTTTGATGTGTGCGACTACTGATTAGATTAAGAGATGACACCTGGACACCCTTTTGAGGTGTAGAATAGACTTGAATCCCCAATCTATATTCTTGCATAATGAATTTGTCTTAGAATGCCTAAATAGAATGTCTATACGAACTACATAAAAAACACTACATATATATATAAATATGTATATATATAATATATATATATATGTATACATATATATATATATATTAGATATAATATACTACACATTATAGAAAAAGTAAAAACAATTTTTAATAATGGTAATATAGCCCATAGTTTCATCTATATACACAGACATCTTGATTATTAACATATCAAACAATAATTACAGTGATAGAGAGGGTCTCCAAGCTTGCTAGTCCGCCATGTGTTATTGGGGAAGAGCCCCTCAATGGGGTAACTCAAACCCATAACACAAAGTAGGATAGGATATAAAAAGTACAAATATAAAACAATATAGTATATACGTCCAGACACGGCTTCAGTTAGCTCGACGCGTTTCGTGGTTTGGTAATACCACTCATCAGGAGCAAGCACGTGGTAATAATCTGAAATAAGATACATAAAGGTCCAATGATTAGCATATAGCAAAAGGAATGATGAAGCCAAGATGGGACGGGGCCAGTCCTATAGTAATACTTACAGACTGGTCTGCTGTGTATAGGAGGCATGGTCTAGCGCTGGATATTAGAGGCCCCCCGGTTATGTCAGGCATGGGAACTGAGGGGGCATATAGGAAGAGGCAGCCCAGACAGAAAACCCTGCCGAAGATAGGCTGGCGTCCTAGGGCAAAGAGTCTGTGTAGAACTAGGAATAAATATAAATAAATATGTGTTAAAACCTGCATGCCTCATATAAAGTCCCAACTTTTTCCCCCGCCCCTTTCTTTCCCATGATACTCTCAAATGAGAAAGGGGGTTACAGTGGGGCAGATGTGCAGGGTAGTACAGTGGTGGGGCAGATGAGCGGGGGGGGGAGGGTACAGTGGGGAAACAGATTTGCAGGGAGGACAGTGTTCTGAGGTGTGAAGGTGCATTAATTGGGGCTGATCTTAGGTGTGGAGTTGCAGGAATTAGGACTGATCTGTAGTGTGAGAGTGCAGGATGTTAATTTCTCACTACTAAATTCGTTTACAGCATTTACTTTATAAAAAAAAAATCCTTTTTGTGATTGAGAGTGTGAAGTTTACATTTTTTGGTTATAAAATTGGCACTCTCAATTTCTTTGAAAACATTTTTCGGCACATTGCTCGAAAGTTTGCCTACCCCTGGTATACACTATCTGTATGTACAGTATGTTCTTAGTTTTTATGAGTTTCCTTCCACAATTCCACATCAAAGTAGATTAAAGTGTATGTAATGGCAAACATTTTACGTTAATTGGACAGGACAGGACACAGGAAAAATATTCATAGACCCTGTGTTATAGGTTCATACCTTCAGGTGATTGGACACTGGAAAGCTTTTGAGGCTACACCCACTTGGTGCCTCCATTATAACTCCCCCCACTCCATGAGCCTTCAGTACAGAAGCCTTGACTTTGTACAGCTTAATTCTCCATCTCGCCATGCCCCTTTGGGTAACAATAGACCTGTGCAATGTGCAATCTACAGTATGATTATTGGTTCACTCCAGAAAGGATTTTCACTCTTCCCCAAATTCTACCTCTGCAAAAAACAGAGCATCAAATCGCTCCACCATGTCTTTAAATTTCAAACCTAAGTTCAGCCCTTTCTTTTGGCGCAACACTTGGGCCACAAACCCAGCAGGTCATCCCCAAAGACCTCTGCCTAATGAAGGGGTGCCCTCACTTCTAATGCCCCGTAAACATGGTCGGAAATTCCGACCACAAAATCCGTCTGATTTTTTCAGATTTTGTCCGACACTGGTGTTGCATACACACAGTCGGACAAAGTTGTCGGAAAATCCGATCATTCTGACCGTGGTGACGTTCGTTGCATACGACAAAACTACGTAGAGGCTATTAGCCAATAGGTTTGGTCTCCTAATTTGATCTGAGCATGCGTGGCACTTTGTCCGTCGGAATTCTCTACACACGATCGGAAAAAGTCTGATCGGATTTTGCTGTCAGAAAATTTGAGAGCAGGATCTCAATTTTTTTCCGTCGGAAATTCTGACGGAAAAAGTCAGATGGAGCCCACACAAGGTCGGATTTTCTGACAACATGGTCCGATCGGACATTTTCCGTCGGAATTTCCGACCGTGTGTACGGAGCATAAGAGTGGGAGGACATCAGTTACAGTTTGCCTCTCTTTGGGTCACAGACATCCCAGAACTGTGGGTTCAATCAGTGGTTTCGGGGGGTACAAAGGTATAAACCCAAAATTAAAAGAAAATTGCCTTTAATTCTACTCTAAAAGGAATTTTGACTTGCCCGTAAATTCCATTGTTGGAAATCTTGAAGTACAGTACAGGACACCCTCCATTTCATTCCTTGGTTATACTGCATTGCTTGTTACAAAACTGAGGACTCACTCAAAGTGGAGTAGGGTTATAGGGGAGGCACCCATTGAGTGTGTCCTCAAAGGCTTGTCAGTGTCCAATCACCTGAAGGTACAAGCCTATAACCCAGGGTCTATGAACACTTTGCCTGTGTCCTGTGATGTATTCCAAAATATAGAATTTGCAGGTAAGTCAAAAATCTTACCCTCTTTCAAGCTTTTATTGCTGTTTGTGTCTTATTCAGGAAGACTCACCCTTTCAATTTGTTCTGAGGAGCATTGTCATTGAGAAGTAAACTGAGACAAAATCCAAAACTTTAGAGCACCAGAATAAGTGGTAACGGGTAATTTTCCAATGGGGACACTTATGCCACGTAGACATGATCGGAATTTCCGGCGGTATTGTCCGCCGAACTAGAGTCCGCCGGACAATCCGGCCGTGTGTGGGGCTCCGGTGGCGTTTTGTTCCCAAAAGTCCGGCGGACTTAGTTTGAAGTTTTGACTTAAAATTGTCAAAATTGACAATCCCGCCGTCTGTGTGCTAGTCTGCGGGACTTTTGAAATGAACGGACTTGCCAACACACGTCGTAAAGTCCGTTCATTTTGAACGTGACTCCAGGTAGACGGGACTAGCAAAGGAAGTCAATGCCGCCACCTCGATTGGCGACATTGACACCTGGTATGGATTTAAAGGGGAATCCCTACGCCGAAAAAACGGCGTGGGGGTTCCCCCCAAATTCATATCAGACCCTTATCCGAGCACGCTGCCCGGCCAGTCAGGAAAGGGGGGGACTAGCGAGCCCCTTCCTCCCCTCCTGAGCCGTACCAGGCCGCGTGTCCTCAACATGGGGGGTGCCCTGGGGAAAGGGGGGCCCCCCCCCCAACCTAAAGCACCTTGTCCCCATGTTGATGAGGACAAGGGCCTCTTCCCGACAACCCTGGCCGTTGGTTGTCGGGGTCTGCGGGTGGGGGGCTTATCGGAATCTGGGAGCCCCCTTTAATAAGGGGGCCCCCAGATACCGGCCCCCCACCCTATGTGAATGAGTATGGGGTACAATTTTTTTAAATACTTTATTGCACAGCTCCGGGGGTCTTCTTCCGTCTTGGGGGGTCTTCTCGCCGGACTCCTCCGCTATCTTCTGCTAGCTCTTTTACTGGCAGAGGAGCCCGACTTTCTCCTTCATCGCCGCCGTCGTCTGGAGGTCTTGTTCCGACTTAGGGGGTCTTGTCCCGCTCTTCTGTTCTTCTTGCCGGGCCTCCGCTTTCTTCTTCCAGCTCTTTTACTAGCGGTGGCCCGGGCTTCTGTCGCCGTCGCTGTCGCCTTCTGCTTCTTCTTCTTCCGATGTTTCCCCAGGGCACCCCCCATGTTAAGGGCACGCGGCCTGGTACGGCTCAGGAGGGGGGGGTGCGCTCGCTCGTCCCCACCCCCTTTCCTGACCAGCCGGGCTGCGTGCTCGTATAAGGGTCTAATATGGATCTGGGGGGGACCCCCACGCTGTTTTTTCGGTGTAGGGATTCCCCTTTAAATACATACCAGGTGACGGGGCTAGCGAGGTGTCAATGTTGCCGATCGAGGCGATGGCATTGACTTCCTTCACTAGTCCCGTCTACCTGGAGTCACGTTCTAAATGAACGGACTTTTCTCCGTGTGTGGTGCAAGTCCGTTCATTTCAAAAGTCCTGCTGTCTTCCGCCAAAGCTCCGGCGGATTGTCTGCCGGAAAAGTCCGGGCGTGTGTGGGCAAGTCCACACGTTCGGAAAGTCTGGAGGACCTCCGCTGGAAAGTCCGGCGGATTGTCCGGCGGACTATGTCCGCCGGACAGTCCGACCGAAAAGTCCGATCGTGTGTACGTGGCTTTATTCTGGTGACAACTATCATCAGAATTCTCCTAATTTTTAGGGGTGCTGTGTGATGAATTCATTGTGCACGATGTGACAGACAAAAAATTACCTGCAGTGATTCTGACCTTTCCACACTCTTTCCAAAACTAAAGAAAATGTTTTGGCTATACATACACTCAATGCATTCCTGAAAGTCTTCACAGTTTATTTGGGTGTGTTAGAAACTTTAGATCAGCCTTTTTAAACCAGGGTGCCCAGGCACTCTGGAGTGCCTTGAGGTTTCTTCAGGGGTGCCTTGGCAAAATGCCTAAAAATTATAACTTTCTAGACACTGGCATCCTAACAACCAATAACACAGTTAATAAGGAGGATGTCTGTTGCCTCAACAGCATCCTTGTTTGGCCCTTCTGTGTCTCTCCCCATCAGCACTGGGGTGACATCAGCTGACTGATGGAGCGAAATTGAGGGAGAAGAGAAACATTGGAATACTAGTCAGTACCAGCGTGCAAAAGTGTATTTGCTTTGGAAGAATAAATCGGCTCTAACATTGGGTGTGCTATGTGTGGATGTTGCTGCAATATGTAAAGCTATTACAATAGTTTTTTACATTTTAGAATGGGGTACCTTGAGACTGTCCATAATTTTAAAGGGTGCCTTGAGAGTGTCTATAATTTTAACTACCTGAGATCCTGACGGCTACAGCGCGGATCTAAGATGCCGGGACGACGTCTATTGACGTCATCCCGGCCACGAGCGGCCTGCGCACCCCCTAAAGGGCGCGCGCGGCGCGCTCTGTGATCAGCGAGTCTGTGAGACTCGCTGGATCACAGATCCGAGTAAGGGGTCCCGACCCCTTACCACGTGATCAGCTGTCGGATGACAGCTGATCATGTGATAATAACAGAGCCGGTAATCGTCTTTTTTTCCTCCTCGCGCTGTCAGAAAAAAAAAAGCCGATCACCGGCAGCAGTGACATCAGTCCCTCTCACTGCAATGTGCCCAGGGTCCATGGTGCCCACCTGTGCCCTATAAAAATGCCCCCTTCCGGTGCCCACTAGCTCCACCTGTCAGTGCCCACAGTGCCATCTGTCAGTGCCCACAGTGCCAGTGCCCACAATGTGCCTTTACAGTGCTGCACATCAGTGTCACCTACCAGTTCTCATCAGTGTCACCTACCAGTGCCCATCAGTGTCCCCTACCAGTGCCCATCAGTGCCATCTATCAGTGCCATCTATCAGTGCGCATTCGTGCCACCTATCTGTGTCACCCATCCGTGCCCATCAGTGCCATCTTTTCTGTGCCCATCAGTACCGACTTATCTGTCCCCACCAGTGCCACCTTATCTGTGCCCACCAGTGCAGCCTATAAGTGCCCACCAGTGGAGCCTATCAGTGCCCACCAGTGCCGCCTCATCAGCACATATCAATGAAGCAGAAAAATTACCGGCAGCAGTGACATCAGTCCCTCTCACTGCAATGTGCCCAGGGTCCATGGTGCCCACCTGTGCCCTATAAAAATGCCCCCTTCCAGTGCCCACTAGCTTCACCTGTCAGTGCCCACAGTGCCATCTGTCAGTGCCATCTGTCAGTGCCCACAGTGCCAGTGCCCACGATGTGCCTTTACAGTGCTGCACATCAGTGTCACCTACCAGTTCTCATCAGTGTCACCTACCAGTGCCCATCAGTGTCCCCTACCAGTGCCACCTATCAGTGCCATCTATCAGTGCCCATCTGTGCCACCCATCCGTGCCCATCAGTGCCATCTTTTCTGTGCCCCTCAGTACCGACTTATCTGTCCCCACAAGTGCCACCTTATCTGTGCCCACCAGTGCAGCCTATAAGTGCCCACCAGTGCAGCCTATCAGTGCCCACCAGTGCCGCCTCATCAGCGCATATCAATGAAGCAGAAAAATTACCTGTTTGCAAAATTTTATGACAAACTATTAAACATGATTTTTTTTTTATTTAAAATTTTCCATCTTTTTTTGTTTGTTTAGCAAAAAATAAAAACCCCAGCTGTGATTAAATACCACCAATAGAGAGCTCTATTTGTGGGAAAAAAATTATAAAAATGTAATTTGGGTACAGTGTTGTATGACCGCGCAATTGTCATTCAAAGTGCGTCAACGCTGAAAGCTGAAAATTGGTCTGGACAGGAGGGGGGTTTAAGTGCCCAGTAATCAGGTGGTTAAAGGATGCCTCAACTGAAAAAGGGTTGAGAAACACTATATTAGATTGTTCGCTCTTAGAGAGCAGAGATTGGTGTGCATGGTTCCATGCGCGCTGGGGATATATTGCTGCTATATAAAGATGGGGAATGAAGACTATTATCTCACCTCTTTAGGTGAATATTTCATTGATATGCACACTGTGTCTGACGCCAACAAAAGTTTTACATTGGAATGACATGGTATTTAACAGTTTAGTCTGTTATAAAAGCATTAGATAAAGAAAAGCAGGAGATAAATGATTGACTGTACAATGATCTTTGTATGTCAGCTGAAGCCCGATGTTATATTGTATTGCTTTTATTAACAGTCCTGGATGTGGATTAAACCTCCTTGCACAGCACAGACTCTCTCATAACAAAAAGTGACACAAAATAGGCAGAATACAAAAAGTCCATGTGATTGTGTTCCCAGATATTACAGTTACACCAGCTGTGCTTCCAACATATTGATTTTCTCCTGAGAATCTGTACATCCTCATTATTTTAATGAGAATCTCACACAGTTCGGTAGAACCACAAGAAAAGAGAACACAGCAGGGAGTTATTCCATTGATTGTACATCATTTAAACGTATGCTTTGAGTATATTGAAGACTTGTCATTGTGTGAACTGAAGCCAAACGAGCTATTACTTCAGCAGAGAAAAACGTTATTTTGTGTAGTTCTGGTTCTTAAACCTATCCTTTCCTTAGACTATGAAATTGTGAGTCTTCTAGTATAATGATGTAAGTTTTAAGCAAAAATCCATAAATGCGTCAGACTCTGTAGCTAGTGAATTTTTAGAGGTGCTATGTGAGGGATTCATTGTGCACGATGTGGTTTCTTCACTTCATGAAAACCTTTCCTAAGGAGATATGGGTGATCCCATTACTTACCTACTTCTGAAAATTCTAGTTGATTGGCTCTTACTCTGAACAACCGACATTTACATTTTGAGCCATTACACAATATACTAAATGTGTATGCATATCAGTAAAATCAGAAGTGCTAATCTGCATAGGTTAGTGTCACTCAAAGTTTTGAAGCAAGAGGGTCAGCAAAGAGAGCCAAACATCTAGCAAAATGAAAAGTCAGCAAAGGCAATCCTCATGCTAGTCTCTGAAAAACAGAAAATTTCCTATCAAATAATTACCGTAATTTTCCTTTACTGATGGACTCCATGGCAGCTTACGTATGGGTTAACCCCGCCTCCACTTCTCCCCTATAGGACCCCACTCACATAAATCTTTGTTCTGAGCCAGAGGCTCAAGACGCTGGGGGGGGGAGGGCTCCTGCTGCCATGGAGTCCATCAGAAAAGGAAAATTACGGTAAGTATTTGATAGGAAATTTTAAGTTTTCCTGACCGACTCCATGACAGCATATGTATGGGAACTAACTCGCCATACACCCAATGGGTGGGCAATGCTAATTCAAAGGCTTTAATTTTTGCCATCAACAGACAGGACCTGCAAGCTAAAATAAACAGAGGATAAGGAAGCAGACTCTACACAATAATGAGCCATAAACGTATTGATTGAGGACCACAAGGCCGCCCTACAGACTACTTTGGGATCCACATGCTGTGAAGCTGCCCAAGGTGTAGACCCACTCCTGGCCGAGTGAGCCTGT
Organism: Lithobates sylvaticus; assembly: GCA_028564925.1. Classification (NCBI taxonomy): domain Eukaryota; kingdom Metazoa; phylum Chordata; class Amphibia; order Anura; family Ranidae; genus Lithobates; species Lithobates sylvaticus. The sequence goes on along the minus strand of CM053029.1, from coordinate 184,441,252 downwards.
TGGATGGCCTGGGCAATCCGTACCACAATCATCCTAGATGAGGCACGTTTCTCTGTCCTTTTTGGAAAAAGAATGAACAGGCCCTCTCTCACGTCTAAAGGACACAAGTTAGAACTCTAAGGTTGGCAGAACAATTTCTTGGCTCCCATGAAAGACTCGTGCACTCTTGGGAATTGAGTCAAGCATAAGTAACAGCACCACCCGAACTGGAAAGAACGTTAAAAAAAGTTCTCCATGACCTGTGAATCAATCTCTGAGGCTTTTTATACCGACGTGATAGCCAAGAAAAAGGCGAACTTGACAGAGAGGCCTTTAATGGAGACAGCCCTAGAACACTCTGCTCCAATTCCCGAGGGGGAGTTGAGAACAAGAGGGAGACTCCATTTGGAAAACCTCTGCTTACTCGGAGGTCTGAGCCTAGCTACTCCTTTGAAGAATTGTTGGACAGGAAAAGATGCCTAGAGCTGTGGACACAACTGTGAAGGCCGATAAAGATGACACTTGAACCCAGAGAGAGCTGACCGATAGAGCCAGATCTGAAGGCGACTGGAGGAAGCCTAGAATATTTAGAACTTCTAGGTGATCTGTCAGCAGCAGACATGTATTTGAACCAACTTTGACCAGATTCTCCCGTAAACTTTGCATTCATTCTAGTATTCAATGGAGAGGAGATGACTGGAGGAGCAGCTGAGGACTTCCAATCTCGAGAACCAGGCTGTCAGACGCAACCGTGCTGGACATGGATGTAAAATTGCACCCAGTGACAGAAGGTCTGGCCTGAGGAGAAGGTGCAATGGGTTCCGGAAGCTCAACTGTGCTAGAAAAGGGAACCATGGCCTAATTGGCCAACAAGGCATCGCAGCCACTAGCTCCACAACCTCTGTTGGGAGTCTTCATAGAAGCCCAAGGTTGACCAGGACTGGAAGAAATGCACAGGTCCTACCACATTTCCAATTATGCATCAGGGCATCTGTGCCTGAAAACCCCCACATGTAGAGACCATTCGTTGTTGTTCAATTGGACTCTGGAGAGAAAGCCTGCTAGAATATTTTGGACTCTGGGGACATAAGCCGCTGAGGTGTAGGCTCGAATCTTCTGGGCCCAGGAAAAAATTGGCTCCGCTTCCTGTAATAGAGACCAGGCTGTGAGTCCCCCTTTGTCTTTTAACGTAGGAGACCGCCATAGTGTTGACTAACCTAAGGGCACTGACACTCCCTTCCCTATATGGTGAAAGGCCTGTAGGGTGCAGAAGTCTGCCCATAGTTTCAGAATGTTCAACACAATCTTTGAAATTGACAGTCCCGCCTGCCTTGAGCTATCCCCGACAGGCAGCAAGCCTCCCCATTTCCTATTGCTAGCATCGGACGTGATTGTGAACCAGGAAAATGGGGCAATGGAATGGCAAATGAGCCAGTTTCTCCATTGCAGCCACCAGGGGACTCGCTCTCATGACTGAGGTTATGTAGATGACCTTGATTCTGCTTCCTTGCTCCCACTGCTGGAGAAACCCCATCCGGAAGGGCCACCTTCTCCAGCTTCCACTTGACCCTCGGATCCGTAGACACCATAGTGCTAATCATTTTCGACACTGAAAGGCACGCAGGTGGGAAGAAGACAGGGCCAAGAGTATTCTGTTCCAGAACATCGGGATCCAGAGTCAAGGCAACGGTCCCCTTGATTATATTGAAATGAGCCCCACGGCACACAGGAGACTGAGTGGGCTCCAGGTGACTCTTTCACAGATTCAGCTGCTAGACGAATTTGAGGAGCATTGACAAGACCTGAGCTGTGGGCTCCAGCAGGTGCCCTCTGTTTTGGGACAGTAGAAGGACATTCACGTAACTATGCAGGCGTATGCTCCTTGTTTTGATAAAGACTTATAACAACCAATAAGTCCCTGAAAACACACAGGGTGATGTTTAAAAACCGAATGGCTGAAGCTGGAGATGGTCTTGACCTACAGTGAACCGAAGGAACTTGCAGAAGTCTTCTACAATGGGCACATGAAAGTAAGCATCTTAGGTCTATTGGAAACAAGCCAGTCACCTAGCTGGACCCCCTATGAGTCAGGGACAATGTTTCCACCTTGAACTTTTCCTTTGCTGAAAATTGTCTCAGGTGTGCAAGGTCCAAAACCGGCCTCCGCAAGCTGTTCCTCTTCATGTCCATAAAGAGGGGCGAGAACCTGCCCTGAAATTTCTCGCATTCAGACACTTTGTGACACCAGTTACTTACGTAAAGCATGAGTATATGCTTCTTTTAACTCAGAGTGAGGTCAAATCCATTAAAACGAATCCGAGATGAAGAGGAATTCTGATGGACCATGCATGTCCCCGAAAAGACCACTTTGAGGTCCTAATAGTCTGAGGCTCAAACTCAGTAGCTTCTTGGATACCCAAGTTCAAGCTTTTAGCATACTTCTGAGGGTATATCTGGTCTCCTCACCAGCTAGTCCTAAAAACCCGACCTGGTCTGTAAAAACGTGGGAGCCCCGCATGCTGTGAACTTTGTTCTCTAGACTGTCGTCTTCCGGCCTATCAGGTGCCGGTCCTGAGACAGGACCCCAACTTGTCGTCTGTGGCCCAGGTTGCGGTGCTATCCAGCTTGCCAAAAGATGAAGCTACCTCAAAGAGAATGCTATATTACCCGTTAGAGGTGGGATCAGCAAGCCCAGGTGAGACGAGAGCATAACCTGGGCCACTATGTGGATGATGTCAATTGGAGCCTCACCATGGAAACCAACACCAGCTCCGGTTTCTGAACTATAGAGTTTCTGAAAATGCTCTTGAATACGGTGTCCCGATCTTCCATCCACATTTTCATCCTTTTCAACGTGGCCACAGGAGCCCAGGCCTACTTTGGGGCTATTCACTGTATCTACCAAAGAAAAGCGACATGTTGTTTAGAAGGGAGGTATATCTCGTGACTTTGCTACACCCATCCAAAACAATGTCCCCTAGTTCCGTTAGGAATGGGGAAAAATAGAACACTCTCTCTAAGGCTATGTCTCCACTATCCCGACCCTCTAAAGTCGCATGATTTAGAGTGTGAATTTGGAGTGTGACCTTGATACGATTCTGAGTGCAGCCCCGAACCAACTATACAGTCTCAAAGCTGCATCAACAGTTGCACCAAAGTAGTCGCTTTCCAGAGTCGCTGCAACTTTAAGTCGCATAGATTGTAACAGGTGCCATTGAAATCAATGGACTGTGACTTGTCATGTGAACCTATGTGTCCAAAGTCGCATGACAAGTTGCACTAGAGGAAACGGAGCCCAAGGTGCTTACAGAACTTCCTCTTTCTTTGCAGGCGACTCTACAGGTTCTATTCATGTAAATGCACCCATCATTGCTTTAACCAAAATGAGTTACAAGTGTAAAGAGACTCATCTCCCTCTGCCTCACTGTCTGAAGTCTTTATAGATGGATGGCTTGTTGGGACAGTTTCAGTTCTTCCTGGTCATCCTAGTGGGAGAACACGCTGCAATGGCTGTTGAACTGCGCATGTGGCTTGTATTCCACTCTCTAAGAGCCAGTTCACACAGGGGCAACTCAGGATCCGTCTTCAGGTCGCCCCAAGTCACGCTGTTGAGAAAATCAATGTTAGTTAATGGAGCCGTCTTAATGTACACTACAGCAGTCGCTCCGACTGCAAAAAAGGTCCTGTACGACTTCAATACGACTTCTAGGCGACTTGTACCCATTGATTTCAATGGAAGTCACCTCCAAGTCGGATCTCCATCTCTATATTGAAGCGACAATGTCGCCTCTCTCACAGAATAATCAGATCTCGAGGGGGAACTCCACACCAGATTTTAAATAAAAAACCGGCATGGGTCCACCCTCTAAGAGCATACCAGGCCCTTAGGTCTGGTATGGATTTTAAGGGGAACCCCCTACGCCAAAAAAACGGCGTGGGGGTCCCCCCAAAATCCATACCAGACCCTTATCCGAGCACGCAGCCCGGCCGGTCAGGAAAGGGGGTGGGTACGAGCGAGCGCCCCCCCCCCTTCTGAACTGTACCAGGCTGCATGCCCTCAACATGGGGGGGTGGGTGCTTTGGGGAAGGGGGCGCCCTGCGGCCCCCCCGCCCCCAAAGCCCCTTGTCCCCATGTTGAGGAGGACAAGGGCCTCTTCCCGACAACCCTGGCTGTTGGTTGTCGGCGTCTGAGGGCGGGGGGGCTTATCGGAATCTGGGAGCCCCCTTTAATAAGGGGGCCCCCAGATCCCGGCCCCCTACCCTATGTGAATGAGTATGGGGTACATCGTACTCTTACCCATTCACCTAGGGAAAAAAAGTCAATAAAAAAACCACACTACACAGTTTTTAAAGTAATTTATTAGGCAGCTCCGGGGGTCTTCTTCCGACTTCGGTGGTCTCTTCCGACTCCTTCGCGCTCTTCGGCCTCTTCTCCGCTCTCTCCAGTTCTTCTACCGCTCTCCAGCCTCTTCTCCCGCTCTCCGGTTCTTCTTCCGGGCTCCTCAGCTATCTTCTTGCAGCTATTTTACTAGCAGAGGAGCCCGGTCTCCTCTGTCCTTCTTCCCTCTTCTCTCTTCTTCCAATGTTGACACGACGCTCTCTCCCGCTGAAATGCTGTGTGTGAGGTGTGCTGCGACTTATATAGGCCTGGGGCGTGGTGTGATGTCACACGGTTACCATGCCCCTTATGATGTCACAGTCCCAGCATGCCCCGGGATTTGACATCATAAGGGGCGGGGTTACAGTGTGACATCACCCGGTGACCACGCCCCATGCCTATATAAGTCGTTGTGCACGTCGCACAAGCCATTACAGCGGAAGAGAGCGTCGTGTCAACATCAGAAGAAGAGAAAAGAGGGAAGAAGGACGGAGCAGACCGAGCTCCTCTGCTAGTAAAAGAGCTGCAAGAAGATAGCGGAGGAGCCCGGAAGAAGAACCGGAGAGCCGGAGAAGAGGCCGGAGAGTGGGAGAAGAAACGGAGAGAGCGGAGAAGAGGCCGGAGAGCGCGAAGGAGTCGGAAGAGACCACCGAAGTCAGAAGACTACCGGAGCTGCCTAATAAATTACTTTAAAAAACTGTGTAGTGTGTTTTTTTATTGACTCTTTTCCCAGGTGAATGGGTAGGGGTACGATGTACCCCATCGAGAGGGTGACCAAGCTCATCCTGTGTTAAATCATAGCAGAATCATTCAAGGGTACATACAAGGGTGTTAATGCAGAGCTATGATGATTGCACACCGCATTTAGGCTACTTTCACACCGAGGAGCTTTAGAGGCGCCACATCGCTAAAAAATAGCGCCTGCATATCGACTGTAAAGAGCCTCTCCTGTCTCTCCAGTGTGAAAGCCCAAGTGTTTTCACACACTGCAGTGGCGCTTTGCCGGAGGTTTTAACCATTTTTTGGCCGCTAGCGGGGGTTAAAAGCGCCCGCTATCGGCCGAATAGCACCACTAAAACGATGGTAAAGTGCAGACGCCCACTCACCCCAGTGTGAAAGTAGCCTTATGCCGCGTACACACGGTCGGAATTCTTGTCGGAAAAGCTCTGATGGTTTTCCCGTCGGAATTCCGACAGAATTTCCCTCAAACCGTTTTGCCTACACACGGTCACACCAAATTCCGACGGTCAGTAACACAGCGGCATAAAACACGTTCGACTGCACTATAAAAGGGAAGTTTAATGCTTCCGAGCATGCGTCAAATTGTTTCCGAGCATGCGTCGGAATTTTGCGCGTCAGAATTGCATACACACGATCGGAAAATCCGTCGGAAAAATTGAGAACAGGTTCTCAATCCAACGTCCGTCGGAAATTCCGACAGAAAAAGACCGATGGGCATACACACGGTCGGAAAATCCGTTGAAAGGCTCCCATCGGACTGTTTCCGACCATGTGTACGCGGCATTAGAGAAACTGCTGCAAGCTGCCCACAGAGAAATCCCAGTATCAACAGTACTGACCGCTGATTAAATTTCTACAATGAAATGACGCCACTGCCGCTCACAGCGTGAATGCTGAGTAACCCACGGACACCTGGCCAGAAGAGAAAGCAGTGGCTTGGAACGCCAATGCACTCCAGCTGCCATAGACTGGAAGACACTAGCGCCAGGCCAGGGCAGAAAACAGAATCGGTGCTCACAACTGCCCCCCGCACTGGTCATCCCCAGCTGTTCCCTGTGTCCTCCTCCTCCACTCCCTGTGTGCTTCTCCGCCCCCTCCCCCAGCAGATGACACACACTCACCTGAGGTGCAGGGTCTAAGCACAAGCCAGTCTTCACCAGAGCTCCTGATGGTGGAGATGGGTTTTTACTAATGCCATGTTGCGGGAGATTGCCTCAGCATGATGAGAGCAAGCAGAAGTCAGGTAGCGGATGAACTAGGAACAAGGAGGGAACAAGTAGAAGCATAGTCAAGGAACAATCCAAGGGTCAGTAATGAGTAGTAGCTGAATGGGATCAGACAGAAGCGTAGTAGATGAGCAAGCTGAGGGTCAATAATGAGTTATAGCTGGATGGGATTAGACAAAAGCATAGTTGATGAACAAGCCAAGGTCAATAACAACATAGCGAAGATAAGGACAGCTCCTTATCAACATGTAGAATTTCAGGATTTTTGGCAGTAAAAAAAATTTTGTGTTTATCTATCGTCTCTCTTTATCAGCGGTTGCCTTGAGTAGCTTTCAATGGTATTTTCAAAATGATGCAGTGAAAATCTCTGTGACTTTGCCCTTGTCTACCCACCAAATGGGGGGAGGGGGAAACAACAGGGGACATCTAGAAAGTTAATTGATCCTAAACATTACTCTGAAAATGCACCATTTGTCATCAGTTCCTCCAGAATGAATTGTACTTGTGGTATGTGTGGGCGCCTAGGTGCTCATGTGATTACAGCCTCCTAGCTCTTGTAGTGTGGAAGCTGCAAATTACCCTATACAATCCAATTGTACAATTTCCTTTAGCTTTTTCAAAATGATGTATTAGGAGGACATACCTAAACAATCCATTACATTTTTATCAAATCTGAAAGGCTACTACTGTATATAGTTGATGATGGATCTAAAGAATACTGTACCATCATATTGTATAGTGTATAGTCACCTTAAAGTGGTTGTAAACCTCAGACATGAAATGTGAACATAGCATATCCCTCTATAGTGTGTACTTGTCTCATTCCAGAGCACTAAGTGTCATTTCTGTCTGCTGCTTCATTACTCTGCTATCAGCAATAATCACAAGTTTTCCTGACACCAAGAGAAAAATGGTGACAGGGGAGGGCTCTCCATTAGATTGACAGCCTCAGCTCTGTTCCTGTGTGAAGGTGATGTGTCCCTTCCCTACAATCAGCTCTCAGATCTCTCCTCACTGGATCTGCAGTGTGTAATTTCAGCCCTACACCCCCCTTTTCTCTGAACTCCCAGACAAGATTTTTTAATTTAGAACTTTGAACAGGCGTAGAGAAGAGAACACTGCAGATAAACAGGTATAACTTATGTTATGTATAATCTCACACAGACACAGGACTGCCAATAACCAGCAAGTCTGTTTACATGTGATCAGCTGCGACTGGATACAGCTGATCACATGGTAATGGACCGCTGTGATTGGCCCTTTACCACGATTTGTGATCAGCTGTGTCCAAAGGACAGCACCAATTCCAATTCCCAGCTCACTTACCAGCCAGCCTGCAACAAACTGAATTACCCTGTCCAACTGTTTAGTTTGCACACATATATGCAAAAGATGGGCTATGGGGCTTATTCAGAGGGGTGCTGTGACCTGTCCTCTGTGCTAACTTGATTTTTGCTGTGTGTGCATCCACCTCGAAGCTGCGTGCAGGCAGTCTGTATAATAGTGGATGCTGACGCAGTGGCTGTATGGACAAAGTCACATGTCAAAATTTGGGGTGCACAGATCCAAACACAGTGCTTGCATTCAGATCTGTGCTCCTGCCTACGTCAAATTTTCACTACACAAATATCAAATCTCACTACACACACCAACAGAGGCCTCTGTTGATCAGAATACTGGTGGGCTTTTTGGCTTTCTTCACCTGCTTGACAGCCCCCCCAGAGGACTCAGGATCGGGTCACCCCAGGGCATCGAGAGGGACCAAGCTCATCCTGTGTGAAGACAGAAATTATCTCCAACCTGCGATCACAGAGGGTTTCTTGCCTTACAACTGGTGAGACTGCAGTCACCCCATGGAGTAAGTCATCTTGTTTTTTCTTTTTCTATTTAAAAAAATTTGGTTTAGTAAAAATGGTTATTCAGTTCTCACTGTTTTGTTAACAGAGAGCTGGTGATTGTCAGTCACTGGCTCTCTGCTCTGCCCCTCCAGTTCTCACTGGAGCGCCGGGCTGTAGAGAGGGTAGGAGTGGCTGGTTCAGGCTCTCAGCAGCTTGCTGAGATGCTGAGCCAGCTGCCGGTCCAGGAATCTGTGGGGATCCTGACTTTAAAGTTGGGGTCTTTCCCCAGCCTGGACCAGCTGAGTGACATCAGGCAACAGTGGGATTCAGCCTGCTGTCGGCTGAAAATGGGTTACTGCAGTGATCCACAGGAGATGTAGAGCCAAACAAGCTTTGGCTATACTTCTCCTTTAAGTGGCAAATTTACCTTTACAGAAAAAATGTCCCTTCTATTGGTTGAACTGGATGGATTTTGTGTCTTTTTTCAACCAAAATATCAATTTACTAACACTGTACACCCTCCCTAGCCCTAGCCCTCCAGTCCCTACTCTGCTTAGCTCTTGAAATCCTGAGCAGGTCCAGTGGCCCAAAGATTTGAAATCCTTGCTCTTCTCCCTCCCTCTGTGTACAGCACTTCCAGGACAGACCAGATCGATTCACTGTGATGACGGTGACCAATCATAATTGCTCTTGTCCATCCCTGAATTCCTGCTGAGAGAAGGCGGAGAAGAGCTGGAATTTCAAATCCTCAGACTGCTGGACCAGCTGCGTTAGCCATGACAGCTAAGTTTCAGGCATGCAGAGTTATTCTGAGGCATTTGGAGATCAGAGGACCACCACACACATATAAAGAATGGCTACAGTGTATGGGCAACACACTTAGAATGGAAAGGTACATTTACCAACATAGGGGCTGCCCCCAAGAAATTGGGAAAAACTCTGGGCTCCTTGCGTGCCCCCACAGCAAGCAGGCGCGCTCCTGAGCCCCGGCTGTGTGTCCATTCACACATGGAGCCACAGCTTGGCCCCGCCCCCTGCGTCTCCTGATTAGCTCAATGGCTGTGATTGACAGCAGTGGAAGCCAATGGCTCCTGCTGCTGCCAAAAGCCAATCAGGAGTGTGAGTCCCAGGAGAGCCAAATCTCTTGTGGACATTGCTGGATAAAGAGGGGGCTCGGGTAAGTATTTAGAGGAGGCTTGGGGGGCTGCTGCACAGAGAAGGGGCCTTTACAAACACTTTAAGGACTAGTCTGGCAAGTCTGACAGTCTCCGACACCCCTAGAGATGATGTATACTCAGCATTGTCAACCATAACTTTGGCACATAACTATAGTGTTTATTTTGTTGTGGAATGACTCTGAGCCCATAGGCTGTATATACAGTATGTATCTCATTTTATGTTCCAACTCTGGAATTATTTACTGTAAAGCTTCTATAAAAAAAATAAAAAACATAGCCAATAAAAATCTGTCTCAAGAGTTATTTCACAATACAATGAATCCAAAGATACAGGTACTATAGGACAAAAACAGAATCACAGTGCCATTTATGGAATACTTATAGAACAGGTGCTTCAGTTATATATCATGTTATATACAAATGAGCATTGCTAAACTCCCGCCTCAGGCATCTGGGCTGGAAATCCCATTAAAAGGATAGTGCTATCATCTAAGTCAGGGGTGTCCAAACTTTTTTAAAAGAGGGCCAGATTTGATGAAGTGAATGTGCGTGAGGGCCGACCATTTTGCCTGACATTCTTTGAACCATTAAAATTTGGTCTAAGTGTGTTCGTCCGAGCACTAATACACTGCCCAACAAGAATTCTCTTGCCTTTGTGGCTGTGTGTGGTGAAGAGATGAGCTTGGGCGTGTTATTTGGATGTTTATATATATATTTTGTGGCCCCCAACGAATCCCTGAACGTCGCTCAGGACTAAGGATGAGCTTGGGTGTGTTATTTGGATATACCATATTTATCGGTGTATAACACGCACCTTCACTTTAAGAAAGAACAAAAAAATTTAAGTAAAGGACTGTGAAGCAAAATAAGGGTCAGTGCCCATGAATGCAGCCTAATCAGTGCCCATCTGCAGCCCCACCACTGCCATGAATGCAGCCTCACCGTTGCCATGAATGCAGCCCCACCGTTGCCATGAATGCAGCCCCACCGTTGCCATGAATGCAGCCCCACCGTTGCCATGAATGCAGCCCCACCATTACCATGAATGCAGACCCACCGTTGCCATGAATGCAGACCCACCATTGCCATGAATGCAGGAAAAGGGAGGAAAAGGTGGGATGGATGAGTAGAAGATAGTAATGAAGAGCTAGGTTGGGTTAAGGGCATTGGGTTGGAGGGGAAGTGAGAAGAAAAGGATGTGGAAAGGAGGTGAATGAAAGGAAAAGATTACATATATAAACGTTTAAACTCCTATGATATGGTCTCTCAGGGGAAACATAGATAGATGCGCAGATGGGTGCAACATCTCGGAGAGGAATTATCTCTTGAACAATGGTCCACTATATGGTCTTGGGCAGCCAAGAGCTCTATGTGCATGCTCTATAAAGAGAACACATACAAGGACCAACCAGACGCAGGTTATTCCTGCGGAGACGGTTCTCAAGGTCATCGACCTTATCCTCCAGGGTTGCAATCTTCCCCCCATATGTATTGAGTTTGGGCAGGATGGGGTTAATGGTGTCCTCTAGGTCACTGATACCTTGCTCAGTCTCAGTAACCCGGCCATGTAGTTTTTGCATGTCCTGCCGCATGATTGTTAAGTCAATCTTAAGTCCGTCCACCTTCCCCATAAGGTCTGCATGGTTTACCTTAATGATGCAAAAAGAATATACCGCGCTACCTAAAAGATGTGCAAAAAAATATAAAAAATGGTTGCAGCTAAAAAAATGTGAGATATGCACAATCACAGAAAGTTATAATAGAATGGAAGCTGCGCACAAATTAAATAAAATGTAAAACATATGATATCAAGAGTGACTGTTGATGTGACCATATAAAACAATACAACAAATATATAATGCAATATTGCTATGTGCAAAAAATGTTAGATGAAACTCTGGCCATTGGTTGTGGGGGTCTGCAGGCGGGGGGCTTATCGGAATCTGGAAGCCCCCTTTAACAAGGGGACCCCCAGATCCCGGCCCCCCCCTGTGTGAAATGGTAAGGGGGTACAAAAGTACCCCTACCATTTCACCAAAAAAGTGGCAAAAATGGTAAAAATGACAGGAGACAGTCTTTGACAATTCCTTTATTAAAATCTTCTTTCTTCTTTCTTCATCCTTCGGTTTCTTCATCCATCCGTCATCTTCTTCCATCTTCTTCTTCCTCCGATCCGCTTCTTCTTGCGCTGGTCTTCTCGTCCTTCTCGTCCGGCATCTTCTTCCGTCGGCGTCGGTGTCGGTGTCGGTGTCTTCTTGGGCCGCTCCGCGCAATGGGAGGCTCCCGCTATGTGAGGCTCCGCACCATCTGACAGGTCTTTAAAACGGAGGGCACCTGGTGACCCCGCCCCCCTCTGACGTCATGGGGAAAGCCATCATGGAATTCCCCATGACGTCCCTGTGCGTCAGTGGGGGCGGGGTCACCAGGTGCCCTCCATTATAAAAGACCTGTCAGACGGAGCGGAGCCTCACACAGCGGGAGCCTCCCATTGCGCGGAGCGGCCCAAGAAGAGACAGAGACACCGACGCCGACGGAAGAAGATGCCGGACGAGAAGGACGAGAAGACCAGCGCAAGAAGAAGCGTATTGGAGGAAGAAGAAAATGGAAGAAGAAGATGGAAGAAGATGACGGAAGGAGAAGATGAAGAAACCGAAGGATGAAGAAAGAAGAAAGAAGATTTTAATAAAGGAATTGTCAAAGACTGTCTCCTGTCATTTTTACCATTTTTGCCACTTTTTTGGTGAAATGGTAGGGGTGCTTTTGTACCCCCATACCATTTCACACAGGGGGGGGGCGGGATCTGGGGGTCCCCTTGTTAAAGGGGGCTTCCAGATTCCGATAAGCCCCCCGCCCGCAGACCCCCACAACCAATGGCCAGGGTTGTGGGGAAGAGGCCCTTGTCCTCATCAACATGGGGACAAGGTGCTTTGGGGGTCTTAGACCCCCAAAGCATCCTCCCAATGTTGAGGGCATGTGGCCTGGTACGGTTCAGGCGGGAGGGGGGGGGGGCGGTCTCGTCCCCCTCTTTTCCTGCGGCCTGCCAGGTTGCGTGCTCGGATAAGGGTCTGGTATGGATTTTGAGGGGGACCCCCACGCCATTTTTTTGGCTAGGGTTCCCCTTAAAATCCATACCAGACCTCAAGGGTCTGGTATGGATTTTGAGGGGGACCCTACGCCATTTTTTTTTTTTTTTTTGTTCCCCTTAATATCCATCCCAGACCTGAAGGGCCTGGTTATTGAATTTGGGGGGACCCCTACGATTTTTTTTTGTTTTTTATTAATGAATGACAGTTCTCTGTGTTACAGGAGCCATCAATTCATTAGCGAGTGTTTTTAAATAGCTTTTTTCCTGCAAAAATGACACTTTTTTGAGGGAAAGTTCTAAGCACAGGAAACCTGCCCCCCTTCACAGGCCACCTATAGACACCCCCCAGATGTGATACTGCAATGCTGTTCTAACAGCATGCACACACATATCCCCAGAAATAAAGCACATATTGTCAGCAGCACACTGACATGCTGACACTGACTGAAACATAATATGCGAGGCCGCCGGCGCGGCGGCCTCTTATACCGTGGGGCGTGTACTACAGCCCCTGAGCTTTAATTGGCTACAGGCGTCCTGCCTGTAGCCAATTATGGCTCTCCTCGCTGCCGGCGCTGTGATTGGCCAAGCATGCGGGGGTCACAGTGCATGCTTGGCCAATCATCAGCCAGCATTGCACTGCGCGGGCCGCAATGCATTGCGGGGGCCGCTCGCATCACACGAATTTGATGCGAGCGGCCCCAATAGTTCTGGGCTCGCCGAGCGAGCGAGCGAACGCCCGGTGCTCGATTCGAACATGGGTTCGAATCGAACACCGGGCCCATCCTTATGCAGCATGTGCGCTTACCAGAAGGCAAGCGATATAGAGCCTGTAGTATCAACACAGCATCAAGACCTCAGATCACCTCTTGCGAATACAATGAGAGCAAACCAGGGAGTCCCAAATCGATATTTAGTCCAAAGGCAGCAATCATGATCTCAGCAAGGAAAGAAAGCTCACCATAGTATAACTCAATTTCAGGAAACAATTTATTATACAAAAAAGTAATGCACTTACATTTAAAATCTTTAAAGACGCATGTGTGTAAAATTAAGTAAGCCGGCTGGCTTGTAGACACCCGTCCTAGACAGCGATGGCGTCAGCACGCCTCCCTCCCGACGTCCGTTTCGTCAAAGAGTGACTTAGTCATGGGGCCATGGGGTGAGCTTTCTTTCCTTGCTGAGATCGCCTTTGGACCTTTGGACTGCCTTTGGACTGCCTATCGATTTGGGACTCCCTGGTACATTTTATTTAATTTGTGCGCAGCTTCCATTCTATTATAACTTACCTTAATGATGGACCTCTGACAGTGTAGGCTCCTTGCCGCCATCCGTGACTGTTGATCCCGGGGTTGCTTGCAGGGACACGGCCGGAGGGTCTGGAAGCTCGGGAGAAGGCATCCTGGCTGTCTCCAAAGAGATCAGGAGTGGAGGCTGGTGATGCGCTAGGCCCATGGACGGTGTTGCAGCAGCCACCTTGGCAGGAGCGGGTTGCTTCTTCCCTCGCCGCTTTCCCATCCACCAAAACGCCTCCCTGGGAGGCAGGAGACACTTTGGACTGGGCTGGGTGAGAAATTAGTGGTTTTCTATCTATGGTCGATCAGGATGGAGTAGGATTGTAGAAGGAGAGACCAGAGCTGCACAGGAACACTTCCATTCACATCCCGCGCTAGGCCACGCTCTCGGCCACACATATATTAACGGCGGTTAGATGTCTAGTGGCCCTTTAATGGAAACAAAGAAACCCCCAGACAATCTGATCTTTATGCCAGAATCAAGGACATGGAGTATATGGAGTCCATGTCAGCTAGACTAATTACCGGGTGGACCGACACATGGCAACATGGGATCCTTGGCATCAACAAATGGATCCCCCTTGATTCCTTGAGACCCCCCCCCACCCTGTATACCGTAAGCACTCGGAGCCCAGGAGAGACGAGCCCAACTGATTGGAGCTTCCCTATATCTTTTCCCCTCTCTTTTCTCCCCTTCACTCCCCCTTTCCTCCTTCATTTTTTTTCTCTGGCAAAGCAGGCCACACAATTATAAATTACAGAACATGCTAATGGAATGTCTGACAGAGAAGCTCTCACTGCTATTTCTCCAGCATTGTGTCCTCCTGTCTATAGAGCTGTAACCCAACTAACTATGCCATTAGACTTTGTGCCAATCCTGATGGATGAAGGCCACCTATGCCCTCTCCAGAGTTGTTTGTTATTACCACCTCTCTCTCTTTCCTCCCTCAACTGTGTTTTACACCTTTGTATTGAAAATACTTAAAACTAATAAAAATTGTCAATTACAAAAAAAAAAGAAAGGAAAAGAATAGGGAGATAAAAAAAAGGAGGGCGAACTAAGCAAAACTTATAATAGAATAATAGATGTGTTGGCATAAGATTATTGCGGTTCAGACAGCATTGGTAATACCGGCCATAGACTGTTCTAATCTCAGCAGGTTCAGCAGTAACCGACTCTTGAATGGACCGGCTGATTGTACCCAAGTTGATCGGCCTGTTGGATTTTTCATGTAAGTATTGCCAGCAGCACAATGCAGTAGCTCCATGGGAGGGTTTCCCCCATCATCACTGACTGTGTTGATGGGGAAATTGAGCAATTTTTCTTTCCTGCAACCTGTGGTACAACACTAATTAGAGAGTCAAAGTCTTCTCAGTTTTCTCTTCAGTGACGGCCTTCGAAGCTGCAGGGACACTTTACTTACTAGTGGGTTTTTTTTCGTTCAACCCTCTGCGTTGAACGTAAAAGAAACTGACAGCTCAGGTCAGAGCCGCTGTACTAACAAATCAATGTTAGTAAAGCCATCTCCCCTGCTGTGCTATTGTGTTCTGACAATGGGATGACCCCCCCATCAGAACACTCTGGTCAGCGCTCTCAGCCTTTGGCTGAGAGTGTTGATTGGGAACTGGTCGGTAGACCTTTTTCGGTCACGACACTTCAACAGAAGCCAGCTGATCGACTGGCTTCTGACAGATCGAATGTCGTCCGGTTTCTATTGAATCAGCCGATACCGCTCGACATTCGGCCCGTATGTACTAGGCTTTAGGAGTCAGTCCGTCATCTAATGCCGGACTGCTCTTGTAAATAATGCTTGACAGAACTAAATCACTGCTGTTTAGTTTGTAGTAGACTAGTTTTTGCATTGGCACCAAGACTCTGCAAACATTTCTCTCCATGCAGCCACCTCACCAGGAGCCCTCTTCACTTTGAACCTCTCTCAGGTTTATTCAAATTTTGCTATTACATATAAGAAATCATTTTACAGGTAGATTCAAGTTGAAATTTAAAATTTGGCCTTGAAGTGCAGTTTTTCATGCAGTGACCTGGTACACACCACTAACTTTTTTTGGTGAATGATTTTGATTTTGCATTTTAAAAAGACTAAAAAGTGTGAAAGGGTCAATACTATTATTAGTAATAGTAATATTATCCCTCTCCCAACAAGCTTGAACCTGTCATGGAACTTAGCAGCAGCAGCAGTGTTTCACTAAATAACAATGGCCATGGCCCCTACACTTTTCCGGTTTACTTATTTAGTTTGGGGTTCACCTCTAAAGAGTGACCAGAAGTCTATGATCTTCAAGGATGACATCCTAGAGAAGACTAAAATATCTTTCTGGGGAAAAAAAAAAGCCTGTCCTTGGTTGCTTGGCTATTGATGGTGCAGACAGATAACTTTTTTTCTTAACAAGCTCATAAAGTAGACTGGCATAAGAAAGTGGGGAGACTGGAAGCAGAGACGAGAAATAAGAGAGCTAGTACAACAGACTATATGGCCAAAAGTATTGGGTCGCCTGCCTTTACACGCACATGAACTTTAATGCCATCTTAGTCCATAGGGTTCACTATTGAGTTGGCCCACCTTTTGCAGCTATAACAGCTTCAACCCTTCTGGGAAGGCTGTCCACAAGGTTTAGGAGTGTGTCTATGGGAATGCTTTGACCATTTTTCCAGAAGCGCATTTGTGAGGTCAGGCACTGATGTTGGCGAGAAGGCCTGGCTCACAGTCTCCGCTTTTATTTCAAGCCCAACCCTTGAAAAATAACCCCACACATAATCCCCCCTTCACATGATTTGGACCAATGCATAAAGCAAGGTCCATAAAGACATGGATGAGCAAGTTTGGGGTAGAGAAACCTAAATGGCCTGCACAGAGTCCTGACTTCTGGCCCTGTGACTCAGGCCTTCTCGTCCACATCAGTCCCTGACCTCACAAATGCACTTCTAGAAGAATGGTCAAACATTCCCATAGAAACACTTCTAAACCTTGGGATGCCATTAATGTTCATGTGTGTGTGTCAAGGCAGGTGTCCTAATACTTTTGGTAATATAGTGTATACAGTAAGTGGCTGTATTTTTATAATGGCTGGGAGTGCTAATGCTGCCCATACACATGACATTTTTTCTGCCCATACACGTGACATTCAACTTCAACTAGCTTTTGCATTTTAAATAATTTAATGGATCAAGGCAACCTGCCACCGACAAGTGATTGCTTCACAATTTCCATGGAAATGGCTGCATTCATCACTTTGGTTGTTTTTGCAATTGAAAGTTACAGAGAAGTCAACCTGGAAGAATGGGTTTTATACTAGCCTCCCAAAATAGAGGAACCCTTAAAATAAATTTCAGGTTTCAGGGTACCTCCGTTAATAATTACTATTGTTAAAGTACATTCGTGTGGTTGTCCTTGTAAAAAAAATCTCCTTACACTGGTGTTCAGTGGGAAGAATGACTCTAATGATGGTGAGCAGTGGAAAAAATGCTCCCTACATTGGTGGTCAGTAGGAAGAATGGGCAGGGGGGGGGGGGGGGGGGGTTATTCTGTAATCCATAGAATAAACTGGGCACAATATTATTGATAAGAATGCTGTATAGGCAGGCAGCACAAGAAGTTAACAGCTCACTGGAACCAACGCTTTGATGTGTTTGGGACTCCATGACATGTTTGGAACTCCTGGAGCTCAGTAGCTTTTCTAAAAACTAAAATTATGGGCAAGAATATTTTGGTGCTGCCTCTTCTTGTGTTTTTCTTTCTATGCCAGGTTCTTTTTTTTTTTTTTTAATTCTGTATTTAATGGATTACCAGAGGAATGAAAAACTTTCTTATTACCATACATCTCCAGACAGACATGTCTTACAGACAAGATGTACAAAAATCTTTCCATGAATGGAAAGGTAAAGTGTAAATCACTATTCACAGCGCTGTGAATAGTGATTTACAGTTCTAACAATTGCCTATGGTTCTTAGCTTGGGCATTTGATTAGCAGCTGGCAGTCCCAGATTAAAAGTGACAGTGCTGTGGTTAAATTATCACATGAATCATGTATATAGTGTAAAAAGTTGAGTCTATCTACTTTCCTAATTTTTTAAATGTAAAACTAGTTCAGAATGAGGTTACAAAGCAAAGTATTCAGGAAGAAGAAATGGGAAAAAGGGAGTCCAGAATGGAAAGTACTTTAGGATGGTATATTAAGGGAGGAGAAGGAAACAAAAGGAAAACAAAAAGGGAGGGAGGGATTGGGAATGGTGGAATGAGTAACCACCAGTATCTCCTGCTCCTGGGGTGACCCTGGGAACTTTACTCTTGCCCAAGAAACAATTGGTTCACTGGAGTAGTGTTATTGCAAGAACCATCTCTACGTTGTTGACTGGGTTTGGGATGCTGCATCTTTGTAGAGAAACAAGGGC
Source organism: Lithobates sylvaticus (assembly GCA_028564925.1). Taxonomy (NCBI): domain Eukaryota; kingdom Metazoa; phylum Chordata; class Amphibia; order Anura; family Ranidae; genus Lithobates; species Lithobates sylvaticus. The sequence continues at coordinate 184,423,120 of CM053029.1, read as the reverse complement.
GTCCACATGCGGAAGAATTTCTCTTCCTAATTTCTCATGGTCATAGAAAGGTTTTGCCATACATTGGGTCTCATCAATTCATGGCAGGTTAATTTAACTGCGCATATGGCTTGTACTTACATTCAAATATAATTAGATTGGACAGTGAAGGAGCCTCTTGGTATTAATATGTTCCTTGTCAGCAAGCAACACACCTGGCTGGCTTCCAGCGCTACCCTTCTCTTTTCTAGTCTGTATTCTGCTGTAAAAGATATTACACAAAGAAGATACCAAGCCAGTTTAACCAGATTCCGTCTGCACTATAGCCAAAAGACAGCTACAGAGTGGGCTTACGTTGCCAGGAGGGAGTCCATGGACATCCTCCAATTAATGCGCTAAACGCCCCCCCTCCCTGCGGCGCACAGGTGGCGTGCTCTGTAATTGCTTTGTCCTTAGGACACAACTAATCACAGATCAGGGTAAAGGGACAATCACAATGGTCCTTTACCATGTGACCAGCTGTGTCCAATGACAGCTGATCACGATGTAAACACAAGCCGGCTATCGGCATTCCTTTCCTCACGCTAACAGTGAGAAGAGTGGAGAGCCGATAACCGGCTTGTGTGAAAGGGATATCTACTTATCAGTGCAGTCCCAACAGTGCCCACCAGCGCTCAGGGCTGGTGCAAGGATTTTTGACACCCTAGGCGAAACCTCATTTTGCCCTCCCCTTGCTCCACCCCTGACTCCACCCCCTTTGCCCTGCCCATGTATACCCCACCCCTTTTTAATGAAGTGCCCATCAAATGCAGCCTCACCAGCGCCCATCGAATGCAGCCTCACCAGCGCCCATCGAATGCAGCCTCACCAGCGCCTATTGAATGCAGCCTCACCAGCGCCCATCAAAAGCAGACTCACCAGTGCTCATCAATGAATGTATGCTTGCTTCCATTCATTCGGGAGTCGGGACACAGAAACAGTCCTCTGCTGCGCCTCTGACACTATGTGCGAACGGAGCAGCAGCTGCCTGCTGATGCTGAGACTTAGTTGCTTGCTGCAGAGAGAAGAGAGTAGGAACACCAGTGGCCGGGTGCCCTAGGTGGCTGCCTAGTTTGCCTAGTGGTAGCACTGGCCCTGCCAGCGCTGCCAATCAGTGCTCATCAGTGCCATCAATCAGTGCTGCCTACCATTGCCCATCCGTGCTGCCTACCAGTGCCACCTATCATTGTGCCTATCAGTGTCCATCATTGCTGCCTATCAGTGCAGTTTCATCAAACCTCCCTTACCAGTGCCGCCTCATAAGTGCCCATTAGTGCAGCCTATGAGTACCGCCCCATCAGTGCACATCAGCGAAGGAGAAAAATTACCTGTTTGCAACATTTTATAACAAACTATGAAAAACTTTTTTCTAAATTCTGTCTTTTTTAGGTTTGTTTAGCAAAAAAAGAAAAAACCCTGTGGGGATAAAATACCACAAAAAAGAAAGCTCTATTTTTGTGAAAAAAAAATGATAAATATTTCATATGGGTTAAGTGTAGCATGACCGCGCAATTGTCAAAGTGCGACAGCGCTGAAAGCTGAAAATTGGCCTGGGGTTAAAAGTGCTCAGTAGTCAAGTGGTTAAAAAAAGTTTTGGGTTTGCAAAAAAGAAACACACATACTAACTCAGAACTGAGCGATCATATGACTGCTGATTACACAGTTCTCAGTCTGCTTGGAGGAGTGGAGAACATGGACTGTCAGTCTTTGCTCTGCTCCTGCAGTGCTCACTGGAGTGCTAGGCAGGGAAAGGAGTGGGCACAGAAGACTAGTTCTAGCGGCTCCACTACTATCAGCTGATAGAAACTATATCCTGTCTCATCACGACGACCCCCATATCATCCCCCAACTCACCCCTCTTCCCCATCTTGGGAAACCCTGAATTTGCACCAGGATTACATGACGCAGAATTTAAAAGACTGAAAGACGAGGGCACACACCAGGCCTCCCACTTTAGCACCAATGGTCGTTGGCCCACAATAACAGAACTCTCAAATACCACAGGGCCATTTCGGCTGGACTTCTTGAGAGCCAGCCAACTGAGCCACTTTTTACACTCACTGAAAACCCCTCCGACAACATCACCTCCCCTCACAACACTAGAAGAACTCTGCAACGCATCGGGTACCATAACGCACACACTATCACAAACCTACAGCCTGCTAAACATACCACAAACAGACTTTACACCGCCAGGGCTGACTAAATGGGAAACAGAACTGAATTGCCACTTTAGCACAACTAAGAAACAAAGAATAATTAAATACACTCATAAATCCTCAATATGCGCCAAGATCCAGGAGACCAACTATAAGCTACTGTCAAGATGGTACAGAACTCCAGACCTGCTCCACAGATTCTTCCCGACAACGCCGGACCTTTGCTGGCGGTGTCGAGCAGAAAAGGGAACACTGCTGCACATATTCTGGTCCTGTCCTTTACTACACCACTTTTGGAAAGTGGTCCGGGAAGTTGTACAAAAATTTACAGACAGCCCCATACAAATAGACCCCGCTTTCTTCCTTCTTCACGCATCAGACACTCCCGAAAAAACATACAAAAAATCGGTGATCAGACACTTACTAGATGCAGCCAAGGCCTGCATACCGATAATGTGGAAATCCACAAGCCCACCTACCATAGCATCATGGATAGCGAAAGTGGAGGAGATAAGATATATGGAGGACCTAGTCCTCACAGCCCAGCATAGACAAGAAACATTCTCTAACACCTGGCAGTCGTGGATTATCTTTATCTACTCGGCAGAGGGCCAGGCGCTTAAGGGAACCACAACAGACACACAAAGTTGCACTCCGCCACCGCCAATCCCATCTGACACACATGTTTGAATTACCAATGACCCATGTTCGTGGGCCCGAGTACCCCCCCCCCCACCCATCCTCCCACCTCAGCTCCCCCTCCCCTCTTCTTTCTCTCTTTCGTACTACTCTCTACTCTAATATTCTACCTTTAACCAATCCCACCCTAAACTGGGTGGATCTACTTTACTCTCTAATTTCCACTTTTTTTTTTTTCCAACATAAATAAGAAAAACCGAGGAACTGGGCCCATGTCCTCGGTACTGCACAACACGACAACCTCAAGCACAAATACCCTAACGGAACAAATAAAACTAACAGTAACTCAGGCACACTAAGTGACAATACACCATGGAGAGTAACCTCCAACAATTTGTCCACACTTAGATGTGTTTAAACACTGTTTCTCTCTCCCTTTCTACATTAAGACTGTGTAATGTAATGTATTCAGAATGTTTTGATTAAGTTGTTTGCTTGATACCCATGTTATTTTGTAATGTATCGACCCGACAGGGTCCCTTTCCTTGTTATAAATAAAAAAATTAAAAAAAAAAAAGAAACTATATCCTACTGTCAGATGATTCTGGGTCACAGGAGAGCAAAATGAAGTGCACTTCTGTAACCCACAAGAGAAGTATGGCCAAAACAGCTTTCTTTTAAGGATCTTACCCTAAATTCATAAAAAAAATGAATGGTTTCATTCATAGAACTATAAAATAGCCACGTTAATTTGTGTCTTTTATATCTTCTTGGTGTTCAGCTTTAAAAACTACAGAGAAAAGGCCTGCAATTTACTAGAAGTTCTGGTGTGCTTGAGAGTATTTGTAGAAAAGTGAGCGTTTCCTTGGATTATACTTTTTTCAATAAAAAAAAAAAAAGTAAAATATTTGCAGCCCATCTGTAGTACTAATTGGTAAGGATGAGCTCAGGCGTGTTCGCAAGTCCACGTGCCCGCGCCTGCCAGGAAGCTGACACTCCACAGCGCTAATCACAGGTAGTGAGACATTACCCAATCTGTGCAGCCGCGGATCGGGAAATGTCTCACTGCCTGTGATTAGCACTGGAGTGCAGCTTCCTGGCAGGCGTGTGCACGTGGACCTGCGAACACGCCTGAGCTCATCCTTACTAATTGGATACACATTGTGGATAGAGCTGCCCCCCTAAAGACTAATTATCTAATGACTGGTGGGAAAATACTCAAGAAGCAGCTAGAGAGGTACACAGAATGAATGAAGCAAAAGAAGGGAGATTTTTGCACTGTCCTCAAGTATAGATTTCTCTTCAGCAAGCAACACAAGAATCATACAAAATCTGACTCCATATTTTGTAAGTCTAGAATTCAGAGGCATAGTGTCTTAGAGCTTACACTGCAGATAAAAAGCTTGAAGGCTCAAAAGAACAGGAAGCAAACAGATAAAATTTGAAAGAATTCAAGATTCCCGATCTTGATCCAGAGTGTACGAGAACAAAGGTTCCCTCTGCTCTCTTCCTCTTCATTGGCTCAGGGACAGCAGCAGGAGCTATTGGTTTCTGCTGCTTTCAATCACAGCCAATGACAAAGGGGTGGGGCTGAGTCCCCATGTCAATAGACACTGACAGGGTGGTTGGTAGTGAGCCTGCCCAAGTGCCCCCATAGCAAACAGCTTGCTATGGGGGCATTCAGCACAGAGCAGGCAAGTATGACATGTTTATTATTTTAAAGAAAAAAAAAAAGTACATTTAGAATTACTTTAAAGCTAAACTCCGGCAAAATTCAAACCTTGCTTTGCAGTGAGCTCAAACTGCACTGTAAGGGTTGAATGAACAATTTTGTCTAGACTAACATTAAAAAGCAGCTTTACTTACTTTATCCCTTGTTCCTGTGGGGCTCTCCTTTTTCTCTGATGCTCTGGGTTGTATGTTGGCCCATGGCATTGTCACTTACAGTGCAGAACTGCTAGTCCTATATTGTACATAGTGATGTCAGAGTGCGGCCAACAGAACGCAGTAGAGGAAGCGGCCTCATGGGACCATCACACAGAAAGAAGGAAGCATGTTGGTGCAAGGGATAAAATTTGTAAAAACTGCATTTGAAGGTACCCCTAGACAGAAATGACCATTTAATACGTGCAATGCGAGGGAAGCCCCACTGCAAGGGTAGTTATGAATTTTCCCCGGAGTTCAGCATAATAAGGTTATATTAGACTGCTGTGCTGACTGTGGGCTGGTGCAAAAAGTGTAATTTACAAGGAAAATCCATACAAATCAATAACACAAACTAAAGAAAGCTTATTTTAATTTTCTATAAAACATTACATAAATTGAACAACACAAGGCTCCAAAGCTATTCTTCACACATGATTTTTTGTTAATGACCTACACATTGCTTATTTTATCATTTAGAGCCAGAATTTCAGACTTAATCACAGTTAAGTTGTACATTTTGTCACTTAGCATATTAATATCGTTCTCTCTGTTCAGTAGATCAGCCGCCAATCTGCCAATTCTTAGCGACAGGTCGTTCAGCAAAGCTTCTAATCGAGCAAAGTCCTTCCTCAGAGTGAATACCTTGGGCTTTAACTCATTGGCAAAGTTAACTGCCTGCAAGACTTTTAGCCGGTCACTCTCTAGACTTGAGAGTTTATCTGAGTTGCTAGTAAAGTTTCCTCTAATCTCAGTTAATCTCAGTTTGATGAGGTCTATTCGGTTAGAATTTGTAGCCACTGAGTCCTTGAGTGAAGTGATCCGGTCAATGCTGTGTACTAAAGCATCTCCGATAATCTGTGCTGTGTTTTTCTCTACCTTCTCCAACTTTTTCTCCAGATCACTGACTGAGTTTGTCAATAAGGCAACATCATCCTCCATGCCAGATACTCTCCTGACGTCTGTCTTCACAGTGGAGAGCTTGCCAGATACATCTTTGGCAATAGCTGCTGTGCTCTTTTCTATTTGGGAAACAACCAGTTCAAGGTTGGTTAAGTTGCCCTCTAGATGTCCCCTATTTCCAGAAATAGTGTTTGTCCATTGTTTCATATTGGCTATGTCATATTGAAGCTGCTCTAAGCGTTGTTGGAGCTGGAGGTCCTTCAGCGTTGTCACAGCCTGTGTGCTTTCTTCCACCTATGAAAAACAAAGATGAAATGTCAAATACACATTAAAAATGTTACAAAGAACCCAAAAAGATTTAACATCAAATACAATACACACACTATACATAGCCAAAAGCATGTGAACACTCCTTGAAGCAAAAAATTGTGTGCTTCCAACTTGTACAATCGTTTAGAGTAGGCCCTCTTCTATTCCAAATGAAATAAGTACGTAATTTGCTGCACTAACTGTGATAATGTGGAAAATGAACACTCAATTCAATGCGAAATCTAAAAAAAAAAAAAATCTGCTTTATATATGTGCAAACAATTAATAACTGTCCCAATCGAATACCAAAAGCACCAACGTGCGGTTATAAATAACTTGTTCAATCAAAGCTTGTGATCACCACGTGGACTATCACCACTATAAGAAATGGAGTCTTACGGAATGGATAGACCCTATTAGAGTCAAATCAGCCTGTAAATGATCGTCTCCTCATGGAGGGGTTCGGCCCACCCTGCTTAGCTGGACTCTTGCAGGTGTCTCCCACTCTCCAGTGTATTTTAAAATGAATGGCAACCATATAATTTCACGAGATCCACCATAAAATCAAAATGGGAGAGCCCACATAGTGTAAATCTGTATAAAACTTTTAATGCAAAGCACATAAAACTAATCATTTATTGACCACACAACAGTGCTTTTACATAAAAAAAATTCCCAGGCAATATTGCAAATACTCTAAACAGTTACCAATCCAGACAGGCATGGCAACGTTACGTACGTTCGCTCCGCCCCAACACTTTGCGCATAATTTACATCATTGTTTATGGACCTAATGACATCAGTTCTGATGAAACGCGTAGGAAATTTTCTAAACTGTGTGATGGTCAGGTGTTCCCAAACATTTGTCCATATAAAGTATATTTAAAGTGCATCTCCAGCCCAAACCTTTTTTTCAAATTTTGGAGAAAGTAGGAAATATTTAGAACCGAGTTGTCAGGTTTTTATTTAATGTCTTAGCTCTGGCTGACCTGCTTGATACGTCTTGATAGCCGTTGGAAGGAAAGTGATAGGTAATCCACATGTTTAGAGTTTGCATTTTGCTGTATGAAATGTATTTCAAGTATAATTCCATTCATTCCTCTGTGGCCAGTTCACACCAATGTGCTGCACTTTAGAGTGTTTTTAAACTATAGGACATACTGTACTGTTGCAAGTTAAAATGACTCTGTTAAAATCAAACTCTGAATAAAAGGTCTCCCTAAAAACATAATAGTAAATAATTACTTTTTGGCACCTCTCTAAGAAAAAAAAAAAAATTGCATCAAAAGACTACAACATCATACAGCTTCCATCATTTGAGCTGTGTTCAGCAACAACGGAAGTAGGAGAGGTAAGCGGATCTCTGCTTTAATAATATACAGTAATACAGCGTTACTAGAATCACTCTGTTATGCTCTGTTTAACAACCAAAGTAATTAAGAGAATGTTTGGTGTATTTTTTTTTTCTAGGGAGTACAGATTTTTAGCTATTAAAAGTTTAAGTTTAGGCTAATGTAAGGGGTTCACTCCAAGTTTAGAGCCTTAACCACTTCAATACAGGGCATTTTCACCCCCTTCCTGCCCAATTCTCACCTTTCAGCGCTGTAACATTTTGAATGACAATTGCGCGTCATGCAACACTGTACCCAAATTAAATTTTGATCATTTTTTCCCCACAAATAGAGCTTACAAAATGTTACCCTCAGTTTAGGCCGATATGTATTCTTCTACATATATTTGGGAAAAAAAAAAAAAATCGTAATAAGCGTATATTGATTGGTTTGCGCAAAACTTATAGCGCATTCAAAATAGGCATTTTATGGCATTTTTATTATAATTTTTTTTTTTTTTTTTTTACTAGTAATGGCTGGGATCTTTAAATCGGGACTGCAACATTGCGGCGGACAGATCGGCTACTTATGACACTATTTTGGGACTATTGACATTTATACAGCGATCAGTGCTATAAAATGCACTGATTACTGTATAAATGTCACTGTCAGGGAAGCGGTTAACACTGGGGGCGATCAAGGGGTTAAATGTGTTCCTCGCGCCTCGCCTCAGGGGTACAGTAGGGCCATGTCACAAATTTACAAAATGGGCCCTTGTTTACAAAAGGAAGTGTTGAATTAAATGTTACATAATTTTTTTTTTTTTATTAAAAAAATAATCAAGGTAGTATATATAGTAGTAGACTAGAAGGTAGTTTTTTATCTGACATTTGTATATGCTTTCTCTTTCATACATCTCTAATCTAGCCACCAAAGACAGTGGCTCAGTGCAATTACTCTGTCCTAAAGTAGAGGTAAGCCCTAAATTGAAGTACATTTGCTACAAAAATGTGAATCAAAAATAACCATTGTTTCTTTTAAATAAAATACTGATTTCACCTTTATGTTTATTTTTGTGTATTAGTGTTGCTGATCTTACTCGGAAAACCTTTTGCAGCTGCTTCCTGTCTATATCACACTCCAGCGATGGTGGCTGCATGGTATTTCTCAGGGTGGGTTTCCATGTGGTGATATCAGTAGATATGTGTTTGCATCATGTGTGTTAAAAAACTGTCTGTAGTCTTCATCAGAAGTGCATGTGACAAGGCAACACTTACAGGAGCACAACTGGGTGATAGGGACAGAGCGTGGTCACCCTATATCGGGAAAAGCCTAAACAAGCACCTTCACGGTGTAATCCGTAGGGAAAATGTTGAAGAAAGTGGCCCGATTTACAGATATTGAAAAGGACTTCTAAAACCTAAAGCCTATATGAGATTTTTTTTTTTTACCTTAATTAGATATTAGCCACTCAGGAAGTGTACTGCTTCTGGCATTTTGGGATAGAGCAGTAAAGACCATTGTGTAGCATTGTCAAAAATAAAATTTTTATTTATTATATTATATTTCATTATAAATGACTCTTCTCATGTATATAGTTGCAAAATGAAAAAAAAAAAAATATAAAAAATAAATAAATAAAAAAAAAACACTTTCCTAAAACATGAACACCAATAAAAGTATTTACATAAAGCTAATCTCGTTTACATGTTGGGGAAGTAAAAAAAAAAAAAAAATAATATTTTACCACTGTGGAGCAGTAACTTTATATCCAATTTCTCTTGGTTTGTCTTTTACGATAGAGAAATGTCAGATCATTATATTAGATATTTTGACCTATGGAATTTTTTGTACAATTTACAGTATAATAGTGAAATAAGTACGGTAGTGGCAGGGAGAGAACACAAGAAAACAATAAAAAAAAATTACAAGACTCGATCATAACAAACTATACGCTAATTAATTTGTTTCTAACTTCTGCCTGTTCAATTAAGCTTTGACAATAAAACCTAAAAATTGTTTTTGCACCAGTTTTAGTAAATCTTCCCACAGAGTCCAGCGCTTAAAGAGATTCCCCACAGAGATACAAAAAGGCAGTGAGTATTTTAGTTTGCCAATATCCACCTATTAATAAACTATCTATCTGTTTAGGTGGAATGGGAAGACAGGTTTTAATAAAATCAGAGAACCCTCCAAGAAATAATATTTTATGGATCACCACTCCTCACACTGAAACAATTTGAAACTGTTGTTGGTATATGGCGCAATAGCGCACTCTACTGTTGCTAACCAAATTAAGCAATTTTGGGATACTTGCCCAAATGTTTCAAGAGTTAATTTAGAAATAGGTCATGCGTAGTTATAGGTGTGACTGGGAAGAATCTGTCATGTGTATCGTACTGAATTAATTATTTGGACAAAGGCATGACAATGAAACCGCCCCCCCCCCCCCCTTTTTATTGCACTGTATACACCTAGATTATAGTTAAATCCCTAGCTCAACTCCAGCTAAATGTTTTTTTTTTTTTATACAGATATCGTAGTGGAGGTTTTTACTGTTATGTTTCTGTCTGTCAGGATCTCCTGTGGTGTTACTCCCTCCATTGTCAGTGCTTTAGGCCGGGTTCACATATGTGCAGATTGTATGTGGGTTTCACTGCACCCAATTTGCATGGACATGTGAGTGTGACCAGCTCTCAATGGAGCCAGTTCACACATGTCCGGGGCAGCCATAGTCTGGATTGAAAAAGGTTCCCGTGTGTGTTTGGGTCCGATTCAGGTGCAAATTCAGGCAAAAAGTGAGCCCTGAATTGGTGACCAGACACACACCGGATTCCAGGCACAAACCCACGGCCACACATATGTGAACCCGGCCTCAATCAATATTGCTCAAGCTTTCTGAATGGCACAGCTGACTGGAGCACTGAGCAGGGGGTGTCTCAACAATGCTGGAGATCAAGATCAATGAGCTCTATGTTTAGCAGCAGTCTGGTTCTCTAGCGTGCTGCTTGCACAGAGAATTTAAACACTTGCAGCAGCAAAGAGTAGCTTAAAAAAAAAAAAAATTTGAAAAAATAAAAAGAAGTCTATACACATTACCATTTTTTTTGCAGCCTGACTGCACTATACAATAATATATAAAAAAATATATATCCATTTCGCACACCAACTGGAATCAAGCATATGGAGAAGAGGGTGCTGCAACGCTTCCTTACTGGTCATGGTGTATAACATGGGTAAAATAAGTTGTCTGCACACTGAGAAGCTTGGTTTTAAAATCCAAAGCTTTTTATTGTTTGAGTACATAAAAAGACGATATTTAAGGGCTGCAAAGGGACCCTTCACTAATCATTTGATATAAAATTTTCAATTGTGCTTTAGAGGATGAGTACATATAAAAGCGCACACTGATTTTTCTATAAATGTGGACAGCCAGCCCTGCCAAGAGTCCATCCTTATCTTTCAGAAGCTGGAAAATGATCAGGCGATTTTAGAAAAGTCAGCACTTCCCTCAATATGTACAGAACAGAAACAGGTAAGAATTTGCAGCTTTGGTATTGCCTTGCAAAGTACATAGCTGACATGGCGGGATTAGGTTTCTTTGCAATCTATATAACAAAAAAAAAAAAAACACAACACACACACACACACGCGACAGCCTTGCAAATCAAATACACATTATCTATTTTGCCCTGAACATTTTACAGATTTATCCATTAACGAATAGATAAAGCAATACAATAAGCAATGGTGATGTAGCCATTGTGCAAATCGAGCAGTTTTCTGCTTCCATGTCTTTAGAGCCATCAGAACAATGATAGGAGATGGCGGATTGGTGAAGCTGTACTCTGCACAGAACTTTTGGTCTGATAAATATGTTCATATGTGCATCAGGTTGAGTTTGAAAACTTTGGCAAGGTTGAGTGTTAAGCCCCATACACACGGTCGGACTTTTTCATGGATTCTGTCCGATCGGACAATGTTGTTGAAAAATCAGACCGTGTGTATGCACCATCGGACAGTGTACGTCGGATTGTCCGACGGACAAAGTCTTATCTCCTGCTGGAAAGATTTGCCGACAACACGGTCCGATCACACCAAATCCGATCGTGTGTACGGTTGTCCGACCGGACAAAGTGCTACGCATGCTCAGATCACATTACAAGACCAAAGCTATTGGCTACTAGCCTCTACGTAGTCCCGTCGTAGGCAACAAACGTCACCACGTTCAGAATGATCGGATTTTCCGACAACTTTGTCCGACCGTGTGTACGCAAAACCAACATCGGACAAAGTATGACGGACATGGTCCGACGGACCTGGTCCGCGGATTGTCCGACCGTGTGTATGGGGCTTTAGAGTTACCCACTTGTCCTCAGCTGTGTTTCCTATGAGAAGAATGGGATGTTTTTCTTAGTAATTCTGCCTGTCTGTCATTTTGCCCTTGAGCTATTTTTATGATGAGAGTTTGTTAGTTTGGAGACGAGCCAGAAAACCAGTGTATGACCAGAGGGATTATCTCAAACAACAATCAGAATAAAAACAGCTTCTGGTGCAGATCTGTGTATTTCTGGGGACAATCCCATCCCTGGAATTTGACGCAGATTCTCCTTTGTGTTGTGTGAAACTAGAATCATACTCCTGCACTTTTAATTAAATGCAAAGTGCAAGTCCTCCTATTTTGCATGCCCACTGCCTTTTCTTCAAACTCTGCAAATCATTCTTCATGCTCCAGCCCTACCCTTCACACCATCCTCCAGTCCTGGCTGATGCTCCTCTTCCAGGGTGAATGACAGCCAACGTAATTTAACCCATTTCCTGTGATCCCAAGGCATCATGGACATACCCCCTGGGGTTGCGTCATCACAATGGCCTGGGCTTGCAGGAGAATTTGGCAGAAGGCATGCGAGTGCCATTCTTTGCAGAGTTGAGGGCTGCACACTTGCCCGGCACCACTCAATACATTCCTATGGTTAAAGCGGTAGTAAAGCCGCTGAACTTTTTTTTTTTTTTTTTTAACACCTGTAAAGGAAAAGGCATAATGAGCTAGTATGCACCGCATACTAGCTCATTATGAAATACTTACCTTAGAACGAAGCGTCGGTAACTCACCTGGTCCACGCCGAGGTCGCTGACATGTTGCCTCGGCGTGTCTTCCGGGTATCGCGGCTCCAGCGCTGTGAGTGGCTGGAGCCGCGATGTCGTCACTCCCGCGCATGCGCACGGGAGACTTCTTCCCGGCAGGGTTCGGATTCTGCCGGCCCTTCAGCCGAGAATCCCCCGTGCGCATGCGCCGCTGCAGTCAGCGGCGCATTGCACGGGGATATCTCCTAAACCGTACAGGTTTAGGAGATATTTTTTTTACCTACAGGTAAGCCTTATTATAGGCTTACCTGTAGGTAAAAGTTATAATTTTGACTTTACTTCCACTTTAAACCACATTCTGCTTAACAGGCCATGCATCGAAATGGATGGAGCCATGCCGCTCAATTGGAAGAGGAGCTAGCAGGGATTGTTTAACTTGAAAGACAAAGCAGTGCTGTGGCAGGGCCGCACAGAAAGATTGGATTAATAGGGAGGAAGGCAAGTATTTAACATGGCAGGCTACCAAGTAAACTTGGTAACTGTAAAAAAAAAAAAATGCCAATACTCAAGTAGCCAATGTCTGAGACAAACTGGAGTAATGTGATGCAGAGATAACCAGTAAATGTTAAAATATTGTTTTACTTACCGGTATATAGACTTTAATAATAATTTCCCAGAAAAACACAGGAAATACACAAGTCAATGTAATTTATTGAAAACATAAAATGTTCAATTACTTATCTAGGCATGTGAATACAATTACAATTGTGCACATAGATTCTTAATACACTATGCAACGATGTTCTCTATAGCAGCCAGCCAAGTCTTGGCTTTCAACTTTTAACCAACAATTTGCTTTTGAGAAATCAAATGTTGGGTGTACATTTCAGGTATTAGCTAGGTCTGTAGTAGCCTTTATTTGCTCATTTGCTCTCTCTTTGTATGGTGACTGTAACATTACCATTTCGCATCTAAAGGGCGTGGCTGTACTGTGAATCTCTCATCAGTGCCATCCCCGACACCCAAAACGCAGATTATGATTTAACTTGCCAGCAATTAAGTAAAATTAACTGCCTAACAACAGAATTGGTGCTTACTCCACCATCTAATAATAAATTCAACTTTGCAGAATCAACAAGACCATGCTTCATAGAACACTGAACCATTCACATCCTTATCTGATTATCAAGTATTTAGAACATAATCTCTTTAATTTAGTCAAGGAAACTAGGGCCACAAATAAATCAAAAGCCAAATACCCTTTTATGTGGACCTGAACGAAAAAAGTACAGATTTGCTACGGTATAGACAACATTTGGAAATTAGAATTGTGTCTAGGCAGTACCTTGGAAAAACTAAAAAAAGAAAATCGATCCTTTTTTTAATTGCTCTTGAAAACATAGCAGAACACTTGCAGTTACTAGACACTTCTGTGCCTCTCATATCTGTATGCCTGCAGTGTGAGCTCCTCTAAGCTACTGCTGCCAATGACTGCTAATCTCACTATTTTTGGAGTGAGATTTGGTGGATGTCAATACTGTGCTGCTGTTTTCCTTGCTGGAGAGGAAGCTTCACCTCAGGACATACAGTGCAAGGACCTCCCTGCTTCTGCTTTTTCCATTTTGTGAATCTTCCTTGCTGATTTCTGTTCATTACCTTACCAATCATCAGATGAAGAGTCATTAGCTGACAGCTCCGATATAAAAAAGCAAAGCCCTGCCGCTATTAAAATGGTCACCTGTACACAGAGACATAGTGCAGAACCATGCTGGATAGTCAGTAATAAGGAAAAGATCAGCTGCAGGAAGACAACAGAAAATAATGAGGACTAGTTCTAGGACTCCTGCTTGCCTTTTTTATGCAAACATTCTACAGTTCTGGTCCTTTTTTTACTATGCTTTCAGGCTTCAAACGGGAATAAACATACAAACTCCAAGCATATAGTTGTTGCCGGATTTACCCAAGTTCTATACCCCAGGGCAATCAGCTCCTTCCCTGTAAAAGCAAAGAGGTCTGTCCCTTTCCAGCACCCTGCAATACGATTCTACTGTAAATAATCTAAAGATTTGCTCCTTGCAACCCCCCCCAAACACACACAAACCAAGGTTCCAATGGAATAGTGAACATTAAGTCTGTACAATGCAGTGACTGCTATAATTTATAAGCAACTTTATTGCTGTAGTATGTGACTCCCTAAGGCATTTGGATAATTACTTGCTATGCCCCCAGCAGACAGGTGTGTCATTAAAAGCATATTAACACTGTATATTGTACTTTGGTAATGGGTACGATTTACCTAGTACTAGGCCAGTACCATCTATGTCATACATAAAAAAGTGTGTACACTGCCTAATTATGATATTGATACATGTATAAAATGGAAACTGAGGGCTTATTTACACTTTATGTTGCCATCTGTAATGCGTTATTTTGCTACCTCACTGTGTGTCTTAACTCTGTGAAGACCACACCACTGCATTGCTGCCACATGCGTTTGCAAAGCAGTTGCAGCATGGCCCCGTTTTCTTGAATGGGTTGTGTTCGGCAATGGTACCAACTGCCAAATGCGACAGGGGTTTAATTTCTGCCACAGAAGCAAGGCATCACAGCCATGCCAGTGTGTACAACCTCAACTGGGCTTCCTTTGCAGCTTAAAAGGGAAGGTAAAACTGTGGCTCAACCATCTATTTTTACCATCTCATTGACCGCAAGTTTTCCTTGTACTTAATTTGAAACACATCCAAAATATTTTATTTTGCTCCCTAAAATAACATCTCCAGGGCAGATGTATAACAAAGGATGGGCAGCAAAGGCCATTGCCCAGGGTACAAAAAGTAAAGTATTTTAGTATCAAATGCCTGATGTCTAGGAATATGACTGACAATTAAACTCTTATGCCTCGTACACACGATCGGAATTCTCGTCGGAAAAAACTGTGTCGGTTTTTCCGACGGAATTCCACGCAAGCTGTGTTGCCTACACACGATCACACCAAATTCCGACGGTCAACAACACAGCGGCATAAAACACGTTCGACAGCACTATAAAAAGGGAAGTTTAATGCTTCCGAGCATGCGTCGGAATTGCATACACATGATCGGAAAATCCGATAGAAAGGTTTTCCGTCGGAAAAATTGAGAACAGGTTCTCAATTCAAAGTCCGTCGGAAATTCCGACAGAAAAAGACCGTTGACCATACACACGGTCGAAAAATCCGATGAAAGGCTCCCATCGGACTGTTTCCATCGGAAATTCCGACCGTGTGTACGCCGCATTAGAACTATTATATATTTATCATAGCTGCAGATGCCTTGGGTAATTTACCAAGAAAATTAGGCACAGAAAATTTTTAATGGTCTCAACATTATTAAAATTGGGTGTACCCAAAAAGTTTGGATTGTAGGGGTATTATTAAAATCTATCTTTGGGGAGACAACTCCCTGCTTACCCCCGCACCAGGTCTAAGCAAATGTAAACCACTATTTGCCGTACTTTACCCATAAAATAGGTATGCGTCAAAAAGTGGCCATGTAAAAGCTTTCCTATTAGAAAAAGTTCAGTCACTTGATTGTTTCTCCGACACCGACTCTTTATTCACTGAAGATAACGTTTCGGTTTTCTCTTTCAAAACTGAGATTTCATTTTGCAGTTTTAGGATACTGTTGTCATACTGCATACTCTCCAGAGCATTTTGGATCTCTAAAGTCTCTGAGATTATTTTCAACAACGTGTCCTCTGTATTAAACACCTGTACAGTCAACTCATTAATCCTTTTGTCAAAGTCAAGCATCTCGTTGGAGACCTTTAGTATATTGCGCACAGCGTTGTCAATAACTGGCAAATTGTCAATGCACTCTGTTAGTTTTGGCTCAAACTGGACTATGTTCTTCTGAACTTCTTGGTTCATGTTGGCCAACTCATTCTGCCGCTTTATCAGATCCTCAATAGCCTTGGCATCGTAGTCCAAAATGTCAGATATACGTTGAAGATCTTCATCTTCTTGTTTTCTCACAGTTCTAAAATTCCTGGGTGTACTATCTTCAAACTCTTTAAGCTTCTCGGAAAGAACTTTTAGGGTCTGGTCAGCCGAGTTAATCTTTGAAGTCATCTGCTGATGGAATGACTTGGTCTCAGATTTTACAGAGTTAGTTTCCAGGTTCATTTCATCCAGGTTTCTCTTCCATGTATCTGTGACATTTTGGAACTTAATGTTGACATTCTGCATCATTTTGGAAAGTGCCTGCTCATTGGTTTGAATGTGATCAATGTCATTATGGAGGCTAGATATTTGTTGATGCAAGTGGTTTACTAGGAAAGATGATGCTGTAGCTTCTGCTAGGGAGTTGTCTGTGGATGCGAGCTGCAAGAGAATGCCCATGTGCTTTAGTGGACACAAATGACTGTTTAAAAAGAATTCAAAAGCGAAAGAGGGTTGTTGAAAGAAAGTCAAATGTAAATACAAAGTGGGATATATTACATTTAGTAATATAATTGTGGCCAAGTTATGAAATGGAAGGTTCCAGCTTAATGTGGGTTTGCAAACAATTAAAGCCTTGTTCACATACTTAGTGACACAAATTTTTTTTTATTTAAAAATAACAAACATGTCATACTTACCTGCTGTGTGCAGTGGTTTTGCACAGAGCAGTCCAGATCCTCCTATTTTTGGGTCCCTCGTCGGCGCTCCTGGCACCTCCCCCCTGCAGAGTGGCCCCACATTAAGCAGCTTGCTATGGGGGCATCTGAGCAACTGCTTTGTGTGTCCATTGTCTCATTGGCTGACTTTAATTGGCAGCAGCAGGCGCCAATGGCGCCTGCTGTGTGTTTCAACCAATCAGGAGGGAGAGTCCTGGACAGCCACATCTTTCTTGCAACATCACTGGATCAAGATGGGCTCAGGTAAGTATTAGGGGGGGCTGCTGCACACAGAAAGTGGGCTGTATTTACCCACACAGGGATGCACAGGTATTCCATGCATCATTGTGCAGGCAGTCCCATTCATGTCAATTGAGATGCAGTGACTGCACAGACAAAGCCGCTGCTCCAAATTTGAAACCATGTGGGTGTGGGAGCAGGTCCCCAGACAGTTTGTCTAAAAGAAAACAAGGACGCACCAGCCTTTGCAACACAGGAAATGTATTTAAAAATATAGAAATATACTCAAAAACGAGTGTTAAAATCAAAACAGAAAATCAACATGGCCTCATGTTGATTCACATTGGTGACCCCTCTTCCTTAGAGCTCTGAGGAAGAGGGGGTCGCCCTCGAAACACGTCAGTTCACTTTGGACCTTCACATCTTACCCAAGTCGAATAGTCAGCAGACCCTGTTGGATGAGGCCAATGTTGGACTTTGCATCTTTCGGTTTGGTTTTAACACTCATTTGTGAGTATATTTCTATATTTTTTAAATACATTTCCTGTGTTGTAAGGGTAATGCGCAAGGCTGGTGCGCCCTCTGTCCCTGTTTTCTTTTAGATTTATTTCTGGGTTCCCCTGACCTGATGAGAGTGGCAGCACAGCTGATGCAGTCGCGTGTCTTGTGAAGATTGTTAAATCTTTTCTTCCATTTACCCTACTGCCATGTTTCGAGTGAAGGAGCAGTTTTTATTTTGCTCCAGACAGTGTGAGCTCAGGAACACGTGGCTGTCAGATTAGGAGCAGAAGCTGTGTCAATGTAACTGCTGCAGAACAAAAGATTACAGCGTACACATACAAAAATTACATTTGTCAATTTTTGTATTGTGTAATCTTTTGTTGTTTGTATGGTCTTATGGCTGCATCATCTTTAATGCATTTTTTAGGATGTGCCCCCCCCCCCCCCAAATCTTTGTTTGTCCATGTAACTGCTGCATCCCAAAAGAACATCTGTGGGACTACCTGGAGCTGCATGGAACACCTGTGCATCACTGTGCGAGCAAACACTGCTCTTGCATGGGCTTACGTTTACAGCCATGCATGGTGGTGGGGTGCTTGAGTTAATTCACACAGCGTGCGGCAACAGGGGTTTTACTGCAATGTAAAATGTCTGTCACCAGAAGAACACACAGGAGACAACTGTCTTCTATGTGTCCCATTCACACTGCAACACAGCCAATTGTTGCGCTGCAGCATGCTACGGTGAAATGCAGATATGCTGCATTTCATTGCAGCGTTCCGTGTCAAACGAAGTGTACATTTTATACACTTCAAATAAAGTTTGTACGAAACAAAACCAAACAAAACAAGAGGAGCCGTGTGATGTGCTGAATTGTGCCCCCTACCAAAGACAGGAATGGACAGCTACTGGAGCAGTAATGTGCTCTGGCAGTTGTCCATTCCCATGTGAATTCCTGCTGTGTGGCTCGGGTCGGGTCGGGTCCTAACAGGCCCTCTGCAGCCCAGGGGTTTGGGACCTCTGAGGCAGCAAGATAAAACTTCAGAACCTAAAACTGTAAAAAAAAAAAAAAAAAAAAAAAAAAAAAATTATCCTAACCAGCACACTGCTTTAGGAAAGATCATATCAAAGCTATACTGTCAGTGCTGTGTCTCTCCATACTTGCAGCTATTCATGCTACTGGGAAGCCATTTTGAAATAACAGGTGGAAGGTCCTAGCTTTGCTTCTTCGTTAATATGAGTAAATATTATACATCTGTCTACCTCATTTAAGACAAAAATATGGCCTCATTAAAAAATAAAAAATTATTATGTGATTCAACACCTACGTATACAGTAAGTGTTGCTCTTCTTACAGTTTTATCTTGGTTCTTCAGAAAAAGCCCTCGTAAATACCTGTTGATTCTGCCAGTGAAGTCCACCTAATGCAGCTTCCTGTGATGCTGTGGCAACAATGCTGCACTGCTCCTGAATACAGAGCAGAGTCATTCTCATGATCACTGAGCCTGTTTGCACTACAGAAGGATGACATGTTGCAGGGGACATGGCTATCAACATTGCCACTACCGTTTCACATGCCGGTAGCAGGTGTAACCTAGTTCTGCCCACTGCTTTCTAGATTGACAGCACTGTCTCTGTTGCTGAAACCCTCCCACTGTGAGCTGCAGTGTCTGGGAGGTGAGGGGGGGGGGGGGGGGATATGTGTGAGACTAAAATGAAAGGGGATTTTGCTCAGTCAGAAGAGGTAAATACGTTTTATATTTACTTTATGAAGCTGGATTGGGTACTTTGTTAGACTGCTATATGGAAGCCTTTAGTTGAACCTCAAGACAAGTAAAATAAATGGTATGGATATTCACTTCAAGTAGAACTATAAGCAAAACTTTTTTCTTTCCCCATTTTGGATAGAGTAAGGGAGGGGTATAACCCCTGTCAGATTTATTTTTTGCCATTTGTGTCCCATTGCAGAGATTTCCCTTCACTTCCTGTCCCATAGCCAAACAGGAAGTGAGAGACAATTCCTGCACATTAAGGTAACTCATTAGGTTCACCAGAACTTTCACTTTTAATGCTAATGGTAAACAGGACAAATAGAGAGGGAAAATCTCCCTAACGGGAGTGCAGACAGCAATGAAAACCGAGAAGCCTTCTAATCCATCTCTACTCTATCCAAAACTAAAAGAAAAAAAGTTTTGCCTTTAGTTATACTTTCAGTTAACCAATCATGTAAAAAGCAATTTCCTGTTTGCTTATTTCATTTGCACAAGACTGGATAATAAAAAGTGACAATTCACACACTTTATTGTGTGAAAATTCTCAACTTCACCATTTTTTTTGCTGGAGGCTCAGACATAATGATCAGCACAGTAGCAACATCACTAAACCTAACTCCCAATTGCCTGGGACTAGCAGTTAGAGAGGCAGCAGTGCCTTAGACTTCACACAGCAGATATACAGGAGTGCCTAGGATGCACCATCGCATACAAGGAAGTGCACTACTATTTTTAAGAAGTATTCAACGATTCAAAAAAGTGGATTTTTCAGGGATCCGTTTAGACGGGGGTTCTCCAGACTTTCTAAGCAAAGGGCCAATTTACTGTCCTTCAGGATTTAGGGGGGGGGGGGGGTGGACTGTGGCCAGTGGAAGCAAAAAATGCCCCTGCATCAGTACTGGATTGTTTGTTTTAACAGAAGGAATAGTGCCCCATTGTTGGTATCAACGTGAAGAATAGTGCCCCAATGATGGTGTCAGTAGGAGGAGTGATGCCTAATTATTGGTGTCAGTTGGTGGAATGGAGCCCCGAGGGGCCAGATAATGGCAAGCAAAGGGCCACATCAGTTTGGAGACCACTGATTTACACAGACGTTTCCTATAACATAGCAAATCTTAACATTTGGGTTTAGGTCCACTTTAAGCAATGAAAAACCAAAAAAAAAAAAATAATAAAATAAAAAAAAGATATCTGTAGAATTTAATTATAAGACAGATGGTTTCAGCATTACTACAAGATAAGCTGCAAAGAGTAAGCAAAGGGCAGGAAAGGACGAGGCAGGTAATCTCCTTATAAAAGTCGGTCTATTTAAAGCGGAAGTAAACCCATCGATTTAACAGTCTAAAAAAAAAAAAAAGGCATGCCGTGAATGCTAACTGCACATTGGCTGTGCTCTCAACCAAACAGTCAAACCATCCAATGGCTGGTGTCATAACGGATCACATGTGCAGCACTGTGGCAGTTGAAGATTAAACAGAGGCAAAGATGGCAGCTTCCTTGGCTGAAAACGATAGGGGGGTTTACTTCAATTTTAATTTATATATGTTATCATGGCCTTTGTATGGCATAGGGGAATGGGATGCAATGGAAAACATCTATAAAGCAAGACAAAATTGGGTTCTGAGTGGACCTGGATCTTAATATTACCTAGACTCTTGAACTAGCGAAGATATTATGAATTTCAAAAAAATGTTTTGGTCCATGCGTTTGTCCTGATAAATGTAAAGGTAATTTTTTTGTAGTTTTAGACAGGTGCATTGTCATGTGGCAGTATGCATTTCTTTTGTGTGTTGGAATGCGTTTTGACACACATTTTCATTTTGCGTTTTTGAATTTAGTATTTGGAATGGATAGGGTTAAACACCATCGGCCAAGGCTTGTTAATACTTGTTCCCAACATATTTTATGTGCATTTTGATGTGCTGCCATTGACTTTTAAAGGGCCTCCCAATGCATTAAGAGGCAGAAATGCATTTGTGTTAATTTTCAAAACACACTGCAGTGAGATGATAACAGACACCATCTTTATTATGGAGAACCATAACATGTGTTTTAGCAAAGGCGTAACTAGAACCTTCAGCGCCCTGGTGCAAGAAACCATGATGGCACCCATCAATGTCGCCCATCAGCATCTAGTATTGCCAGCTATCAGTGCTCAATGTCCATCAGTGCCGCCTATCAGTGCTCATCAATGCTGCCTATCAGAGACGATCAGTGCCCATCAATGCTGCCTAGGAGTTCTGCCTATCAGTGCTCATCAATGCCACCTATCAGTTCCCAGCAATGCCACCTATCAGTGCTCATAAGTCGAGCCTAACAGTGCTCATCAATCCTGCCTATCAGTTCTCATCAATACCGCCTGCCTCCTCAGCACGGTTCTGAGCTGAGAGTGTCTCTCTCATACAGCTCAGAGCCGGCATTGACAGTTCTCTCTCCCCCTCCTTCCTCTGTCGCACGGGAAGGGAGAGGAGACAGCCAATCTTCTCCTTCTCCCCCCTCCCCTCCCCTCACCTGTGTGTGCACCGTGGGATGTCAAGTGTGAAGCGAACAAGCTCACACTTCCCACAAAGCCCACACAGGAGAGGGGAGGGGAGGGGGGGCAGGAGCAGATCGGCTGTCTCCGCTCCCATCCCTTGCAACAGAGGAAGGAGAGGGAGAGAGAGAACTGTCAATGCCAGCTATGAGCTATACGAGAGAGACATGCTCAGCTCAGAGCCCTGGGACTAGCAATCCCGCTGGCCCCCCCCCCCCCCCCCGACAGTGACAGAATGCCAGGGCCCAGTCGCAAGTGCAACTGTTGCGACCCTGGTAGTTCTGCCACTGTGTTTTAGTGCATTGGAAAGTGTGCTTTAAAAAGTTCGTCCAGCTTCCATCGGACAAGAAAACTCTAATGCCGCGTACACACGGTTGGAATTCTCGTCGGAAAAAGCTCTGATGGTTTTCCTGTCGGAATTTCACTCAAACTGTCTTGCCTACACACGGTCACACCAAATTCCGACGGTCAATAACACCGCAACATACAACACGTTCGACGGCACTATAAAGGGGAAGTTTAATGCTTCCGAGCATGCGTCAGAATTTTATGTGTGTCGGAATTGCATACATACGATCAAAGAATCCCATATAAAAGTTTTCCGTCGGAAAAATTAAGAACAGGCTCTCAATCCAAAGTCCGTCGGAAATGCCGACAGAAAAAGATCGATTTGCATACACACGGTTGGAAAAATCCAATGAAGAGCTCCCATCGTACTGTTTCCATCCGAAATTCCGACCGTGTGTACCTGGCATAAGTTCCAGTGACAACTGTCTAAGAGGCGATTCCTCTAAAGCAGGCCATAGGCAAGTCAAAAACCAAACAAAAATTCTAGGTCATTCGTTTTTGGTATCATTAGTATGCCAGCTGCGACACACGATTTTCATGTCGCAATCAAAAGTCCCTGATCCAGCATGCTGGATTTTGTTTTAAAAATTAAGCAAATGATGGCACAATCGTATGTGCCATTTTCATTTTTCAATCGACAGAACGTTTGGTTTTCAACTCGTCTTTTGTCTGCCCTACTTTGGAGAGTTTTCTTCCCATTTGCTGTTGGGTCTCTGGGACAGAAAACAATTGCAGCGTAAAAAAAAAAAAAAAAAAAATTGACAGGGGTTCCTCAATTAATCAAAAACTTGGCTTACACTTAAATAAAAATAGTGAGCATGTGTGTTTGTCAGTATATGGGAAAATGAAACCCCAATAACCACAAAATTGTACTCAATAAATCTTTTAAAAAAACTCTTAATTACTTTTGTGAAAATATCATATCATTTCTATATAATCCATTTAGTAATTTAATAAAATGCCACCTTATCTGTCCCAGAATTTCCACAACCTGCTTACATGGGCAGCACAGTGGTGTAGTGGTTAGCACTATCGCCTAGCAGCAAAAAGGGTCGCTGGTTTGAATTCCAACCACGGCACTACCTGCCTGGAGTTTGCATGTACCGTCCCGTGCCTGCGTGGGTTTCCTCCGGGTACTCTGGTTTCCTCCCACACCAGACATGCTGGTAGGTTAAATTGGTTCCTGTCTAAATTGTCCCTAGTATGCGAGTTAGGGACCTTAGATTATAAGCTCCTTGAGGGCAGGGACTGATGTAAATGTACAACGTATACGTAGAGCGATGCGTAAATTGACGGCGCTAGATCTATAAATACCTGAAATAAATAAAATATTTGGCAGACTGACATCTGCAAAGAGTTTAAAGTCCACTCACAGGCATCCCCTGCAATAGACAACATCTTTGCAGAGATATTTTTTGATTCCCTTGCAGACATAAAAAAAAAAGGGATGCCAAGGCTGCAGCATTTTTATTGCAAAGCGGTGAATATTCAAGTGACGTTACCCTCCCCCATGCCCACACATTGCAGTCAAACTTTAGAAAAGTCACAGTAAAGCCTCCATTAATAATCCAGAACAAGACCAGGTAAGGAGCTGCAAAAAAGTTTTCTAAAATCTTTGCAATGTATGTTAGGAGATTTTATTTAAAATATGTAAAATACCTTCCCAAAAATGTCTCCAACTTTAGCTTCCAGGTCTTCTAGCGCAGATGATCGGGACTGCAGGGTCTGGTACTTCTGTTCAAGAAGGGTAAAATTTTGCGATTGCTGAAATACCATCCTAAAAAAAAATTGAAGAAAATATGTTACAACAAAGAATAATTATTAACCACATTGTAATTAAAGTGCTTTATCTTTTTGGGTGTATATGGCTCAAACAGACATACACATTATTATTATACAGGATTTATATAGCGCCAACAGTTTGCGCAGCGCTTTACAATATCGGGGAAGACAGTACACTTACAATACAATTCAATAAAGGAGGAATCAGAAAGCTTTGCTCCTTAGAGCTTACAATCTAGAAGGGAGGGTCAAGTGGAACAAAGGGTAGTAGCTGTGGGGGATGATCAGATGTACAAAATGAAAATACAGTTGTTAGTAGGTGTGCAACGGATCAAAAAACTCACGGTTCGGATCGTTCCTCAGATCAGAGTCACGGATCAGAGTAATTTTTTGGATCAGCAAATAAAAAAAAAAAAAGACTCCCCACTGTAATATCCACGTCCCCCCCACTGTAATATCCACGTCACCTCCCCCACTGTAATGGACATCTCCCCCACTGTAATATCCACGTCATCTCCCCCACTAATATCCACGTCACTGTAATGGACATCCCCCCACTGTAATATCCAGGTCATCCCCCCACTCCAGGTCATCTCCCCCACTGTACCCCACTGTAATATCCACAGAAATATCTCCCACTGTAATATCCATGTCATATCCCCCACTGTAATGGACATCTCCCCCACTACTTCCACAGACAGCCCACACTGTATCCACAGACAGCCGCCGGGTGTACCAAGATGCCCGCCGCTCCGGAGCTAGGCTGAAGCCGCTGTCTTTCCTAAGGCCGAGGCAGCAGAGTGCTCCGCGGAACGTGTGGTGTGCCGATCCCAACAGGTTGACCCGTTCAGATCACGGATTGGTGACGATCCGTTGCACCACTAGTTGTTAGGTGTGGGTAGGATAGGCTTCTCTGAAGAGGAGGGTTTTCAGGGATCGTCTAAAAGCTAACAGAGTAGGAGATAGACGGACAGATTGGGGTAAGAAGTTCCATAGGCTTGGAGAGGCTCTGGCAAAGTCTTGGAGACGAGCATGGGAGGAGGTGATGAGAGAGCTTCCGTCTACACATGTGGAAGAACTCTAGATAATATGTGCTCTGTGTGGCTTTTACTCCTCCTCAGCATGTTGTAGCTCATTTTAGTTTCTGGCATATTGGGCTTTCATTCCTGAGAGGGAGCAATAAATCAGAAAGATCTCCAAAAGGAGACTTACTGCATTGTGACTCCGCTCAAGGACCTACATTTTATAGCCCATTCATAAAATGCAGGCTGAGGTGTGACAGCTGCAGTAGGTAACCGAGTATTCTCTGCTTAGTGAAGTGGACAGAAACTCAGTGATTGGAGGAGAGGATGGTCACCACAGGTCACGTGATCAAGCCCTCCCCCAATTTTTTTTTTTTTTTTTTTTTTTATTTTTTTACAATCATTTATTAAATAGTGTTCCCCTGGCTTTGGAGGCACCATGTTTTATAAATGTGCCATTTTTTTTTTTTTATTAAAGCAGGGGTTTATAAATGGACCTCAAAGCCCCTTCTAATAATACTGGAAGGAAGACTGGTTCAAACCTTCTCTACCCAAATTCTTAACACTTAGGGAGATATATATATATATATATATATATATATATATATATATAATATATAAAATAAAAAAAAAAAAAAAAAAAAAAACAGGAGTACTAGTCCTTGGATGAGGTTGCTTTGTTATTTTCTTTTATTTTCACCTGGCAATCCTGCTATTAACAGACTTTCTGTCCTAGGGTAACAACCCTCACTCACTGGACATACTGTATCTATTGAGAAACAGGACTGTCATCCTAGGACCAGTCTACAGATCACCCCTCTCCTCATCTAAATAACATTGGGGAAGGGTTTCTTTGGTCTACAGAGATAGCAAAGAACAATATAACCGATAACAGTCAGCACAGGAAATTATCCGCTTGCAAAATTTCTGGCAGGATCAACAGGTTTTTTTTTCACTTATCGAATAGCTATAACAAAAAATACTTCCAATGTTATATTTAACAGACCAAAGGGAGAAAATAGGAGATCATGTTCAGGAATCACATGTACGGCTATACTGCAATACTTTAACTCTCATAATGCTGAATCATGACATAATCGTGTACATTGCATGTGTTTGTGGTATGACCCTATTCGTTCAAAACCGTACTGCCTGCCGAATGCGACAAGCCATTTAACTTTTGTTGTGGCCGCAAAGCAGCACAGCCGCAGCGTGGGTTCAGCTCTAAGGATGAGCTCAGGCGTGTTCGCAAACCGCATGTGCAGAGCCCGCCAGGAAGTCGGCACTGCGGAGCGCTAATCACAAGCAGTGAGACGCTGTCCCGATATGCGGCTGCAGAGATCGGGAAATGTCTCAATGCCTGTGATTAGCGCTCCCCAGTACGGACTTCCTGGCGGGCTCTGCACGTGCTGTTTGCGAACACGCCTGAGCTCATCCTTATTCAGCTCTAAGCGACTGCACTAGTTTGTTAAAGGTGGGGAGGTAGAATCGCAGCTCAACCATCTGCCTTTACTGCCTCCTGGCCACCCATATGAATGAAACCTTTCAGTTCTAATTGAAGCAGAAAAAAATAAAAGATTATGATACACTCACCAGGTCAAAGTCGCACAGAGCGCCAAACACAAGCAGCACAGCAGGGTCCTGACATCAGGGCACATTGACTGGCGTCCAGTCCCTAAAGAGGCGGCTGCCAGCTTTCCAGGATTGTCGCCATTTGCCCGCGGTCCTACAGCAGGGCTGCTCCGCTGAGCATCCTTCACTTCCTTGGAGGACGGCGAGCCCGCTTTCTTCCTCTGCTTCACTTCGCCAGACATCGTAAAACACCCCGACTGCTAACTATGCATAGAAAGCGATTAAACGTAATTAGATACTAAAAGAATTAAGATCTGTCCAGTGCTACCACAGCATTTTTACTAAATGCATTGTTTACATGCTCAGATGGTATGCTCTTAAAGGGGAATGGGGAGAAATTCCCAACCAAGCTACAAAAAAAGTTTTTCCCAAACTGAAGTAACCTGGTAAAATGTAGCAGATTTGGGCTGGAAGTCTGCAATTCCCCTGCCAGGATTATTAACCCCTGATCTGCTCTCAGCCCCAGAGGCAGCAAACCCCCTCCCTGTCTATGTGGCAGCCAGAATGATCCTCACACTACACTGAGCAGCTGGATTTTGGGATAAGCCTGCTACGGTGGCAGGGAGGGGACAATCTTCCTGCATTGCAAATCTCACTCTAGATTTCAATGTACAGATCTGCGCTCCTACAAATAGTGCTAATGGAAGCAGTCATGCTTTTTATCTAAAAGATAATAAACAGATGTGAAAATACTCCATAAACTAACCTAAAAATAGCAATACAAATAATAACCCTCCTAAACTAATCTAAAATATATATATCAAATAACATGTGAAAAAATATATATATTTCAAAATCAGTCATCATATTGTAATCGTTCTCATATGTACATAAAACATGGACAACAGACATGCAGAGATATAGATCTAAACTAATCTAAAACATATATATCAAATAACATGTGGAAATTTTATATATATATATATATATATATATATATATATCAATCAAAATCAGTCATCATATTGCAGTCGTTCTCATATGTACATAAAACATGGACAACAGACATGCAGAGATATAGATCATGTATCATGCGGGAGGGGGGCAGTGAAAACAGGCGGTTGATCTGCATTTTTACCACCTCCCCACTGGCAAACTACAAGCAGACACAGTGCCGTTTAATACACATTGCTATGGTATGCTCTGCAGCGTGACAATTTTAATGCAACACGCCGAGTACTGAGGCATCGCCTGTGAAACTCTCCCATGTAAACTAATGGGACTTCGCTCCAACCACAAGCCTTGCAGTTGCTGTGCACTCTCGTAATGCATAATTGCCATTCAGCAGTAAAAAAAAGTCCCCCCCCCCCCCCCCCCCAAAAAAAAACAAAGCAAAAAAAAAAAAAACAGGCATCAGGAGGCAGCAGTGTCACCTCCTGATTGTCTGAAAACCTCCTTTAAGGGCCGTTCACACCAGGAATGCGCTCGAGTTTCTGTGTGATTCCTGTGCAATTTGAGTGCGATGCGTTATCAGACCATTTATTTGAATGGGCTAAAATTGCAATGCATCACACCAAAAGTAGTGTATGCACTACTTTAAAAAAAAACGCATTGCGTTGGTGACCTGCGTTTGGGGTGTCATTAGCATTGCATTAACACCTGCAGAAGATCACAAGGGCAGTGCATTCTGAATGCGCACACATACTGTAGCTGCTGACTTTTTTTTATAAAAGAACACTTACCTGTCCACGGATCTAGGGCTGTACTCACCCAGGCCAGTTCTTTGACAGTCTTCAGATCCCCCAGCGCCACCATGCTAACTGTGGGAAGCTGGCTGTGACTCATTGTGGCTTTAAAGCTTTTTGCCCACTTGGCATGCGCAAGCCGCGCTGTACCCTGTGAATGGTATCTCAGCCTTCTGTATACCTCCCAACTTTTTGAGATGGGAATGAGGCTACTAGCCCAACTCCAAAGTCATGCGACTTTCAGTGCAACTTTGGAGTCTGACTATAATACAACTTTGATGTGACTTTTTACACTCTGTGGCAATGATGTTGTATCAAAGTCAGACCAAAAGTAGTGCAGGAACCTTTTCTAAAGTCAGACAGACTTGTGTAGCATCAGTTAAGACATGGGTTTTTTGATGGGTTTTACTTCCTCTTTATTTCCCTGGAAAGGTAAAGCATAATGGGCCTCTATCGCATAGTAGCACATTATGTGTCACTTACCTGAAACTAAAGCCTGCGATGTCACCGCTGTCCCCACTAGCAGTGAGTGTCCATCTTCACCCCTCTTCCTTCCAGGGCCACGAACTCCAGCTCTGTGACTGGCCAGAGTCGCGTGACGTCACTAATGCGCATGCGCGCGGGAGCCACCAGTCACGGCATGACCCCCTTAGAAACGCCACGATCTGCCTTTTCTAAAGTGCGCATGCGCCGTAGACATCAGCGCATGGAATTTTAGTAAATATCTCCTAAACCATTGTGGTTTTGGAGATGTTTCCAGCACCTACAGGTAAAACCTTAATATAGGCTTACCTGTAGGTAAAAGTGGTTGTACAGGGTGTACAACCACTTTAAAGAGGTTGTAAAGTCTCAACGTTTTTTACCTTAAAGCGGAGTTCCACCCAAAAGTGAAACTTCCGCTCATTTGGCTCCCCCTCCGGTGCCACATTTGGCCCCTATTGGGGGGGGGTGGGAGCAGATACCTGACAGGTACCCTTCCCCACTTCTGGAAGTCCAGGCCGTGGCGCATTACATCAGCTCATTTGTATTGGTATATTGTTTGTACGCACATGTTTAGATCCAATAAACTGAGATTGAACTAAAAACGCACAGGTAGAAATGCATTCGTATGCATCCGTACTGCGTTTCTGTGGTGTGAACTGACCATTAATACATATATGTTTGCACATTTTATTCATGTGTTTGATTAATTTGTAGGTGAGTTTAGGGTGGTAGTTATATTTCTTTGAATTTGTTGCACATGTACACAAATGTGAGAATTTGCAATGTTCATGATTGACTTTGCTAGACACTATTTTTGTAATTTTTATGTCATTTGATATCTATGCTTTAGATTAGTTTAGAAGGGTTGTTGTTATTATTATAAAGTTAGTTTATATACAGCACGGAGAACTTTCACTTATATACAAAGTTAGCTGCAAACTCTGAAGAAACGCTAGGCAGAGGGAAAATTACTACTGTATTCTGAAGCGAGGATAGAAATGCTGAAGCAGAAGCAGACATATCCAGGCAAGAAAAGTAGACAAGTGGGACAATGCAAGATTCTAGTTCACATAAAGCTCGTGTGTATAGTTAGGGGCTGCCTAGATATAGACTGGCATTGAATAGGTTTTCTTATTTTTTTCTAGCGTGAACGTGTAGGGAATCTACCCTCATCAAACATGGCCGCCTAGTGCGTTCTATGGGACTAGTGAGAGGCGGAACGTTCGCTGCTTGGCTCCAGAGCTAGTGGGAAGGTTTTAGTCGGCGCACTGCTCAGGTCTTCCATGTGTTGGGGCTACAGGAGAAGCTGACATGGAGGTATTAGAAGAAGAGTTTGGAGATCTCAGCCAGCAGCAGCTCCTAGCTCCTGTGGATACAGTGGAGGTGAGACCACAGGCTGCTTTCCTTCTACCTGCATCTGTCATATTATTGTATGGACATGTTCTTATTTATGCATTGTTTTACTGTGTTGATATGCTGTCAGCCAACATGTAAATTGTTTTGTAGTAATAAATATTATTATAACTTAAGACCCACAAGTTCAGTATGCTCTGTGTTAATAATCGACACACATGTTACAATGTGATTGTACAATCTCCTTTTAGATCTATCTATTGTTTTCACTACAATCTGATTGTTTACTTTAGGTAGGTTGTCAAATTATATTGTTTTGACAGATCTAAATTTAATTGTACTGTCAAATTGTTATATTGTAAGGCTTACCATGAATTTATCTAAAGCACAAATAGTAAATAATGTTTTTGTTTTATTGCTGTCTGTCTTCCATTGGGGAGATTTGCCTTCACTTCCTGTCCGAGAGACAAAACAGGAAGTGAGAGTGAATCTTTCCAAAGGGAGCCCATTTATATGTTACTAGAACTTACACCCCTTAGGAAGATTTCACTCCTCCTCCTTTTGGTGACAATTGTGAAATGTTGTACTTTCCATTAATTATGCCCCATTCACACCTGAGTGTGTTGTGGTGGGAAACACAAAAAAAAAAAGAATCCAGAGGTTTTCAGTGGTTCCTGTTCTGAGTGCTCTCTTGTAGCTTGATGACTGTCACCCTTCCTTCCGTCTCGAACCCCCCCCCCCCCCCTTTTTTTTTTATTTTTATTTTTTCTTCCAGGCAGAAGTGCATGTTTTTGGCCCCATAGACTGCAATAGGAATAAAAAATAAAAAAACTGTCCAAATAATATATATATTTTTTTTAAGACGTTTCCATAATAAAAGTCTGTGGCGTCAGAAAATGCATGTGCCTGCCCCAGAGAAGCTCATGTGTGGCACATCACTCCTAAAAACGCATTTAAAAAAAAAAAAAAGCATCAAAATTGCCTAGATACGCTAAATGTGCATGGCGCTTTACTGTCCCAATAGCCATGGTAACCCGGACAGGTAGAGAAGGTAAATCCTGGACAAGAAAAAACCTGGCAGGGCTTCTAACCAATCATTACTAAAGTAAAGTTTTGGCATTATATGCATATTAGTAAAAAATATTTTTGGCATATCGTCACACTTCACCTCTTCCTCCTCCTCCTTCCCTTTTTTTTTTTTTTTTTTTTTTTTTCCCTTTTAAAATTTTTAAGCCTTTTGCATAGGGGCAGTGCATCAATCCCTGTGTTTTAATGCGCTCAGGAGGGAAAGTTGCAGCATCCTGCTACCTGCAGCCTATCAATGTCTATGCCAGGCTGTGGCTGGATGGGGCTAAGTGCTGTACTGAGTGGTACTCGCAATTGGGGCCCTATGCATTCAGGCACCAATGCCCGTAGCGCAGAAGACCTTATTCTCTTGCATTTGTCCCTAAACACACAGGGCCCTAAACGTGGGTACCGTGCAGTATAGCGTTCAACTCTATCCAGCCACAGCCTGGCATGGATTAAGCTTTCAAAGGCTGCAGGCAGAGGGGCTAGACGCTGCATCTAGAACAGGGTTTATAAATTCGGGTTCCTACCGGGGGTTGTTAGGGGTTCCTTGAGCAATTTCTGCCTCTCTGATACATTCCCACTGACAGCAATGATTCTTTTATCTATCTGTAAGGGGGTAATTCATCCCAGTGACCACAAGTGTAAGGAGCATTTATCCCACTGACCATCACACTAATGTATCATGAGTTGTAGCTATAGTCATTTGTAGGGGTTCCTCTATGTTAAAAAGGTTGAGAAAGGCTGGTCTAGATGGCCTCATGTGCAAGAGACCTTAAAATGTTATTAAAACGGAGTTCCACCCATTTTTTAGTTTTATTAAAAGTCAGCAGCTACAAAAAGCATAGCTGCTGACTTTAAATAAACCGACACTTATCTGCCCCATGGTCCAGCGATGTGGCCGCCCCTCGGCGCCGTCATGGTAACTGTGGGCACCCGGCCGAGACAGCTTACGGCTGAGTACGCACTGCGCATGCGCGAGTCACGCTGCATTCTCCTATTGGCCAGCTTATCTTCTGGGACCTTAGTTGTGTCCCAGAAGATTGCTGGCAGGGAGGGGCCGCCTAGGGTGAGGGGAGAATCATGTCTGCCAAGTAGGGTGGTTACACTTCCATGCCAAGTCTCCCTGGAGCCACCCTGATGTACACGTTCCCAGTCAGGTTGACAAAGGTGTGAGAGGAGGGACCAGCTAAAGCTTTATTAGTGCGAGTATGTATGCACATTATGGGCACCGATAGTATTTGAGTTTGCACATATGCTCATTATTGACTGGACATAGGAGGCCACCTGATAATATTACAGGGAGCACACATGCATATTATGCACAGGACACAGGCGTACACCTGATAGTATTAGAGCAGGTACACATGCATATTATTAACTGGACAAAGGAGGTCACCTGATAGTAATTGGGCACATGTGCAATATCAACTGGTTGTAGGGGGCCACCGTTAGAGCGGCCGTACTTGCACATTAGGAGCTGGATTCATGAGGCCACCTGATAATGTTAGAGTGGGTACACATGCACGTTATTGGCTGGCTGCGAGGAATAGTGGGACATGGAGTCTCAAAGCAGTAGGTCGCATGATCCAACAGTGAGGACTTCCCAATCCAGAAGTTTGGGGAAGTGCTGCAACAATAGAACCAGCTGCACAAATTTTAAGTGGGCAAACGTACGTTTTTGGGACAAAATACTGCTACGTAGCCTGATGATTGTTAATAGAAGCATGACACTAAAGGGAAAAATGCGTATTACAGTGAGTGTTTAATACTAAAAGTAATTTTTTTTTTCTTCATTTTAATAGTAGTGAAGGGTCAGCACTGGGTCAAATAATAGTAATACTGCTAAAAAATAGGGAATATATTTTCCTTTTTCAGCAGTCTCTGGATTTTCAGGGATTATTTTGCCCTTTTAAAGTGGATGGCAAATACTCGCCTCTCCTGCCCTTGCCAACGAATGCTAATGTAATGCAGAAAGTGTCAGTTCACATCAGAATCACACGGGAACACGTTCCACATTCCTGTGCCATTCAGTGTGATGCAATTTTCCGCCTATTCATTGGAATCAGCTGAAATTCCCCCGGATTGCAGCAAAAGTTGTGCATGCACTACTTTTTAGACCCCTTTCACACAGGCAGTTTTCAGGTGTTTTAGCACTAAAAATGGCGCCAGAAAACTGCCTCTCATGCCTCCCCAGTGTGAAAGCCTGAGTGCTTTCACACTGGGGCGGTGCGTTTGGGAGACGGGAAAAAAAGTCTGGCAAGCAGCATCTTTGGGGTGGTTTGGGAGCGCTCATACACCGCCCCTGACCATTGGAATGAATGGGTAGAGCTTCAGAAGCGCTGCAACATGGGCGCTTTTAACCCCTTCTTTGGGGTTAAAAGAGCCCTGCTATCGGCCAAAAAGCGCTGCCTAAATGGCGGTAAAGCAGCGCTAAAACTAGCGTGCTTTAACGCTAATGGACCCACCGCCCCAATGTGAAAGCAGCCTTATAAGGGTCTTTGGATTGCATGGTACTGTGGTTTTCTGTACTATGTTCTGTTGTGAATGCGCCCAAAAGCCTCTACCCAGATAGCAAGGACAACTTGCCACGAATTTGTGGCAGTGTTGAATTGTAAGTCTTGTTAACTTGTTGTACACTTGCAGAGCACTTGAAGCACAAGTTCTAGTTGACACTTTTCCAAATTCAGCCACAGTGACCCCAACCAGAACTTGCAAAGAACGTTGATCTGGGGTCTTGCAATGCAAACTTGCAATTGTGTAACAAA
The DNA here is from genome assembly GCA_028564925.1 of Lithobates sylvaticus. NCBI lineage: Eukaryota > Metazoa > Chordata > Amphibia > Anura > Ranidae > Lithobates > Lithobates sylvaticus. The sequence continues at coordinate 184,388,931 of CM053029.1, read as the reverse complement.
CTTGTGAAGCCTGACAAGTCTAGCAATAGCTTAGCAAGTCATTTTCAAACTTGAAGCTCCATTGCTTGCTATCTGGGTACCAGAAGAAAGTTGGAGAAGAAAGGGGAGTTGCATGAAAATTACAGCTTTCAGAGATTCTTCAGGTGGCAATTTCTCTGCTCTAGAGGAGCGTTTGGCAACAGAGATTAGCATTTACTATCTTCTTTAGGCTGGGTTAACACTGCTGTGCGGAGCGGCTCACAGCAGTGGTCCGGTACGTCCCTTTTCTCCATTTAAGGGATGAATCGGGGCCCAAATATTTGCCTGGATTCAGACCTGAAATGGACCAAAAGACGCACAGGACTCTTCTGCAAACCGCTCCGCAGCCCTCCCGGAGCTGTGTGAACTGGTTCCTTTGAGAGCCTTCAGTCTCCTGACATGCAAATTGGATGCAGGGAAACGCACATCCAATTTGCAAAAGTGTGAACTTGGCCTCAAAGGAAAGTTTTTTTTTTTTTTTTTTTTTTTTTATTTATTTATTTATTTTTTCTTTCTTTCCCCACATTTTATTTTAGCGTTAGTCTCTTTAAGCTTCTGTAAATGTTGGAAAAGCATATTTCTTTTAACTCTGTAGGTAAACTACAATCAGCATGTCAGCACTTGAAGCTACACCTTTTAAAAGAGAGTCAACAATCGCAGCTCCAACTTTAATATCCATACAGCTTCAGCTTCTTACCTGTGGATGTCTTCTGCAGTTTAAAGATGCCCTTGTAATAAATATTTTTTTTATTCTCTTGCAGGAAAAATGGAAACTGCTTCCAGCATTTCTCAAGGTAAAAAAGACTGATTTCCATTGTACAAGTACAACATTGTTACTTTCAACCTAAGAGTATTACTCAATACCTTGTAATTTTAATCATAGATTTCTGCAGGTTCCTAAGGCTAGCCATACACATATATAGATGTCTTTCATTCAGCATGTGGAAAATCAGTAGATTCCTCCATCTACACTGAAAAGTGTGGAAGAAGGAATTTCATCTGATGGCTGTTTAGGCAACTGCAGCACCTGCGGCTGCCTGCATACCTGAATGATGACTGCATCTGATAGGAGTTGCTTTTCAGCCAATAATTTTTAAATTGACATTTGTTGACCCGATGGGGCTAACCACTGCTCAAGTTTCAGATGATTCAGCAATTTCTTATTTTTTTTATTTATTGCTGCTTGTGACCTTGAAAAGTCTCCTAGATCTTTCTATGCTGCCACTAAAACAGAAAATAAATTGCATCCCCTTAGGCTCCATTCACACTAGCGCGTTTTTTGATGCATTTTGCATTTTGTAGAAATGCAGGGAAATTTTTTAACATGGGTTCCTATGGAACATGTTCACATCCATGCATTTTTGTGCCTCTGCGTTTTTGGAAAGGGTTGGGGACTTTTTTTTCATGCAAAATGCAGCGTTTTGCATGTAATAGAAGTCAATGGACCTGCATCCAAAACGCAAGTGCCGCGTTTTTGCTGCGATTTGCGTTTATTTTATTTTTTTATTTTTTTTATTTTTTTACACTGTATATAGCTGTGTAAAAAAAAAAAAAAAATGTAAAAAATACAAAAACGCAAATCGCGCTAAAAACCTGTGTCCAAAAACGCGGCAAGCACCGCAAAAAGCACTGCAAAAACGCTCAAAAGCAAAATGCATAGATGTGAATCGAGCCTTAATGGGGATGCAGATTGCAGTAAAAGTCTTACAGATGTTCTAACCTTTATTAATGTTCAACAAAAAAACATGAACAGTTCAGCTCCGTGAAACTTGAAAGTTCTACCTTGGTGTGAAGCTGCGCACACACTGCAAGGAATAACTGTTCATTTAGGTCTAGGGGAGAGTAAAAGCACTTTTACTTCCCTCATCCCCCCACTCCCCTGGCAGGCAGTGCTTCCCATGCTTCGATTGTAGACTTTCATTCGGCATCTCCATTTCTAGTGCGGGGCCATTGGACTCTGCATTGGTCTTGTTGACGTTAAGACTTTAGAGCTCTGGAGTACAGAGGAGAAGAGACTATAGGGACAGGTCTAGCAGTGCAGGGGAGCGGAGGAATGGGTAAATCCATTATAACCAGTCCCCTAAGTCTAAACAAACTGTTACCCTTGCAAGTTGGGGTCAGCTTTAATGCAAAGTAGAATTTTATTTCCTGGAGTTGAACAAAAAAAAAAAAAAAAAAAAAAAAATGTGCCTTTTGATATGCAAATCATTATATTTATTTTCGTGTATTGAAGGAAGATATGATTTGTGATTTATTCTTCTGCCATTGTTTGCTCCTGACAGGTGAAAGGTCTTGTGAAGCAACACATAGATTCTTTCAATTATTTCATCAATGTGGAGGTAAGTTTTTTTTATTTATTTTATAATTTTTTTATCTTTTTTGTTAAACTGAGTTATTTAGTGGCGCAAAAGTACTCGACAGCCATTTTGGCTTCAGAGACGACGGGTCTAGTTGGCTCCCCCCTAAAGGCTTGTTCTGCACCATGCATACTTGATGCAGGGGCACATTAAAAACAATGTACACAGCTTTCATGCATTTTAGTGTGGGTGCTGGTGTGAACGAGCCCTAAAGCAACAGCATGTGAAAATACTCCTCATCTTTTATACGATCTATTTCCATGAAAAGTGTGTTTATACATATTGTGTGATAGTGGGTGGTAGTAAAAGCCTTTTTATTAGAATACAGAATTGTAATACGATTACGTACTTGTAATGTGATCAGTAGGATATGGTTAAAGAAGTGTCCAGTATTTATAAAGGAAGCCTGTACTAAGAGAATATAAATGCTTTCCTTATGAAAATACTATTTGCTTGCTTCTCATGCTGATCCAGTGGCTTCAGTACTTTGGTACAGTGCCCCAGAACAAATATATAAATCAGGAATTCTGACTTTCTAATCATAATAGTTCTTTTGAAAGCATCAAATTCATAGACAGCCAGAGAACTAGCATTGTTTGCCCTGGTAACCCTTGTTCAGCATCAGTAACACAAATATTTATCTCCGTTCAGGTTTCTTTGAGCGTGATCCTTGAGCTAACCCATAAGTTTACCCCTTAATACTTATTCCGAAACCAAAGGATAATGCCGCGTACACACGAGCGGACTTTTCAACGGACTAGGTCCGACGGTCTTTCCGGCGGACTTTCGACAGAGTTCCGACAAACTTTTCGAATGAACGGACTTGGCCGCACACTATCACTACTAAATTCTGACGGATTCGAACGTGATGACGTACGACTGGACTAGAATAAGGAAGTTCGTAGCCAATAGCTGCCCTAGCGTCGTTGTTTGTCCGTCGGACTAGCACACAGACGAGCAGATTTTTTGATAGGAACTGGGTCCAGCGGAGTTCCGTCGGGAAAATTTAAGACATGTTCTATTTCTAAAGTCTGTCGGATTTTTCGACAGCAAAGGTCCGATGGAGCCCCACACACAATCGAATTGTCCGACGGATTTGTTCCGTCGGACCTTTGCTGTCAAAGTCCTCTCGTGTGTACGAGGCATTATTGTTTCTCTTGTGTGCCCAGTTGTGTACATTTTCCATCGCTTCCTTACCTTGGACAACTCCCCCCCCCTGCAGACAACTTCCCCATTAGAAGATAGGTTTTTCTCTGGCCGATGCCGATATTTAGGCCCCTTTCACACGGACGGTCCGTTCAGGTCCGCCTGTCAGTTTTTTTTGACGGACCTGAACGGACACTCCATAGACCTCTATGGGGGGACGGATGTCAGCGGTGACATGTCCGCTGACATCTGACCCGCTCCGATTCGAAAAAGTGTGACGGAGGAAAACCCTCTTTTTCCATCCGTCATCGTCTGTGTGAAAGAGCCCTTAGAAATCACGATGGCCGATATATGATGCCTATTCTTTTTTTTGGCCCGATATGTTAGGCCAATTTAAATTATTTTTATTTTTTTCCCCCCCTTCGTCTCATAAAATCTAACAGTTAGACCCCTTTCACACTGAGGCGTTTTTTAGGCGCTTTTGGGCTAAAAAATAGCGCCTGTAAAGTGCCTGCAAAATGGCTTCCCTGCAGTCTAAGTGTGAAAGCCAGAGTGCTTTCACACTGAGGCGATGCGCTGGCAGGAGGTTAAAAAAAAAGTCCTTTGGAGCGGTGTACACCGCTCCTCCACTACTCCTGCCCATTGAAATGAATGGGCACCGCTGTCGAAGCGCCTGCAAAGCGATTTGGCAGCGTCGCCAGACGGGCGCATTTAACCCCTTCCTCGGCCGCTAGCTGGGTTATAAGTGCCCCGCTAGCAGCCGAATAGCGCCGCTAAAATGACAGTAAAGCGCCGCTAAAACTAGCAGCGTTTTACCGCCAACGCCTGCCTGCTCCAGTGTGAAAGCAGCCTTAAGTAATAAGTGATACAGAAAATTCCTTACATTTATTAAACAAAATAAACCTCCAATCAGTTCACTTGTATGTATAATTTAGATAACAAAAAAACTATATCTTTTTTATATATATATATATATATATATAATTATACATTTTTTGGGGTTCTAAGTGATTTTTCTTGCAGAAAATACAGGCTTTTTACTTGTAAGCAACAAGTGTCAGAAAAGATTTAGGCTTTAAATGGTTAAACTGAGAACTCCTCCACAGAAAGTTGAGTTCATTGAGAAGTATAAACATTGTATCTCTTTGGTCTTTTTCTCACACTTGGCAGGCTGCCCAGACAGAAAACTTCAGGCAACTTGCATTGACTTCTATCAGAAGTAATTTGCAAGTCGGCTGAAGTTTTAAAATCGGTCTTTATCGGCACAATCCTTTTTTATCAGCACAATCGGCCGATGCCGATTAATTTAAAAAATGCCAAATATCGGCCGATATATCGGTCAACTTCTAGCCTTGATGCTGTAGATGGCTTTACATCTTTTTACAAGTGTATGTAACAATAACTTGAGCAAGTGAACAATTTAATTGTATTTGCTGGCCAGCTGGAACGTGTACTGGATAACTTTTGTTTTGTCCCATTGGAATATTTCTTCCACCTTCCTGTCCTGGAGAAAATTTGGGATTTTTTTTTTCCCATCACATTCTGTAGCTGTGACAATGGTAACCAGGACAACTAGAAATAGTGTATTTTGTCTGGATAGAGGCACAGGGCATTAATGTTCAGGTGTTGATATCCCTCGGTATTTAACTGAGGGTTATCTATTGTATCTTGTGTATGGTACCCTACCTACCCGCACTACTCCTTTCCCACCGTCTTTCCTCCTCTTCATCCCACCTTCCCTCCTCTTTTCCCCCTTTTTTTTTTTCTTCTCCCCCTTCTTCCTTTTGCCCTTACCATAGCCCTCAATTCTCCTTGTCCCTCTTATTTTAGCTTTGACCCAATCCATGGTAATGTCGGATTCTTGTTTGGCACATTTCCTTAGGCTGTTTCTTAGGCTGGCCACACACTATACAATTTTTTCTTGATCAACTTTCCTTTAGATTTACCACAACCATGTAATATAAGGGTCAAACCTATAAACAATCAGGCAGGCCCTTGCACTACATAGTTAAAGGTAAATCTAAACGAAATTGAATAACATCATTGTATAGTTTATGGCCAGCCTTGGACTAATCGCAGGACTGTTTTGGATTAGTGTTTGTGTGACTCCTATGACCATTTATCTATGGTGTTTATTTTTTTTGTGTACCTTTTTCTACTTGTTCATGCTGCTGAACATGTTTTAATAAATGCAACTGTTTAAAAAAAATAAAATAAAAAAATGGTGTATTTCCCCAATGTCACTTTGTGACATTTTAATTACAGTGATTGTAAGAGCAGAAGGTTTTTAATCTTAATGCATTCTATGCACTTTAGTATGCCACATGTGAACGATGCTTTAGTAGCAATTTAGCAGGAATTTTGTTATGCTGTGTTTTATGTACACTATTAATGATGTTGGTGTATTTTTAGCGAAAAATATTGATTTGATAAACATTTGCGCAAATATCGCGCTGCCTTTAAAAATCAGGAGCACCTTCTTTTTATTCTACTGGCCATATACTTTCAGAAAATATATGGTTTGGGCGGTCTTTTACAAAGTTTGAAAAACAAAAGGGCAAAGTAAAAATTGCAAAAAAAATGGTCTGGCCACCTTTTGGGCAAAAATGGAGCACTGGGCCTGGCAGCGAAAGGGTTAAGGTAACAGACCTTCGTGTCCTTAAAGTAGCACTAAAGCCTTGTTCTTTTTACAGCCACAGTCTTTTGGTTCCTCTGCGCACCTTTTCTTAAACTTCCTGTTGGGGAATGCACACATGTATTGTTATTACAAGTCACATGATCCCTCTCCTCCGGACTACATGTCCCATCATTCCTAGTGCCAGGGCCCAAACATGTCCCGCCAAATTTGGAGCTATGTTCAATTTTAGAGGCTCCCTGTGTGTGTTGGCAAAGGCGGCATCCTCACGTCAGCATGCAAGTCCATTCCCAGAAGTGCGAACAGCAGGGTTGCTTCAGTGGAGCTCCGAAGAAGCCTGCAAGCCAAAGGAGCCCCACTAAGGCCCCTTTCACACTGGGGCGTTTTTTAGGCCCTACAGCGCTAAAAATAGCGCCAGAAAAAAAACGGCCCCATTCACTCCAGTGTGAAATCGGCGGGCTTTCACACTGAAGCGGTGCGCTAGCAGGACGGTAAAAAAAGTCCTGCTAGCAGCATCTTTGGAGCATCTTTGGAGCGGTGAAGGAGCGGTGTCCTTTTCTGCTGTCACTTTTATGTGTATATGTTTCTAGCAATAAAAACATGACAGGGGTTCTAACTGTTCCATACTCTGTCCAAACCTAAAAAAGATTTTGGCTTTAGATGCACTTAATTTAAGACTTTTTTTTTTTTTTTTGCTTTCTTGGGTGTCCCACTGAATAATATTTTGCTTGTATTCTCAGATTAAGAAAATAATGAAAGCGAACGAGAAGGTGACAAGTGACGCAGACCCCATGTGGTACCTTAAGTGAGTAATGGTAATTGTGATGCAAGTAGCTTTAAGTGGTTGGGCTTCCATAGAAACAGAATGTGCCCACAGGGAACCACCTGTTTCAGGGGGAAGGTTTTAAGAACAAAGATTAGAGGGGCCTATATTGAGTTTGTGCTGCTTTTTCTGCTGGTGGATGACAAATAGTTTTTTTTTTTTTCCTTACTGCAAGAAGTGCACTACACATCAGATGTAAATTAAAAAACATTGTGACACAGAACACCTCTCTAAACGGACACTGATCAGCACTGAAAATAATTTCCAACTATCCTAGAACAGTGGTTCCCAAGTTGGGCTATGCGTACCACCAGGGGAATGCGCCAGGATTTTTAAGGGTACACAAAAATGTACCATATCTGTGCTCTATAAGACGCACTTAGGTTTTAAGCTGGATACGCACAATACAATTTTCTGTGGATTTTTTATTTATTTATTTTTTCTTCAGATTTACCAAAACTATATAATATGAGGTTAAACCTTACGAGTTTCAATTTGTATGCATTCAGGCAGGCCCTTGCGCTGCATGGTTTTGGTAAATCTAAAGGAAATCGGACACCAAAAGTTGTGTAGTTTGTATTGTGTCTTAGAGGAGGAAAACGAGATAAAAAAAAAAAATATATATTCTGAACCAAATGGCTACATGTCCTGCTGTGAGCCGGCTGGTCTGTGGTGCTTGCCGGCGGCTGGTCTGTGGTGCTTGCCAGCGGCTGGCCGTGGCCAGTAAGCGCTGCTCATTGATTTTAATGACTTTTTTTATTGTCCTGCCAGCGCACCACCCCAGTGTGAAAGCACTCGGGCTTTCACACTGGGTCTGCAGATGAGGCATTTTACAGGCGCTTTTTTTAGCGTTAAAGCGCCTGAAAAACTCCTCCAGTGTGAAAGGGGTCCATTTGATGCCATTAATGTATCTTTTTTAATTTTTTCTTTAAAGGTACCTCAATATATATGTTGGAGCTCCAGATGTTGAAGAAAGCTTCAATGTCACGCGGCCAGTGTCTCCTCATGAGGTAAAGTCTTGTATGAATCCCCTTTTTTTTTTTTTTTTTTTTTATATTCGCTTTAGGTTGTCTTCTAAACCTTTTGTTTTATCTTCCCAGTGTCGTCTGCGAGACATGACCTATTCCGCTCCTATCACAGTTGATATTGAGTATACCAGAGGAAGTCAGAGGATTATCCGCAATGCTCTACCAATTGGCAGGTGAAAAAAGGCAATGTGATTTCAAAATGTTGTTTTTGGATAGGGTGGAGGGATTTGAACCCTTCCCTTTTTTTATAGCTTCCTTCTTGGGGAGATTTCTTCTCACTTCCTGTTCTGGTGCCTGCGCTGGAAATGAATGGGAACTCTTTTTAAAGTGTCAGTAAATCAAAAACAATTCTTTACAGTTCCGTTGTTTGCCTTTTTTTGTATATACTGTACATTGAGTTCTGTTTGAAATATCTGCAAATGAAGAATCATTTGTGAATTGCTTCCTGAATGGTCACCAGATCAGGATGTGAACAGAATCTCTCCAGTTGGAATACAACAGCAATAAGCTGAAGTCCAGTGATTTCTGCAAGCAGTGTTGTGGATACACCCACAATTTGTTTGCCAATCTTCTGATAAAAAAAAAAATAATAATAATTTGACCCACTTGCCTGGGATAAATATGCAGATCAGTAGTTCGAGAAAAGTCAAAACTTATCTGAATGCTTGTCCAGGGTCCCACCAGAATAACCAGGCAACTTGGATTTTCAGAAGGTGGTCAGCTACGGCAGCCTCCATGTATCTCTCATGACAGGTTTCTTTTTGAAAGTAGATCTCCAAGTAAGTGGCTTTTAGTCATTACTGTTATGTAAAAAATTCTTCTAATGAGGTGTATCCCATGGCCAATTTACAAGACTGGGCAGAAATCGTAGCGATGGATACATCTCCTTAGAGGTAACTTCTTTCTTCTTTTTTATATATAGAACAGTAAAGAAGAATGGATGTTTGCTTGGAGTTCTGCTTTAAAACCTTGACGTAGTACCACAATAAACCTGTGCCACCTCCTATGATCCAATGACGCAACTATATAATCTGATATGTCAGCAGTCCTGATAAGCTTCCAGAACTCGTTACACATCTACATTTGTGAATTTCTATATGTTTAGCTTTATTTTATCTTCATTCTGGTTGAATTACTTTCACTGCAATTTCCATCTCTTTTCTTCGCTGTAGGATGCCGATTATGCTTCGCAGTTCCAACTGTGTTCTTACAGGGAAGACTCCAGCTGAGTTCGCCAAATTAAATGAATGCCCTCTGGATCCAGGTTAGAGAAAACAGTTACTGTTCTGTAGGGAAATGTGTACCTAGAAGCATTATAGCAGTGGTCTGCAAACTGCGGCGCCGGGGACCAGATACGGCCCTTTGCTTGCCTTTTTATCCGGCCCTTGGGACACCATTCCTCCCACTGACGCCAATGGTGGGGCACCATTCCTCCCACTGACGCCAGGAAAATTTCCATTCTCACTGGCCAGTCTGGCCCCCCCAAGGGCTAAACGACAAAAAAATGTACCTTTTTTTTTTTTTTTTTTTTGTTTGGAGACCCCTGCGTTAGAGGATGCTGCTTTCACTAGCTGAATATTGGACTTAATTGAACTCCAAACTTTTCTTCAGTCTTGCAGTTGTACAGGCTTCTCTCCGATAATGGATTTTTCTACCTGACTTTTGCAGCATCTTCTGTCTCCTTTGCTGGATGGAGGACTTTATGCATTACCTAGCTCATTCCTCCTCAGCCTGACTGCCCATGGACCTTCCCTTTCATTTATTGGATTTTAGTTCTTTCAGTCATGGAAGCTTAGCATCACATGTGCGTGTTACCCTGGGTGGTCTGCATGGAAATGCAGCCTGCCTAGAATTGCTGACTCCTTTTAGACTCATATCCACCCATCAAGGTATTTTAATGTTCTAGCTCCTCTCAAGACACAGCCCACTGCTTGCAGGGTAGGATTACAACTGTGCATGATGATTTTTTACTTGGCCAGTACTTTTTTATTTATTTTTTTATTATAACTGCTGTACACTTTTTATTGCTGTCCGCACGTTCCCATCTGAATGATTTGAAATCGGGGGCAGATTTGGTGCTGCTCTATCTGCATTTCCAAATTGCACTAAAATTGCAACAAAGCACGCAACACACGTCATTCAATCTTAATGCCCCCCCACCAAACAGTGCACCCTTTTTTATTTTTTTTTATTTATTTTTTTTGCGCAACAAAACACGCAGGGCTCAGAGCCAAAATTTGGTCCTTGAGCTTCTTTGGTCCGACAAATGTGCATAGGGCAGCCTATTCAAATGAATTCATGTGATAAATGGTGTTCTTTGCATAGTTAACCAAAAATGCTCTCTCTCTTATGGAGTGTATGTAAAAATGTTTTCCTTTTTTTTTTTTTTTTTTTTTTTATTATTTATTTATTTATTTTTTTGCAGGTGGTTACTTCATTGTAAAAGGTGTGGAAAAGGTCATTCTAATTCAAGAGCAGTTGTCTAAAAACAGAATTATTGTGGAAGCGGACAGGAAAGGAACTGTCGGAGCCTCTGTTACCAGGTAAATTCAGATCTTTATTTTTCATAGCTATTCAGAATGCTAAGGTTATCCCAATCCTTTGTACCACTCATCATTAACTTGTCCATGTCTTTTAAAATATTTTATGGTAACCTAGGCCGACTAGGAACCAGAAATAAAATTTTGTCTGATATGTGGTTTTATGTGACCTAAGTACTATGCTCTAATAATTTCCATAATAACTCCTGGCCGAGAGGGTTTTGTGCCTTCATACCGGTCGTGATTCTGGTTAAAGAACTTTTTTTTTTTTTTTCTGCATTATTAGGACTGTTCATGCTATGGTGTTGTGGTAACGCGTTTTATCCCTGCCTTACTGCAATGTGTGGCAACACACGTTAAATGCTTTGGTTTGATTTCCATTCTTTTTAAGTTTGAATCTAAGATAACGGGTCTGAAAGAAAACTCAAACTGATGCATGAGCAAAACTTGAATGTATATGAATCTCCTTATTTCCAAGTCACTGTTTACATATAGAAAGTGCTCTGAGCATCTTGTATTAGCAATAAGCCTAACAATGATGGTAACCCTTTCACCTCTTTTCAAAGTTGGAACCATTCAATCTAAATGTCTCTCCAACAAACCTAATGGATGTGTGTTGCAGCGCAGCAATTCACTAACAAGCGCTGCAAAAAAATGGTACACAAACTATTTTTTGGCAGGGCACAACAATGCGAGTTGATGCTCTTCAAGGCACGTCCATCGGAAGGTGTCTTGGTGTGGCATTCAGAATGAATTGCACTGGATTGTACCAATGTATTTAGCGTGCATTGTAGTAGAAACACGTGGTCCATCTCCCTCATTGTGATGGCAGAGGGCAGGAGGACGTTTTGTATACTAATAACTTGTGTGTTAATACTATTAAAGTGAATCTCCAGCAAATAGCCTCCTTCTCTTTTTTTTTTTTTCTTTTCTTTTCTAGTTTTGAATAGAGGGAAAAGTGTTTTATTGCTATTAAGATGATACCTAGGGCTTCTTCTTTATAAAGTGACTGGGAAATAATGGTATTGATATGTTCAAGTTTTGCTCATCAGTTTGCATCAGTGCCCCACATATGCCATCTTGGATTCAACCTTAAGTCACTAAATCCACAAAGCAAAAAAAAATATAATAATTTTCTGTACCCTCAATGGCATTTATCTGTGTCCCTGGCATTATCAAGACAACCTATCCATAAAAATACTTTGCCATTCCCCTCAGAGCCACCTTCCATTATGAAGTGTTTGATCTACATGATCTTACTGTGAGAATGTGGTCATCCTCATGAGGACCTCATTTGCTAGCTCCTGAAAGGACTACAGTAATATATCCCACATCTGGTGTCTGCATGTAATAGCACAGTAAAACACCAATTGATAAAATCCATGCTACCAGCCTAAATAACAAAAGGGACAGGGGCGTAACTATAGGGGGTGCAGCAGTCGCGAGCGCAACTGGGCTCTGTGCTGCAAGGAGCCCATGCGGCCCCCTCTACATATGGCCGGTGGCAGCATAGGAGGTTAGGCACGGGTGGCTGGAGGTGGGGGGTGACTAGCAGAGCTCCATGCTCGACTACCGCACTGGCTGCTCTTTAGTTGTACATTCCCCACACAACCTGTGTCCTCTGCCGCTCCTCTGGGTCCCCCTCTCCTGCTCAATGCAGTGCTGCTCAGTCCGGTCTCTGTCCTCCCCAGCCAGAGTCCTGCCCCCTGAGTCCGGATCACACTGCACCGCATGCTTCTCCCGGGCAAACAAACTTTAAGCACACAGATGCAGTGCAGCCCTATGAGAGCCGGCTCCCCAAAGGACACCGCAGGCTTGTCTGCCAGCACCCCCCCCTCCTCCCCGTCATACACAGATGTTGACAGGTCTTTCTGGGAGATATGTCCCCTAAGGACAGGGACCCCATCTCCCCTGGGGGACAGGGCTCAGTTCTCCCTAAAGGACAGGGACCTCATTTCCCATGAGGACAGGGACCCTATTTTCCATGGGGACAGAGACCCCCTTCTCACCTGAGGACAGAGACCCCCTTCTCACCTGAGGACAGAGACCCCCTTCTCACCTGAGGACAGAGACCCCCTTCTCACCTGAGGGCAGGGACCCCCTTCTCACCTGAGGGCAGGGACCCCCTTCTCACCTGAGGGCAGGGACCCCCTTCCTTCTCACCTGAGGGCAGGGACCCCCTTCCTTCTCACCTGAGGGCAGGGACCCCCTTCCTTCTCACCTGAGGGCAGGGACCCCCTTCCTTCTCACCTGAGGGCAGGGACCCCCTTCCTTCTCACCTGAGGGCAGGGACCCCCTTCCTTCTCACCTGAGGGCAGGGACCCCCTTCCTTCTCACCTGGGGGCAGGGACCCCCTTCCTTCTCACCTGGGGGCAGGGACCCCCTTCCTTCTCACCTGGGGGCAGGGACCCCCTTCCTTCTCACCTGGGGGCAGGGACCCCCTTCCTTCTCACCTGGGGGCAGGGGACCCCCTTCCTTCTCACCTGGGGGCAGGGGACCCCCTTCCTTCTCACCTGGGGGCAGGGGACCCCCTTCCTTCTCACCTGGGGGCAGGGGACCCCCCCATCTTCCTTCTCACCTGGGGACAGGGACCCCCCCTTCGATCAGTGACTCCATACTCCCAGGGGACAGGACCCACTTCTCCCCAGGGGACAGGACCCACTTCTCCCCAGGGGACAGGACCCACTTCTCCCCAGGGGACAGGACCCACTTCTCCCCAGGGGACAGGACCCACTTCTCCCCAGGGGACAGGGACCCAATTTCCCTTTCCCTTCTTCCTCTTTGTCTCAAAGGTGTAACATCATAGGTCTGTTTAGACCTCTGATATCTCACCAAAGTCCCCCAACGGGACTCCTAAAAAAAATTGTAAAAAAACAGCTGATACCAGTGGTGGAACTACAGGGCTCACAAAAGTCGTACCTGTGACCGAGCCCTGGAGTTCCACCACCAGACTCGGAGGGAAGGGCTTCGGCTGGGGTTCAGGGGGACCCTTCATGGTTTCTTGCACCGGGGGCCCTGAAGGTTCTAGTTACACCACTGAAAATGGACATGTGTGCAGTAGAATTGCCAGGTTCAACGATGGATGAGAAATGTAGATTAAGCAGACTAATGCAGGTTGCGAAGTGAGTGTTTACCACTCAACCAAACTGTATGTGAAAACATTTTTGTAAACAGTGATGTATAGTACTCTGATGGGTTTGGGGATTAGTCAAACATGGAGTCTTTAGTGGCACGTTAGAAAAAAAAAATAGGCAATGGCTTGAAAGTATGCCCACACATGCTTTGATTTTTCTTGTACAAAGGTTTTTATTGAAGAGAGACATCAATACAAAAGAATACAAAACAACTGAAAAAACAGAAAAAAAAAAAAAATGGAACTGGACACAGTAACAGTGTGCAAATTCTTACAACAGAACAGTGCATGCAGTTGAGTCCGGAGTACGGACATGAACCATAGAACAGACTGTAAAATATCACAAGTGAGGGCAGCAAGACATTGTAAAGAAACCAGTAGGTCTTGCGACTTGATGGAGTAAAGTTGACCTAGGGTAAACTGGGACGTAAGACCGTATTCTGGATTGGTTCTGGTATCTGAGGCAGAGAAACAGTATAGCAAACCTTATCCCATAGGGACATTAGACTTAGGAACCATCTCAAGTGAGATTCCCGAGGGAAGACCACTTGAGCAGATTGTATCTAAAATTTGTAGAGTCCTGGGGAAAAGAAAGAAAGGAAAAAGAGGAAAATGGAGAAGGAAGGTGGAATGGTGATAAAACTCAGAGAAGAGATAGTATGTCTTGTTAGGTATCCAGCACCAGTAGGATCAGCCCCGTAGGATGGGGAGATCGAAAGAGAGAATAAGAAGAAAGTTGATGTTGAGCCCCCGGAGGGGGGAATACAGGAGGTGAATCCAGAAGATGGAGAGAGAGAAAAGGGGTGACGTAGGTCTTTAGTGTAAAGACCAAGTAGAGGATGAAGTAAGGAGGAAAGTCAAGGAAAGAGGGGAAATGTGGGGAAAAAGGGAAAAAAGGGATAGGGGGACCCCGGGGTGGGGGGGAACAGAAACTTCTTAAAGGGTAAGAAGCGATGAGTCAAATCGCGATGGGCGGATATGGGTCACCCAAGGCTGCCACACCCGAAGGAATTTGGCATGGGTATCTGCTAGCACGGCAGTAAGTTTCTCGTTCACCATAATGTCATTTACTCTATTTTTAACCGCTTCAAAGCTGAGGGCCGGGGTTTTCCAAGCCCGTGCTATGGTCAGTTTAGTTGCAGTAAAGATGTGTGCAGCCAGTTGGCGTTCAGGACGAAGAAGTACTGGGATGGGCTTGCATAATAGGGCTTCAAAAGGATCCCTCTTTATTGTGGTATTAAAAAGGTTACGAAGCAGTGCATATACTCTGATCCATAGTCTACAAACCCTGGGACAGGACCACCAGATGTGAGCCATCGTGCCTTCTTGTGAACACCCTCGGAAACACAATGGGGAATAGGATGGGATGAAGCTCGCTAATCTTGCCGGGGTGTAGTACCATCTATAGAAAACTTTGTAGGCGTTCTCCAAAAAGAGGACATTCTTAGAACACTTAGTTAGTGCCATGGTCATTGCCCGCCAGTCATCTGGTTCCAGCCGTTTCCCCAGCTCCGCCTCCCACTGGAGATGATAAGGTCTCAGTGGTGGTTTTCTAGTGTTAATTATAGCCTTGTATATAAGTGATATCATACCTGAGGATTGAGGACGAGATCTGCACAAACTTTCAAAGGGAGTCGTGGCATAGGGAATAGGCCGGGACCTTATTAGGCCTAGGAGAAAGTGTCTGAGTTGTGTATAGCTATAGTGTTCTTTTAGGGGAATGTCGTGTGAGGAGCGTAGGGCTGCGAACGGGACTATTTTAGTCGGGGTGAGCAAAGAGTGAACGTCTACGAAGCCATGGTCAGTCCACCACGTGAACTGTAAGGGGTTATCACATCCCGGCGGGAACAACGGGCAATAAAGAAGACGGAGTAAGGGGAGATGGGGAGAGATCAGGCCAGCTGAGAACTTGACTGAGTCCCACAATCGTAGAGCGTGAGCTAGGCATGGACCCAGGGTGGATGGCCGGTGGGCTTTAGGGAGCCAGGGGAGGGAGGCTAAAGGGACCGGGTGGGAATCGACTAAGTCGATTACGGCCCATAGTGGCATTTGTTGCTTTTCATGAAGATGGGCAAGTGGGGCTATACCGGCTGCTGTATAGTAGGCTTGCAGGTTTGGGACCGAGAGGCCTCCATCTATTCTAGGTGCATAGAGCACCTGTCGCTTGATCCTGGGTTTTATCTTCCCCCAGATGAATTGCATGATTTTGCGTTGGTGGATTCGGAGAATGTGAGATGGAATCTGGACCGGTAGAACTCGGAAATAGTAAAGCAATTTCGGGAGATATGCCATGCGTACAGTCGTTATTCTACCGAACCAGGATAGAGGAAGGGTGGACCAAGAGTCGAGCAGATTTGTCAATTTGCGCAATAATGGGGGGTAGTTGGCTTGATACAGACCCGAGTAGTTAGGGGTAAGTTTAATCCCCAGGTAGGGTAACGAGTTCGTCCATTGGAAGGAAAATGCCGATTTTAGCGCTTCTAGTTCCGAGGGCCTAAGGTTTATTGACATGGCTTTGGACTTAGCCGGATTAACAGTTAGGCCTGACAACGTGGCGAAAGTATCTAGGAGAGACATCAAATTGGGGAGGGAGATTCTGGGTTTGGTAACTGACAGCAAGATGTCGTCTGCGAATAGGGACAATTTATGCGAGGTCCCCGCCACCTCGACTCCTGATATGTCAGCATGCAAACGGATGGCCTCCGCCAAGGGCTCCAAAGCCAGAATGAATAAAAGAGGGGATAATGGACACCCTTGGCGGGTTCCTCTTTTTATAGGGAAGGTGGGCGACTCATGGCCGTAATATCGTACCTTGGCTTGAGGGGAATCGTAGATGGCAGAGACCCAACCCAAAAATGAGGTGCCAAATCCATAGTGGCCTAAGACCTGTGTCAGATAAGGCCAAGACAAAGTGTCAAAGGCCTTGTTGACATCTAGGGACAGAAACATTGTTTCCAGCGATCTGCCGTGCGCTATGTGTTGGATTTGAAGAAGTTTCCGAATGGCATCCCCTGCTTGCCTACGGGGGACAAAGCCCACCTGCTCCTTTTTTATCAATCTTGGGAGAAAAGAATTTAGACGGTTGGCCAGAATCTTTGTTAGGATTTTCATGTCAATGTTTATTAGGGAAATCGGGCGGAAATTGGCCCAGGAGGAGTGATCTTTATCCGGCTTGGGGATCATTACAATGTTGGCGGTCAATAAATCTGGTGTAAACGGGTGACCCCTTTTTACCGAGTTGTACATAGCCGCCAGGTGTGGTGCGAGGACCTCAGAGAATTTCCGATAATATAGGGCTGTGTAGCCGTCAGGGCCAGGCCTCTTACCTACTTTTAATTCCTTGATGCAGTGGAGAATTTCTGATACCTGTATATCCCTATCCATGAGGGACCTGTGAGTGTCAGATAGGGCCGGCAAGGACAGATCTTTCAAGAAGTGGGTCAGGCCTTGGGGAGGAATATGGGTGGGGGCAGAATAGAGCTTGGTTAGGCGGTGGCGGAACTCGTCCAGGACTAGACGCGGGTTGCCCGTAAGAATATTGTGACGGGTGCGTAAGGCTATGGGTGTGAACTTCGGGGAGAAAGTACGCAGTCTATTGGCTAGCATCTTTGTTGGCTTGTTAGCCTTAGTGTACCACTTCTGTCGGGCCCAGCGTAGGGTGCGTTCAGCGTCGTCCGTCACGCATAAGTCTAAGTCCGATCGGGCTTTATCTAAAAGTTTACGATTGGTTGGGGTAGGGTCTTGTTTAAAAGCTGTGGATAGAACATCCAGGTCATGTTCAAGTTTACGCCGTAATTGGGTTCGTTCTTTTTTACGTCTTGACGCTATGCGTATAACGTGGCCTCGAAGGACCGCTTTGTAAGCCTCCCAAAGGGTTACCGGCGAGGAGACCGTCCCTGCGTTAAGTTTAAAGTAATCTATCGACGCTTTGTGTAATTCGGTGATAATAGGCTCGAAAGACAATAATGAGTCATTCATCACCCAGGAGTTGTGCTGTGGTTTGCTGAGCAGGGAGTGGCAGATAGTCAGAATTGGGTCATGGTCCGACCAGGGGGT
Source organism: Lithobates sylvaticus (assembly GCA_028564925.1). Lineage (NCBI taxonomy): Eukaryota > Metazoa > Chordata > Amphibia > Anura > Ranidae > Lithobates > Lithobates sylvaticus. Next base: position 184,371,195 of record CM053029.1, on the reverse strand, counting down.
CGCTAGGATAGAGACTGTGTCGATCAGGTGTAGATGCTGTCGTAAGACGAACATATGGTCAATCCTGGAATGTGAGTGATGGGGATGGGAGTAGTGGGTGTAGTCCCTACCCCGGGGGTGTAGTTCACGCCAAGTGTCTACTAGGTCGTGGTCATGTAGAGTTCGCAAAAAGGTTTTTGCGGCTGGGGAGGGGACTCTATCGTCCGATGGGTAATTATCCAGAGAGGGATTTAACGAGACGTTAGAGTCCCCTGCCAGCAGGAGGATGCCCCTCTGGTGGTCCCTCAACAGGGCGCAGACATGTGTTAAAAAGGGGGCTGGGTTAACATTTGGGGCATAATAGGTCATAATAGTAACTTCGTTGTCCTGAACTGAGCCCTGCAGAAGAAGGTACCTACCCTCCGGGTCAGCAATTTGTTTACTGCAAATAAACGGAACTGATTTCCTTATAGCTATGAGAACCCCTTTCTGTTTAGTGGGACCGTTGGCTAAGAAAACTTGGGGGTAATTTACATCAAAGTATTTGGGGCAAGAGGAAGCGGAAAAGTGGGTTTCCTGTAGGCAAGCTATATCAATGTTGAGTTGCTTAAGGTATTTGAAGGCTTTGACCCGTTTTTGAGGCGAGTTCAGGCCCTGGACGTTCAGGGAAAGCCAGCGAAGGGTCATTAGGTCAAACTCAAGAAGCAGCATAATGTTCTGTTCCCGCACCCCGGGGGCATAGGAGGGGGGAAGGAGGGGAGGTGGAGGGGGAGGGTGGGGAGAAGAGAGGAAAACGTAGAGGAAAGAGGAGAAGTAGGAAAGGTGAGAATACCGAGTAGAACTCGGAAGAGATCGAATGCTTTTTGCATTAATGCAGCATAACGTGGGTTATGAAACCCACTTCGGGTTGGGAGCCCGGCAAGGAAAAACTCCTCTGCCGGGTGCCAACACATGGGGGTAGCAGTGGTCCGTCGGAACCACCTGTCTCTAGTGGAAAGATATCAAACATTTCAGACATTATTGACATAGGCTCTGAGTAACAGTACCTGCAACAAAAGGCAATTAAACGGGAGAGCTGTAAAACAACAAAACAACTAAACATTCCGAGCCAGACCTAGTGCCCGAGAGAGGGCCCCCCGACCCCCCTGCGAGGGACCGCCATATGACCATCCCCCTCAAGGGGCCGGGCGAGGCCCCGGGCACCCATCACCCCCCCCTGCCCAGATGGTCACACGTGAGAGCTGGAAAATCTCACCCTGCGGTGATATACCGAGCGACATATAAACATAAACATTATGGTAACTTCTTGTCCCCACCTAACTTGGCCTGAGATCCCCCCACCCCCCAACAACCCGCGAGTCCGCTGGAACTGAAAAAGGCCACATGTATGAGAAAAAAAAAAGGTGAAAAAAGCATAATAAAGTAAAAACAAAAATACTATGAGTCACGGGTAGCAGCCTAAACCGTTTTGGTACTCACGACAGTGGCCAGGCGGGGGAGACAGGTCCATGGTGAAGTTTCGCCTTGTTACCCGGAGGGGGTAAGGTGCGCCCCGGGCTGCCATCACACTAACGGGGCAGCCTGTTCCGGGGCGGCCACCCCCGACCAGGCGGCAAAGGCCAATCAGAAAATCATGGTGGGGATACCGTTACCAAAACTTGACGCTCGGGTTCACGTGTCGTGGTGACCAGCAATCCATTTCAAGGGGCTCTGGGCAGCCCGGGGCAGGCGATCAAGGTGAGCAGAGGCAAACAAAAAGGTTGGGCCCAGCCGGGCCTCCTCATCCGTTGTTAGATAGTTGGAAGCGTTGGGCCTGTAGGTCTCGCAGCGCCTGTGATCCAGAACGGGACTTCTGGGATGCTTGGGAGGGTGGACGAGAAGGTCTGGATGTGCTCTGTTTGGAGGGTCCGGGCCTGGTGGAGGAGGACGGGGCTTCAGGCTGAGATGGAGGCAAGTCCAGTTGAAGTTCCAGGAAGAGGCGTTTCAGGTCCGAAGGTGTGGTGGCGTGGAATTGGCGGCCTAGGTGGGAGAAGGAGAGCTTAAATGGAAACCCCCATCTGTACTTTATCCCTTGAGCTTGTAGGATTTGGAGGTAGGGTTTCAGGCCACGACGCCTGGCAATGGTGACCGGGGAGAGGTCTGCAAACAGCTGGAGGGTGTTACCCTGAAAGGAGAGGTTCTGTTGCTCTCTTGCTGCTTGTAAAAGTCTTTCCTTGGTCCGGAAGTAATGAAATTTAATGATGATATCCCTCGGGGGACCTTCGGAGGGTTTGGGGGCCAGGGATCTGTGGATGCGGTCGAACTCCAACCTTTCCACCGGGATTTCTGGTGCCAGTTCCTGGAAAAATGCAGTAGCTGTACCCTGCAGGTCAGTGATTGCCTCAGGGATACCTCGGACGCGGAGGTTATCCCTCCGGGCCCTATTCTCGGCGTCCTCTAACTTGTCCCTTAGGGCTTCCAGTTCCCCGGACATTTTATCTACCTCTTCCTCGTGGCCCTCTAGTACTGTGGTAACCAGGTCCATACGGTTTTCCAGCTGGTTAGTGCGGTGGCCTATTTCTTTAAGGCCTCGCACCAAGTCAGAGGAAAGCTTGCGGGAGGCTGTGGTGATCTCATCCCTGACTATGGTGCGGAATTTGGCCAGCATGTCCTCCGATTCCACGGGGGGGGAACTCACCCGGTCCATGGAGAACAGGTGCAGGCTGTCCGCAGGAGATCCTGGGCCTGCAGCAGAGAGCTGGGTCTCGTCGTCAGGCTCCGGAGGGTCGGGCGCCATCTTGGATTTATTTCTGCCCAATGCAGGAGAAAGTTTGCTGTGCTGCCGGCTCTTGGGGGGCTTTTTCGCCGATCTGCGCATCACCTCCGGGGTCTGTGGTGTTCCGGAGCCTCCGGTGCCCTCTTTGCCGCTGTTAATGTGAGCCTATGTGCCGATGAGACCAGGTGTTACGGTCCGACGGCGCGGAGCAATGGATTCAGGCGGCCATCTCCGTTGCTCGCGCGCATGCGCCCCCATGCTTTGATTTTTCATAGATGTAATTGAACAATTGAGATTTTATTACACACAATGACCACCTTTTTAGCCAAATCTCATTACAGTGCTTTGTCAATGACCACCTTTTTAGCCAAATCTCATTACGGTGTTTTGTAAAGGCAATTTTTTTGGGTTCCTCGCCAGAGATCTTGGCTCCTCCTTTTATTTTATGCTGGGATGCAGAATTGCGGGCTTGATCCTGAGCTGTGTGCGTCTATTGACACATACAGCTTCACTTGGCCCTGCCCCCCACTCTGCATACAGGATTTGACTGGCAGCAGCAGGAGGAATCAGTGGCACAGCAAGAGGCAATCTGTGTTTTCTCATAAAGGGGTTGTAAAGGTTCGTTTTTTATTTTCTAACTAGGTTCCTTTAAGCTAGTGCATTGTTGGTTCACCTTTTTCCTTCGATTTCCCTTCTAAATGTGTTTTTTTTTTTTTTCTTTGTCCGAATTTCTCACTTCCTGTTTCTCCTCAGTAAGCTGTTCTGGCTGACTAAACACCGCTCGGATGATGGTGTGAAGTTTACTGAGGAGAAACAGGAAGTGAGAAATTCAGACAAAGGAAAAAAAACATTTGGAAGGGAAATCGAAGGAAAAGGTAAGTGAACCGACAATGCACTAGCTTAAAGGAACCTATTTAGAAAATAAAAAAAACAAACCTTTACAACCCCTTTAATGCAGGGAATGCATTAAGGTAAAAACATTTTACTTTTAGAACCACTTTAAACTTCGTTTTGAAAATGTTTCTCTCAAAATTGATTTTCAAATTACAACAAAAAAAAAAAGTGCTCTTTTAGACAGTTGAAGCACAGTTTCATGATCAAGCAGCTCATAATAAAGTGAGAGAATGGTAGATGTGTTGTCTTTCTAGGTCAGGTTAGAGAACCTAGGGGCCTGATTGTTTTTTGCCATTTGATGTATTTTCATCTTGTGTCTCTCATACAGCTCTACTCATGAAAAGAAGAGCAGAACCAATCTGGTGGTAAAGCAGGGCAGATTCTACCTGAAGCACAACACGCTGTCAGAAGATATTCCCATTGCCATTATTTTCAAGGTTAGTTATATGCATCATGGGACACAAACATTTGTTGTGGCCCACCAAGACAAGGAATAACATGGGCATGCCTGCTTCCTTTTGGGGTGTGAATGCATTTGTTTTACCTCGCTGAATCTGATTGGGTTTCATATTTTAGTTTTTTTGTCATTTGGCAACGTTTTTCTTTTCTGTAACGCCAGTGCAGTATAAGAGTATGAAAAGAGATGATCTGCTCTTGCTGTGGAAAACCATAATACTTCTTTACTTCGAATCATAAATATTTAAAAGGGATGTAGGGTCTGTTGTAGAGTTTTTGCATGTCCTTTCCCAGCAACTAAAGAACCACACTTTGCTTGCTTTTTGGATTTGATGCTTTATTCAGTTTTGCCACTAGAGGGAGCTCTAGTCACATTTCTCTTTGATTAAAGTGGAAGGCATATTATTTGGCTTTTACATCCCTTATTGGTGACCTGGTAGTAAAGTTTGCTTCCCTTTTTACATTCGAGTAGCAGATGTGTGACCCTTGGAAAAAAGACAAATTGAGCTGGAAAGCCTGTGTAATACATAATTGTGCTTCCTCTGGTTCATCTAAGTGTCCCTAACTTCTCTAAGCAGACTTTAATAGTTAAAGGTGAAGTTCACCTTTATAAAAAATAAATGCACATTTTTTTTATTTTTTTTTGTAGTGGGGAAAAAGTGTGCATTTTTTATTTATTTTTTTCACAGGAGCCTTCACAGCATTGCATTCACAATCGGCAGATCGTGGGTGCATTGTCAGGCTCCTGCAATCTCATCCTCCAGCTCCCTGCTTGTATCTCTGTACAGGCTTTCAGTTGCTGAGCTTGAGTGAGGACTGTGGGCGCAATGATCCCTTCACTTGTGTTCCATTGAGAACTACAAGTCTGTCTGTCATGGTGAAAGACGGATCTTTTAGTTCATTCACAGATCTATGATTTATCTTCTTTTGCGTCTCCTTGCTTCATTTCTAAAACTTACACAGGGCTATGGACTCTGCTTCCAGCACTGAGAAAAGAAGGAAAAGTTTTTGTGTGGGTATTAAAGCAAACCTTTTTGGTTGGGCCTGAATGGTCAGAGTGCAGGTTTGCATTGTTTATCTGTGTAAAAGTGAATTATTAGTACAGGGACAAAGCAGTAAGTGGATCAATGTACCCTTTTAACATATAATTTCATCATTTGAAGCTAGAGATCACTTCTGAACATGTGAAAGTGTGCAGACACTATATCAGTGTCACAAGTGCTTGTCAGTGCTGTGACCAGTGTTAGTTTTGACATCAATTTTGGAGTCAGTCTTTAGTTTTAGTCGACTAAAATCTGCAGTGCATTTAAGCCGACTAAAATTGAATGGGTTTAGTTAAATTGAAATGAATTTTTTTTTTTTTTTTTTATAAGCATTTCTCAAAGTGTATATACCCCTGGAGTAAAAAAATCGAATGTTATTTATAGTATTAAAGTGGGAGTAAACTCCCATGGATGATTTTTACCTATAGGTAAGCCTATAATAAAGCTTGCCTATAGGTACAGTAAATATCTCCTAAATTTGCACCAATTAGGAGAGATTTACTTGTGAAGCTGCTGGTGACCTCACCGGTGCATGTGCTCTGAAAGAACGGTATACCGTGCCGTTCCTTCAGAGCCCTGTACCGTGAACAGTGGCTCATGCACAGGAGTGACCTCATCGCGGCTCGTCCAATCAAAGGACCCAAGCATGGTGGTTTACTACCGCTTTAATGTTAAAGCAAACTACAGACATTCTTGAACGGTCATCTGAGGAGGCCTGTAATGTACACAGTGCTCTGCATGGTCATCTGAGGAGGCCTGTAATGTACACAGTGCTCTGCATGGTCATCCGAGGAGGCCTGTAATGTACACAGTGCTCTGCATGGTCATCTGAGGAGGCCTGTAATGTACACAGTGCTCTGCATGGTCATCTGAGGAGGCCTGTAATGCACACAGTGCTCTGCATGGTCATCTGAGGAGGCCTGTAATGCACACAGTGCTCTGCATGGTCATCTGAGGAGGCCTGTAATGCACACAGTGCTCTGCATGGTCATCTGAGGAGGCCTGTAATGCACACAGTGCTCTGCATGGTCATCTGAGGAGGCCTGTAATGCACACCGTGCTTTGCATGGTCATCTGAGGAGGCCTGTAATGCACACCGTGCTCTGCATGGTCATCTGAGGAGGCCTGTAATGCACACAGTGCTCTGCATGGTCATCTGAGGAGGCCTGTAATGCACACAGTGCTCTGCATGGTCATCTGAGGAGGCCTGTAATGCACACAGTGCTCTGCATGGTCATCTGAGGAGGCCTGTAATGCACACAGTGCTCTGCATGGTCATCTGAGGAGGCCTGTAATGCACACCGTGCTCTGGGTGGTCATTTGAGGAGGCCTCTAATGCTGCACAGTGCAAGGCACACCACACCACTAAGCTCGCTACGGTCGCTACCTTGCTTGCTGCGAGAGGAAGCACTCACTGGGGGTTTACAGACGGAGCTCCAAGAAAACCAGAAGTTCACATGGATAAAGATCCCTCCCTCACATTTTTGTTCGGTTTTCAATTATTGGCGGAAATGGAATTTATTTTCGTCAATTGATGAAAATGTGGGGTCGTTTTGTTTTTGTCACTGGAAATATGCCGCTGGCGAAAATTATGACAAGTGTTTCCGTCAACGAAATTAACACTGGCTGTGATATTTTCAGAGGCATATTCTCTCCTATTTCCCTACTACAGCACCTCATTGAGTAAGCAGTTAAATATTTTAAGTTTTCTTGCAATAATGTGGATATGGGGGAAGAAGTACAGAGTATTGTAAATCCGGCATATGATGTACAAGCCTTTTTTTCTGATTTTGGAGGAATGCTGATGTGTGTACGATTGTAAGGCAAAGTTATTTTCCAATTGGTATAAAGCTCCTTGCTGCATTCTGAACTATACTCTACGTGCTCCCTTCACTTTAAGACCTCATCCTCCAGTAATCTGTTATTGATCTTTTGTAACTGTTTAATACCATTGGTAAAGACTGCAGGCTCAGTTTTTGGTCTGCTGGAAATGTTCTTAAACTTGACTTGGCATTTTTTTCTGGAAAAGGAAATGTTCTCTTACAGGTCCTATTTCTGTTTAGCATTTTTATACTGTATATGTATTTCTGCTAATTTAGGTCACCCATTTTAAAGTAAAAAATTTAGTGTTTTTGCAGCCCAGGCTCTTTTTTTTGTTGATGGGACTGAAAATTAAATGTGTGTGGGAATATTTGATGTATTCTTTTAAAGCTGCACTCTTTTTGTAAAGAGGAGAAAAACATACTAAACTGTATCGAAGATGTAAAACACCAGGTCCCGAGTCTGCTTATTAATGGGAGGGTCCTTTTTGGGATTCCCACGTTGCTATCTGGTGACATGGTCACTACCGATTGGCTGTCTACTAGGATCCCGAAGACTCCATCATTTTGTATGATGACCTTGAATAAAGGGGCAAAGAGGGATGGCCAGAGGAGGACCTAGACTGCAGTAGTTAATCATTGCTGGAGGAGGGGCTTTAGTTGATCACATGATGGAGAACTTGTGAAGATAAACTGCTTTGGCTGGAGTTTTGCCCCAAAAATTTATTTTGAGGAGAGGAGGGAGGGCTTTATTCATGTAAGGGGGCAGATCAACAGATCAACGCCTGAAAGTGTGAGGGGGTGGGGGGGAGAGAGAGCGAAAGTACATGGTTATAAAGTGGGGCATCAGCTTCATAAAGACAAAGAACCATACAGGCGGACAGTCACAGTTGCTTCACTATGTCGTTTAGCTACAGCTTTATGCAAATACTTAAACTTTCATTATTTTCATATGTTGAGGCGGGAGATGCACAGACTTTTCTTGCTATAAAGCCAATTTCCAGCTTTTGGTGAAGTTTTTAAATAGTTTGTTTTGGACCAGGGTGGTCCAAGAAAACTATTTACTTCACTAAGAGATGCAGCAGCTCTCAGCACTGTATGAACTGTATGTAGCCTCTATCACATACAGTATACAACACTGTGTATAGATGGGAACTTCCCATCCCACACAGAGCAAATTTGAGTCGGGCTGAGCACTGACATGACTCGGCTACATACAGTTCATAGTGCGCTGAGGGCTGCTTTATCTCTTAGTGAAGTTAATAGTTTCCTTAAGCCAACTCCATCCAAACAAGCTACTTAAACTCTTCTAAAAGCTGGAGATCAGATTTAAATTAGAGGTGCACCGAAATTTCGTCCGTCGAAACATATCTGCCGAAAACCTTCTCTTTCAGGGATGAATTGTTTGGCAACCGTAGTAACAAAGTCCCACCTCCTGTGATAGATGGCTCACTAATCCAATGCTGGGTAATTAAATCCATGTGACCTGTGTAGCACCCTAATGTTTAGGCAGGGTTGCTAGTAAATTTACCTGCCAGGTATAGTTGCCTTGACCATTTGGTAGGAGATCAATTGATTTCACCCTAATTCTGGAATTGCTGCACTTCTCTCTTCTGTTACTAGATGGCCGGGTATCTGGTGGCATTAGATAAGACAAGGGCATTGCAAGGACAGATTGGGAATAGAATGGGGTATCTCAGCCAGTGGGCAGGGATCATCTTTGGTCCCTTGGCCTGCTGGGAGAGCCTATTTATTTGGGTGAGGTCAGGTCATTTGGGTTCTGTGCCACCTGGACGGCTGTCTGGGTGGACATGTGTTGTACTGCCCCAGGCTGCTAGGCCGGAGCCTGAGGCCTACCCTGGGGACATCTGGCTGCTAGGCTGTCTGAGAGCCTATCCAGAAACAGGAGAGCAGCGCAGGATTGTGACTGCAGCTTGCAGTCCAACCAGAAGTGACGATTCTGCCGGCCGGAAAATCTGTTGTGGTCGGAGGTAGAGGGGAAGCTGTCGCCACTAAGGGACCATCCACCTTGTTACCGGGGACCACTGTGAGTAACTGAAGCAAGTACCAGAGCAGTATTCTCACCATCCGGGGACAGTGAAGAATTGGGAAGCTTCAGCAGGTGTCAAGCCAGGGACCCAGTCAGTGGAGGTGATGCTTGCAGAGCAGTCTTGTGTGGGGTGACGCTTGAGGAGGATACTCCGTGAGAAGATTGGAAGAACTCCGGAGATCCAGCGGCAGTGGATCAGTAGGTGATAGACTGGGAGCTCAGTTGAGTGAAGAGCCAAAGAGAAGATTGTGGAGGAAGTGAAAGAGTTCATTGCAACCTTTGTTAGAAACTGTTCAAGATTGTTGCCATAGGAGACAGCGTGTCTACACATGCAGATGTGGCGTCCGGCTGGGTGCCTTTCCCTGCATGGCTGTCGACCTATAGAAGTCTGACAATTAAGATTGCATCTACTAAAGGTTGTCCTGGCCCTAACCCTCTCTCCCACAGTTCTGTTTAAGAGACAATAAATCTCTTTGCATTCAAGAAGTGTCTGGCGCCCATTAATCTACTTTGCATTACACCCACCATGCCTTGTAACCCACTCTACATAGAAGGATGTCAGCTGTCCCTGACTCTGGAGGTCACTATTAAGCCTCTGGGACCCGGCTACATGTGTATCATAGGAGGTGGGGCTTTATTACTGCGGCCTCCCGGGCAATTTAAATCCAGATCCGCATCACAGTGGGAGATCGCCACTCTGTGTGATCTGGGCACTGATGAATCTGCATTGATCTCTTGTATCATGTCTGCAGTCTCTGACCATCTCCTGTATCATGTCTGCTAGAGGTGCACCAAATGGAAATTTTGCTAATACTATTAGCAATATGTTTTAAGTTTTTTTATTTCAATCTTATTTTATTAAAATGTTCAAATGTATAAAACAAAATTTATTTTACAGTAAGCAGAAAAACATGTTACCATGTACACCTGCCATAAACCAAAAATGTACTTTCCAAAAAAATCTGCTAAATCGACATTTTAATAAAGTTCAAGTGTTAGTTTAAGATTTAAATAGTCAGATATTCCATACTTATATTGAGGAGCATATCTACATGTGAGTTGTTCACATTACACTTATTAATAAAAAAGACAAAGAAATTAATAAATAATACATTTAATAGATTATAAGGGAATCAACAAAAAAGGGGGAAGGTGCAAGGTGTAAACTAGGGTAGGGTAGCAGGGATGATCAGGCATGCTCCATCATGGCAAAGTGAAGATGGTGGTATAATTTCCTTCAGCCCAGATCTGATACTCGGCTGAATACTGAAACTTGGACCAAGCAGTCCAAGTGTGGGAAAACTGTTGTTCTTTTCCCATTTCCTGCGCCAACAGCCTTTCCAGGCCTCTAATGGAGTCTAATTTGGTTGCCCATTCCCTGAGGGGGGGTACACACGTTGATTTCCAGTGTTGGGAAATGACTGCTATAGCTGCAGCATGAAAGTGTCAGCACATCCTTTTTTGCTGACTTTACAGATCCAGGAATCCATATTCAGGAGAGCCACTCCGGGTCATGCATGGATAGGTGTATCCATAAGTTTGCAGTATAAGTCAAAAATATGTTTTCAAAACATCCTTACAGGGAGACAATCCCACCAAATGTGGGCCATGTTTCCCTTTTGAGGCAGATAACAGATATTGGCTATATCATGACTAAATTTATGGAGAGAAGAGGGGCACCTATACCATCTGGTTACCAACTTATACCCTTTTTCTTGGGTTTTTATGGCTAATGACAGTGTATGTGTCAGGATAAAACTTTTTTGCCAATCCGAAGGAGTGAAAGTTTATTGGTGATCTTTTTCCCATTTCCACGTATACGAAGGGAGCTCTGGATGTACCGATGCCAGAAAGATGGAATACAGTAGGGAGACTGTGTGTGTTGGTGGCTCCACCTGGAGTAGCAAAGATTCAAAGATAGTTGGTTTGACAGCGATATCTGTGAGTGATGATTATAGATCGTATGTAAGACCAAAGCTTGTCGCCTCTGCAACCACTGCGCAAGGTTACAAGAGGACATTACAGAGATGAAGAAGCTGCCATCAGCGACGTGTCTGACTGAAGGACCTGTGAAAGTCTTCTATGTTCCTGTTTATGCCAAGGGCCAAACACCGTTGATTGAAAGTCTGGTAAAAAATCTGGTGTTCCAAAGAAAGGAGTCATAGGGCCCAATTGTTTTGATATTCTAAAGGTGGGTATCGTATTGTCCCACATGTAATGAGTTTGTCGGGTAAGATCAGCAGAAATTGAGATGCTCTTGCAAAGAACAGGCTAGATCCATGGGAGGGCACAGATCTATAGGGTTTATGTGACCTTCCAATTGTACCCATAGCTTGAATGAAGAATGATGGAACCAGTCAAGGATACGTTTAAATGAACCCACCTTGATTCTTTGGGAGGCATAATGTCCCAAAACAAATTCTGGGCTGGGGGAAGTTCCAAATAAAATTGGAAGATGGATTGGAATCGTTTGAAACAAATATAAGTGGCGGGGAAAGATACCCATCTTGAGTGTTAATTCTGCCGAACCATGAGAGTCTCTTAAACGCATAAGAAGCTAAATCTGCTTGAATTATATTATATTATGTATTATATTAATATACTAATCCCTAAATAACGAATAGATGATGGATCTTAAAAGGAAAGATGGTCAAAAGTTGCGTCATATTGATTTGCGATCGAGAAATATTGAAGTTCTGATGTTGCAATAATTGACCTTTTTAAAGTTACTGACTTCACCAAATCTCTAAAATTCTAAAAGTATAGAAGGAAGACAGGTATTTGGCTGTGTTACAGATAAGAGCAGGTCATCTGCAAAGAAGGCCATTTTTGTATGGCGAGGACCTGCAGAGACGACATGGTCAGCCGCCTTTTCGGCATTGATCGTTAATAGACAGAGAGGAATGTCTTGAGTACGGGCATAATCCGTCAGCAGAAGGGCTGTAAGGGTATTGTCTCTAGTCTCGTCCACTGACAAAACCAGCCTGATCAAGATGTATTAATTGGGACAATAATGGTTTTAAGCGACTAGCTAAGACCTTTGGTGAAGATTTTTAAATCAACTCCAATTAAAGATATGGGTCTGTAATTCGCACAAAGGGAAAGATCTTTTTCTGCTTTTGGAATTAATGAAATATATGTGCTTCCAAAGTTATTGTGTAGGGAAGGCAGACCCATTCAATATAGAGTTGAATACTTTGGTCAAAAAAGGGATAAGAAGTGCAAAACGTTTATAAAATTTAGGCGTGAAGCCATCAGGGCCTGGTTTCTTACCAGCTGGGGTATTGGCAACAGCCTTGGCACCCTCTTCCTTAGTAAATGGGGTTTCTAGTTCCTCAATTGTGTCTACATGCAAGATGGGTAATGGGATATCTGTTATATAAGATGCCAGATTATCCTCTCTAATACCAATAGGATTTACTGACTGTTGAGGGGATATGATATAGATTGATAGTAATTGCTAAACGTTTTCATGATTGAAGAAGGTGAGGATATCATTTTCAGTTTTTGGTCCTTGAAGATGTGAAATAAAAGTAGAAGTCAGTTGTGGGTTTAAATAGTGAGCCAACGACTTTCCACATTTGTCGCTAAATTTTGTATTGGATATATTGTATATACGTAGGTTTATCTTCAAGTGTACGAGTAGAGGATTCATATAAATCGCTCAGACACTTCTGGGCGGAGACTACCTTCAATAATGTTTCGGTCGTATTTGAGCTCTTATGCTCAGTTTCTAAAGTCCTAAGATTTTGGATCGCTGCTGTAATGGATGCTAATCGCTTCTTTTTCAAGCGAGCACCTAATTAAAAATAAGTCCCTCTTGGAATCGCCTTCAGAGCCTCCCCTTGGAAAGGTAGTGGGGTAGGGTCTGAAACATGGTCAGCCAGAAAGTTAGAAATGGTTTCTGTGATATATGCAGAGTATTCTGAGTTTACCAGCAGTGCATCACTCCGACACCAGGTACGCTCTAATTGGGGCTAAAGGGATTTTAAATGTCAGAGGTGAATGGTCTGACCAAAACATAGTATCAATGTCGCATACCGGAGACCAGTCTAAACAGTTATGTTCCACAAAATAAAAACCAATTCAACTAAGAGTGATGGACCGAGGAAAAATAAGTGTAGTTTCTTGATTTAGCATGCAGTATCCTCCAAACATCAATCCAAATACGCTTCAGCGCCTTCAGTTTAGAAAACGATACCGACGATCTAGAGGTATCTAGCTGTGGATCCATCGGGATATTAAAATCACCAACCATAATGAGTCTCCCTTCCATGAAACTGAACAATGTTTTCAGATTTCTTAGCGAATTGGTTAACATTAGGCAAATATATATTGGCCACTGTGAATTTAGTTCTCCAAAAGGAAAATTTAACAAAAACATACCATCCCTGGGGGTTTGCAATATGGTCAATAAAAACCATTAGCAAGGCTTTATGAAAAGCAACAGAGTCTCCCTTAGTCTTCTGGACAGAACGTGTACTATGAAACCATCGGTTGAAATATCTATTGGAGCAGGAAGGAAAAAAACAGTCTGAAAATGAGTTTCTTGTAGAAGGAGCATATTAACTTTGTGCATTTGGTAGAGGATTTGTCCTCTTTGAGGCAATATTTAAACCTTTAACATTTGTAGGAGCATAGTTTAAGTAGTTATGTCACAATTGTATAAGCCATGGTGGAGTGTAAGGGAAAAAGGGTTGGGAAAGGAGAGAGGGGGGACCAAAAAAAATAACTAAAAAACAAGGACAATCTAGAGTTTGCAGAGATATCCTGCAGCAATGCAAAACACTGTGCGATTTACCACACAATAGGCACTAACCGTGTTGGTCCTCTATAGAAGTAGACAGGAGACACAGGAGATGTGTTCCCAACAGCAAAACCGACATGGCGACATCAATCAAAATCTGCCCAATCAATTCTTATAGTATTTAGAACAACAGAGTAACATACTATATCTAGGACGTCGAGCCTACAACGATAAATCCTTGTCCCCAACATAGAACAAATAAGTTGAATGTTTCCTTAACCAAACATATACAGACAAAAAAGGGGGGGAAGGGTAAATTAACCCCAGCATGACCTGAGAGGGAGCCATGATGGGTCACCATGGGCTGCTAACAGCAAACTCACTGAACCAAAATTGCAGGCAACCTCTCGGGTCATAAAAAAAACACACACACACACACACACACACACGCACACATATACACACACACACTGGGCACTTAAACCCCCTTCCTAACCAGACCAATTTTCAGCTTTCTGTGCTCTCACACTTTGACAATTACTCCAGTAATGCAACACTGTACCCAAATGAATTTTGTGTCCTTTTTTTCACACAAATAGAGCTTTCTTTTGGTGGTATTTAATCACCGCTGGGTTTTTTATTTTTTGCGCTATAAATCAAAAAATACTGAAAATTCGGTTAAAAAAAAAAAAAAAAAAAAAAAAAAATTTCTTTGTTTCTATTAAAAATTGTGGCAGAGTGGTGGCAGAGCATTGCACAGTGGTGGCAGAGCATTGCAAATTGCTGTCACTGACCAGCGCTGTGGGCACTACCCATCCAGCCCACAGCGCTGGTCCCGTCTCCCCCCCCCCTTTCCGCTTCTCCCCTCTCACTGACGGTACAGAGAGGAGGGAGGCAACGGCGTCATGACGTGACACCGGTCTGTGTACATGTGATCGCTCCGTCATTTGACGGAGCGATCACGTGGTAAACGGCCGCTATCAGCGGCTGTTTACCGTGAGGACCCGGCGGTCACGGATGTTCCCGAGTGCGCGCCCCAGGGGGCGCGCGGGAGCAAGTTTCTGGGAGGACGTCCGTAGGAACCCAGAAGCACGTGATCTCAGTACCTTAAGTACCCTTTCCCAGAATTCACAGCAAGACGACACTCTCACTGGTTGGTTCTGAGAGAGATTGGCACCCAATGCGCCCAGCCAAACTGCGTTCTCGTACTTGCTAGAAGTGACAGCGACACCTATGGCCAAGCAGAACCCAGTGCAATCCAGCCAGACTGGTACTGAAACCATAATTTGGTACAATTAACCCTAAAACCCAACTGTGTGGTTCCAGGAACATTAATTTTTTTTTTTTTAATCCGAAAATTATTGAAAAACTAAACAAGGAAAACCATACAGTATAGCATACAGAAGTATCTAAATTTCAGTAATGGAGTACATCATGTCAGATTGAAAGTATGGGTTGATCATAACCATAATTAACCGTATTATAATGTCTTAACTAACTAGCAAAGTGTTAGATACTCTACAGTACACACATAAAAAATGACTTGGACACGAGAGGTACATTCTGCATACATGAACCAAGAATGCGTATAAAATCAAAGAAAACAGTAAAGAAATGGCTAAGAAAAAAAAAAAAAAAAAAAATAGATATCTAAACTCTTTGTCTTTTGAAATAGTGGAAGGATTCAGTTCTCTTCTAGTACCTTGCGCTTGCCTATGCTTTCGTCATGAGACAGCATGACCGAACCTGTGTTGCTGATATATTCTAGATCAGCCAGTCATTCGCTGAAGTTGCATTAGGTTACATTTGTAGTAGCCTGTCAGTTATTAATTGGGCCGGTGCCAACCCCGGCACGTCCAGCCAGTTTTGCCACAAATTGTAGAATTTTTTTGGGTGCATTCCTATGCATTCCTATGCTAAGTGAGCTTTTCCCGTATCAGCATGTTATTTACCATGTCCACCCAACCTTTTCCTGTGGGAACTCTAGGGGTTATCCAGAATCGTGCAATTGCCTTACGTGCTAGGTATAATAGACGCAGTACTGCCGTATGTCCACCAGGTGAAAGAGTTGGTATTTCCAACGCTCCAAGGAGACACACAATCGGATCATTTAATACTGGGAGTTGGAACACCTGTGAGATTGTTAAGACAAATTGCCAGTACCGGAATAATTTCGGGCATTTCCACATCATATGTAAAAGATCTCCCTCTTCTCTAGTGCATTTCGGGCACAGTGGAGACTCCCTGAGGCCCCATTTGTGTAACCTGGTTGGAGTTCTATAGACCCTGTGAAGTAAAAATAGGTGAGATAATCTATGGGAGGCAGTGACCGACACCAATGGGGCCGAGGTTAAGCACAGCTCCCACTGCTCTCCGTCTATGGGGCCCAAATCCTTCTCCCAGCCGCGTCTGCATGCCAGTTTGGAAGCATCGTGTGATGTGTTGATCAGCCTCGCGTACACTCTGGAAATCATGCCCTTCCTGTCACCCGCCGACAGCACATCATTCATTAGTGGATGCGCTACCAACGTGAGAGAGGAAAGCCTGAGTTCACTTTGCACTGCATGTCGCAGTTGAAGATATTGAAAGAAGCATACCCTGGGAATTGCAAATTCCCCTTGTAGATCTGCAAATGACTTAAACACTGAGCCTCTGAACAATTGAGCAATGTATCACAATCCCAATTCTTCCCACTGATGAAAGTCTGTAAGTTTGGCCAGCTCTTTAAAGTAGGTGTTTCTCCAGATGGGAGTGAAATGGCATACCCCCCTTATGTGCATAAGGGACCTAATGTACTTCCATAATGTGTTGAAAAGCCTAATCGTGGGGAGGGTTTGTTGGATGTGAGGTGAGGCCTGCTTCTAAATGAGACAGTGCCGTGAGTGTGGGATCTTGCGGGACCAGCAGTGACCTGATGGGGTCTTTGTCATCCATTATTCCCCACCCGCCCAAGTGTTGGATTTGTGAGGCAACAAAGTAGTATCTGGCATGTGGTACTGCGAGCCCCCCCTGGTCTTTTGCCAATTGTAATGAGTTTAGGCTGTTCCTAGCTGTCTTATTGCCCCAGATCAACGCTCTAAATTGAGCATCTATCTGAGAGAACCTTTTATGAGGGATCCATACAGGGGTGTTATGAAACACATATAGGAGTTGAGGGGCCCAAACCATTTTGATTAAATTTGCTCGTCCGGTCACAGATGTAGGCAATTTCACCCACACTGCACACTTCTGTCTAAATTTGTGGAGCAGAGGCGTGAGGTTTAGTGACAAGTATTGAGTGGGGTCAGCTGTCACTTGTATTCCAAGGTAACGGAATTCGTTCACCGTTAGTATATCTTTGGCACAGTCTGGGAGTGGTTTCGATAGTGGGTCTAGGGGTAGAATGACTGATTTATTCCAGTTGATAGTAAAACCTGACAGCTCCCCGAAGTCCGCGATCAATTGCATCGTGTGCCTCAACGAGCCGTCTGTGTCCCCTAGGTAAATTAGAGTGTCGTCTGCATATAGAGAAATAACATCCTGTCTAAGTCCCCTACGGAATCCAATTATGTTCAGTGATTCCCTTGCATGAATAGCCAAGGGTTCGAGCGCCATTGCAAACAACAGGGGTGATAAAGGACACCCCTGTCGTGTGCCCCTGAAAAGAGTGAAAGGATCAGATACCTCCCCATTAACCCGCATTCTTGCGGTGGGGTTGTTATATAATAACTGGACCCATTTAAGGAAGGAGGGACCCACCCCAAATCTTTCCAGCGTTTCCCACAGATATAGCCACTCCACGCTGTCAAAAGCTTTGGCAGCGTCAAGTGATAGGACAGCTCTGTTACCCGGGTTATCTACTGGGATCTGTAGGTTGAGAAACAATCTGCGTAGGTTATGTGCTGTCGATCTGGTCGGGATGAACCCAGATTGGTCTCTGTGGATTACTGTTTGTATACATTTGACCAATCTGTTTAACGTCAAAAGTAAGCAGGGATATCAGTCGGTAAGAGTCCGGTGATATCGCAGCTTTGCCCGGTTTCAGAAGGACCACTATCAGAGCCTCAGTCATAGAGAGGGGGAGTCTACCGGTCTCAAAGGCCCTGTTATATATCTTCAAAAGAACTGGGATCAAATGTGAGGTGTACCTTTTTATAGACTTCCGAGTGGAGTCCGTCCGACCCTGGGGCCTTCCCATTTTGCGCCTGTGCTAGTGCTTCCAGTAGTTCCTCCTCAGAAAGAGGTGCGTTTAGCTGGGCGGTGTCTGACCTCGAGAATTTTGGCAAGGGGTGTCTGTCTAGGAACGTAAGTATTTCTGTCTTCGTTGGGTTTACTTTGGAAGTATAAATGTCTTGGAAGAAGTCTTTAAAAATTCCCATGATTTCTGGGGTAGAATAATGAAGTGTACCCTGTTTGTCAGCCATTGCCACTATATGTGCCGCCGGCTGTTGTGACTTGGCTAACATGGCCAGCATGTGGCCAGTGTTTTCACCTTCCTCATAGTGTGCCTGTTGAAGGAAAAAGCGTTTGTTTTCAGCTAATTGTAACGTAAGGTTTTTTAGCATGGATTGGGCTGAGAGCCATGTGCTCTTGGTGCTATCACTTGGGTTAGCTATATATTGTGTTTCTGCTTTACCTGCTTCTAGCCTTACTAGGTTCTCCCATTCCTTGGTTTTAGATTTAATATGTGAGATCTCTCTAATAAACTGTCCCCGTAAATAAGCTTTGGTTGCATCCCACACTATAGTCAGGTCAGCTGACCCTGTTTTGCTGAAAGAAAGTGATCAATAGACTACTAATTGGATCTGGGTCTGGTAGTAGAGCCATCCAAAATGGGTTCAATTTCCATATACCCCTAGCTCTGACCATCCCCATGTGTACATCTATGGACAGTGGAGAGTGGTCAGAGACATGTCTAGTATGATATTGCGAAGTGTCAATTAATGGTAGCATATATTCATTACCCAGAGCTAGATCAATACGTGATAATCCTCCAATGGAGGCAGATTGACAGGAATAAACTTTGGTATCAGGGTTGTGCATCCTCCATACGTCTATAAGGCCCATCTCCTGGAGGAGACGAACAAACGGCGTGGGCTTTTGGCCGCTTCGTGGCCCGGTTCCACCAGTAGTGCTCAATTTATCTTTACTTATGTCAATGTAATTATTAAAATCATCTATTGCCAATAGTGGCACTCCCGGGAACTGCGCCATATAAGACGTAAGTAGTGTAAGCACGGTGGCTGAGAACGGAGGAGGAATGTAAAATCCTGCTAAGATGCATTTGGTCCCATAAAGGGAGCACAACAAAAATATGTAGCGACCTTCCGGATCAAGTTTAATGTCTAGTGGGGAGAATTGTGTACCCTTTTTTATCAGGAAACTCACTCCCCTCGAGTACACCGAGTGGGTGGCATGGTATTGATGACAAAATTGTCTCACAGCAAATGAGGGGGTGTTTATCGAGGGGAGGTGAGTCTCCTGTAGGCATATCACATCCGCTTGTATGCACTTGACAGTTCTCATTACTGCCAGGCGCTTGATCGGATTGTTTAGGCCCCTTGCATTCCAGGACAGAATTCTCGTCACTCCTGACATTTAAAAAGCATTTTCGTAATTACACGGATATTTAGTATATATAACACCCAACAACTGGCATCAGCATAGGACATGAGTCTCGTAAGAACAATACAAGCCGTACTGGTGATCATGGTGGCAGTCTTTGAAGAGGGGAAAAATAAAAATAAAAATAATAAAAAAAAAGACAAGAGTGGAAAAAAAGATGAAACAGATGGCCAACAGGGCCTCGCCTTCAATCCTGAACTTGAATGGGGAGTCAATCCTATCCATTCTGGGGCAACAGTGGAAGTGCACTTACGTGTCCCAACCTTCTCCACAGCAAGAACATTAGCCGTGCGTGTATGCATGTATTCAGAAAACAACTGGGATTCTGGATAGCTGGCTCCGCCTTCTCTACAACTTCCTTGGGGAAACAAAAAATCGCAAAGTGTACCAAACCTGTGCAAAAGTATGGTGGACATCTCACGGTGGTGCGTTGCGCCTGTTTCTAGCGGCTCGGATTGATTGCTCTTCCCGGTCCAGCCATTGTGCTGCTGCAGAAGGAGAGTCAAAGAATTGAACAGAGCCTAGGACTTCCACCCTGAGGCGAACTGGGTATAACCTTGCGTATTTCAGTTCTAAGTCTCTGAGTCTTTTCTTGACGTCAGTGAATTTAGCAAGTTTTTTCTGTAAATCAGCAGAGAAATCAGGGAAAAAAGAGATTTTAGCATTGTCAAGTTTGAGAGCTGCAGGTTTGATCCTGGCATTGTAGAGGACCGCGTCCCTGTCCTTATAGTTAAGGAGTTTAAACAAGAAAGGCCTTGGGGGGGCGCCTGGTGGTGGAGGCCTGGCTGGGACTCTGTGAGCCCTTTCTACTGAGAACATAGGGGAGAAGACCTCCGCCCCAAATGCATTGGTCAGCCATTTTTCAATAAAGTCCACAGGGTTTTTACCCTCCATACGCTCAGGGATACCAATGGCCCTTATATTGTTTCTCCTCATTCTGTTCTCCATCTCATCTAAACGAGCGACATTTTGTGAAAGTAAATGATTATTGTAGGATAGGTCATTTTGCATTGGCGCTAGATCATCCTCCATGGAGCTCACTCTCCCCTCCAAGGCAGCTGTCCTCTCCCTTATCTTCTGTGTGTCCTGCCGCAAAAATGTCATTTCTGCTTTAACCCCTTTAATGTCAGATGTAAGTGCTGCTAGCGATGTGTTACATGAGGTGACCGCAGCAAAAATGTCCCTAAGTGTGGGTTTGTTTTCCCCCTCAGGGCTGGGTATGGATTGCGGCCTAGCAGGTAGGCCTTGTGGGGTACTCACTGCGTCCCAGGGGAATATGGCGCCATTGGAATCCTCCAGGGGTACTGTATCGTCTGCTTCCATCGCTTCTTTCAGGGATTCCTCCGGGGGGGGGGGAGATTGATCCGAGGGAAGCGGCATGGAGAACAGCTTAGCAGCTGCCTCCCTGTGAATCTCCTTCGCCGAGCGCTGTGCGGGGGCGCCATGATGGCCCATGAGGTCTGTGCTGCGCGATCGGGTCTTCCAGGGGGTAAGTATCGATGCCTGTGGGTGCCAGGGGTTTGCAGGGCTTAGGTAGGGTTGTTTTAAGGCAGATGGAAGCGGATTCCCAGGATTAGTTTCAGGATGTTCGGCGGAGCTCCTCACAAGTGCGTCCGGCTACATCCGCTGCCTGGCCACGCCCCCAGGAACATTAAATTTACAAAACACATAGCGCATGCTCGTTAGGAGCCTGGTGATACATATATTATTGGAGCAAGGGAGAAAATGGGTACATTAACCCTAGCATGGCCTAAGAGGGAGCCACCAGAACCAGAATCACGGGCAACCTCTCAGGTCAAAAAACACAATGTGTTTAAGTTAAGTAACTGATTGCAGACATGATACAAGAGATGGTTAGAGACTGCAGACTGCATTTTATTAGAGCTTTTCTTGCACTAAAGGTGCAATAATGGCCAACAAGAAATTCATATTAATTTAAATTGATGATGTTAAAAAGTCGAATATAATACAATTTTTTTTTTTTTTTTTCCTTAGCCAAAAAAGTTTTTGTTTTTAAGTGCATTTTCGGTTTCGGCACTAAAATTTTCATTCGGAGCACCTCTAATTTTAAATAATTTTCAAGCAAGACTAATTGGGAGGCCTAAGTTCCTGATGCTGGCCTCAGGTAGAGAATACAAGTGAATAACGGCCCCCACCCTACTCCTTCTAGTTAAGCCTGTACTATTTTGACAACTTAAAGCGGAGCTCCACCCTAAAGTTGAACTTCCGCTCATCGGATTCCTCCCCCCTTCTGGTGTCACAATTGGCACCTTTCGGGGGGGTCTTTGACTGGTATCCTTTCCCACTTCCGGGAGTCCGGCCGCGGGGCTCCCTCCTCCTCCCTCGGCCACCGGGCTAATAGGAGAGAGGAGCGGGGCCTCGCGCATGCGCAGTAGGGTTCCCCGCGTGAAGCCGAAAGGCTACACTGCCGTGTTACCTTACCTGCAATGGCGGCTGTAGCACCCGACAGCTGATGGAGACATCAGCTGCGGTGCCAACATCGAGGGACTGCAGGACAGGTAAGGGTCCATTTATTAAAAGCCAGCAGCTGCAGTATGTGTAGCTGCTGGCTTTTCATTTTTATTTTTTTCCCGGAAACACCCCTTTAAGTGAAAAGAGTAGATTTGGTGATTTTACAGTGCGCCTTCCTACAGGCTTTCTGTATTTGATAGACAGGAAAAAGTTTATAGTCGGTGTGTTTGGGGAATAAGTCCTTGCAGGGAATTTTGCAGATCTACTTCCAAAATTACCTAGAGTTGGATTGATGCGCTGCAGCAATAGCTTGATGAAAACACCGGAGCACAAGCTAGGTTTGTTACAGTATATGCATCTTGATGATTCATTTTCAGTTATGACAGTCCCCTCCGATCCCCCCCCCCCCAATGACATGATAGTCCCCCTTCCTATAGGTCTGGTCTCGAGGGGTTGACTTGCAACACTCTCTTGTTTGGCCTTAATGCACCCTTAATATAATTTGCTGCAATGTAATTTGGGGTTTAGATGGACTTCACTCCACCTAAAGAACACCATTATTAACACATGTTTTGGGTCAAAAAAGCTCATTGGCTGTTTTCTGAGCTGTGCCCGATGTTCCAAGATGTAAAATATCAAGTTGTTTTTGAACACTGCAGCTTGGGGGGGAAAAAAAACACTTTACATGATCATTAGTGTAAGCACCTTTCCAACAACAAGCAAAATCCCAAATTGAGCAAATATGTCATCCAGATTTTTGCAGTCGTTTTTATTCCCCCCCCTATTTTTACTACAAAACGTCTGTTTTCACATGCCTGAAGGTTTAACCTCCAGCATTGAAACGGCTTTAATGGTTCAGGCTAGCCCATTATTCTCTGTGCCTTTCCAGATGTCTGTTTTTACACATGTGAGTCTGATCAGAGCCAGCAAGTCATTTCAGCAAACAAATTGTGCAACGATCACATAGATGGTACTGCAAAGTGGTGGAAGAGGGATAGTAATAGGAAAGTTTTGACGCCTCTTACAACCAGATTGATTGCCGACTTAATATTTTACAGTGCAGTGAATGTGGCTGCTTTGGCCAGGTGAACTTTATTCAGGCACTTTAACCGCTTCAGCCCCAGAAGATTTTACCCCTTTCCTGACCAGAGCACTTTTTACAATTTGGTACTGCGCCGCTTTAACTGACAATTGTACCCAAATTAAATTTGCGTCCTTTTTTTCCCACAAATAGAGCTTTCTTTTGGTGGTGAACAACAATATTTTGTGCTATAATATCCCCAAAAATGTTTTAAAAAATAAAAAAATTTCTTCATCAGTTTAGGCCAATATATATTCTTCTACATATTTTTGGTAAAAAACATTGCAATAAGTGTATATTGATTGGTTTGCGCAAAAGTATCTACAAACTATGGGAATGATTTATGGCATTTTTATGGTAGTTTTATTATTTTTGTTTATTATTCAGACACTTGACACTTTTTTTGGGGACCATTGACAATTATACAGCGATCAGTGCTATAAAAAGGCACTGATTACTGTGTAAATGTCACTGGCAGGGAAGGGTTAACACTAGGGGGTGATCAAGGGGTTAACTGTGTGTTCTATCTGTGTGGGGATGGGAGTGACTAGGAGAGGAGACATAATGTTTTTCCAACTTGGTAGGAACAAACTATATGTTTCCTCTTCCCTGACAGCTCAGGGATTTGTGTGTTTACAAATATAATTCAAAGGTAGAGGAACAGGGTGTCCATGTTCAGCCCACCTGAACATGGACAGGTTGCAGCCTGAAATCCGGTTGTCATCTGCGTCTAAAGGCTATTCTGTCTTTGAGCCTTCCTTAGCTCTGTCAGGTGTGGTCTGTTCCTCTGCCCTCTTGGCTGAGGTTTTTATTACAGCCATGCAAAGCTTTACGGCCTAAAAATCGCCCTTTTATTTGCTGTCACTGACAGCAGGGGCCACAAGCAAGCACCTTCTGCAGATTTTGTATCTGATATACCCGCAGCCTCTGAGCCATCACTTGCTGAAACTGATTGTGAGTCGCTTCAGTCCTTAGATGATTGACTTCCCTTTGAGGAGTCGTAGTCCTCTGCCATTGCACCCTAATTTGGCACTTATTGATGTTGTGTGCACCACTCTGAAACCAGAGGACCAGCCTGTTGCTCCTAACAGTGCTATTCCCAGTCTTGGGACCTTTTTTATTTTTTTCTCTGTGGAGATTGGAAACATCCTGTCAAGATGTTTGACCCCCCAAGCTGCAATTGGCTTTGTGCCCATTTGAAAAGAATGTTACAAAAAAAAAAAAGTTTGCTCCCACTTTTGAGCCAGCAGTGTCTTGCCTTAACAAAGTGACCACTATACTGGTGGAACATGCGCCACTCTTTTAGCAAAAGATATAAACAGAATGCCTCTTTAGAACTCTACTTGCTGGGAGGCTCTGCTTCTTACCCTATATTGGCTGGAAACTTGCTTTACCAAATGCTGGCTGACCAGTCAGAGCCCCTTTTACAAGATCTTGCCATTGCTGCAGCTGATCCTTTGCTCCATAGAAAGTTTTGGGGGGAAAAAAATGGTTGTAGTTTTAAACTACAGTTTTTACAGACTTGGGAGGTTTCCCATTTCATCTCCCACATGGGTTTCCTGTCTGTAAACATTTATAGGACAATTTAGTTAAAGCGCTGATTTGCTGAACATGTCTAAGAAGCGGCTGATTCTCATGGCCTTTGAGGAAAAATATATCTTTTGGATCTACTCCAGATACTAATAACAAGGACTCTACTGGTTATAAGGGTACGCATCTTCCTTGGTGGAAGATGTCTAAGGAACACACTGCAAAGTCTTCTCCCCCACAATCGGCTTTTAATTTCTGCACTGCCTTACCATCCATGATCAGCATCCCCCCCCCCCCCCCCCCCCCCCCCCCCCCCCCCCCCCCCCCAAGTATCCATCCTAATCTAACTGTAAGTTCTGTGACAGTCTGCCAAACCTTCCTCTTTATGAGGATGTTCTCGCATGACTATGAGAGTCTATCTCTCAGCCTTTGAATCTTGTTTAAAGCACTTCCCTTTTGCAGCCCCCTTTGCACGGCTCCTTTTTTGGAAGTTTTCCCTTTTCTGGAATCTTGAATGGACCCCAATAAGGATGCTCCATCTTCGTCATTTCTAGGTGACCTGGCTTTTTGTCCCAACGTTCCTAGGACCAGATAGACCATCCTTTTTAAGGTAATGATCTCAGAAATACGGTTCCACCCTTTCCTGTCAACGTGCATTCTACTAGATCTGTAAGCCCTTTTTTATAGGGTGTTTTTTTTTTTTTTTTTACATTAAGTAACTGTTTCTCAGATTTGCAAAGCTGCCACTTGTTCTTTTGTTCACATGTTCTCTTAGAGCAACATCTACCTAGTAAAAGTATCTGATATCAGCTTTGGGCATAAATCCTTTCAGGTGGCTTTTTGAGCTACAGACAGTCCTCAACTTTCTAGCTTCTTGGACCTGTTGGCTTTTGCAGTTTTTGCCTACTCCTCTGTTGGACTGCTTTTGGACATACCAAAGTGAAAGATTGTCCCTCAGTGGATGCTAAAGAAACTATGATTTTTGTACCCACCACAATATCCTTGGAGTCCATTGGGGGATTTTCAGTAATGCTTCGCTACAAAACTTAAGACATGTCGGTAGTAGGTGGGCTTATGTTGGGTTAGTGTACCCTTTTTATTTTTATTTTTTGCTACTGTCCAGTCTGCTTGTAAGTGGCGGTTTGACCTAAAGTTGAAAGACTGTGTCTTTAAATGTACTTGGAGAAAAGATAGATATTTTGTGGTGAGTACAAAAATCCAATTTTTACCTTTGACACTTTAGCTTTGCTCTTTACATTTTCTCACAGTACAAGATTTACTTTAATTTTATCATCCTTTTGTTCTTCATGTAGGCCATGGCTGTTGAAAGTGACCAAGAAATCGTCCAGATGATCGGAACTGAGGAACATGTAATGGCAGCTTTTGCGCCCAGCCTGGAAGAATGCCAAAAAGCTCAGATCTTCACCCAGATGCAGGTGTGTCCATTATATTTTAAATGATCATTAAAACTTCCAGATTGTTTTTTTGGGAATGCTATACAGTAATCATGGCGTGCACCCAAGTTCTTTTGTGCCTGAAAAATAAATAAAAGAAATATTCAATACATAACTGAGCTGTTGGAATAAAGCCTACAACACAAACGTAGCTCTGGTGAGACGGAACCCCAATTACAGTGCTTTCTTGTCGTGCTTAGCACTAAATAAAGTTTTATTGATTTTGATTTTTGTTTTCTCTTTTGAAGTGACGCAGTTGGCTGGAGACAGAACTGCCCAGGTGGTTTTAGTTAATGTAACATACTAAATACTTTGTTTTTGCCCTATCAGTGTTGGGTCAATCCTGCTTGTTGGGTTTTAGTGCTATACAGGACAGCTGCTAGCTGTGCAAGAGAGGAAGATGGATTTATTAACCTGGCTGTATACGGTTCCCACACGGTCTCCAAAAAAAACTGTGTGTGTGTGTGTGTGTGTGTGTGTGTGTGTGTGTGTGTGTGTGTACGTACATACATTTTTACTTTAACTCCCCTGCAACTTTGTTTAGCAACTAAAGGAAATGACTGATATGGAGGAGCACGCGACAAAGCGAGCCCAAAGTTTGTGTACGTTATGACTCCAGCAACAACCTACCTTGCTCCTCTGTCACTATATTATATGAGCCACTGATGAAGACAATTAGGAGCTGTGCAAATGCTTATTGCACAGGTATGGTGCACCATTTATGACCGTCAACCAATGCTGGAGCACATACATTTTGACATAAAATGACTGAACCTAACGCTGGAGGAGATCTGCAACACTGAAATGCAAAATAAAGGGTTCAAAAATAGTCCTTTCTAAAAGGGGGAAAATGGCAATTGGTAGATTGTGATTTAGGAAGCTGTCATACAGTTATGGTTTTACATCTGCTATACAGTTTGAATACTTGATGTGTGAGGGGAAATTTTACAACACTGCCAAACGCTATTGACTAAATGGGGTTGCGCTAGAATGTTGCTTGCGTTAACTGGGTTTTTTCTTTTTTCCTTTTTGTTCCAGGCATTAAAATACATTGGTAATAAGGTGAGAAGACAGAGAATGTGGGGCGGAGGAGGACACAAAAAGACCAGAGTGGATGAAGCCAGGGAACTTCTTGCATCCACTATCTTGACTCATGTCCCTGTAAGTGACCTACCTACAACAGTTGGGATAGGAGAGTAATTCTCTTGTTTTTATGATGGGCCCAGCCAGGAAAGTGTTTTTATCATGATGAAATTGACTCCTTTTTTAAAGGATGTTAAATAATTTGTTCATTAACAAACCTGAATGCAGGGTCCGACCTATAGAGAATAATAGTCTGCCACAGACCCCTTTCTCCAATTGTAATAGGAGACGTGTACTTGTTCAGGGTAATCCAGGCAAAAAACATATATCCTTACAGCAGAGGTGCCTTATTCAGCTTTCTTTTGGATAGTAGGAAGGGGGCAGTAAAGGACTTTGTCCTTTTTACTTACACAGCGCTCTCTGCTCATTGGCTCACTGGCTGTGATTGACAGCAGCAGGAGCCAATGAGGAGAGAGGGAGAGCTGCTGCTTTCTTGCACATCGCTGGATCAACCTTATGCCTTTTAGAACCACTTGCCAACCACGCACTGTACAGTTACTGCTACAGTGTGGGACAGCTGTGCAGAATCCATGTATATACACTGAGCAAAATTTATAAACGCAACACTTTTGTGTTTGCCCCTATTTATCATGAGCGGAACTTAAAGATCTACTACTTTTTTTATGTACACAAAAGGCCTATGTCTCTCAAATATTATTCACAAATCTGTCTAAGGCCCCTTTCACACTTACTACTTGTCCCACGATTTGGGACTGCAAAGTAGCATGACAAGTCGTTCCCCATGATTTCCAATGACATCCATTCATATTAGTACGACTTCAAGTCGTTACGATTTCAAAGTAGTCCCTGCACTACTTTGGTCGGATTTTGATGCCACTTACACAGGCATTCCTTTGAAATCGCGGCCACATTGCGGTAAAATTGCGTGACTTTGAAGTCGCACAAGTGTGAAAGGGGCCTAAATCTGTGTAAGTGAGCACTTCTCCTTTGAGATAATCCATCCACCTCACAGGTGTGGCATATCCAGGTTAGACAGCTTGAATATTGCACAGGTGTGCCTTAGGCTGGCCACAATAAAAGGCCACTTTAAAGTGTGCAGTTTTACTGTATTAGAGGGGTCGTGGGGGGGAGGTCTTTGGGTCCAAAAACCAGTCAGTATATGGTGTGGCCACCATTTTCTTTACGCAGTGTAGCGCATCTCCTTCGCATAGAGTTGATCAGATTGATTGATTGTGGCCTGCGGAATGTTGGTCCATTCCTCTTTAATGGCTGTGCGAAGTTGCTGGATATTGGCAGGAACTGGAACGCGCTGTCGTATACGCAGATCCAGAGCATCCCAAACATGCTCAATGGATGACATGTCCGGTGAGTATGCTGGCCATGCAAGAACTGGGATGTTTTCAGCTTCCAGGAATTGTGTACTAATCCTTGCAACATGGGGCTTTGCAATATCATGCTGTAACATGAGGTGGATGAATGGCCCAAAAATGGGCCTCGGGATCTTTTCACAGTATCTCTGCATTCAAAATGCCATCAATAAAATGCACCTGTGTTCGTTGTCCATAGCATATGCCTGCCCAAACCATAACCCCACTACCACCATGGGCCACTCTCCGCATTGTTGACATCAGCAAACTGCTCACCCACACAACACCATACAAGCTGTCTGCCATCTGCCCTGTACGGTGAAAACCGGGATTCATCCATGAAGAGAACACCTCTCTAAAGTGCCAGACGCTATCGAATGTGAGCATTTGCCCACTCAAGTCGGTTACGACGACGAACTGCAGTCTGAATGTGGAGGTCCTGGGCTGGTGTGGTTACACGTGGTCTGCGGTTGTGAGGCCGGTTGGATGTACTGCCAAATTCTTAAACGTTATTGGAGACGGCTTATGGTAGAGAAATTAACAATCAGTTCAAGGGCAACAGCTCTGGTGGACATTCCTGCAGTCAGCATGCCATTTGCACGCTCCCTCAAAACTTGCGACATCTGTGGCATTCTGATTTTGTGATACAACAGCACATTTTAGAGTGACCTTTTATTGTGGCCAGCCTAAGGCACACCTGTGAAATAATCTGTGCGGTGGATGGATTATTTCGGCAAAGGAGAAGTGCTTACTTTTAGACAGATTTGTGAACAATATCTGAGAGCAATAACCTTTTGTGTACATAGAAAACATCGTAAATCTTTGAGTTCAGCTCATGATAAATGGGGGCAAACACAAGTGTTGTGTATATGTGATTCTCCATTCTTGGATAGGGGGGCACACACCCGCCCTTCTGGGCAGTGATTGACCACTGGCACCCGGCTATTGGCTGAGCTTCGCAGAACACAACTGTGTTCTGTGACCATTTTTTTTTTTTTTCTTTCCCTGCTAAACAGGGAATGGAAAAAAAAACTATTTTCCCAGGAAAAATCAGCACATAGTACACACAAACACTTGTTAGGCACATATTTAACCCCTTGATTGCCCTAGATGTTAACCCCTTCCTGCCCAGTGTCATTCGTGCAGTGATGGTGCATATTATCAGCACTGATCACTGTAATGATGTCAGCGGCAGTTAGTTCCAACAAAGTGTCAGTGTCAAATTGCCTTCCGTCCCGCTATAAGTTGCTGATCACCACAAAAAATTATAAATTCCAGTATATATCCCATAGTTTGTAGACACTATAACTTTCACGCAAACCAATCAATGTACACTTAATGGGATTTTTTTTTTTTACCAAAGACATGTTGCAAAATACATTTTGGCCAAAAGATATATTTGATTTTTACATTTTTTTTTTGATGCGTTTTATAGCACAAAGTAAAAAAAAAACTTTTTTTTTGTGAAAAAGTGATTGCCCCCTAAACCTAATAACTTGTTGGGCCACCCTTAGCAGCAACAACTGCAACCAAGCGTTTGCGATAACGTGCAATGAGGCTTTAACAGCGTCCGGGAGGAATTTTGGCCCACTCATCTTTGCAGAATTGTCCTAATTCAGTTACATTAGAGGGTTTTTCGAGCATGAACGGCCTTTTTAAGGTCATACCATAACATCTCAATAGGATTCAGGTCAGGACTTTGGCTAGGCCACTCCAAAGTCTTCATTTTGTTTTTCTTCAGCCATTCGGTGGTGGACTTGCTGGTGTGTTTAGGGTCATTGTCCTGCTGCAGAACCCAAGTTCGTTTCAGCTTGAGTACACGAACAGATGGTCGGACATTCTCCTTCAGGATCTCTTGGTAGACAGCAGAATTCATAGTTCCTTTTATCACGGCAAGTCTTCCAGGTCCTGAAGCAGCAAAACAGCCCCAGACCATCACACTACCACCACCATATTTTACTGTTGGTATAATGTTCTTTTTCTGAAATGCAGTGTTCCTTCTACGCCAGATATACTTGGACACACACCTTCCAAAGAGTTCCACTTTTGTCTCATCGTTCCACAGAATGTTGTCCCAAAAGTCTTGGGGATCATCCAGATGTGTTGTGGAGAAATTGAGACGAGCTTTGATGTTCTTTTTGCTCAGCAGTGGTTTTCTCCTTGGAACTCTGCCATGCAGGCCATTTTTGCCCAGTCTTTTCCTGATGGTGGAGGCATGAACGCTGACCTTAACTGAGGCAAGTGAGGCCTGCAGTTCCTTGGACGTTGTTGTGGGGTCTTTTGTGACCTCTTGGATGAGTCGTCGCTGCGCTCTTGGGGTAATTTTGGGCGGCCGGCCACTCCTGGGAAGGTTCACCACTGTTCCATGTCTTCGCCATTTGTGGATAATGGCTCTCACTGTGGTTCGCTGGATTCCCAAAGCTTTGGAAATGGCTTTATAACCCTTTCCAGACTGATAGATCTCAATTACTTTCTTTCTCAATTGTTCCTGAATTTCTTTGGGTCGCGGCATGATGTGTAGCTTTTAAGGATCTTCTGGTGGACCTGTGTCAAGCAGCTCCTATTTAAGTGATGCCTTGATTGTGATATATATATATATATATATATATACTTTTTTGATTTTATTTTTTTTCACCTTTAATAATAAACACCTTCATTTACAAATTGCATTTTATCCTTGACTATTGTTTAAATTGGTTTGATGTTCCGAAACACTTAAGTGTGACAAACATGCAAAGGAACAGGAAATGAGGAAGGGGGCAAAACTTTTTCACACCACTGTATGTATGTATGTATGTATGTGTATGTATATATATTATATTATATTATATTATATTATATTATATTATATTTTTTCGTTTTTATATAATAAAACCCAGTGGTTATCAGATACCACCAAAAGAAAGCTCTGTGTGAAAAATATCTGCAAATGTCAGTTAAAGTGGCGCAGTGTCGCATAGCTAAAAAAAATGCCCTGGTCATGAAGGGGATTAATCTTTCTAAAGCTAAAGAGGTTAATATAATGTATATCGCAATATCTGTATTGATTCAGTTGACACAGTACATATTAATTGTATTGTCCATTTCAGAAGATGGAACAGTTTGAACAAATGGTCTACTGTAATTCAATTATTGCATATGACTGTGTACTTTTATTGGTGTATTTCTAAACATTTATCATTTTGAAACGCTATTGTGGCAGCATAATGTAAAGGACCATTAATTGTGCTGGGTAATCTGGATTAATTTATTCTGTACTTTATTTAGGTGAAAGAGTTCCATTTTCGATCAAAATGCATCTACACAGCAGTGATGGTCCGCAGAGTGATTTTGGCCCAAGGGGAAAATAAAGTGGATGATCGAGATTATTATGGAAACAAGAGATTGGAGCTTGCAGGACAGGTGGGTCTTTTTTATTTTTTTATTTATTTTTTTTCTTTTGTTTTAGTATTTTAGGCGTAAACAAATATAAAACGAACCTATGGGGCAAAGTGTAACAATAAGGCACTACTCAACCAAAACAAACCTAAAAGACAAATACCACCCGTAGAGCACTACAGCCTTGCTCATAGTTACCCAGGTTCCTGAAAGAGTGAACAAAGGGGCAGATGTGTCGTATCACGTTCGATAATATTATGTATGGGAGACTCGAAGTGACAGAACTAACAGATACATTTGCTAATTATCAATAACCAAATCCCATCCCTGAGGTCCTGGAGACCAATTAACTTGCAAGTATAAGCAGAGTAAATCCAGGTGTCCCAAATCTTATTTAAACCTTTTGGAGAAACCCTTAGATTGATGCGTAACTTTTTAAAAAGGCACCACCGAGGTGATTAGCGACTTCAAAAAAGTTAAGGTGGAGACGGTGGCAAATTTCCACTGCATCACTATCGCTTTCCTGGCATAGAACAGCAGAAGGCTAAGCAGGGATCTGACTGCCCTAGAGGAAGCCAGGGCCTCCACTAAACCTAAGCTGCAGATATGCCATGGAACCTGGTTAGTAGTTAGGCTAGAGATGAATTCTAAGACTGATACCCAGAAACTCTGTACATGAGGGCAGGAACATAGCATGTGGAGGTAATCGGCATTGTCCACCGAGCACCGCCAACAAGTGGGGGAACAATGAGGGTATATCCTATAAATCCAACAGGGCATGAGATAAAAACGATGCAGTAGTTTAAACTGAATCAACCCGTCCCTTGTGAAGGTAAGCTGCAAAAAGGGATATTTCCAAATCTCTTTCCAATCCTTCCCATCCATATCGGGCACCTCTGCCTGCCAAGTTGCATGTAAACCGCCCAGCCCATGATGGACTGAGGGCTGCAGGGCCTTATAGATATTGGATAAAAGCTTCTCCAAAGAGTCATCCCTCAGTAATGTCTCCATCTCAAAAGGTTATAAATGAAGAGGGGTGCCACCAAATTGTGCCCAGTAAGCGTGACTTAACTGTAGGAACCGGAACAGAAATTAGTTTGGAAGACTAAACTGTGATTAGACGGAATCAAACGTCCTTAGATTGCCACTCTCACAAATCTAGTTCAAATATCGCACACCCCTAGACTCCCATAGGGCTGGATCTGGAATAGAATGAAATCCTGGAGAGTAGGATTTAACCATAGGGGAACATTTGGAGTGTACTGAATAGTGATTTGTCAATTTTGGGATTACCAGGTTCAATGCCTGTATAGCTGTTTTCATGGACTGAGTTAGGTGACGGGGCACATGAACTCCCCTGTATAGAAAATGGTGAAATGCCTCGTAGGAGTGCAAATGAGCAGCCTCCAGGACCACTGCAGAAATGGTATCATCCAAAACAAGCCAAATATGTGTGTGCGTGGCAGCAATGTAATATTTGTGAAAGTCCAGGCAAGCCAGACACCCTTGTGTCCATGGCCACTGTAGGAGTGAGAGGCAGAAATGAGGGGGATAGGAGCCCAACAGGAAGCTAGTGATGTGCGAGTTCAAGTGCTTAAAAATCGCTTTAGGGATCCATACAGGAGAGTGGCGTAACACATAGAGGAGCAACGGGAGTATCTTGATTTTGAATAGGTTCATTCTACCAAATTTATAGTTAAAGGTAAGTTTCCCCAGTGGGTGAAGGTTTAATTTACAA
The DNA here is from genome assembly GCA_028564925.1 of Lithobates sylvaticus. Taxonomy (NCBI): domain Eukaryota; kingdom Metazoa; phylum Chordata; class Amphibia; order Anura; family Ranidae; genus Lithobates; species Lithobates sylvaticus. The sequence continues at coordinate 184,337,723 of CM053029.1, read as the reverse complement.
AAATCATCAACTCTGGGAGAAATAACTATACCCAAGTATTTAATTGTGTCTGTCCAATGCAAGGGAAGGACCTGATCTGCCACCTATGGGTCAGCCGGGGAAATCCGAGATTTATCCCAGTTGACCTGCAGGCCAGAGAGGCTAGCAAAACTGTAAAGAAGCTCTAGCGCCACCCGGAGTGACAAACCCAAATCCCGCAGGAACAATATTAGGTCGTCCACATATAAACTTATAACGTTAACTTTTCTACAATGGACCCGATACAAACTCCTTGTACCTGCTGGGCATTATGAAGAGCAGTAGCAATGGGTTTTACCATAGGAGCAAATAGGGTGGGAGAGAGGGGACAACCCTGCCGGGTCCCCTTTTCAGTAGGGAAGGAGGGTGACCACTCCCCACCAATTTTAACTTGTGCACTAGGTGAGTCGTACAGGACCCATATCCACTTGGGGAAAACAGGTCGGAAACCGAGGGCCTTTAAGCCTGCTGCCATATAAGACCAATCAATTGAGTCAAAGGTCTTCTCAAGATCTAGCCCCACCAACACTCTAGTACCAGTATAACACTCACTTTTTCACCCTGAAAATCTGGTGCAAATAGTGTGTGCGTGTTATACACCGATACTGCAATTTGGGCCACTTAGGGGGGAATGGGGAGGGGGGCGTGCTTAGCGCCATCAGATTACATACAGCGAGAATCTCCTGTTTACTCAGTAGCCTCTGTAATAGGAAGTCCCGTCTCCTGGGCCGGCATTGGACCACTGTTCTGTCTATCATAGAAGCAGGTCCGGGAGGCGCGACTTTGTATTAAAGAGGCAGCCGAGTAAATGGGAGATTCTCGCTGTATGTAATCCCACCCCCCTCCCTGTCCCCTCCGCGGCAGCAGTAATCTGATGTGAGGCTGCAGATGGGCATTGATCAGGCTGCATTCATGGCAATGGTGAGGCTGCATATGGGCATTGATGGGCAATTGAGAGACTGCAGATGGCATTGATCAGGTTGCAGATGGGCAATGGTGAGGTTGCATTGATGGGCACTGACTCTTATTTTGCTTCCACGTTATTTATTTAAAATGTAAGTTATTTTATTTTTTTCCCCTAAAACTTCCCTCCTAAAATTAAGGTGCGTGTTATACGCCTGTGCGTGTTATACGCTGATAAATACGGTGTGTGTGTATGTATGTATGTATGTATGTGTGTGTGTGTGTGTATATATATATATGTGTATATATATATGTATATATATGTATGTATGTGTGTGTGTGTGTGTGTATGTGTGTGTATATATATATATATATATATATATATATATATATATATATATATATATATATTCCGGTATATCCAATTGCAATGCATATAATATGTCTAATCAGTAAACAAATGTTGAGGTTACATAAACGCCAAGAAGCCATTATAAAGGATAATTCAAGCATGGATTAAAATTTTCTGCATATGGCCTAAAAAATAGACCACATAGAGATACGGAGCCGCCCATTCCCTTTTACATTTTTATATAAAAGTAAAGGGTTAAGAAGATAAAACCAGAGCAGAAAAAAAAAAGGGGGGGGGGTGTATGGGGAGAGAATAAAGGAAGTTTATGGTGGTACAATGGTTTGTCACGCTGGCCATTTAGGATATATTACTTTTGTTGGACAAAGTTATGGACCCCAAAGAGCTTTCCCCTCCTCTGAAAGGACAAACATTCCATAGTCTCCAGATCTTGGAATATTTTTAATGTTTGTGTTGCGCTGAAAGTTTTAAGTCTTCCATCTTTTTGATTTCCTCCACTTTTATGGATTCAGCAACTAATAGTTGGTGGTTGTGGGTTTTTCCAGTATAGAGGGATACAAGATTTGGCCACATTCAACAGGTGACGCACAATTGTTTTTTTTTTTTTTTTTCCGGAATGGCCAAAACATGCAATAAGAAAAAAAAAATGGATCATCAGGGATCTCGTAATCTGAATTTTTGTATAATTTCCCAGATCTCCTTCCAGTAATATTCAAGCTTAGAGCAAGACCAAAAGACATGTAGCAGCGTTCCTCTTCCCTCCTGGCATCTCCAACAGCGATCAGTGATATTGGGATATAACTTATGTAACATATAAGGAGTATGGTACCACCTTTGTTAAAATTTTAAAGTTGGTTTCCTGAATCTTCGTACATATAGATGATTTCAGGGAAAATCGAATAATGTTTTGTCGTAAAAGTGCGATTTAGGTCTGTTTCCTATTTCTTAAAGCATGTCTGTTCGGTAGGAGTGATTTTATAGGTTTTAGAGAACCCGTGGCAGAGTTCCTTCGTCTGAACAGTATTCCTCAAAAGTAGTCCTGTTGCAACCAAATCCCAGTGGGTTAGGTAGAGAATGTAAATATTGATGTATTTCGAGGGCTTTCCAAACGGTTAATCGGAAAGGGCCTGAGTCTCCCCTTTGAAACTTCAATGGAAGGCCAAGAATCAATTTCTAAGTGTGATGCCAGATAGCCACCCGCTTGGTATAGCCCCCGAAACGCCTGGCCAGGAAGGCCCGGAAAAAATTGTCGGTTTCCTAATATTGGCAATAGAGGAGAGTATCATGTAGAGAGGGAGGCCTTTGTAAAGAGATGTGAGCTTATACGAAGTGTAGGCCCTAGCAAAGGATGTAATTTCAAGGCATGCGTTAGGTTTTCATAACACCATGGGGCACATTTCAGTGGCATGTCAGATTGAGCTTGCTCAATGTGCGCTCAAAGCTTGACAACATAATGACGGCGCCAGTCAATAAGTCTACATAGATGGGTTGCCTGATAGTATTTCAAGACCTCAGGAATTGCTAGGCCTCCGTATTGTTCAGGCAACGATAGTTGGCGGGGGAGACTAGGGCGTTTGTGCGCCCAAATACATTTTAGGAATAGAGGGTGGACTTGTTTTAAAATGATGGGGAGGTATCCCTATCGGTAGGGCTTGAAAGAGATAATGTTATTATAAAGCAAATGAATATCCATTTCGTGAGCACTAAAATATGTTGCAATCCATTGAACACAGGAAAATGGCCTGCACAGCGGTCATTAATTGCAGAAACCAAACTGACTGAATATGAAGAGCCTAGCGGGTAGGAATATAATGTAATCTACCTTATCCGAGATGTAGGAAATGGTATGATACAGATGGTCTGCTTTGTTCAGTAGTCCGTTTCGCTTCCGATAGAAAGAGCAATGGTGTTCAATAGAAGTGGATGTCAACCAGCTCAGCGAGGAATCGCCTTGTGTGTCAATCAGTTTCTCTATGCCTTTTCACAGTATTGATTTATATCCGGAGTTGTAAATTCGAACATCCAGGGTGGATGAAGTGGCCGTTAGAATAACTACTGCATACAGTTACCCGGAAAGCCGTGTCCTGCACTGTGTGCCAACAGACAGCCGTGCCGTGGATCCTGAACGCTGATGCACGGTGCTCGGGAGGGATAGACATTCACACGAAGGGGGAGTGACGTCATCTAGTTTCACGGGGGAAACTCTCGCTTCTTCAGGACTAGCGTCCCCTGGCTGAGACTTGGGGATTAGAACAATATGTGCTTGATACATTGAAGCAGGTAGGACATCCTCTTCAAAACGGGTAAGGTAGACTTTTTGCAATTTAGGCACTAGCTCCTGGGCATTTAGCCAGTACCATTCCCCAGAAAGGCCATCAGGACCAGGAGTCTCTTCGGTCTGGAAAGTAGTGAATAGCAGCCTCTATTTTAGTAATGGCAATTTCAGAGTCCAAAAGGGCTACATCAAACTCTGACAGGGTAGGTATTATTAAGGATCTCAATGCCCCGGATAACTCCTCAGATGAACTGAAGACCTACTATACAGCTGCTGATAGAGCAAAATTCTCTTAAAATGTTGACACTACTCTGAATCGTATATAAGGAAGGAATGACTATTTGATATCTAGGTGCCGCCACCAGGTTGGCCAAAAGTTTGCAGTTTTTTTTATCCCCCATGTCTTAACAATTTACCCTGTAAGACCTGTAGTGAGAGAGGTATAATGCAAGCATATATATTCACCCCTGGTTGTTGCTTTGAAAGAATCCCAAACAGTTGTCAGGGAGGCGGAGGTCTCATTAAGTTCCCAGTACAGAGCTAATTTACCCTCCATAGCCTCCTCCACCCTACAAACTCAAAGCCAGCGAGGATCCAACCTCCAGCAACCACCATGTCTATGCCCACTAAGCTGAAGATGATCGTCAGAGGAGGGACCAGCCAGCAAGTGTGAGGCCGCAGAGAACATTGATAAAAGGGGAGCAGTGCAAAAAGCCAAATCAAGCCTCAGACCCGAGCGGTAGGTTGCAGACAGGTAGGAAAAGTTTTTTTTTTTTTTCCTGGGGATGTTTCTAATGCCATACCTCCAGTAAGAGCAAGGGAAGTTGCCCAATGGGACAGTCTGGGATCAGAAGATCTGAGGATTGGAGGTATCCAGGGTGGTATCTAGGATATTATTAAAGTCCCCGGCTATGAATATTGTCAATTTGTAAAAAGGCAGTTTTATAGATCACAAACAGAATAAAGGAAGCAAATAGGGGAGGTACATAAACAAACTATAACAAAGGCCCTAATTTCCAGGAGTAAAATAACACATCTCCCTCAGGGATCGGTAATAATAATATAAGGCATTTGTTAAGCAGAACGGCCACCACTCTGGCATAATTAGCATAAGTGGTATGGTAGGCCAGTCGACCCAAAACCGTTAAGTGAGTTTCCTGTAAGAACAGGATATGGGGTTTATGGGACTGTAGATATTTAAACATAAGGGACCTCTTGAATTTACTATTTAGGAGTAGGTCTTTTAAAGGTACTTTGACCTCAAGCGTATACTTTGTTCCAAGGTGTTCATAAAAAAGGCTGATTGCCCTATTTTTTAGGTTTAGGTTATTTTTATCACAGTTTAGTTCTTTAGACCTAGCCTAGCAGCATACGAAATTTACAAAAAAAAAGGATTTACATACTTGCTTTTATGAGGTGTCTTGGCCAGTGTTTCAGATCTTCCTTGTCCTTTTCCTCCGATATTTGTCAGACACTAAATTCTGCAGAGAGTGGTACCATGTAATGACATGGCGCTGATCTGTGAGCTGAGGGCAGGGGGTGGATCTTTAATGATCTGGACTCACAGGAGTGAGTTGAATGACGATGGGTGTCGTTCGACTGGGAAGAGGAGTGCTACTACACCTTAATGGATCTGTAAGTTTGTCAATAATATGGCTACGGAGGTGTTGATATGCTGGAGCTGTGAGGCATCTTTCTGTTTGCTCATTTGTTTGGTAAAACTGGGCTTTATGACATATTCAAACAGCCCCACTGTGCTTTTGCTGAAGCACAGCTAACCTGCGTTTTTTGTTTTTTGGTACCAAAACCCCTGCATGCTGCAGGATATCCTAGAAGTCCATAGGAAAGTGCAGCTAACCCAGGGTTTTGCCCAAAATACAGCGGGACTGCGCTGGGGAAGTGTGAAGCCCCCCTTAAAATTTTTTACATATTTTTTATTTTTTCAAAGAGAAGGTATCACCCGTATTTTTTTTTTTTCTTTTCACCACCCATATATGCATTTTGGGGTCATATGTAAGCCCTTTTTAGATTTTCCTTGGACCTCCACTTTTTTCTATATTTTATCTTTATTTATTTATTTATTTATTTTTATTCTTTCTGTTTCAATCGTTTTTTTTTAATAAAAAAATTTTCTTTCCAGGAAAAAATTTTGAAAAGTACAAAACATAGTGACAATAGTAGCCTTGCTAATGTTAAACACACAGCAACGTAGATAAACATGAGGCCCCAAATAACAGGGTTGGACCGCCCAATATTTCAGTTATGAGACCAGGTAGATGATGCAGCTCTGCTCACACAAGCTCCATAATGTAATGTGAGGGGTCCTTATCAACATGCTGCTGAAATAGTCACTGGCAGCAAAATGCCTATTTTGTGTGGACTTCTTTTTGGAAAGAAAAAAAAAAACAAAAGACTTACATTTTTCACAATGGGATCAGATCTGTGGAAAACACAGCCCAGGCAACAATGCGAACATAAGACGCTATTGTGCAGGAAAAGAAAGGGCCGAAAACAAAATAATGTGGTTTTGCTGCTAATTTCACACCTCATGGGAGCAACAAGGATGAAATGGGTTCCAGCTTTAGATAGCAGATGTGAATATGCAGCCAAGCAATATGATTATTATTTATTTATTTTTTCTTCGGCAGCGATTTAGTCTTTGTCACCAGAGGATTGGTGTAGGCCTCAAGCCAGCAGCCGAAGTGTTAGCAAAACCCGCCGATTGGAGACTTAATCTTTTCACCCTACTGTCTCCCTCTTCCTCGCCCGTTCATTATTCGCAAAGCATTACTCTCCGTCTCTTTTGTTTCGCCATATTTTTTTCTGCCTAATACAGCTTGCTTTGTGCGGAGGAGATACGACGCAGGCCCCGAAATCCAGCACCCTGCGCGGCGAGGGATTTCTACCTTGTGACAAAAGAATCCTGCCTTGACTTCATAGATTGCCTAATCCCAGCTGTTGTGATAATGTAATTAAGGCGGCCTAATGTCTTTAATTTTGCAATTGGTTTGTGTGAAAAGGAGAATTTGGCACTCTAAAAAGCTTTAGTGCTAAATAGCAATCTCAGGGCACCTAATTAGAATTCTGTGACATTAAGCTAATTGGTGAAACTGTTGCAGGGATTTAAATTCTTTCATATTTTTTTTTTTTTGTCCTCTCTCCCTCTTCTGTTATTGCTGTGTTGTAAACTGTAAGTCTATTAAGGTGGTTGGTTAACCCATGCTGCGCTGAAAGATGTAATTCTTTAAACTGAACTCCAGGCAGATTACAGAAAAAAAAAAAGCTAATTCAATTCACACAGGAGCTTAACAAATAATTTTGTCAATTTTTTTTTTTTTTTTTAAAGCAACCAGTGTTCGTACTTTAAATTTGACTTCGTATCAGCCTACTGCAGTCCCATATACTGCAGAGCTTAGACTAGGAGTAGGGGGCGATCACAATGAGTAATTCAGTTGTGCTGCATTCTCATGTGCTAACTAGGAGCGTGCTGATAGGAAGAGATATCTTTGTGACAAAAAGATGTTTTTGTTAGTCTGCTGCATCCTCCCCCCTTTTTTTTTTTTTTGTTCATTCAAAGGTTACGGGCAAGGACAAAGTCTAGTTGTATTGTTTTAACTGTAACCAAGACAAGTCGCCTCTCAAGGCTAGTAAATCCCATGACTGGACAAAAATACAAATCCTTTAGCAGGTTAAAAAGCTCATATATAGGAAGTTGGGATCCGCCCGCATGCCTGGACCCACACCCGGCTCAGCCTCTCAGCAAGCTGCTGAGAGCCAGAGCCGGCTGTTTCCTGCCCCTCCACAGCTCAGCGCTCCAGTGAGCGCAGGGGGGGGGGGGGGGGTACGCAGAGATGTGAGAACCGAGCAATCTG